>CM042051.1:71000000-71625000 GCA_023525745.1 Arctium lappa | reverse complement strand
TTTACTTTTCTCTAGAAGAGTAGTTCTTTGATCCTTTCATGACATTTCTCTAACTGTTCAGTTAAATCCATATTCTTATTTTCAACTAGAGTTTTGCCATTTAGTGCATTGTACAAGTCTATTGTCATCACATCTACTTCGCAATTTCTCTCAGCTTCAAAAAGAGAGGGATTAGTAGAGACTGATACCTAAGAGGAGATGTAACTCATGGAAGTTTCTGTTGGTTCTTCCACTTCTTCTTTAATCTAAACCATAAGACAGAGATTAACAACTTCTTCTTCATCAGAACTTCATTCTTCTGATTCAGCCCAGTCATGCTCTTCAACGATAAGACCTTTACCTTTTCTCTTAAGGTTTTTCAGCTTTTGATATTTTTCTTTCAGCTTAAGGTATTTGTTATCGCTGGTTTTCCTGGAGATAGAAGGCTTGAAAACTTTCTTTCACCTGCATTCACTTTCAAAATGTCCAACTTTTTCACAGTTAAAGCAAGTAACAGTAGCCTTATCAATAGGGGTTGATTTTGGCTTGTTAGTTATAGAGAGAGGTTTATTTCTTCTGAAATTGCTCTTTCTTGCAAATCTCTTGAAGGAGTTTGTCTAGAGTGCTAAGGATTCATCAAACTCTAAAAAATCAGTGTCTGATAATTCCTCAGAGTCAGAATCTAAGTGATAGTGAGAGTAGATCGTTGAGATGAAATTATCTCTGAAGAGAATAAAACGACAGGAGTGGTTTTGAAGTCTTTAGAATCTTTTATAAGATTCTTCTTCAGAAGATTTGATTGCTCATAGTTGAGCAATATTCCATATAAGGTACTAAAAGAGAGAGAATTTAAGTCTTTTGTCAGGTTAAGACGCATTGAGTAACTGTCCCAGCTTTCAGGAAGACATTCCAAGAATTTGGTTAAGACCTCAGAGTTAGAATAGGTCCTACCAACAGTCCTTAGATCAATGATTAGAAAGTTAAATCTCTGGTAAACATCAGATAGGGATTCATTCTTACCACAGATAAAACTTTCATATTGTGTTACCAAATTAATCTTTCTGGTTTCTTGGATTTCAGTGGTACCTTCATATTGAACACATATAGTGTCCCAAATTTCTTTAGCAGTTTTCAGATGCATGATGGAATGAAAGGCTTCATCAGGCATAGCCATAGAAATAATGTTTTTTGCCTTAGTATCTAAACCAACTTTCTTTTTATCTTCATCACTTCATTGTCTTATTTCCTTAATAGCATATCTTTTAGGGACTGCAGGAGTGGTGGCAGTAGCAGGAACTGCAACTCTGATTGTGAAGGGTTCATAAAGGCCATTTGCTACATATTCAGGTATAGTGGGATCTACACCTTCTAGAAATAGCATCATTTGATTTTTCCAGAGAGCAAAGGTATCCCTGCTGAATCGAGGAGGTTTTGAGAGAGAATCATTTTCATAGTAGTTAGTGTTTGTGTTTAGTGCCATATTGAGAATAGCAAGGAAGAGAATAAAGCAAGATCTTGTTTATGAGATTAAACAATTTGCTCTGATACCACTTGTTGGTCCCGAAGGTGCTTAACAAGTTTGTAGAAGAGGGGGGGGTGAATACAAACACAAAATTTAAAGTTTAATAAATTGTTTATTGATAAATCAAAATACAATTTACAAGTTTGTTGCGGAATAAGATTAAGTAAAACCTAATCTAAACAAACTTAAGAAACACTATGGGATTGAGAGAATATAGAAAACAAGGGTTTCTATATTTGTTAGAAAGATTGAAGGCTGAAGGCAAGACTCAGATAAAGTCTCAATAATTCTATTTCTACCCTATGCATTAAATGCATGGCAGGGTACTTTACACGTGTCCTTCTATAGTTAGTTGCATGTGTCTGACTTTTGGAGACATGCTTTTGGACTTATGATGAACAGTGTAGATATCAGAGTTGTTGTACGATTTGCTGAAGAGGTATGTCTTGTCTGACAATAGTACTATGTGTGCGTGGATAAGACAAAAGAGACTTAAGGTATAAGCAATGTGATCATCGATCGCTGAATATCTCTTCCTTCATAGAGATAGAAGGAAGTTCAGCTATCGCTGAAGCTTTTCCTCAGGCTTCTTCACATGTGAGTAGACTTGTCTTGTTTTTGTTGATATCCGCATCAGGTCATGAGTAGACTTGTCCTATGTTTAGCAACTTTGTCTTCGATTTAGCGGTGAATATCTTTTGTCGCGAAACTTGTCCTCATGTATTACGTCTAACTATTTACAAGAGAAATCATCAGCGATACTGAACATACTCAGTATTTAATCGCTGATGGTGAAACACTTATACATACAGAAGTTAAACGTAATTTTCACTAAGTATTATAAAGGGTCATTATCAAATCACTGAGAGAGTTGGATCAACAGATATTTTCTTCCAAATTCGTCCTCTGAAGTTGACTTTTCTAATTTGACTTTCTAAAATTTCGGAGCTACCTTTCTTGTGGATCGATACTTGGTTCTTACCATTTTATTACTTATGAACAACAATAGTGTCTAAAGGTGTATACTTGCATCACTATTCATTTGTCATTGTTTGTCTGATTTGTGCTAATACAAGTTAGGCCAATAACATGTTTTTGGCGCCGTTGCCGGGGAAGACAAAGCTTTAGAATCTAAAAGAGTTAAAATTTTAAAATTTGATTTTTCCAACATCTGTTTTCAAGAAGTGTTGTATGCCAAGGTTGTCACGCGGAGACCTTTTTTATCTTGATCCTAACATTGAACAAACATTTAGGAGAAGGAGAAGAGAGCAAAAAGCTGAAACATCCACTCAAAACTCTCAAAACATGGTAAGAGAAGCAAACCCACAACCACTTAGTGACCTACCTTTGTTACCACCACCATTCATAAACCAACCATCTACGAATCAACCTCCACCTGTTAATCAACCACATCCTATGAACCAACCACCACCATTCCAACAACCATTTCAACCACCACCTAACCAACAACCACCTATTAATCAAAAAATTGATGAGAGTCAAAACACCATACA
The DNA here is from genome assembly GCA_023525745.1 of Arctium lappa. NCBI lineage: Eukaryota > Viridiplantae > Streptophyta > Magnoliopsida > Asterales > Asteraceae > Arctium > Arctium lappa. Next base: position 71,621,985 of record CM042051.1, on the reverse strand, counting down.
TATTGCAGACTCTAAATATAGGGGTATTATGGATTAAGATATGTCTGTGTTTGACTATTTAAATTCACGGATAGTAAGACCACATTTTATTGCTCAACATTTTGAACCAAAACATGTCATGTTTCAAATGTTACAAACAAATGGCCAATTTAGTGGTTTGCCATAAGAGGATCCCCATTCTCATTTGAGATCCTTTATGGATATCACTAATTCATTTTTAATTCCAGGAGTATCTGATGAGACCTTTAAGACTCACTCTGTTTCCTTTCTCGTTAAGGGATAGGACTAAGGCTTGGTTACACTCAATTCAACCTGATTCTGTTACTTCTAGGAACTTGGCTAAGAAATTTTTGAAAAAGTATTTCCCACCCACTAGAAATGCCAAATCCAGGAATGAAATATGTTTGTTTAGACAACTGGATGATGAAGTTGTCCCTGATGCTTGGGAAAGATTTAAAGATTTGTTGAGAAAATGCCCTCACCATGGCATTCCCTACTGCATTTAGCTAGAAACATTTTACAATGGTTTATCAACCACTGCAAAACAAATGCTAGGTACTACTGCAGGAGGGACTTTCACATCAAGTACTTATAATGATGGGTATGATATTTTGGAATAGATTACTAATAATAATTGGCACTGGTCAGATCCAAGAGCAATAATACCTAAAAAGGTAATAGGAGTTCATGAAATTGATCCCTATACTGCTATGTAAGCACAACTTACATCCATGGATAATATGACTAAAAATATAAGTTATAGCCCTGGTGTGCAAGATGTAAATGCTGTAGCAGAACCTTCTGAGTTACATGTGCAATGTGTTTGTTGTGGAGATAATCATTCTTATGAAAACTGTCCACAAAATTCAGATAGTGTGTGCTATATCAGTAATAGGGGTAATACTTATTCTCAGACATATAACTCTAGCTGGAAACAACACCCTAACTTTTCTTGGCATAACCTATCTTTGAATCCTCAGACAGGTAGACAGGCTACAGCAGTACCATCCACCTCACAGCAGCAACATCAACAACAGTACCTACCTCAACAAAGCCATTCAAACCAGTACTAGGGTGGTCAACAACATGCTAACCAAAATTCTTTTATGGGTAGTAAACCAGCCCTCAGGCAGAACCATCTTTGGAAGCCATGATGAAGAACTTCATGAACCAAACTCAAGCTTCCATAAGATGTCTTGAAACTCAAATGGGCCAACTAGCTTTAGAAGTAAGAAGTAGACCTAGTGGATCCCTCCCTAGTGACACTAAAATACCCAAAATTCTAGGCAAGGAGCATGTAAAAGTTGTGACTTGAAGAAGTGGAAAGGACTTGGTAGCAAAACCAAACTTGTGACTAAACCTCATTCTGACCAGAATGTTGCAGCATCTCTCCCTGTTAGTAATGTTGCAGCATCTTCATCTAAACCTCTGAAAACCCCACCAGTAGTCATGAACACACCAACCCCACTTAGTAAGGACAATAACATTGCACCCACACCACAAATACCTCAGAGATCAGATTTTCTAGAGCTATTTCCTAATAATAGCAATAATGGAGAATCTTTGCATGTAGAACCCATTGTAGAAAGACCACCTTCAAGGACTTTAGCTATTGTACCCCTGTGTCCAGCAGCTAAGGATCCTCAACCATCCATCACTCATACTTCTTCTACTCTTCCAATGAGAAAAATGAACTCATTCCTACTACGACTGTGACTGGTTGGAGGATATGTATGGATTAACGTAGGCTTAATGAGGCTACTCAAAAGGACCATTTTCTTCTACCATTCATTGACCAAATATTAGATAGGCTAGCAGGGAAGGAGTACTACTGTTTTCTAGATGGATATTCTGGCTACAACCAGATTGCTATATCATTTGAGGATCAAGACAAGACCACATTTACATGTCCTTTTGGTACCTTTGCATTTAGGATGATGCCTTTTGGCTTGTGCAATGCACCTGCCACATTTCAAAGGTGTATGATGTCCATATTCTCTGACATGTTAGAAAATTCCATGGAAATCTTCATGGATTACTTTTCTATTTATGGGACCTCCTATGAACAGTGTTTAGAGATCTTGGAACAAAGCCTTAAAAGATACGAGGAAACAAGTTTTGTGTTAAACTGGGAAAAGTGTCATTTCATGGTAAAAGAGGGCATTGTGTTGGGGCATTTGATTTCAAAAAGATGTGTTGAGGTTGATAAGGCAAAGTTTGAAGCTATTGAAAAACTTCCTGAACCAACATCTGTAAAAGGAATAAGAAGTTTTCTTGGGCATGCAGGACTCTATAGGAGGTTCATAAAAGACTTTTCAAAAATTTCTAAACCTTTATGTTTACTGCTGCAACAAGACCAAAAGTTTGATTTTAATAAAGAATGTAGAGATGCAGTCAACTTTTTGAAAAAGGCCATGATTTTTGCACCTATAGTTGTTTCAATTGATGTTTCAAATTTCAAGTTCAAGACTTGATGACTTTACAAAGCAAAGTGAAAGACTTTTCAAGATTCTTCAAAAGCTGAAAGATTGAAGATTGTCAGAGCTTCAAAGTTTAAAGTCGTCCGAGATAAAGTTTTGAAGAATCAAGAGCTGAAGACTATTGTCAAAAAAAATTAAAATCTTGAATACAAAGGGGGAGATTGTTAGTGTAGTTGTATCCAAGATTTAAAGTGTAAAAGTCAATGTATGTAAAGTCAAACTAAGTCAAGTCTTGTAAGTCAAACCTTGTATAAATACCTTTAGAGAGGCATGAGTGTAGTAGTTTAGAGTGGTCAATCATTCATTATAAGAGTATTGTAATCATTGTGCTTAAGAAATATACGACTAGTGGATTTTTCTCTCTCTACTTTCTCTCTAGATCTTATACTTCATTGTCAAATCTTGTAGATTGCTTGAATCTATGACCTAACATATTGCACATATATAGGACACACACCGTCTTTTGCAGAATAATCGTGCTGCAACATATTTAAAGACCGAGGAATGAAAGAAAAAAGACTGTTGCAGCATCTGTGCCGAGTGCTGATGGATTTTTGAAGAAACATTTTGACAATGAAATTTCTTTCAAAGATCACTTGCTTTCCAAGTTTCATCAAGCTGGAAATAGAAGATTTATGGATTCCATCATGTTACTTTGGCTCCAAGGATTAGTATTACTAGGCTTGTACTTAGTCAAATGTAAGTACACTTTTATTATTGTCTTATGGTTATTAACCACTTTTGTAAGCCTCTTCCACTATATAAAGGAAGCTTTGGTTAGGGTTTTAACACACTACTTCATCTTGCTTTCACTTATTGTAATCAGTGGTAAATCGAATTTTTCTTGTTTATTATTGAAGTTAATTGCAAATTGTTCAAGTGCTTTGTTACTTACAAAATTTCCAAGCTCTTAGTTACTTTGGATCCAAGTTTCCTACAACTTCTCTTACTCAAGCTTTTAATCAAGTTAAATTGAGCCTAGATGCGAAGTTGTTAGAATCTCTTGTTGTATTTGTTTGCTAATTGCTTGTTTGGTTACTTAAATCTCTCTAGTTCTTAGTTGTTTTGACACCAAGTTTCCCAATACTTCTCCTATTTAAGCTTTTAATCAAGTTAAATTTGTGTCTTTAGCCACTAATCTCTAGTTTGACTTCTCATAATATATTCTTAGTAACTTTCTTTTCATCTAATGCTTTTGTTGGATTAATTTCTTCAAAGTACTTTTGTCAAGTATTGTTTTCTTTGAGTATTGTGTTCAAATATTTCCTTTAAAAATGAAAGACAACCAAGCGATGATGGGTTAATCCCTTAGCTTAGGTGTAAGGGGAAGTTAAGGTCCAAAAGCAAATACAAAGTGGATATTGCTCATGAATTGATGTTTACTCCGATCTTTCATTCAAGTTTATATTGATCAAACATCTTCTTGACAAGTGGCCACTTGCTAAAAGTGTTAAAGTGTGATGGACTTGAGATCCCGATTCATTAGACACACCCCATTTGAATGACATGGAAGTAAACTTTCGCTTAAAAGATACTAAAAATTGGATATCTATTCCTACACCATGCAACCTAAGCGTGACACTTGAGAAATGTGGAGCAGTGCTTGTCAACACCTTGACCCGAGTGACTCTTAGTTGATGGTCGGATGCTAATACTTATTTTTTAAGCTACTGGATCTATGTTGCAGCATCCCCTTTACTTGATTCTTACCATTTTATTAGTTGTGAACAACGATAGTGTCTAGATGTGTATACTTGCATCACTATTCATTTGTCATTGTCTGTCTGATTTATGTTAATACAAGTTAGGCTGTAGCAGGATCCTTATTCGGTTAACCCGAAAATCAAATAACATGAAACCGTTTAACCCAAATCGCATTCGGTTCAGGTGGGTTATTCAGTTTCGATTATTTTTGACACCCTTAATTGAAGACGTTAGTTGTTTAACTAACCAAACAATGCTCAAATCAAAACATGATTGTAAGTTATGATGTCGTTAAGTGTATCAAAAATACTAGATGCATATGTAACCTGACTCCACGTTCTTCATCACCGTAACCCACATCGAGATTGAGCGAGAACCTATCGATACCAATCGAGAACCCATTGAGACCGGTCGAGAATCCATTCAGCGATTTGGTGTGTGTTTATGTTTGTAAAACCATAACCTACCACATTCATTTCCATCGAGAACCTGTCGATTGATTTATTATGTATAAAACCATAGTCCACCATTTTCAACTTTATAGAGACGGATCCGGAATCAAGACCAATCAAGAACCCATCGAAACCGATCGAGAACCCATCGGAACCGATCTAGACCAATCGAGGCTAATTGAGAACCCATCGAGACTAATCAAGTAACCATCCATGACTTGGTGTGTGTAAAATCATAACTTAGAACCCTCATTTTTCACCAAGATTGGATGAGCACCTATCGATTGATTTATTCTATTTTTGTTTGTGTAAAACCATAACCTACGACTTTCAACTTTTATCGAGATGGATCGGAAACCTATCAGACGAATCGGGAACTCATCAGATTAATCGAGAACCCAATAAAGAAAAAGAAAAACTAGAGTATGTAGAGTTGAAACTCTGGTATATTCATGATGAATATCATGTATATGCATGATGAATATTATGTATATGCATGATGAATATTATGGTGAAAATTAATATTTATGATAAATATCATACTAATATGAATACTAGAGAGTTGTTGTATACACGTAATCATACATAAATATTCATGATAAATAATATGTATATTTATGATGAATAATATGTATATTCGTGATGAATGTTATAATGAAAATCAAGGTTCTAAATGGTGTGAGGCGTGACGTGACAGTGAGACCGAACCTCAAGCCTTAGGAGCCAAGGCAAGGCAACAACGTTTTTCAAGGCGTGACTTATGGCTGTAGATCTCTACATCATATATAAATATTATATATAAAAACATATATTTTGTACTATTACTGAATTAGTCAATAATAATAAACAAGTTAAATTAGGTTATATATATATATATATATATATATATATATATATATATATATATGAAAAACTAGTAAATAAAACATTAAAAAACATACAGAAAAATCAAACATTGCGTTACAAAAATCGCACATTATTCCATGTCATGCCACAGGCTTAACGTGGCGTGAGACACAAGCCTTGAGCCACGACATGCCATGAGCGAACCTTTTAGAACAATCGTGAAAATGTATATTCATGTATTGATGTACGAATACTGAAGAGTTATTGTATATACATGAATATATATATATATATATATATATATATATTCATGATGAATATTATATATTAAAAACGTATATTTATGATGAATATCATATTGATGTATGCATATCGAAAAGTTATTGTATGTATGTGAACGTACATGAATATTTATTATGAATAGTATTTATATTCATGATTAATGTTACAGTGAAAATGTATATTAATGATGAATTTCATAGTGATTTATGAATATTGAAAATTTATTGAATATGCATGAAAATATGTAACTTTTCATAATGACTGTTATAGTGAGTTGTATATTTATGATGAATATCATATTAATGTATGAATATTAAAAATTTGTTGTATATAAGTAAATGTGCATAAATATTCATGATGAATATTACACAGATATACTATTTCACGTAATTAATGGTTAAAAAAGCTATATAGATAGATGCCAAATTGAAGTAATGAAATGCTCGTTTTTTTTCTTATGTAATTTGTTTGATTAAAATATTAATTATTTTTAAGATAATGTAGTATAAAAATTAAGGGCATAAAAGTTTTTTTTTAATTAAAAATCAAATAATGTAGGCATGAGATTCAAGTTTGAAGTTAATTCCATTTTATAATTAACTATTACTATGTTTTAATTATTGATTAGATATTTTTTTAATTTTGATCAATGATCATCTTACAATGAAATTTTGATTTTTATATGTAGAGGTATAAAAGGAAAAAAATATTCTTTTTTTATATATGATTTATTTGATTAAAAAAATTAATCATATCTAAAACAATTTAGATTTAAATAATATGGTGTAATAAATTTGACTAATCTTTCAAAAACTTGATGGTTTCATTTAGAAAGGAAAATGAGTTTCCATAAATAAATTTCAGTTTAAATTTTTATTGTCAACAAAAGGAGCAACATAAAAATATTAAATTAAAATTAAAAGATTTAATGCTTTAATAATTATATTCTTGACAAATTAATACTAGCTTTTAAGAACAAAAAATCAAATGTTGCAAAAAAGAACATACATTTGATTTGAATGCAAGACATCCATTAGTCTTCTGCATAAAAGATAGTATACAGTAGACCAGTTTGACAGTTGCTGAATGGTTTAGTGCAGAATGATTAAGTGGTCTGAATGATTAAGAGGTTTTTATGATATAGTGTAAAATAAAATATGTTTGTTTGCTAATTGTTCATAATGAAATCAGGGCTCTTAATGGTTAAGGAATGGTCAGGATACAAAATCATTAAGAGGATTTTGGAACCATTAAGAGATAGCACCTTTTTTTGCCAAACAAGATTTACCTCTTAACGATTCAGAGGTTGTCTCTTAATGGTACCATTGACGAACTACTTTAAACCAATGTTTGTGTTGTCTTTTTCTTAAACCCCTTAATTTTCGCATATTATTGTTTAGGTGTGAAACCATCTTTCAAAAAACGGAAAACATGTGCTAAGCCTGTTGGGGAATCCGGGTTTATGTGGTAGTAATCCCTAGAATATTTTCCTGGATCATATGATAGAAATCACTTTCCAAAAACTATATTTCGACGTTATTGATGCCTTAAGTTATACGAAATTAGTACTGAAAATCATACATGTTTTTAAGGCACAGACTTGTGTATATATGTTCACCAGATCAACCGTTTATGATGTACTTATAAGAGAGATCGATAGTCACGGAATCTACACGGCAGTTGCAATCGTTTACGAATAAGATTAACGACTTGGTAGTTGAGTGAAGACTCAAAAGTTGTGAGCAAAATAGTCAGCGGGACGACAACAGGGGCATAGCTCCCTTGACAGTGCCTTATAGCAATCTATGGTAATAGAAGCAACATTCATGAATGTGCACTCTGCACCTCCCAACTCATATTGTTTGTCTTATCACCTAATCAAACTCAAGTAAATCACAAATACACTACAAAACCACCTCTTCTAACCCTAAAGGTTGTGCAATTGTTTAGAGTCCAAGTGTTATATGTAGAAGCCAAGTTGATACCTCAAATACCATGATTTTACATGGTATCACATCAAGATCGAGAGCAACAAGGGTAAAAAGGTCTAGTCGTGAGATATGACTCTTGATGGTGAGGGGGTAATTGTATGAAACATATCTTTAAGAGTGAATTATTTTTTCATCCCCGTGGTTTGGTGTATTAGCGAATCATGTCCCTATTTTAAAAAAAGTTAACAAAACATGAGCCGTGGTTGCATTTTTTAATGAGCCGGTCCCTATGGTTGCCGGGTTTTTTCTAATAACAAATTGAGTCCCCCTAAATAAATCAGCGAGTTGGGTGAATGTGGTTGCATTAGGAACCTAACTCGTTAAAAAATACAACCACAGGAACCCCACTCGCTAATTTTTCAAAATTGGAACGGAATCCGTTAAAAACACCAATCCAATAGGGATGAAAAATGTAATTTACTCTTTATCTTTAATTCTCAGCAACCTGGACTGGAAAACTGATGTGGGATTGTCCAAATGAAAAATGAGCAACTTTTTCATAATGGCATAGTGGCCATGCAAATGCAGGCAGCAGTTTTTGGAGATATATTTGGCTATGATGCTTAATTTGCCTTGAAGTTACTTTTTTTTTTTACCAAAATTCAAATTAATTTAGTAGCATCATATACTTTGTATGGTAAATTAAAGCCTCTATTGACATTTTCAGTCAATGTCCCCCCTGCTCACAAAATTGGAATATGAACCAACAAGACGCGGATCGAGATCTTCAGCTTCTCAAGCTGCAATTCTGATGTGTGCGTTATATATATGTATGTTTGTATGTGAATATTGGTTGATCAATGTAGGTTCTCATGCGACTGACTAATCAGTGAAAACTATGTTACCTGATTGTGCTAATCTGTGTGCAGTTTTCTCCCTTGGCACCTTTTAATATACCAAGTTGCATGTTTATTTAGACCCATACCTATCATCACTTTCAGACTTGTAAGCATCACAAACGTCATCACCGACAACATCAATATCCACACAATTCTCCATTGAATCGGACCACAAGGAATATGTGCTGCATAAACTGGACTCAACACTCGAATCACCTGATGAACCAAACAACCTTACCAAATTATTTGCTTGCTTATCAAAACATAATATATATACATATATATATATGTGTGTGTGTGTGTGTATCTCATGAATTTATCATACTTACCACTGAAGCTGGTGCCAGAGGAACAAAAGTAAGGGTTTTCTTCGGATTCTCTGGCTGTATATTTAAAGTCTGTTCACAAATGATGTATAATTAGTGCATAAAAAGATCAGAATATAAACAAGAGTATCCACCAGCAAAGGAGTTCATATGAAATATGCTGCTGATTGACATAAAACGAAGGCATACGAACTAGCTACACAAGAATACCCTTCCATAATGCTTATAAGCAGCCCTAGCAAGTTGAAAGCATCGGACCCTACCCTACATGTCATTACAGAATGATTACATAATTTAGTAATATTCATACATCCTATGGCTCGGGACACCAGAAATACGGGCTATTACCAGTTTACCAAATGTTGTTTTGATAAAAACTAACATGAAGCAGCTTTATTTCTCATTATTCGAACATCTCTGAATGTAGATTTGTGAATATAAAGGGAAGGTTTCATTTCACTTGCCGAAGAAAAATAAGTGTTTATACTTGCTTAAGGTGATACACCCCACCCCACCCCACCCCACCCCACCCCACCCCAATTATTTAAGGTCAATATTGTTCTTTCCCATCAAGTTTGTTTAGTGGTCATAACGTAATTAATAAGTACGAAGCATGTTCAAGATTCAAGCTCACATTTCTCTTCCAGAAAGGGGGAGGGTTTCAATCCAAGCAGGCTTGGATCACTTATGGTACATGGCTCAGCCCTATGAATTCTTTAGCAACAGCCCAAATGAATTCTCTGCAACTTGATAGTGAGCTTTTGATCCTAGTTTCAGATCAAAGTCCCCAGAAGTAAGGAATACACTTTAGTTAAGAAAAAAAGTCAGAGAAGAAACCTATATCTTAAAACAAGCTACTTAGCGGTAAGATGCTTGTTTTGGTCATTGAAGGAAGAAATAACCCAGCAATGACACTGGAAAGAATGGACAGTGGATAGTCAAAGCCAGTAGAAGAAACTTAGGGTGCGTTTGGTTTGTCGGAATGGATTGGAATTGGAGGGATTTGGATTTCAAATCCATTCCAATCCCATGTTTGGTTTGAAGGATTGGCCGGATTTGAAATCCTAGGATTGCTTTGAAATCCCTCAAACATTGGATTTTGAAATCCTTTGGGGATGGTTGGGGATTTCAAGGGATTTCGAAGGATTTGCATATAATAATGCTTTAAAATATGTTAAAACGTTTGTTTTCCAATATCAAATAATAATTAGACAATTTAATTATTTTTATAATTTTTTATAATTTTTAATGATTTTTTTTATAAATATTGAAAATCAAATCCATTCTAAATCCTACAAACCAAACACACAAAAGGATTCCAAATCCTCCCTAATCCAAATCCCTCCAAATCCAAATCCTTACATGAAATCCAATCTATTCCAATCCATTCCGGCAAACCAAACGCACCCTTAAAGTAACCATACGGAATTCAAATAGAGCTACATGAAAGGGAATAGAGGTAGCGTTTGGTAGGCAAACATGATTGGACAGGACTAGACAAAACTGGACAGAACAAGAGGACAAGACTGGACGGGACCAGACAAGTTTGGTACGACTAGGACCGGATAGGACATGACTAGACAAGTTGACCCTAAAAGTTGTTTGATGATTTATATATCATATAATAGTTATAAATGACACATATAAAGTAAATATTTAAATAATTTAATTTATAAGCATTTTTACACAATTTTCAAATACATAAATACGTACATAAATAGTAATATGAAATTTGAATGAAGAATATAATATAATTGACGGTAGTTCGAAAAAACTCGAAATTTGGATGAAGAATCTGATATAATTGGCGAAGGCACAATGAATGTGGTTGTGAGGACGTGAAGAAAGTGGATAGTGGTGGTGCAAAAGGTAGTTGCAGCCGATGTGGCAGACGTATAGGTGGTAGTGGGTCGGCGATAGGTGGTGGTGATCGGTGGAGATGGTCGAGGATGGTAGTGGTGGTGACAATGGACGGTGGTTGTGGAGGTGGTGGAGGAGGTTGTTGTAATGGAGGAAGAGGTGGAGGTGGGCGACGGTGGTTGGTGATGGTCGTTAGTTGCCGCGGCGGCGATGGGTGGTGGTGATCGGTAAAGGTGGAGGTGGTCGATGATGATAATGGTGGTGAAGATAGGCGGTGGTTGTGGAGGTGGTGAAGGAGGTTCTTATAATGGAGAAAGGGGTGGAGGTGGCCGATGGTGGTTGTCGGTGGCTATTGGTGGTCGCCCGTGGTGGTGGCGACAATGGATGGTGGTGATCGGTGGAGTTGGTCAACGATGGTAGTGTTGCCGGTGGCATTGGGCGGTGGTTGTGAAGGTGGTGGAAAAGGTTGTTGTAATGGAGGAAGAGATGGAGATGGTCCACGGTGTTGGCGGTACCGCCGGTGGTGGTGACGACAACTATGGGTGGTAGTGACCATTAAAACAAATACCATATTAGGGTTATATATCAAATGAGGGAAGATAAGTAATTTTTTAGTTTCTGTCTTAGCCTTGTCCCATGTTTTTCCACCTATTTTGGTGGAACAAAAAAAAAACCTTTTTTGTCCCATCCTATCCCACCTTGTCCCTGTCCCATGTCGTGCCAAACGTGGGACAGTGAATTCTTGACCTATCCCATGTCGCACCAAACGTGGGACGGTGATTTTTGTCTCGTCCTGTCTTGTCCCATGTACCAAACACAGCCGGAGAAAACAACCTCGTTTTAGCCCAACCAGTCTATAAACCTACCAGAGGTTACTGTTAACAATCATGAACTTGCGGAACTTCTAAATAAATAACCATATATCTCAGTGAGCTATGAACCACAGCCTTGGAAGAAGCCAATTAAAAATTCCAAAGACTAAAAGCTTAGGATGATTGACTTATGTTTGACTAATGCTCAATTGCTCGGTTCTCAAAATTTATATTAACTGCTACACACGTGCAACTTGTGGTTTCATATCCCAGATTTGTAGAAGGATGAAGCAGGTAACATGAAGATTGAGTCAACCTTGTTCGGCTGGACTTGTCCAAGTGGTTGGGACTTTCTTATAATAAAACCCTAATGGGCGTGATTTCACCGAGTGGTTGGGACTTTCTTATAATAAAACCCTGGCATATCAAGTGAATTGACCAAGGGTGCATCTATGGGCGGGCATGGCAAAATTTCCACACAACCCCCCCCCCCCAAATGGGCGTGATTTCACCGAGTCTTTCAAAAGAAAAAACAACAATAAGTTTCAGGCCGATGTCTCCTATCAAAATAATCTTGAAATAAACTTAACCATAAATTGCAGCACCAAGTTGTCTTATGTACAGCCTAATTAATCATGAACACGGTACAGTACAAAGGTGCAGGTGCTATGTTGCAAAAGGACCAAGTGCGAAAAAACCGAATCCCAAAGGTATTTGGATGTCAAGACAGAGAAAAATTAAAGATATCCCTGACCATATATACAAAAACAAGATGGTATAGATCATCTATAAACAAATGTTTACCACTCGAGAAAATAGAAAATTATGAGCATGCAACGGAATCAGCCCGTTAAATACTGCTAATGGCGGTTACACAAATATAAAATATAATATAGCCCATAATGAAAAATCCAGTCATAAAGCATGAAGAGAAAATATGAGCTTCTCCAAGAGTATGGAAGTGTAAAACAATATAGCAGAAATACCTGCTTGCAAAGGTCTTCAAGAAATTCAGAATATACAATGGGCTTTATTTCATTGAATTTAGCAATGAAAGAATGCTTGATTATATCAATCATCAATTCACATATGTAAACCACAAGAGCATTCTGCAACATCCAAAGTTTAAGAAATAATTAAAGGAGGCAATAAGGGAGAAATATTGGGTAAAACTTGCCTTGTTTTCTTTGGTTCAAGTAAGTTGCATATGTGTGAAGATCATCACTATGTCTTCTCGTGGTTGTTAATAAGGTCAATGTTATAATGATTAAAGAAAACACAGAAGTATGAAATTGTTCCAACTTGATCTAATACTTTCACCGTAACATAATAATTAGACTCATTCCAGGACAATCTTAAACACCAAAAAAAGAATGTCAAGAAGACTCCAAAAGATAAAAGGTAACACAAACAAGTTAAAGTCTGTCATTAATACCATTCAATGTCCAATACTGAGAAATTACTAAAAAAATTGTGTGCTGGGTTTCTGTTCTAGCATACGACTGTTTGCACCTTAGTTAACATGAGGCAAATTAGGTGCTGATTTTTATCATGAACTTATTTGGAACTCCCTCGACTGCAAAGAGACAAGGTAAATTTCACCCAACTAAAGGAAAAAGGTTATTCCAAAAAGAAATGCACTGCAATATAGAAAAAGGACTTACATAAAGAAAATTCTCAAACCATGGACCTTCAGCTTCCAAAATATTCTGAGCCAAGACAAAAATGAGAAAAGATGCAATATGGAACCTTTCAATTGAATCTGCAAATGGTAGCAAAATCATCCACATCAATGCAGAACTTAAAATAAGTAGCAGCTTGCCACAATTCAACAGAGACTCGTGGAACTAAAACCAAGTCGGTTGCTATTATATGGATGTCAACAATTTGCAATTTGTAAATGATACGAGATAGAAGATAAACTTGAAGGAATGACGTGCAAGAAAGAGCGAAACATTGTTTATGACAGGGCACAGCATCAATATGACAGATAAGCAATTGCATGTATGTGAAGTCATCTTTTACGCATATGCAACATTACCAGCAAGACAGCCAATTCTAGTTATGAAATAGAACACCTATCAGATAAAGCTCATTTTCCATCTCACTGCATCACTCATGGATGGACATATTTCTATGCCAAAGAAGATGTTAGAAACTAGAATCAAAACATTATAAAGATCATGATTGTCAAAAAAGCATGCTTGTTGATCTATTGTTTTGAAGAACAAATTATATTTTTAAGAAACAAAAATTCCAAAAAACCAAACTAAAACTTTGAAGAATAACTTCCAAAGACTAACAAAAAAACAGCTTCCCTTGTAACCTCCTAAAATTTCTTCATGAAGTTTTATTAGTGCCCGACACTTTTTGAGTAGACATTGTGAGAATTCTCTAGTTTTGAGGAACCATATTGTCCCCACAAACAGAAATTGTCTAAGAGTTCATCAAGGATACCGACATCTCGTAGTTAAAACCAAACCAAATGTACCCATTAAATCCCACATGGAGTAGGGTATGGGGAGGGTAAGATATACGCAGACCTTTTCTCTACCCAACGTGGTAGAGAGGTTGTTTACATGAAGACCACTGGCTTGCGAAAAAGATTATGTGAAGAAGTTCGGGATGAGTCTAGAGAGACTCCTAAGGGTGTCTAGATTTTGAAAGAAACGAAGTTTTGGAAAGTCAATGAAGAGCTTGAGACAATTTTGGGCAAGGAAGAAAGGCTTGGAAACTAGTGCAAGTGACCATAACTAGAAAAAGAATAAAACAGGTAAGGACATTAAAAGCAAAAGGGAAAGTTCAAACCCACTTTTGACTACCCCCAAAGAGCCCCCTACATATCCTAGGATTCTAATAACCTAGTTGTCGGCTTTCCCACACTCCCCCTTCCTACCCTCTACCTCTCCTACCCCCCTCCCCCGAACACAACAACCGTAAGTCCTTAGTCATAATCTGTTACCCTAGTCCTGCATCTCCATGAACTACAATATGAGGCCATGTCCTCGGAAATTTCTTAAGCCGCCATGTACCGTCTCAGCTGCTTATCCCCCATCCTCCTCTCTTCCTAGATCGTTATGCTTTTGACCCTCCTCACCAGTGCTGACATTTGTCTTCTACGAACATACCGAAACCACCGCAATCTTCCCTCTCAATTTATCCACGATAGTCGATAGGTGCTACTGCCAACTCTGCTTGGAAGACCTCGTTCGGTATCATGTCCAACATGGTCTGTCCATAGTCCATTTGAGCATCCTTATTTCTGCATCATCTAACTTCCTCTATTGCGCCTTCTTTATTGCACAACACTCCGTGCCATAGGGGTGAGCATCTAAACTCCATACCGCATAAACCACCCACACTGCACAATTTTGACTCTCGCGGTGCGCTTTCACTTTGTTGTGTGGTTTGCGGTTTTAAATAATGATATTGAGGTTCAAGTAGTGCCACACGGCATAATTTTGTATAATTTTTTAAATATATAGGATAATAAGGCTGTAATATTTTGTAACATTATCAAAGGCGGGACTCGATATGAAAGACAACATATGGACAAGTCCTACATCATCGAATTTATTTTAAAGTTATGATTTTTATAAGTGTATTTGGATAATTGGATTAATTAGGAACTCTAAGTTTGTTTAAACTAATTTTAATTATGTATTTCAAAATTATTGGAACTTTTTATTGCATGGACCCTGGACAGGTAGTTCATTGAATTTCTTTTGAAGTTATGATTTTTATAATTATTGAATTGAAGTGCGTTAGGTACCAACCGGAACACGTTTCACGGTGTTTTTTTCTTTGCGGAGCCATTTGTGGGTTGGAAAAATGCTCAAATCGCATATGCAAGGCACCACGCTCTCCCCTGCCGCCCCATATAACATTTTTGATCTAATGACTACCTTGAAATCTCGTATTGTTTTCTTTAAAGCATAAGCTTCTTAGATGGAAACGGGATGCAACATATGCAAATTTCCATAATTCATGATAACCACCCCATTCACAATCATATAAACTTAATTTCTATGGAATGGTTTCTTGGGTTCAATTTTGATAGGAATACTGAACCTCGTTATCTTGTTAAATTCAGCAGTTTATACTAAATCTCCTATTTCACAATTCAAAAATGAATTAAAAAGCAAATTTCCCTTAAATCTTCAAGATCTTTGTATAGAATATGGAACAACCTTAATGATGATCTATTTTCAAGAATATGCCAAACAAACACCCATAATTGTATCTCTTTGAGTTCTGAATTCTCTGGAAATTGTGGTTTTCAGGTCTTAACTAATGTTTTTGTTCCTGGCAAGATGGACTCTAACTTGTGGCGAGATTACAAATTTCTACTGACCATGGCTTCAGCACACGTTAATCATCAACCATTTAAGTTGCTATTGGCCTAAGACTAAGGAATATAGTTTCAATTTGAACTTATTCTTTCCTTCTTGGTTTTGCTTTTCCTCTTTTCCTTTGTGTATTTGTTGTTTCAGGAAGGAGTAGGGGTAGAGCAATTGTTGTTTCATGGAACTCCTTTCCTCCTTAATTGTGTGCTTCACGCACTTCTACAAATACTATTTTCTATATGAAGAAAATTAACAAAAAGGAAGTAGACAAATTATGTCAAACCAACCATTCAAACAAAAATAATAATAAATTAAACAAAACAAGTGAAGAAGATGTATGGAGACTCACCAAAATATACCAGACTTTGTATGTTATCCTTGCTAAAACGTTTAAAAACATTGCTTTTGATCTCCGAAAAATTGTTTGACACCAGCAAAGCAAACAATGCATTGTTGTGGGCAACTATACAGGTCGATAGAGTAATGGCCTGGGCTAATAAGATGAACGAATGAACAAGTACAATGCGTTAAGGAAACAAGAACACATTATTTAGAGGCCAAAAATAATTGAGAAAAAGGAATATGGATTCATTTAAGACCAAATTATACAAATATATATATAATTATATATACACACACATATATAAATACATATATAAGATTGCAGGAAAAGGATATTTGACGAAGTCACGGCTAATGCTTCATCAGAGATGAACCTCCATAACCAGTATCTCATGTTTTCTGGCGAACAATTTGCAAAACCATCAGCAGTATTGAATAGTGTTTGCAAGACATCTCCACCAAAATTTTGGCATAATTTATCAAATATCTGTCAGACATAACAAAATAGAGGTTGATTACAAAAACGTGTTCTGGGACCAAAAAGACAACCTTTGATCCTTGACCTGATAAAGAAACTAGATAAGTTAATAAACACTAAGGGGCAGTTTACTAAATACTTACCCGGGTAAGTGCTTACCGGTATCACTTACCTTACCGTTCTTACCTATTGAGCATGAAAACTACCTAGAATCTTACCCGGTAAAAGCCATAACAAGAACCTAGAGTCTTACCCGGTAAGTGAGATAAATGACTCTTACCCGGTAAGCGCTTACCGGGTTTAAGACACTTACCGACAATCAATTTTGATGTTCTAGAATGTAATACGATAAGGTAAGTGAGAGTGATGTCCTTGCCGGTAAGCGCTTACCCGATAATCATTTTGGTAAATGGCCCCTAAGCTTCCAATCAGTTTATGGCAATGTTTCAACCATTACATGAATGTCTCATGAGATTATCCAAGATTTAGTGTACTGAATTTCAGGATTCCAGATGGGGTGGACTGCAGTAGACCTATTAGTTACGCTCTGAGTCAGAAATATGTTTTTCAATTGACGATTAGATTATTAAAATGAGTCAACCAGTCCCCCTTTTCAATAACCATTTTAATCCATCTTAAAATCAGATATCCAGAAAGGCGACCTGGATAGTTGATTGTAGCATCATAATATTTTTGAAGTAACATTCTTCCACAAAGTTTCTTATCATCACTGAAAGTTGGCTATCTCGCCTTGAAAATATATCCTAGTTTCAGTGAAGAAAATGGTCAATAGAAACCAACAAAACATAAGCTCTCATTGAAATAAATCTAAGTCAATGGGAAAAACTAAACTATGGATGTTCACTGAAGTCAGCAATCATATCCTCACCTCCAATACATTATACACTACATAGAGTTTGATCGTTCCTTGACCTCGAATCATGTGATAAATCAGGCTGATATCTAAGCAGCAAAACATAAGAGAGAAAACAATGTAGTATAAGGTTAGGAATGCACCCAAGATAAAGACACAAAGCCTAAACTGAAAGTATCAATTAAGGACTAGATTCCCTTACTAAACCTGTTTGTTGTAATAGAATAACTCCAGAAGCCAGCATAAGAAAACAACCAAAGTCAGAAAGCTCTGCTGCTGAAAGCATCTTAAACTGCCTGTCAAAAACATAAAAGGTTGTTTTGTAACATCACAACTATTTGACACTTTATTTTGTCATTATATAATGGCTAGACATACAAGAATATCAGAAATGCAGTAAATATGTCAACCCTCAAGCTCTGTTGTTAATATCGGCGATATATCGTCTAGGGGTGTTCAAAAAAACCGTTGGACAGCTCAAACCGGTCGAACCAAGTCAAACTAGACCGTTTTTGGCGGTTTGAGCGGTCTGGCGGTCCGGTCTGAAAAATTGCCAAAATGGGCGGTCCGGTCCGGCGGTCTAGAGGTTTTTTTGGGCGGTTTGGACCAAACCGACCGCCAAATTCATATATATTTTATTTTTTTTATATATGTCTTTATATTCATTATCTAGCCCAATGTTATTTTAAATATATTTGGTTAGGCGCAATGTTATCTTAAATCCAACCCAAACATAAAATCTATTTTAATTTTTAAAATTTGAAACTTGAAAGCCCTAAATGACTACTATTCACTAACATCGGCGGACTCACTGTATTCACCTTTTTTGTGGACTTTGTTAACTTTTTTGTGGACTTTGATTTTTAGTGTTTTGTTGGGATATTTTGTTTACTCTTTTTGTGGACTTTGTTAATTTTTTTGTAGAGTTTGTTTACTTTTTTGTGGATTTTGTTTATTTCAAATGGACTCAAGCCAATGAAGCTTTAAAATTCGATATTATATAATAAAATTTAAGTTGAAACTTTAAAGCCCATAAAAGGCCCAAACCGCCTAAACCGGTCGAACCAAACCGCCTAAACCGCGGTCCGGTTTGACCGGTCTAGGCACTTGATGTCAAACCGCTCGGTTTGAAAATTTAATAAACCGCCACTTGCGGTTTGGTTTGTGGTCTGAGGGGTTAAACCGCCCAAACCGGACCGCGAACACCTTATCGTTGATATCTCGGATATCAGTCCTAGCAAAAATATCGGTGGCAAAAAATCGATATACTGATTTTTGGTTTTATGGTTTTTTTGGGCCTCTTTTAATTGAATATTGGGCTTTAATGCTTTATAGTTTTTTGTTATAGCTGGGCTTTTTTTTAATTCGTCTAGAAGTAGTCTTAAGTTAGGTTTACTCATTTTATGTCCCGATTTCTTTCTGTTTCTTCCTGAGCACAACAACTTCTTTCTCTTCTACTGTTCTTCTCTGCTGCTGCACGAGTGCACGACTTCTTCTGTTTCTTCCTGCCTTCCTAGTCGACTTCTTCTGTTTCTTCTCCTCTGCTGCTACTTGCTGCTTTGGGGCTGCTCTTTGTTGTTGCAGAGCTGTTGTGGTCGACTTCTGTTTATGAACACTTTTCCTATTTTGTTTTGTGAAACTTGTTTCAGTTGATGTTTTGATGTTGAAACTACGTTTTTAAATAATGCATATGATATGTTTATGGATGCATACATATATACTACATATATATAATTCTATGAAATATTATATGAACCGATATTTTTTGACCGATATATCCGATATTTCAAATATCGGACCCTGACCGATATACGATATTAACAGCATAGCCCTCAAGAATGAGAATGCTGGCCTCTAGAGCTTCTAAGTTAAGTTGGTGAAAACCAATTACCTTTTGGAGATGATAGAATATACCTTGTTTTCAGAAGCCTCCAAGAGGTCGTGAGAATCCTAATTGGCATGACCGTTAACAGTGACAGGAATGAATCCAAGCAGACAAAAAAGCCAACATCTATGAGCTGCAAAATAATTGTCATTAATGAAAAACTGATGTGAGTAGATACATAGCAACTGATTGCAACTCAAAGACAGCCTAGCCATCACCAATCAAGAGATGGATTTTTTAACTTTCAGATCTCTTCTTTAAATATGCAACACTTTCTGCAAGGTTCACACCATGGAAAAGTTGCAGGAGGAAACTAAAAGATACATAGTCTATATGGTGAAGCAAAGGAAAGTGAACTTCTTCAAGATATCTGAACCACTGTGGTCTCTTTATCATTTAGAATTTTATTTTCCCTGGTCAGGACCCACAGAACCAGAAGACAACCATCTCTATATAACATCATCCACTCTACTCCAACTCCAAACATACATTTTGCCATATACCATTTGACAGATTAGCATAGCTAAAGTCTCAAATGTCAATGCTCCCAAATGACATGCAGAAGTAGAGAAATAGTCATTGCCAGAGGAATGGGTATGAGCAATACTGATGTCATAGTATCATGTTAGTCCCAGTGCTGCATGCTAAGTTGCTAACCAGATATGATATAACAGAGGATCACAATAAAGAAGCCTCGCCTGAAGGATAAAGGTATAACATATTTGCATTCTGTATGCACATATGTCCATACACATATATAAATATGTGACGATAGACCATGAAAGAAATAGATGGCCACAAACGCCTAGCATTGGGAGTAATACACTTGTGTGATGTGTTATAAATCACTTCAAAAAGCCCTTACCATTCCTGAAAAATACTATAGGAAATATTTTTTGGTGATTCTTAATTAGAAGCCACTTTCTGGACAGAAATTAGATGCAAAAAGATCCCCTAGAATTCTAAACTTCTTCTGTCCCCTATCTCCACAATTTACAACGAGGGCCCACCGAAGGAAATACATCACAACCTCCAGGCTCCAACAACCAAACCTATACCCTTGAGATCACATAAAATGAAACCTTACAGGTTGGGCTGCTAGGTGCCTGGAGCTCTTGGAAATACCAAAATGCCAATCAAGCCACTGAGTTGAGCAATGTTCAATTCTATACCTGATATGGTGTTGTAACTTGTAAGTTATATCATTCCACATGAGGTCCTAGAAACGGTAGAATATTTCATTTAGCAGTTGTGTGGGTCCCGAATTCTATTGCTATCAATGATATGGACGCGAAAACTTGATATTGCATGCTTGTAAGCTTTCTTCACCTATAGCTGGGATACTGGGCAGGCTTGGGAACAGGTCCTCTAAGCCTTTCCCCAAAAGTAACCAGGTGGCTTTGGTGGCACAAAGCAGAAGGTTCAAGTGTTATTGCATATCAGGCTAAACCCCTCATGGATTGTTTAACTCATGGCTGAGTGGGAACTGAATCCCTTATAATGCAGACAAATAACTGCATAAAGCTTGTCATAGGTCCTATCACCCATGCTAAACAACTCACTGCAACAGAAGTTCACTCTAACTAATTGGGCTATTCCACCATCATGCTCCATTTATTAGAAAATGTTGCACAAAAACACAATTCATGAGCAAGTCTTGACATAGTATCTTCTCCCTTTTAAATTACAACTTTATCAGCAATATGGTTCTTGATGATTGGTTGAGGCTGATTCAAGCATACAAGATGCTTTAACATGAAAACCTTTTGGAGCTACTCCTAACAAAGTCTCCATGCAGATTCAGAAACTGAAGAACTACAGTTAAAATGTTAAATCCCAACCTGGATGATCTCCCTTCATATGTTGCCTAATACTCAATTCGGTTACATTATTATATCCTCCAGATTCAACCACTACAGTTATCTTCAGGATGCCACTACTATCCCCAACAAAGGGTAGTTGATGGTTTATGGAAGAAGTTTGAAAAATCCGATTATCATAAACTTAGGGGACAAAAAGCTATATACTATTTGTAACCGAAAGAAATAAATAATTCATTTCATTTAAAGAATAAATGATCACATAGAATCAAATAAGTCAATGCACGACATGATATATATGATATTCATGTTTCCATATAGAGATTAGGATTATCATAAAGAAAAGTTATATTACCAATTCACAACGCCATGGCATGCGAAAAATAGTGTCGTATACTCTTTCCCGGTCTTTCTCATTGGCAAGGGTTGTTGTCATCCGTAACGAATTTCCACCATACATTTCTTCCATAAAGTATTTAACTGGGGACCTCTCGAACAAAAACTTGTCTGACACAAATTTAGCAGCACAACTGGTGAGAGGAAGAAAACAAACGTACAACAGTTTTGTGTTCTAGAAACTCTTTTCTACAATTCAAGTGACAGAAAAAATTGTATATCTTCAAAACAGTGATAATTCAAACACAAATATATCCTATCAAAATTATGTCGTTACAAAGATGCCACTTGCTAACAATTAACAAAATCCTAGAATGTCAAGCAAGCAGCCCACAAATTTTATAAAAAGCAGGAAATAACTGAAAAAATGAGCCAACGCGTTGCAGATTCAGAAACTAACTCTAGAGAAATTATGTTGATGATCCTGCACTGAACTTCCACAAGGTATCAACAACTAGAATGTATAACTTTGTAGATTTCCAAGAAATCCAAAAATAAATAATCTAATATACGATAATTCATATTCAAGGAACTTCTTAAGCACATTTATTTGTTGGATAACTGATCTAGACAAGCATGAAGCTAAAAATACCTACCATTTTGGACAGATAATGAAAACAATCATATATCTAGTGATGCCTACCACCTAATGTGATAACCTGTACTAAATTTAGTGAACTTTCAGAGTGAATTCAAACATCTAACACTTAAGCATGATTATAATATCTATTGGGTTATAAAATGAAATGACGATTTAACATTAGATTCAGGGGTGTTGGCCCTTCAACTTTAACAAATTGTCTGATTAAAACTTCTTAAGCAGTTTGCACTCAGAATAAGTTCCACATTTGTTTGATCATGATGTAAGCACTCAAGGTAGTCAGTAAAGTGATTCACTGACAAACATTCCAGTATAAAATGCAAACCACAATGAAGAATTCTGCATGTTGAGTAGTTGAATAGGATCAGGAACCAAGCAAAATATTTATTCATTTTAAGTTTTATCTTTTTGTTCATAAACGCACAGGCCTTGAGCTGGCATCATATATCGAATGCTTTGACTCTATTTTATGCAAGAACTAGTTTAAAAGCTGTTGATCCAGCATCAAAACTTACGTTAAAACAAAGTAATAGATGCTTCTCAAGAAAGACTATGGAGCATATTAGGGCCTATTGTTAGTAGACTAAGCTTTCAGTCACATCGTATCAAACCAAAAGGTTCTAGTTTCACAAGGTTCAACTTTAATTGATTGCTATATTTTACCAAAATAATAGTGCAGTATCTTCTCTTGTGGACTTAAATGTAACCCGCTCGTAAATGAGGTCACTCATGATGGAGATTGGTGAGAATTTGAAGGGGATAATCATGTCTCACTCCTATTCCTAATGAATCAAGCTTCCAGATATGTTGGTCAATGGTCACCCAACACTTCATACTACCTCCGCACGAGATGAGGTGTCCACATTTCTTTAGGAGGACATCCTTACATGAATTAGTCATTTACATTTATCTCATATCTACAATCTTACTGCTGCAAAGCATTGATTGGAACTTTGGAAGTCAAACTTTCTAAAGATTATAGATATGTTGGGTTCCCTCTTCAGTCTTCAAACATGTATCAACTATTTTATCATACTTGGCACTCCATTGAAAGGCTTAATAAACTTTTTGAACAACAATTTCTTACCTTTTCTTAATCATGTAAAAACTGCTAGTTCCCCTTTCCATTGTAGTTCTAGATCCTAATTCATAAGGCCTACAAATCGACAAGATTTCATATTTTCTTTCCGGTAGATTTCTAGTTCCCTAGAAGGCCAACCCAAAAGCTGCTTTGTATCAAATTATGTGAATGCAAACCCCCTGGATGAGTCCATTATATGGATTTCTACTTCACTAATGTCAGGTTTGCTTCTTCAGGGCTCCAATATCAACCAAGACCATAAATTACAATATTCAATTGATCATTAGAAAGAGATTTCAATTTCAAGAAAGGGGGGGATGTAGAAGGAGCTCACGATTTGGATCTTTTTCTGCCATGAGTCGTTTCCAATCCAATGACTGATCCTTTTCCAGTTTCCTACCAACATGATGCCCATTCACGTTCATCTCCGCCGTTTGTTTCATCATTAATTCAGTATCGAATTCCTTGGCCGTGACACGACCAGTCCAACTGCTATCATCCACCTCCTTGACATTCTCATCAATCCGATACATTGGTATTGCCTCCTCCCCGGAGCTGCCAACTCCAACACTGGCAACACTACTCCTCTGCCTCAACTCAGGTGTCTCCCTAACCGAACTAATCACCGGGTAAACACTTTTCTCCTGCGGCGGCACAAACGCTTCCTCATACACCACCGCCGTCGTCTCAAAACTACGGCAATTACTATTAATGATAAAACCATTAGAATTACCACACTTGTTCAAATCCAGTTCGTCGCTAGCCTTCTTTTTCTTCTTTGAGCCCTTGTGTTTGCGTTTCCTTCGGCTAGACTTGGTGGTAACGCCGCCCTCCCCTTGATGAATTGGAGGGCCGGAATCGGATCTGAGTAAGAAAGTTTCATCGTCGTCGAAAAAAGAATCGGTTGTGGCGAGAACGTCGAAGGAGAGCTTGCGGCCGCCGGATCTCAGGTCCGTCATTGGTGGTGGTTTTAGGGTAAGACAGAATTCACAGTAAATAGCAAGTTTTTGACATGATCATGATCTTGTTCAGTACAGTGCAGTGGAGTCCATTGGGGCAAAATTTTCGAAATTTCGGTCTGATGGATACAATCTGGCCACCGAATTTTCGTGAAGGCCAAGTGTTTGGGAGAATGATTGCGGATGGAAAGTTGTTACGCAACGAGAAAATACGTTTTGCAGATTGGTTGGTTCCAAACGCTAATGGCCCGCCGATTCATTGCCTCTCTGATTATTATTATCAGTGTAAATTACATTCTTTCTTTGTTTTAAAATTTTTATATATTTTAAGAGAGAAATCAAACTTGGTAACATGAGGTTTGAGTATTACTTAGAGGGTTGTTCTATGTGCACCATAGTCTATTTACTATGAACATCATAGTCTATACATTAAATATATCAAATGTCAAATCTAATCTTAATCACTTATCCATACGAATCACATCAATTTGATTGTTTTTGTAAATTAATAATTATAGTTACATTTTTGGTCCCTAAACTATAATCCTTGTTTTATTTTATACCTTTTTGTTTTTCATTTTTTATTTTACATTTTCCATATATTAACACATATAATCGTATATTAACTAAAATAGAATAAAAAAATACGTTTTAATTTTAACAATTTATACCATTACTATCGTCTTTTCGATACCTTCGAAATGAGTCCAATATTGAATATTTTTGGATTTAATTATACATATAATCGTATATTAACTAAAATAGATTAAAAAATACGTTTTAATTTTAACAACTTATACCATTACTATCGTTTTTTCGATACCTTCGAAGTGAGCCCAATATTGAATATTTTTGAATTTAATTATTTTATTATATGTCAAAAATTACTTTTTAAAATATGTGTGTCTGCACAAGATGACGATATTCAGTGTATGTTTATAGAAAATTTCAATAAACAATCATAGTCTATTTTCTAAATACAATTATATTGACTTTATTTTCAAAATCACCTTCCACCCTAGCCAATGCATTATTTTGCAACTCACCCTAGCCAATGCATGTGTTTTGAAAAAATCTCATTTAAATTTTGTTTTTAAAACAAAACCACCTTCCAACTTTTTAAAAAAAAAAAACAAAACCACCTTCCACCCTATCTAATGCATGTATTTTGTATTTTTTAAACCACCTTCCACCCTCTTTTCTTCTCATTTCTCACAAACACACTCTCTCTAACTTCTCTCTCTAAAAACTCTTCTCTCAAATTCTCTCTACTATTCTCTCATCTTCAAACATTCATCATCAAGTTCTTCATATCTTCATCATATTTGAAGATCATCAAAGGTAAACATCAAAACTTAACCTACATGTTTGTAGATGAACATCCCAACGACATGCAACATTTTCTTTATTTTGTTCATTTATTTTATTTCTTTCGACACCAACCCATTTGTGGTTATGGTTAAAATATGTTTAAAAAAAGGTAAGTGGATTTTAAAGAATACTATTAAAAAAGTTAAAATATGTTTAAAAAAGGTAAGTGAATTTTAGAGAATACTATTAAAAAGTTAAAATATGTTTAAAAAAAGGTAAGTGAATTTTAGAGAATACTATTAAAAAGTTAAAATATGTTTAAAAAAGGTAAGTGAATTTTAAAGAATACTATTAAAAGGTTAAAATAGCTTAATAGTTGTAAATAACATATTTTAACTTTTTTTCATTTAAATTTGCAGGAAAAAAGATGACGGAAACTTCAAAATTTTCCACCGAGCAAGTATAATATCCAATTTTATTATTATTTTCATGTGTGTAATTAGTTGGTGTATCTAGTAATTTTTTTAACATGGATTTTTTTCTCTCAATTTTTAGGTGTTTGGATCTCGTGAAGAATTAATTACTTGGGTGCAAAATGTGGCACGCTCTCAAGGTTTTGTAATCGTCACTAGACGATCTAGGCCAAGTTTTAGTGGATACATGTCTACAATCGTACTTGGTTGTGATCGTGGTGGTGTATCTAGAAGTAAAGATTTTGAAACCAAAAAAATTAATTGTCCCTTCGAATTGTTGGGAAAGTATTTGAAGGCACATGATGTATGGACGTTGCGGGTTGTATGTGATTATCACAATCACAAGCCGGCAATGTATATGGAGGGTCATTCTTATGCAATGCGATTGTCTGATGATGAGTCTCGTTTGGTGCAACAGTTGACAAGGCTGAATGTGAAACCACGAGATATTTTGTCAACGCTAAAAGAACGAAATGAAAATAACGTGTCTTCTCTAAAAACTATATACAATGCTCGTCAAAAGTTTCGCATGAGTGAGCAAGAAGATAGAACCCCCATGCAGAATGTTATGCACATTTTGCAAACTAAGGGGTACGATTTTGAGTATTGTTTAAACGATACAACTAACCAGTTGGAAGATTTGTTTTTCATTCGTCCAACATCATTAAAGATGTGGCAAGCATTTCCACATGTGGTGTTGATGGATGCTACATATAAAACAAACAAGTATAATCTACCATTTTTGGAAATTGTTGGTGTCACATCCATAAATAAGACGTTTTCTATAGCCTTCGCATTCATGCATAGCGAAAAGACAAGCAACTATACGTGGGCGTTGACTTGCCTGAAATTGACTATTAATGGATCTTTCTGCCCTCGTGTTATCGTCACCGATAGAGATTTGGCGTTGATGAAAGCGTGCGAAGAAGTATTTCCACAAAGTAATCATTTACTTTGTAGGTGGCATATATTTAATGATATAATGAAACATTGTCGGCCTCGTATCAGATTGCAGAAGACTTGGGGTTCTTTTCAAGCAAAATGGACAAATTTAGTTGAATCTCCAACACACACTGCATACATGCAAAATTATGCAGACCTCCAGGCATTATTGTTCGAATGTCCAGGTATCATTCATATATATTTTAAAGTCATGATTTGTTTAGAAAAAACCATTCATTCTATCACACTCATTTGATTTTCATTTTTCTTCGCCTTGTAGATGTTTTTACCTATCTTCATAATGTTTGGCTAGACAAGTATGCAGACAGATTTGTGTCAATGTGGACCGATAAACATATCAATTTTAGAAATTCAACAGCAAATAGAGTTGAGAGCCAACACGCCAAGTTGAAAAAACATCTAGATTCAGGGAAATGTGACCTAGAC
This sequence comes from Arctium lappa, assembly GCA_023525745.1. Taxonomy (NCBI): domain Eukaryota; kingdom Viridiplantae; phylum Streptophyta; class Magnoliopsida; order Asterales; family Asteraceae; genus Arctium; species Arctium lappa. Next base: position 71,594,438 of record CM042051.1, on the reverse strand, counting down.
AAATTCATACATGTCATTGAAGAAGTTGTAAAGTCACAAGACACTGCTATCAAAGAAAGTCTTGAAAGATGCACAATCATTCGCAAGCCAAAATTCAACAACTCGTTGTTCCAGCAACTACAGAGTTTTGTTTCAAATTATGCTATGGATAACATTTTAGAAGAGCTTCATCGATCAAAGGGAGTTGTCTTAACTCCGGAGAGCTGTGGTTGTCAACTGCGTACGTGTTTTGGGCTACCGTGTGCGCACGAACTTGCGATATACATCGGTCCAGGTATGTTTAATTGAAATTGATATTCATGCCATTATTACTTATTAATGATGTTCTATTTTTTTTATGCAAATATGCCCATTCCATTAGATTCGGTTGATACTTTTTGGAAAAAGCTTGATTTGTTTCCTTCTATATCTGTGGAATATGGTGATCTTAATTATGATCATGATATGGAAAAGTTTAAAGAAATATTCAACAATCAACCGGATCATGGCAAATCCAGTTTTTTAATAAAGTTGAGGGGGATAATGGATCCATCAAAAATCTTGATCGGTGAACCTTCGGTCAAGAAGAACACTCGTGGACGCCCAAAAGTGAAGCGTGTTCATCATCAAACTCAAGTTCCTCACAGATACAGTTGTTCGAGCTTGAATCAAGAACTGCCTACACATAGTTCAATCTTCATGGACTTGAACGAGGAACCACCTAGGCATAGCCCATCCTTCATGGACTTGAACGAGGAACCACCTTGGCATAGCTCATCCTTCATGGACTTGAACGAGGAACTACCTAGGCATAACTCATCCTTCATGGACTTGAACGAGGAACCGCCTAGGCATAACTCATCGTTTATGGACTTGAACGAAGAACCACCGATTTATATCTCATCCTTCATGGACTTGAACGATGAACTAATAAGCCAATCTTCACACCAGATTGACTTAAACGAGATACTGCCGGAGGGACATACTTTATTGTTGAAGCAAATTCCAGAAATCTTTCATCCATACATCACGAATATACAAGATGTAAGAGGTGATGGGAATTGTGGTTTTCGATCAATAGTTGTTTGTCTCGGGTATGGCGAAGACCAATGGCTCTCTATTCGTCATGAATTATTAGACGAGTTAATGAGTTCATATGGGGCATACTCTACAGTTTTCTATGGAATCGATGAAATACTTACTTCGTTGTCTTATTGGGATTCGCCAGCACCAGAGCAACACTGGATGACTATGCCAGAGACAGGTATATTGATAGCCAACATGTTTGGTGTGATCCTTCACCTTTTAACCAATGGAGGCTCTATGACTTGTTTTCCTCTCTGGAAAGGTCCCGAAGAGTTTCAATATCATCGGGTCTTTACAATTTCACATGTAAACAACAACCATTATGTGATGGTCCAGTTAGAAGGAGAGTACCCAATGCCTCCCATTTCAGCATTATGGACTCGTCACAAAATCCCGTCAGCAGCTGGATGGGAAACCATATATATGTCATGTTTAGAATTCTATAAGAAACTTAAACCAACTCAAAAAACTTTTGTAAATATAGCGGATTAGTTGTTAAAAATTAAGTTTTATATTTACTAATCATGTTATATTTGATTTTATTATTTAAGCGAAAGTTTATTTTTTCATAGTCTTTTGTATTATATGTACCACTTTTTTTATATAATCAAGTGATTATTATTATTATTATTATTATTATTATTATTATTAAACTAAATTTATTATGTCAAATAAATTTTATTTTCATTTATAGTTATTCTTTTTATATTTTTTGTTTTTTTTAATTAAAATTTAAGATTAAATTAATATGTTTTTCTAAAAGAAAAATACATATACAAAAAATTAAAAAAAAATAGAAAAATTTATTATTTATATTAATATGAAAGTGAATATCATTAAAAAAATGTAAAAAAAATTAATTAAAAGTGATAAACCTACAAATGATTACATAATCATTTTTTTAATTAAAAATATAGAAGTCATATCATAAACCTACAAATGATTGCATTGATTTTAGAATTTTATACCTATAGGCACCATAGACTATGGTGCACATAGCTACACCCTTACTTAAATTTTAAAATATGATTGAGTTTCATCATCCCACATTGGTGAGAACATGATAATTTGGAAAAAGATGATGGGTATATATAGGAGTCATGGATGTCATTGAAATCTAAAACCATGGTTGGAATTAAAACCAACCAAAAGGTAAAAATTATAGTGTAAAACACATTTTAATAAGGTTTGAGTATTCCTCAAATCTTGAAATTTCATCATCCTACATTGGTGGGAAGATGATTGTTTGGAAAAAAAATAATGGGTATATAAAAGAGTGATGGATACTCTTCACGTCTAAAACCATAGTTGGAATCAAAACCAACCAAACGGTACAAATTATAGTGTAAAACACATGTTTAATGAGGTTTGAGTATTCCTCAAATCTTAAAATTTCATCATTCTACATTGATGGGAAGATGATAGTTTGGAAGAAAATAATGGATATATAAAAGAGTGATGGATGCTCTTGAAATCTAAAACCATGGTTTGAAGCAAAACCAACCAAATGGTAAAATTTATAGTGCAAACACACATTTAAACGAGGTTTGAGTATTCCGCAAATCTTGAAATAAGGTTGAGTTTCGTCATCCCATATTGATGGAAAAATGATAATTTAAAAGAAGACAACGGGTATATAAAAGAGTGATGGATGCTTTCGAAATCTAAAACCATGGTTGGTATCAAAACCAATCAAATGGTTAAGATTTTAGCACAAAACATACACTTAAATGAGGATTGAGTATTTCTCAAATCTTGAAATAAAGTTGAGTTTTAACATCCCACATTGGTGAAAAGACGATAATTTAGAAGGAGATGATAGGTATATAAAAGAGTGATGGATGTTTTGAAAATATATAATCATGGTTGGAATTAAAACCAAACAAATGTTAAAATTATGTTGAAAACACACACAATTAAAATCTTTATATATTAAAGTAAAACCCACAATGAATGAGGTGACATCATAAGGAATAAGTATTCATCATTTCTTCAATTGTGGTTGAGTTTTGTGTATCTCACATTGATGGAGTGATGAAATATTGACAATGAATTATTGGTATATGAAGGGGGTTGAGATGCCTTTGTAGTAACTCTTGAAGTTGGCTCATATTGGTCGATCCTCTAAACTCATGAAGTTGGTCGATCCTCTAAACTTACAGGTTGGTTGATTTTGGCTAACGCTCTTTTAGCAAACATGTTAACTATACAAAATAATAAAAAATCTTATAAGATTCAAATATTTTAAAATCTTGTAGTATGTGTGATTTCGACTATTCCACAGTAATGCGAAATCTTTATTTTGAAGAATGAATGTGAGTATAAACAGGTAAAATATTCCTTTTAAAACTTTATATATATTAAAGTAAAACCCACAAAGAATGAGGTGACATTATAAGAAATAAGTATTCATCATTTCTTCAATTGTTGTTGAGTTTTGTGTATCCCGTATTGATGGAGTGATGAAATATTGATAATGAATGATTGGTATATGAAGGGGGTTGAGATGCATTTGTTGTAACCCATGAAGTTGGTCGATCCTAAAAACTTACGGGTTGGTTAATTTTGGTTGACGCTCTTTTAGCAAACATGTTAACTATACAAAATAATAAAAAGATCTTACAAAATTTAAGTATTTTAAAAATCTTGAAGTAGGTGTGATTTCGACTATCCCACATTAATGAGAAATCTTTATTTTGAAGAATGAATGCGAGTATAAAAGGGTAAAATATTTCTTTCGAAACGAAAATGTTAGTTGGCAAAATGACTACATTTATTTTGCAAAACAAATATATTTATATGAAATCTTTATCTATACTATATTATAAAAACGACATAAAAAACTCTTAATTACAACATTTTAAACACAAGGTACAACTAATTAAAGCCAATTACTTAATTTACAATTTCTTAATGCTTTGGTACAACATTTCCAAGCACAATATCTTACATAATCATCTATTTGTGGAATGAATATTCATTTATTAATATAAATATTTTTTTTTGGTGGATGATTTTATAAAATAGATTTTATATTAGCATAATCTATTTTAAATTTAGATTTTACATTTAAATCTATATTAATGAGATGTAATATAAAAAAAAATTTCTTTTTTACATAATGAGATGTAATATAAACTCTTTTTTCTTCCGTATTTTTTTTGCTAATATAAAATCTACACGTATTTTTTTAACGAGCATTAAAAGAAGAAAAAAGAAGGTTGATATGAATTAAAAATAAAAAATAACGAGATACACTAATAAATTATCGTATTCTTTAAAATAAAAATATTCCGCAATACTTTCCAAATTAACCAAGTGTAAAGAAAATAAAATAAAAACGATGTACATATAAAAATATTCTTCCATATTTTTAATATATTTACATTTAAATGTAAAATCAAAAATGAAAATAAAAGATTTTAAAATATTCTCTACATTCACTATAAATATATATAGCTTCTATATGTATCATCCGAGTACAAGAAGAAGACAAACGGTCGGGTGTCAATGACGGAACCTGCAACTGAACAAAAGGTATTCCACTATATTTTTGTTTCTTTGAAAAACTACTTTTTTATATTTTATTTTATTTACTGAGGATTTGTTTATATTTTTCAAAACCCACAATCATATTTTTCGAAGTAGGGGAATAAGATATATATACATATCTTTATTTTTATCGACTAATGCTATGAGGTATTGAAGTCAATAGTCAGATAAATTTTCAAGTGGTACTGAGTGAATTTGAACTATACCAGTTGAGTTGCCGGTTACAAAAGATAGAAATCATTAAAGAATTTATCCTCCCGTGCAATGCACGGGCCCAACACTAGTATATATTAAAGAAAGATAAAAGACATATGACGTAACATTATGAGAGTTAAGTAGTTTTAAATCTTGATGCATGGTGTGATCTTTGTTATCCCATATTACAGAAAAATCTTTAGTTTGAAGAAGAGATGTGGGTATATGAAATAATGATGTTTTCTTTTTGAAAATGATAAGGATAATAACTACCTTCATTTTGCAAAATAAACTTATTTATATGAAGAGGGGTGTTCAAATGCAACTCATTTACATGATGTAACTCCTCTATCCACCACTCATATAGAGGGGCGTTAAAATGCAACTCATTTACATGATGCAACCCCTCTATCCACTACTCATTTTATTTTGCATAATAACCCCCCTCTATGAGAGTTAACTATTTTAAAATTTTGATGTAAAGTGTGATTTTGGTTATCCCGTATTAAGTAGGCATCTTTAGCTTGAAGAATAGATGTAGGTATATGATAAGATGGTGTTTTTCTTTTTGAAAATGATAAGGTTAATAACTACCTTTCTTTTGCAAAACAAAGGTATTTATATAACATCTTTATGTATATAAAAGAAATATGAAAGACATAATATGTAGCAATATAAGAGTTAAGTATTTTTAAATCTTTATATATTTACTACCTAAATTACTCATGATACCGCGCAATGCACAGTTTCCGCACTAGTATCTATAGATTACATTCCGGTGGTTTTGATTTTATAATCTATCGGGTCCCTAAATCTAACTCCATCCAAAAAATGTCGTTAACTCAATTAATTTATTGGGATATTTTAGTCATTTAATTTATTTTTTATTTTCAATTAATGTATTCTATTTATTTATCTATACTATCTTATAAATCATATTTGAAAATCTCTTAAAAACAACTTTTGTTGCATAATGTACTATTTTTTGATGCACAATCTCTTAAAATCTCTTAATTACACCTTTAACAACATAAGGTACAAGTTCTCATTGCATAACCTTTATTTATCAGGGTTTCTATTCTATTCCCAAGGACTTAATCACGCCTCTCACCTTCATCTGCAGACTTCTTTCCAATGCGACCTCTCACTCTCCTCTTCACTCTCCAAGGTGACGATTTCCTTCTCCCGAGACGTCTTTCGATTTCCCAAAGGCATCGATTACAATCTCTGCACCGATAAAAACTCTCATATTTCATTCTCTGTTATCTCTGGCAAAAGGGCAATGAGTTTTCAAATCCTCAACGAAATCTCTATATATTTTGGTTCTTTGTTGCTTCTTCAAATCGTTAGTTCTTACTTTTACTTATCGAAATCGACAGTTGCAACCTATCTTGCTTCTTACCGTTGCTTATCCAAGTCGACCGATCGTCTTTGTTTTTTGGCAGTTCAGGTTTGGTTGTTTTTAGATTAATGGGTTTTGCTATTTTTTTCCCGAAAAACTACTGTTTTATACTCTGTTTTTATTCATTTGTTTGTTTTGATGCATTTTGCCTATTTGCCAGGATTTTGGTTTTCTGTTGATTTTGATATGTCGGCGATTGTTGGATCAAAGAGACTAGAAAGTAATTTCGTATATTGCAGTTGTTTTGTGCACCCCTTTGTCTTTGATCATAAAAACACCTTACATCTCTATTGTTTATTGACTTATAGGTGTCGAGTATCAAGAGCATGAGGCTTCATATGATATTCTTGATGCAACAATCATATCTTCTAATTTCTGGCCACGTTTTCAGGTATGAGTTCCAAATAACTATAATATTCACTTTTGTGCAACTGTCATTACTCGCACACACTTAGTCTCATATAAAGCAGATTTGAAAATCATGGGGTATTCAACAGACTTTTGGATTAGAAGACACATGCCCCCTATGAGCAACCAAAGGTCTTATTGCATATGTTTAAATCACTGTTAAGTCGGCAATCCAATACAAGTTAGTATCTTTGAAGTAGATGTTAAATTTTCCCAAAGGCAATACCATTAACCTTGAAATGAAACCGCATGATGAAGTTGTCAACATATGTGAGCCCGTTGACCAGTTTCTAAGTGACCATGGAAGAAAAACCTTGGTACAGTGAAGATAAAAATTGTCACTACACATCCTTGGTACGGTTAGAATGCTGTGGTTAAGACTTGTATGAACATTTTCCCTCTTGGTACAGGTTGGTCTGTGTATGATATTAGTTGTTAAAAAAGGTGAAACATGTTCTATTTTTGTTTTTTTTTTGTGCTTAGTATTAGGTTGTTTTTTACTTTTTGTCTTCTAAAAACACTTTCTTATTTATGTGATTGGATTTTGAGCAGAAGGTGTTTGTAGATTTATCTCTTGCTTTAGTCTCTGCCTACCGGAATTGATCCATCGAGGTAATTATTTCCACCATAAAGTTATGTTATGATCTTCTTCTGTTAGATTCCACAAGAGGTAGGTTACAATTTTTGAAAGTCGGCATAACTAATTTCATGAGTATCATTTAGAAATCCATAACTTTTGTTCCCTGTTAAATGTAATCCATGATGTCAACATATTGTCATGAACCCATTAAGCTTTGAGATTTGTTATCCCTTTTAAAATAAAACTCCTTTTCTATCATTAAAAGTTTTTACATTTGGTTTTCTTTTGAAGATGAATTGCAAAAATTAGAGGTGGCAATTACCATCAATGGTTAATTTTTCGTGTCTGAACGTCAATCATTTTTCCTTTTTTTGTTTTTCTCCCCCCTCCTCCTCAAACCTTTGTGTTATTCATCCTCTACTTCTCTTTTTGTTTATTCCTTTTCTTTGTTATTATCTAAATTTCTCTCATTCTTATTGTTTTCATTTGAGAAATATATGAATATATGATGGAACTTCAACGAAGTATCCACAATATGTTGGTCAAGCATATGTTAGTTATTCTTGCTACTGAAATTGATTTTTTTCATTTGCTTTGGAATCCAAAACTCACATATTGACAACTTAGGCATCCTATTGGGGTTTTAACACAAGATTCCAACATTTAGAAATTTTGAAAAACATTGACATAAGTACAGTTGAAAGACAGATGTGGAACCCTTAATCACCCTCCTTATAAACTGCAACACCCCAACATTAAGCCCCAAAAGAAAAATACATTCACAGCAGCCCGAATGGAAACATTGTAACACCCTAAAAATAGGGATAACAAAAATCCGAAAAACGGACACGAGCTATATAAAATTGCCATAGCAAGAGCCTCTAAAAAATGGGGAAATATACAAACCTGTTTAATTACAGTTGTAATTTAACGGACAATAAATAACAACCAACTAATCTAATTTCTATAACTATAAAAGATATTACAAAACGGGTGTCATTTATAAACCCAAATGTTCTTCTACCAAAAGTATGTCCAAATGCAAGTTTTCCCCAAGCTCTCACCCAAGAAATTACGCCAGCTTAGAACCGGCGCCGCTAAAACCTGAGATACACATCGACACCAAACAAGTGTTAGGCCAAAAATCCTAGTGAGTTGAACAAGAAATAGCATATTAGAGCAAACACATATCTTATCAGCAGTTAACCAAATTTCATACAATGTGGAGTCAACAGGGGATACCCATTGCACCAATTAAGTTCCACCCAAAGAGACAATGTACCTTGATGCCAACTACTAAGAGTGACATCCCAAAGGCCCGGAACACCCGAGGACTACAACCATTGTTAGATCTCAGATTTATTGGATTCAAGATCATCCAATCTGAAGACTGGAATCTGAAGCTAAAGCTGAAAAGCCACTCTCGATATAAGTCTAATGTTGAGTTTGTAATAATTATCAAAGTTAATTATTGTGTTAATTATTGTATTTTATATTATTATAATATTCCTAAATATCCTTTTGTTAAGATATTTTAGGATATTATTAAGTTTAGATATTTAGTTTAGATATTATTAGATGTTAGGTGTGAGATCAGATTATCTCACAATCTGATCTCTATCACAACAACTATCAGATCATTATCGCCAACATCCAGAGAAACATTCAAGAGAGAAAAGTGAGAGCTTCAACAGAAGAACATTAACCTTGTAATCGATTGTTTGTAATCTAAACAAGTTGGTTAATCTATATATTTGTGTTTGTTTATCATCTGGTAAAGATCGTGTTCAAATATACAGGACCGACAATTGGTATCAGAGCTTTGACCAGATTCAAATCAAATTTATAAAACTCTCTGTGTTCTTCATCTTTAACACACTGTACCATCGATCAAACCTTCAAAAAGTGGTTGTTTTTGAAATCAAAAGGTTGTAACCTGTTGTAGAAGGTTAGGCGATCATTGTGTCAAGTTTTAGAGCTGTAAAACGTTTTCCAGATTGGTGTATTTGGTGTTTACAGAGCCGATTTTCGAAAGAACTCACACTAGTCGACACCGGTTACACGCACATCGGTCCATACCGGTCCGAGCACACCGGTCGCAACACCGGTCGCTCCAACCCCGGTCGAAAACACCACCCGGTCGAAAACACCATACCGGTCGAAGGTAACACCGGTCGACAACTCTCCGGTCGAAGTAGACACCGGTCATAGGTCCAGTCAAGCAACAGTCCGGTCGAGCATCATACCGGTCAAGACACCATATCGGTCGAAGGTAACACCAGTCGACAACTCTACTGTCGAAGTAGACACCGATCGTAGGTCCGGTCAAGCAACAGTCCGGTCGAGCATCATACCGGTCAAGACCCCGATCGAGCAACATACCAGTCACAACATTATACCGGTCGAGTATCCCACTTTGCGCCATCAACTACTCACGCAAACCTCCGGTTTGTACCATTAACTATTCGCGCAAAACTCAAATTCGCGCGACCCATTACTCGCGCAAACTTCAAAACGCGCGACCTTCTTCTCACGCAAAGTCTGTTTTGCGTCAACCACTTCTTGCGCAAACCTTCAGTTCGCGCGACACGCCTTTCGCGCAAAACTCCTTTTTGCGCCAGCTTCTTCTAACGCAAAGTTTACTTTTGCGCCACCTTCACTTATCGCAAATTGTGCTTTTTGCGCCAGTTCCAGACTTGGTCTTATTATTCAGTATTTATCTGATTTTATCTGGACTAACATTCAAGTACAAGTTCTTATTGCACATCTAGTCAAACATGATGACATCAAGAGAAGCCCTAGCTATCGGAACGGACACAAAGCCACCAGTACTCTTCAGGAGAGAGTATGAACAGTGGAAAGATCGGTTCATGGACTTCATAGAAAGACATGATTTGGGTGTTTTAATTAGGAAATCCTTAGAAGAAGGAGTTATGGCACCTGTTATGAGGACTCACACGGTTGATACTGTGGAGATACCATATCAACTTAAGTTTGATGATCTCGAAGGTGATGAACTAAAGAGAGCAAGAGCTGATAGATTAGCAAAGTCTTTCATTCTACAAGGCATTACTAATGAAATATACGTGAAGATTGACAGCTATAAAGCTACAGACAAAGAGATGTGGGATCAACTAGAGAAAATGATGCTTGGTTCAAAAGTTGGAAACCAGCTCAAGATATCCAACTGTCTCAACAACTATGAAGAGTTCAAAGGTAGAGTTGGAGAATCTCTAGCAGAAACATATGACAGATTTGTGACCTTGCTGAATGAGTTAAGCAAGAACAAGGTCAATAAATCACAGATAGAGCTGAATGTCAAATTCCTCAGCATCCTCCAGCCTGAATGGAAAAGGTTTACAAGACAGATGAAGCAAATCAAGGATCTGAACGATATTCCACTTCACGAGGTCTATGAAACCCTCAAGCAGAATGAGGAAGAGGTGAATGAAATCTTGGATGAAAAGAGACAAACTGGGAAGACAGTTGATGATTCAATTTCTCTTGTTGTGAAGAAGAAGAAGAAGAAGAAGATGATTATGCATGAATCAGATGAGGTTGAAAATGAAGCAAACTCTGACTCTGACGACTGTGAACAACTAAAGCAGGCTATGCTTATGTTGACCAAGGCTTTTCAAAAGAAGTTCTACAAAAAGCCTAGCTCGAACAGTCAGAGGTATTCATATGGTCCAAGTAACTATGTTCACAAGGAGAGATTTGAAGGAAAGAGGTTAGAGGAAAGGAAGCCAGAAGAGAAAATGTATAAAGCTGAAGAGACCAATCAGCAAGAACCTCCAAAGTGCTACAACTGTGGTAGACTTGGACATTTTGCAAAAGACTGCAGAAGACCCAAAGTTCGGAACTCCGACTACTACAAGAACAAAATGCTTCTAGTCAAACAACAGGAAGCTAGAAAGGCATTGATGGCAGAAGATGAGTTCTGGCTAGATCAGTCAGACCAAGAAGATGAAAATGAAGAGAAGGACGATACAACACATCTATGCTTTATGGGCAAGCTGGAAATAGAAGCTGAAGCTGATTCTGATGAAGATGACAACGAAGAGGTATGTGATTTAACTGAATCAGATTTCTTAAATCAAATGCATGCCATGATGATAAAACTCCAAGAATTAGAGTCGAAACTCAAGCGTGAAACGGGTGTTATTACTGACAAATACCAGTCAATACAGAAACTTAGCAATGACCTTGCTGAGAAGAAAGTATTGATTGAGGTTTTACATAAAAACATTGACACCATCGCAAAAGAAAAGACCATAATTCTTAAACATATTGCTGAAACAAATTCTAAATTGAGAAAGAGTGAGTTTGATTTTGAAGAGCTTACAAGAATGTATTCTTCGCGTTCCGAAGAAAACAAATATTTACTTGCAAAATTAAAAGCTATGGAAGAGAAGTTATACTCACTGGGTCAAACTGAACAAACCATTCATCTAAAAAAACCTAAAGAGAATAAAGAGAGTTGGGGACTTGGTTATGAGAATCCTAACTATCTTAAAAAGGGTATATCTGAAGTGCCTGCACTTTATGATTATACGTTTTTGAAACTAGCTCGAAGATACCCACACCTTAAAGTTTTCTAGACTGGACTGTCTAAAGAGGATGAAACCAAGGAAACCGAAAAACGAAAGAACACATCTAAAGTTCAACTTCCATTTCGTTATGCGAAGTTGAATAATAGTCATAATGATGTTCAATCAAAATATCTTTCAAATGAATTCTTTGAGAGTTATTCTGTAAAAGAAATGGAGGCTAAGCCTATTGAAGGTAAACTTTACGTCCCTCCTCTCATTTTGGAAAGTAAAATTTCTGAACTTGAGAAATCTTTAGCAGATGAAAGACTTTTGATTGATATTGAACAAAACGTGTTTTCAACTGTGATTAAAAATACTGTTCTTTCTAAATCAACAAAGGCTTCAAAATCTGATGATTTGTTTGGTTCAACTGATGGAGGGTTTGATTTTCTAAATTCTAATGGTGTTTTGGATGATTGTTTTGATCAATTTGATTTTAATGCCAAACTTCCTAATCATTCATCTTTTGTTGTGAATTCCCTTGGATTATCCAGTATGTTTGTGAAAAGCAAATCATCAACGAAAGTTGATGAAACAGTTTCTGTGAAAACTAAGAATGCTAAAGGTAAGAAGAAATCTCAGCATTTACAGAAACCGATCACTACTGGTAAGCCAAAGAAGAAGCATTCGTTTGATTCTAAAAAATCTAACTTAACAGTTTCAAATGTTTTAGATCTGAGCAAGAAAAGGCTACGAGTTAAATCTCAATGGCAACCAAAACAGGAGATTGATGAGACTGCTAAATCTTTTTCTAGTGTTGATTGTAATAAGACTACGACTAGTAAAGATGTTTTGATTGCGAATGTTGCTAGTATAAAACCAAATCTTGTTGTTTCTAGCAAGAAATATTATATGAAGCAATTATTCCAGTTACGTCTGTCTGCTAGAAAGTCTTTATATTATGATAAACATGTTTATGCTTCTTGTCAAGATTCTGATGTTTGGTTTGGCACATATCATGTTCACTCTTATCATTCTAATTCTTCATTTGATTTTCAAAAGCAAAGAGGACCTAAATTTCAATGGGTACCAAAATCATGTGCTAACACTGTGGGTCCCATTTATAAGTGGGTACCTAAAACTGTTGTTTCGTAATTTCTCTTGTGTAGACCCGTCATATGTGGTACTTGGATAACGGGTGTTCCAAGCATATGACTGGGCAGAAAGGTATGTTGACCAACTTTACAGAGAAATACTGTGGAACAGTTCGATTTGGTAATGATCAGTTTTCACCAATTCTGGGATATGGTGATATGGTACACGACAAAGTCACGATTAAGAAGGTGAGATATGTTGAAGGCTTAGGACACAACCTGTTCAGTATAGGCCAATTTTGTGACAAAGGCTTAGAGGTACATTTTAAGGCCAAGAGGTGTTCTGTTCGCACTGAAGAAGGCAAGGAACTCTTGGTCGGCACTCGAAAGTCTGACCTCTCTATAATTAATTTGTCAAACGTCCAGACTGACAAGCAGGTGTATCTACTCTCAAAAGCCTCGATGCAACAAAGCTGGTTATGGCATCAACGGCTCTCTCACCTCAACTTTCAGTACATCAACAAACTGGTCAGTGGAAAGCTAGTAAAAGGACTTCCTGAGCTAAAGTATGTCAAAGAACATCTGTGTGCAGCGTGTGAAAAAGGTAAGATGAAGAGAGCTTCGCACAAACCAAAGCCTGAACCGAGTACAAGCGCTCCTTTAGAGTTGTTGCATATGGATCTCTGTGGTCCGATGCGAACGCAAAGCTTAGGAGGAAAGAAATACATATTAGTTATCGTGGACGATTATTCGCGATACACGTGGGTGAACTTTCTACGTTCAAAAGATGAGACGCCTGAAGTACTCATCACATTTCTGAAGACGACCCAGGTGAATCTGCAGAAACCAGTCAAGCTTCTCAGAACTGACAACGACACAGAGTTTAAGAACAAAAAGGTCGAAGAATATCTCGAATCAGTCGGGATTTCACATCAATACTCTGCTACACGTATGCCTCAACATAATGAAGTTGTCGAAAGGCGAAATCTTACGCTAGTCGAGGCTGCTCGTACTATGCTAAGCCAATCTGCCTTACTTCTATTTCTATGGGCCGAAGCTGTATCGACTGCGTGCTATACTCAGAATCGTTCCATGATACACCGCAGATATAAGAAGACTCCGTATTCGTTAATCAACAACCGAACACCGACAATCAAATATTTTCATATATTTGGGTGTAAGTGTTATGTTCTAAACGACAGAGAGAGTCTGAACAAGTTCAGCGCTAAAGCGGATGAAGGCATCTTTATTGGCTATTCCTCTACATCTACTGCATACCGTGTATACTTGAAGAAGTCAAAGAATGTTGTTGAAAGCGTCAACATTACATTTGATGAAGAAATGGCTTATGAACACGTCAGTTCAGAACCCGTGATAACAGGAGTACTAGCTTCTGGGCAAACCAGTCCAGAACCTGTGTCTCAAGCGAACAAATCAGATGGGGCATCAACGTCTACTAATCATTTATCTGATTTAGATTTATTATTTGAACTTTTTTATGATGAATTTCTTGGATCTAAAATAACCAAATCTGTTATGGTTGATAGGATGGAAGACTCAATGACTACTCATCCAACCATTTCAGATATCTCTACTAAATCCGACTCCACAATTCAACAAGAAGTTCAAGTTCAAATACCTACTCCGACAGTTAAAGCTGTGATCAATAATGAAGAGACAAAAGTTGCTGACCAAGATGTATCTACTGAGACTTCTGCACCTACTACTTCAACTGAACCCACTATTCCTACTGAACAACCTGAAGAAGATAACAGTGGATTCATATATGATGATTCATATAATCCACTCCCTCATGAACACAAATGGACCAAAGCGCACCCGATAAGCCAAATCATTGGAGATCCAACAAAAGCGGTGCAAACTAGGTCTGCTTCTATGAATATGTGTATGCATGAATCCTTTCTGAGCAAGATCGAGCCTACTCGCGTATCTGAGGCCCTTGCTGATTCCGATTGGGTAACTGCAATGCATGAAGAGCTGAATCAGTTTGAAGTACTTAAAGTCTGGAGACTCGTACCCAAACCTCAAGGTAAAACCATAATTGGTATGAAATGGGTTTTCAAAATCAAGAAAGATGAAGATGGTACTGTTATCAGAAATAAAGGAAGACTTGTTGCCAAGGGATATAGGCAAGAGGAAGGAATAGATTACAATGAGACTTATGCTCCAGTGGCGCATTTAGAGGCAATTCGAATGTTTCTAGCCTACACAGCCCACAAGAACTTCACGGTCTTTCAAATGGAAGTGAAGACAACATTTCTAAATGGCATTCTCAAGGAGGAAGTCTACGTCTCGCAGCCAGAAGGTTTTGTCAATCAAGAGAAACCGAATCATGTATATGTTCTCGACAAAGATCTTTATGGATTGAAACAAGCTCCTCGCGCCTGGTACGAGGTATTATCTAAGTTTTTGGTCAAGTCAGGTTTTACAAAAGGTACGGTCGATACCACTTTATTCCTTAAAAAGGAGAAAGCCGATATTATTCTAATTCAAATATATGTGGATGATATTATTTTTGGTTCTACAAATCTTAAATACTGTAAAAAAAATTTCTAACCTTATGGTGTCACGTTTTCAGATGAATATGATGGGAGAGATGAATTTCTTTATCGGATTACAAGTCAAACAATTTTCATCGAGGATTTTCATCAATCAATCTAAGTACATTCTTGATATTCTTCGAAAGTTCAAAATGGAAAATTGTAAACCGATTGGTACCCCAATGACACCTGGTACTAAGATTGGCACCGATCCTTCGGGAAAGACTGTTGATGTTAGGACTTATAGAGGGATGATAGGTTCTTTAATGTATCTTACTTCCAGTAGGCCGGATATAATGTTTTCTACATGTTTATGTGCAAGATATCAGGCTAATCCTAAAGAATCCCATGTGTCTGCAGTTAAGCGCATTTTTAGGTATCTGAAGGGGACTGTAGATCTTGGTCTGTGGTATCCTAAAGATACTAGTTTTGAACTAACATCATATACAGACGCAAATCATGCTGGTTGCATGCTAGACAAGAAGAGCACGTCAGGTCATATACAGTTCCTCGGTGATAAACTCGTAAGTTGGGCATCGAAGAAGTAATTATGTGCCTCAACTTCAACGGCCGAAGCAGAATATGTGGCTGCTGCTAGCTGCAGTTCTCAGGTCTTGTGGATGAGAACGCAACTGCGCAACTACGGTTTTCACTTCAACAAAATCCCGATCTACTGTGACTCGAAGAGCGCTATAGCGATAACAACTAATTCTGTTCAGCATACAAAGACCAAACACATCGATGTCAGGTATCATTTTATAAAAGATAATGTCGAAAAAGGAACAATTGAACTTTACTTTGTAAAAACTGATTATCAGCTTGCAGATTTGTTTATCAAACCCTTAGACGAAAAGAGATTCAATTTTCTTGTCTCTAGGCTTGGTATGCTAAATCTTAAGACCTAATCGGTGGTTACCTATTAAAGTTCCTTATTGTAAACTTTTCATCATTTCTTTAATTCCGCAAGATATCTGTTCTTTAATCTGTTCATGATCTAAGGGGGAGTGTGAGAAGAAACTCCATTGATGATCATTGTTATTTTGAGGGGGAGCTTATATAATTTCTGCATTTACCTTTTATGTCAAATTTTTGTAATGCATGATTTTAGGGGAAGCTCTAAAAGTCAAAGGAGTATGGAAATGACTTCTGATTATTTCTGATCAGAACTCGTACTTTCATTGTTTTACTGCTTTTTTTCTTTTTAATTTCAGTGAATAAATTTGCTTTGACTATGACTTAAGACTTTTGTAGTTTGAGAGATGCTTACAAGATCATATCTTTATGACTTTAAGTTTGACTTCATGAGATGTAAGATTGCACGTCAAGGTATAATTCTTTATCTTAATCTCATATATGGTTGAAAGAAGGACAACTTTCAATCATTGAAAACATTGTTCTTAAAAGTTCAAATCACTTTCCAATTTTTCATCAGATTTTATAATTTGGAAGTGTAATTTTAAATGTTTTCTAGATCTACTTTGTGCTTTAACTAATATAGTTAAACCATTTTGAGCAACTCATGCTCCATAGGAAAACATGATTTCATTGTGCTAGGACTTAACACAACTTCTACGGATACACGTTAACCAGTGTTTCCTACCAAAGAGGTTAATCCATAGTGATTGAGTGTGAGAAGTCGAAAAGAAATGAGTGTGGAATGTGTGATGAGGTATACAGAAAAAGAGAGTTTGGTTAGAATGAGCTTAATGTTTAAAAGAAAGAGGGTGTGAGAACAGAGTTAAAAGAATATCAGAACTCTGCACCAACTTTTTCTGAACCGGGCAACCACAATTCTAATGTTTCACAAATCATTGGTGATAATTATTGAAATAGGCAACTAGCCCATGCCAACTCTTGATCAAACCTCACCAGCCACTCATTTTCTACTCAAATAGAAAGTGTTTCACATTTTCAAAGGGGAAGCAACACATTTGCTATCTGATTTTCATTTGGAAAATCTGGATATTGAAAAGAAGGAAGTCTGCCCCACCTTCGCACTTCAATCATGCACATTGAGTCTGTGTTTAACTTACTGTTGTCTCAGTGGTTTACACAATTTTGAGCCTATAAGCAATCATCTGTGCTTAATTCTTTCTCTCACATGCACGAACACACAAGGAATTTGTTTCTTTGTCATAACGTTCATAGAAATTGCCTTTGTGGTGTTTCGATGATTGAATGGAAGCCCTGGAGAGTGACCATCAAAAAGCTCCTTTCCAATGTGTATTCGTTACACACAATGACTTAGTGTTACTGACAGGCATGTTAACTGATTCATTTGTTGATTCAGGTGTTACACGATTATTTTGTCTAGATTTGCAAAGATCTGGATGAATATCTTTTGAATTGACGGATGAGAGACTCCTTATGAAAGACATTTCTTTCTCAAAGTTTTGATGAAATCGTTGCTCTTTTCATCAAAAATAGGGAGAAGAGCTAATCAAGAAATAGGAGAAGAAATGGGAGATAACAAAAGTTTAGAGAAATGTCCAAGATCGAATTCTTCAAAGACAAAGTATTCTGAAGACATGCTGATTTTAGAGAAATTTTCTTGGAAGATACTTTGCTAAAGCATTTTGAGCTAAAACTGGAGATTATTACATATCGAAGACAAAGAAGGAGATTGCATCTTCTGAGCTGAAAGAGAAGACTGAATTGCTAAATCATTTTAGTAATGATCTTGATCCAAAGGGGGAGATTGTTAGATCTCAGATTTATTGGATTCAAGATCATCCAATCTGAAGACTGGAATATGAAGCTAAAGCTGAAAAGCCACTCTCGATATAAGTCTAATGTTAAGTTTGTAATAATTGTCAAAGTTAATTATTGTGTTAATTATTGTATTTTATATTATTATAATATTCCTAAATATCCTTTTGATAAGATATTTTAGGATATTATTAAGTTTAGATATTTAGTTTAGATATGATTAGATGTTAGGTGTGAGATCAGATTATCTCACAATTTGATCTCTATCACAACAACTATCAGATCATTATCGCCAACATCCAGAGAAACATTCAAGAGAGAAAAGTGAGAGCTTCAACAGAAGAACATTAACCTTGTAATCGATTGTTTGTAATCTAAACAGGTTGGTTAATCTATATATTTGTGTTTGTTTATCATCTGGTAAAGATCGTGTTCGAATATACAGGACCGACAACCATGGCATTACCTCGAATGGCGGAGGTCTAGGCACATACCATCACGGTGGCACCCAAGACTACATCCTCCCAGTGTCTACTGACTTCGTTCGTCCAACATAAAACATATAGGAGGTTTGTGAGGTATATTTCAACCAAGTATATTTCAGTACCAACCATGGGTACAATTTCACCATCCTAACAATATAAGTCCAACATAGGACCCAAATGTCAATATCATCATTTTGTAGATACAATATCACCAAAAGGATATTCCAAGTAGAAATCATCATAGTATACCAAGACATGTACACATTAATCATGTCAAAATACTCAATGTGTGTATACATAAGGAAAACCGCAAATACTTGCACAAAATAGGGTAAATCATGGCATGCTACTTATAAACATATTTCTCCCATATTTTCATAAGAACACCATCAAATATTTGAACACATGGATATGAACATTTTGAGCAAATATACCATAATAATAACAAGTAAGGGATTATGATGTGCATCTAGTTTTAAGAAAAGTTTAGTAAACTCACAATCTAGGTTTTGACCAAAACCTAGAAAAGATGAAAACCCTAGAAGATGAAGATGAAGATGAGACTTGGAGATGAGAAGGTGCACTTTGAGAAACCCTAGAAATCTTCCTTGAGATGAGTTAATGCTAGTATCCAAGACCCAACCACCAAAGGATTGTATTTATGAGGGTTAGGGTTTTGTAAGAGGAGGAATGAGACTGATTTGGAGTCTCCAAAATCGCCAAAGAGAAAATAGAGAATGAGAGAAATGAACTCAAAATCGGCCAAAGGACTCATTTAAGTCATAGTGCCCGCTCGTGACAGTGCCCGACGACAGTGACAATGTCACTGTCGCGTGTCACAATCGCGCGAACTCAAGAACTCGCGGTACCTCCCACGCGATAGTGACTCGTGATAGTGACAACGTCACTATCGCGCGGTCACAGTCATGCCAAACCCTCAACTTTCGGTACATCCAACGCGATAGTGATCGGCGACAGTGACATTGTCACTGTCGCGTGACACTATCGCACCACACTCCAGACCGTCCGAAAACTTGGCCAAATACGAAAACGAGCGCGAGGTTAATCATTTCTATAAATATATAACTCAAATAGCAAGTTAGAAGAATAATATGCATACGTAAAGGACTTCAGTTACTCAAATAATACAATTAGTAGGATGTGAGGAGTAAATACTTACATTTAGATTTTCCGGGTGTTACAATCCTCCCCACCTAAATGTGATTTCGTCCCCAAAATCTCATCCTAAATTAAATATTGAGGATAGCGTTTCTTCATATCATCTTCAGCCTCCCAAGTAATGTTAGCACCCCAATGGTGCTTCCATTGGACTTTAACCATAATCACGTCCTTATGCCTTAACCTCTTCACTTTTGACTCTAAGACCGCCTCCGGTTCTTCCACACAACGATTCCCATTATCTCTCCGGATTTCCGTCAAAGGAATCACGCTTTCCTCCTCGGTTAGACACTTTCGAAGGTAACACACGTGAAATGTAGGATGTATCCCATACATTTCCGGTGGCAAGTCTAACCGGTAGGCTTGTAACCCAATTCTTTCCAAAACGACGAAGGGTCCAAGGAAACGAGGGCTAAGCTTCCCGCGCTTCCCAAAACGGATAATCCCCTTCCATGGAGATACCTTCAACATAACACGATCACCCACTTGAAACTTGACCGGTCTCCTCTTCTTGTCCGCATAGCTCTTCTGTCAGTCCTGAGCCGCCTTCAATCAATCTTGGATCTCCCTCACCTTATCTGCCATTTCTTGAACGATTTCCGGTCCGGCGAATTGCTTCTCGCCCGCTTCTAGCCAACAAACCGGTGTTCTGCACTTCCGTCCGTACAACGCCTCGAACGGTGCCATTCCGATACTTGAGTGGTAACTGTTGTTGTAAGCGGACTCCACCAAAGGTAAGTGCGAGTCCCAACTTCCCCCAAAATCTATGACACATGACCTCAACATGTCCTCTAGCGTCTGGATCATCCTCTCGCTTTGCCCGTCTGTTTGAGGATGATAAGCTGTGCTCAAATTTAATCTAGTACCCAACTCCTTCTGCAAGCTAGCCCAAAAGTTCGAAGTAAATCGACTGTCCCGATCCGACACGATAGATTGCGGAACTCTGTGCCTTGACACCACCTCATCGATATAAAACTTGACCAATTTCTCCATTGGCAACGTCTCCTGCATCGCGAGGAAATGCGCACTCTTGGTTAACCGGTCAACAATTACCCAAATGGTGTCGTGGCCTCGCAAGGTCTTTGGTAGTTTTGTCACAAAATCCATGGTGATGTTGTCCCATTTCCACTTTGGTAGTTTTGATGCTCCGTTTTGACTTGGAGGCATGTGACACACCTCTCCACGTAATTGGCCACGTATAATTTCATCACCGACCACCAATAATTCAATTTCAAGTCCCAATACATTTTGGTGCTACCGGGATGTATAGAATACTTCGACTTGTGCGCTTCTTCGAGAAGTAACTCCAGATTTCCTCCCAATTTCGGCACCCAAATACGCCCTTGGAAGAGTTTAAGTCCACGACTGTCTTCCGTCAAAAGTCCGCTTTGCTTCACCATGATCTCGGACTTTAGATTTTCCTCCTTGAGTGCTTCCACTTGACACGTCTTGATACTTTCCATCAAACTGGATACCACGTCGATCCTTGTAAGGGACAACTTGACACTACCATCGTGGCTCCTTCGACTCAACGCATCCGCCACCACGTTGGCCTTACCGGGATGATAAAGTAATTCATGATCGTAGTTCTTTAAGAATTCAAGCCATCTTTTTTGCTACATGTTAAGTTCCTTTTGATCGAAGATGTATTTGAGACTCTTGTGATCGGTGAAGAGAGTGAACTTTGTCCCATACAAATAATGTCGCCCCAGCTTCAAAGCAAAAACTACCGCCGCCAATTCCAAATCATGAGTCGGATAATTCTTCTCATGATCCTTTAGTTGCCGCGACGCATAGGCTATTACCTATCCCCATTGCATCAACACACACCTGAGACCCATCTTGGAAGCATCGCTATACACCACGAAGTCATCCGATCCCTCAGGTAGGGATAAGATAGGGGCTTCGCACAACTTCTTCTTGAGCGTCTGAAAGGCTTGCTCCTGTTTGGCGGCCCAAAGAAACTTGACATTCTTCCTTGTGAGTGAGGTGAGTGGCGTAGCTACCTTAGAAAAATATTGAATGAAGCGTCTATAATAGCCTGCCAAACCCAAGAAACTTCGAATTTCCGTCGGACTCGTTGGAGGCTCCCAACTTATCATCGCCTCGATCTTTGCCGGGTCCACCTTTACTCCGTCTTTAGACACCAAGTGCCCCAAGAATTGCACCTCTTGGAGCCAGAATTCGCACTTCGAGAACTTTGCAAACAACTTCTCCCTCCTTAGGACTTCCAACACTTCCTGCAAATGTTTCCCATGCTCGAACTCGTTCTTTTAGTAGATTAAAATATCGTCGATAAAAACGATCACGGATTTGTCCAAGAATGGGCGACACACACGGTTCATCAAATCCATAAATACAGCCGGAGCGTTGGTTAAGCCGAAAGGCATCACTAATAACTCATAGTGACCATATCACGTCCGGAAAGCCGTCTTCGGAATGTCATCCTTCTTCACTCTCACTTGATGGTATCCGGATCGAAGATCAATCTTTGAGAAGCATCCCGCGCCTTGAAGTTGATCAAAGAGATCGTCGATGCGAGGTAAAGGATACTTGTTCTTCACCGTGACTTTGTTTAACTCATGGTAGTCGATACACATCCGCATGGATCCGTCCTTCTTTTTCACGAACAAAACCGGTGCTCCCCACGGTGACGAACTCGGTCGGATGTAGCCCTTCTCCAACAACTCTTGAAGTTGCTTCATCATTTATTTCATCTTCGTTGGGGCTAATCGATAGGGAGCACGGGTTATCGGAGCCGTTCCCGGAGTGAGGTCGATTTGGAACTCCACTTGCCGTTCCGGCGGTAACCCGGGTAAGTCTTCCGGGAAGATATCCAGATAATCTTGCACGACCCTCACATCTTCCATCAACTTCTTCTCTTTCTTCGCGTCCACCACATAAGCCAAATACGAAGGGTAACCCTTCGCTAGAAATTTGCGAGCCTTAAGAGAAGAGATGATAGGATTACTCATCTTCCCTTTCTCCCCGTAGATGGTGACCACACCATTTTCCGGCAAAGGCACTTGGATCATCTTTTTGGAGAAAAAGATGTCAGCCTTATGCCTCACCAACCAATCCATGCCTATAACCACGTTGAACCCCCTATAGCCATAGGTAGCAAATCTACTACGAAATGGTTCCCATCAATCTCTAAACTGCAATCACTAAATCGGTCTCGAATGATCACTTGATCTCCATTAGCTATTTCTACTACTAACGCATCGGGAAGGACACTAATAGGAGTGACAAACTGCTTACAGAACAAATCCGAGACAAAAGAACACGTAGCTCCAGAATCAAATAACACACGAGCGGGCAAGGAGTTTATGAGGAACGTACCCGAAACAACATCAACGGTCTCCTTTGCCTCCTCGGTAGTCATCCGGAAAGCTCGACTTGGCGCCCTTGACGGTTGCTCGACCCGTGCCGTCGATCCAAAAGAATTTTCTCGGTTTCCGCCCACAAGCTTTGGGCAATCCTTCTTCATGTGCCCCGGTTCCCGACACTCAAAACAAACCGGCCCTCGAATAGGGCAATCCCGAATTGCATGGAACTTCTTGCCGCACTTGGCACACTCAACAGGACCCGGGTGAGGTTTTGGGTCGCATGGGTCAGAGTGCTTGGCTTTGCACTTGTGACACCACCGCCACTCACGAAGATTATCACTAACTCTTTCGCCCGCGAATGGTTTGGATTGACGAATGGGCCCAGACGGCCCTTCCCATTTCCTCTTCTCTCCCACTGCAATTCTCTCATCCTTCTCTGCTTCAAAATCATCTTCTATCAGCAAGGACTCCTCGATCACATCCTGAAGGGTCAAACCCCTAGCATTCCTTACTGTCGTCCTCATCCTTGCCGGCAACCCTTGCTGATAAGATTTTATCTTTGATCTCTCATCCGGGAAGAGATGTCCCACCAAATTTAGCTTTTCCAAGAAAATCTTGGAGTAGTCAGCGATGGATAGAGTCCCTTTCTTCAACCCCCAGAATTTCGCTTCCAGCTTGTCCAACGACCTTTCACTGCAGTACTTGTCCATAATCTTCTGTTTGAAAACCGACCAGGTCAACTTTGCCAAAACTTCGGGAGTGAGGGCAGACCATGTGAGGTTCCACCAGATCAGGGCCTCACCCCGAAGTAGTTGGGAAGCGAACTTCAGCCGTTGCGAGACATCACACTCTCTAGACTCGAAGGTCATCTCTACTTCCTTCAGCCAATACATGCACGCAACCGAATTTGCAGAACCTAAAAACTCCTTCGGATTGCACCCAAGAAAAACTTTGTAGGTGCACCCCTTGGCCTTCACCTTGTTCCCGTTATCTTCTGGGTCTCCAACAGACACAACAACCGGTCCACCCGACCCCATAACGACGTTCTCCGCCATCATCTCCGGTTGTCGGTGACTGACGTCTCTATCATCCAGAAGCTTCATGAAGAATTCTTGTTGTTGGTCCATGGCCGAATTCATGGACAACATCATGCTATCCCTAATCCGGGTCTCCATAGTTACTTCCTCCATGATAGCATTGTTAGCCGTGAAGTTCACGTGCGGAATCTGTTCAGGTCCTCCTCCCAAGATTGTGGGTATGGGAGGTCCCTCGGAGGTTACGTCCAAGGGAGGTCGGTCTGCAGTAGATTCCACCTCCACGTGGCCCTCTGGTGTACTCGGCATCCTACTCCGAGTGTTTACCATTGAAATCTGTCAAACATGCACGAGAATAGGGATTGAGAAAAGACTAAGCGAGTTAAACTCATTGTACGTACTAATACCTTCATCAATTATCACAACAATAGTAAACCAAGTATGCTCACGTAACAGTGCATTCATAATAGCTGTAGCTAAGTGAAATTATGAACGAACCATACACAAGAATTCTTGTCACCATCATCACAACTTTCAATTAAAGTAATTCCGTAAATCCTAACGCTCTCCCCACCTAGGATTTCTACCCCAAGTGGACAGTGGAACAATAAAGTCTAAAGATTAAGTCTAGATATGCTAAAACAATACCTAGTTCACTTAAACTAAAGCTCTGATACCAACTTAAAACACCCTAAAAATAGGGATAACAAAAATCCGAAAAACGGACACGAGGTATATAAAATTGCCATAGTAAGAGCCTCCCAAAAATGGGAAAATATACAAACCTGTTTAATTACAGTTGTAATTTAACGAATAATAAATAACAACCAACTAATCTAACTTCTATAACTATAAAAGAGATTACAAAAAGGGTGTCATTTATAAACCCAAATGTTCTTCTACCAACAGTATGTCCAAATGCAAGTTTTCCCCAAGCTCTCACCCAAGCAATTACGCCAGCTTAGAACCGGCACCGCTAGAACCTGAGATACACATCGACACCAAACAAGTGTTAGGCCAAAAATCCTAGTGAGTTGAACAAGAAATAGCATATTAGAGCAAACATAATTCTTATCAGCAGTTAACCAAATTTCATACAATGTGGAGTCAACAGGGGATACCCATAGCACTAATCAAGTTCCACCCAAAGAGACAATATACCTTGATGCCAACTACTAAGAGTGACATCCCAAATGCCCGACACACCCGAGGACTACAACCATGGCATTACCTTGAATGGCGGAGGTCTAGGCACATACCATCACGGTGGCACCCAAGACTACATCCTCCTAGTGTCTACTGACTTGGTTCGTCCAACATAAAACATATAGGAGGCTTGTGAGGTATATTTCAACCAAGTATATTTCAATACCAACCATGGGTACAATATCACCATCCTAACCATATAAGTCCAACATAGGACCCAAATGTCAATATCATCATTTTGTAGATACAATATCACCAAAAGGATATTCCAAGTAGAAATCATCATAGTTTACCAAGACATGTACACATTAATCATGTTAAAATACTCATTGTGTGTATACATAAGAAAAACCCCAAATACTTGCACAAATAGGGTAAATCATGGCATGCTACTTATAAACATATTTCTCCCAGAACACCATCAAATATTTGAACACATGGATATGAACATTTTGAGCAAATAGACCATAATAATAACAAGTAAGAGATTATGATGTGTATCTAGTTTTAACAAAAGTTTAGTAAACTCACAATCTAGGTTTTGAACCAAAACCTAGAAAAGATGAAAACCCTAGAAGATGAAGATGAAGATGAGACTTGGAGATGAGAGGGTGCACTTTGAGAAACCCTAGAAATCTTCCTTGAGATGAGTTAATGCTAGTATCCAAGACCCAACCACCAAAGGATTGTATTTATGAGGGTTAGAGTTTTGTAAGAGGAGGAATGAGACTGATTTAGAGTCTTCAAAATCGCCAAAGAGAAAAGAGAGAATGAGAGAAATGAACTCAAAATCGGCCAAAGGACTCATTTAAGTCACAGTGCTTGCTCGTGACAGTGCCTGGCGACAGTGACAATGTCACTGTCGCGTGTCACAATCCGTGAACTCAAGAACTCGCGGTACCTTCCACGCGATAGTGACTCACGATAGTGACAATGTCACTATCACGCGGTCACAGTCGCGCCAAACCCTCAACTTGCGGTACATCCACCGCGATTATGACCGACGATAGTGACAATGTCACTGTCGCGTGGCACTATCGCGCCACACTCCAGACCGTCCAAAAACTTGGCCAAATACGAAAACGAGCGCGAGGTTAATCATTTCTATAAATATATAACTCAAATAGCAAGTTAGAAGAATAATATGCATACGTAAAGGTCTTCAGTTACTCAAATAATATAATTAGTAGGATGTGAGGAGTAAATACTTACCTTTAGATTTTCCGGGTGTTACAAACATAAACAACCTCTGACTAATATTGATCAAAATAACAGCCAAACGAAAACATTCGTGTTAAAACTATAGTCTCTTAATGATTTTGTTCTAGCTTGCTTTGATCTCTTTTGGTAATGTGTATTTGGGTGGTTTCATAATTTCTTAAATAACATATGTGATCATTAACTTTTGAATGCAAAATATTCATTTGCAGATTTTGTAATAACTGTATTTTCTTATACATTTTAATACGAATTCTTTCTTTGTTTATTGACTTTTTTGTACTATTTGTTGTAGTTTCCAATAGAAAAATGAAAAATTTGGGAAAGACTTAGAACCATGTTATTATTGTGCTTTGAACATGGTTGTAGCAGTGGATGTTTTGCATGTTTGGACTGTTGGAAGGACTTAATGAAGCTGCAAGAGTTGAACTGTTGGCAAGACTTTCATCTCAACATTGCAAGTCTTGTGGGGGTTTCCTAATGGTCTACTTGAGAAATGGGGTTTGGTTTTCTTAGGTTTCTGAATGTCCTCCATTATACATCTCTTCTTTGTTTCATATGGTCTTGTACTGTTCCATATGTTGTACAATCTCATCAAATTTTTTATCTAACGTGTTATTTCTTTCTATATGTATTATCCATACTGTGAAACGACCATGATAGATCCTCTAACACACTTCTTCGAGTTCTTCCCTTTTGCCTTCAAACCTTGCAAGTCCTTTACAGTCATGGCAATGGTTGTCTCATATAAGAAAATGGTTGTGATTTGCATATGTGTAACTTGGTTACCACATCATTACAAAGAAATTTGTTTTTAAACATGGGTTTACGATTCAATTCATCTGGTGTGTACAAGTCAGCTTATTGACATATGTCACCATCTTCACCTACCTATAACATTTTTTTCCATCAAAACAAATTGTTGGTAAATGTCTCTTACCCGGTAAACACTAACTGGGTAAGATTCTCAGTTATTTCATGCTCACCCGCTAAGAAATTACTCCATAAACATTTATCTAATAAGTTTGTGGAAAAAGGTTCCTATGATTTGAACTTTTACATTCATGAATCCTTGAAATCAAATTATCTCGATCACCAATGATATTGTTTCATAAATAAATCAAAAGTTATTATTATTACCTCAAAAACCAAATGATTTAGGTTAATTTGTAGATTTGTAAATTTAAGCAATAATGAGAACTTGAAAAGGAAGTGGACTTATCTACTAATAGTTAGAGTAAATAACATGTTATTTCACAAATAACGGTAGCATTTGAAATATGAGCATCGACTATTGATAACTAAAATTATCTGAAGAAACCATAATGTAATTTCATGAAATCTTTCTCTTGTCAAACTTTATTTAGCCGTAATTACTAGATCGACGAAGTAAAAGGATTTAAAGTTAGTTTTATTTTGTCATCATTCAATAAAATGTATCATGATAGAATATTTGCATCCCGCCGCATTGCGCGGGCAAATGACTAGTTAAACCACAAGGACCAAGAATGTAATTTACTCTATCATATTCATCTTCTTCGATAAGATACTCCACCCCTTCCTTTCTCTGGTCATCTTCTCCGATCACTACCACATTTCCGGCCACTACACACTAGATCGATGTATCTTACTTGAACACAGATAATTGCTTTTTCCAAAAAACATGTTTATTTGGAAACTGAATTTTTCAAAAGCAACACTTGTTCCAAAGAATATCAAATCGAATCGATTCAAAATTGGTTCTTAAAGTTATTGTTTGTTCTTGAAGAAACTGATTCAAAACAGTACAAATAGGGCAACTAGACTCCATTGCAGAAACTGATTCAAAACATCGTGGTGATAAACGCATTGGAAAATTTGAAAGCCTGTCCCTAAAATCGGTTGGGGCAACAAGCTAAGGAAAAGCAACAAGAACTGTCATGTGATAGGTTACCATAAAAAGAGAAACCCTTGAGAAAAAAA
Organism: Arctium lappa; assembly: GCA_023525745.1. Lineage (NCBI taxonomy): Eukaryota > Viridiplantae > Streptophyta > Magnoliopsida > Asterales > Asteraceae > Arctium > Arctium lappa. Next base: position 71,565,927 of record CM042051.1, on the reverse strand, counting down.
CCCTAACTACATAAAGGAGAAATTGACAAACCCTAAATCGACCCCTATTCCTCACCTTTCCACCAGTGAACTCTAACCCTTCACAACCACCGTGAACTACACCACCACAGTCCCTCACATTTCCACCACCACCAACATCACCATAGTCCTTCTCTGATGGGATTGTTTCCATTAATGGAGTCCAAGCAAACAAAGCAAATGGTCTTCTCGGCTCCTCCAAATCGGCGAGGTTAGAGATCAAAGTTTAAAGGAGAGAGGTGGGTGGATCTGTTTGGGGTGGAGAATGCAAATCAGATCAGTTTAATAAGCCCACTGACGAATTAACGTCGTCGTGAACACCGATTGCCACTCAATTGGCTATATTTTGGCCATCCATACGCCAATGAGGATTAGGTGTTAGAATCGTACCTTATAGAGTTTTAGAACTCAAAATTTTGACCTGCTTTCTTCGACCTACTCTCTCTAGATTTTCTTTCGATTATTGTTTCCCTATAGATTGTTAACAATTTCATGGGGTTTAAACCATGATTTATTTTGTTCTTGGCTTCTGCTTTCCAATTCAACGATTCTTAACCCACCACAACCACTTGGTTTCAAAGATTTGGTTGGATGTTAGTTTAGCTAATTGTCACTATTTTTCTAGTTGTACATTCTCCAAGAAATTTCATGGGAGTTGAAACTATCTTCTCCATCAAGTAGTCCAAGATTTTATTATACGATTTGATTACTTCATCTTGTGACATTTTATCATCTACAAGAACTTGCAAAGAAACCATCTTTGGGAATTCCCAATTTTTATGGGTCAATTATTGCCATTAATGGAGTGAAAGCAAAGTTCTTTATATACTTGCCAAACCCATATTTGAAACACACCATTTATGCCTATGGAGGTGAGGACCTGCTTCGTCAAAGAACCAATGAAAACCCCATCGATTTTTCAACGATACCAACGAAAAGACAAGGATGAAGACGAAGAGACAGGTGGTGGGGGTGGAGAAGTGGTCGTGAGGAGGAGGCGACGATGTGTGGGAACCGTGGAAGACAAAGTTGCTGAAGGGAGGGTGGGATGTTGAGGGTCTTATAGTGGAAGGGAGGGTGGGACGATGAGTCACGGGTTTGAGTTTTTAATATAACAACTAATAAGAGTAAATTACATGTTTGGTCCCTGTGGTTGTTTAATTGAAAATAATAAAAAGGGTAAAATGACTAATATACCCCTTTAGTTGACATAGTTAACAGAAAATTTTTAACGGAGTTAAAACAAGAACCTAAGGCGTTATAAAATGGAAACCACGAGGATGCAATCCATATATATTTCAAAATAGAGACCCAAAGTGTTAGAACATATAAATCACAAGGCCAAATATGTAATTTACTCTTATTATTATTATTATTATTATTATTATTATTATTATCATTATCATTATTCGAGAAAATTACAGTTTTCATCCTGTGGTTTATTGAAAAATTTAGTTTTCGTCCCTGATTTTATCAACCATGTTTTGAATAAATTGAAAAATTTCGTCCCTATGGTTTCATCATGTATGATAAAGGTCCCTAAACCCCTAAAATTAATAACTAAAGTCCTCGTGTGTTTCATTTTTATTATGGATCAGGTCTCTTACTCTAAAGTTTTTTCTTATTTTTGTATCCTTTTTTATTAAAAAATATAAATAATGTAAGTTATTTATTTATATACATTTATATATTAGTTGATATAGGGGTTGGCTTAGATATGAAGACAATATATCATGAAGGTTCATATGTGGATCCATTGAAAAGAATCTATTTGAATATGCGCATGTGAAAAATATTCATATATGTTAACATATGCATCTTCAAATGGATTTTTTTCCAATGATTCACATATGAATCTTGCCTTAACCTCCCTTCTTACCTTATCATGGTATTTACCTTAGCATTCTTATTTGAATATATATATATATATATATATATAAAGAGAGAGAGAGAGAGAGAGAGAGAGATAGGGGGGGGGGAGGTTCAAGGGAAAACCTCATAAAAATGGAAAATTGAGGAACACTCTGGTAACCCTTGATCTGAACGGTATGCACTTGTGCATACAAGTAAATTTAGTTGTTTTTTAGTTTTTATGCACTTGTGCATTTTACAAATTTTGTATGCACAAGTGCATATCGTCCAGATGAAGGGCTATTAGGGTGTTCCTCAGTTTTCCGTTTTTTTAGGTTTCCCCTGAACCTGACCCTCTCTCTCTCTCTCTATATATATATATATATATATATATATGGAGAGGTTCATTTGAGAAATGCTAAATATATGCGAAATAGAGAAGTAATCCTAACCTTTCATTCAGTCAAGATCGATTTTGACTGTCAAATATTGCGTCTTTGACTGGTCAACAATTACGGCTTTGACAGGACAAAAGCTGCGGCTATTCCAAAAATAAAAGGAGAGTTTCGTAATTTTTACAAATATATGGGACGAGTTCATATATGCATCTGTATGATTCACATATGAACTATATGTTCATATGTGAACCAGTGTAATTCACATATAAACTCTTTTAACTGATTCATATATGAACCTTTGTGATTCATATATGAACCAATTAACTGATTCACATATGAAGTAATTAAATTGTAACACCCTAAAAATAGGGATAACAAAAATCCGGAAAACAGACATGTGGTATATAAAAATTGTCATAGCATGAGCCTCCAAAAAATGGGGAAATATTCAAACCTGTTTAATTACAGTTGTAATTTAACGGACAAATAAATAACAACCAACTAATCTAATTTCTATATCTAGAAAAGAGATTACAAAAAGGGTGTCATCTATAAACCCAAACGTCTTCTCCATAAATATATGTCCAAGTGCAAATTCCCCAAGCTCTCACCCAAAGCAACTACGCCTACTTAGAAGTGACGCCGCTAGATACTGAGATACACATCGACACCGACAAGTGTTAGGCCAAAAAGCCTAGTGAGTTGCACAAGAAATAACATATAAGATCAATTACAATTCTTATCAGTAGTTAACCATTGTTCAATAAATGTGGAGTCAATATGGGAGACCCATAACACCAATCAAGTTCCACAAAAAGAGACGATATACCTTGATGCCAACTAACAAGAGTGACATCCGAAAGGCCCGACACACCCGAGGTCTACAACCATGGCATTACCCCGAATGGCGGAGGTCTAGGCACATACCATCATGTTGGCGCCCAAGACTACATCCTCCTTGTGTTTAATGACTTGGTTCGCCCGACATAATTTATAGGAGGTCTTGAGGCATATTTTAACCAAGAAACTTTCTATACCAACCATGGGTACAATGTTACCATCCTACTCAACATAAAGTTCCCAGTAAAACTCATATGGCAATCATTCTCATCGTGTAGGCATTACATCACCAAAAGGTGACTCAAGTAGCATTCAACATATTACCAACATAGGTATACATTAAATCATAGCAAGCTACACATATACATATTTCCATGAAGAAACCCCAAATACTTAGACATTTAGAGAAGACCATTTCAAACAAAGATACAATAATAGCAAGTAGGAGTTTATGATGTGTATCTAGTTTTAACAAAGTTTTGTAAACTCACAATCTAGGTTTTTGATTAAAACCTAGAAAAGATGAAAACCCTAGAAGTTGCCCAAAGTTGGATTTGATGGAGGAGAGTGATAAAGTTGATGAGAATCTTCAATAAACGCCCTTGGATAGTGCTTTGATGATCAATAAATGATCTTACCAACCAAACCCTAGAAGTGAGTGTGAAATGTTTGTTGGATACACAAAAATCGCTCAAGAACAAGCTCTCCCGTTTTCAAAGTGATAATGTGTGAAATGAGACATCAGATAGGTTTTAAAACAGAAGTCTGGTCCACGCGGGCGACTATGCCTCGGCGAATTTGCCAATGGCATTATCGTCGGTCATTGTCGTGGCCTCACCACCCCCTTCGGTACACTAAGTGTGACTTTGCGTTACGACTTTGCCCAAGGGCATTGTCGCTGGGACAATGTCGCCCACATCCTGCAGTGGTCTGATTTCTTCGCGAAAGGCAACCGACTCACGCGCGACCGCTGTTTCAATTATGACAGTACTTCATAGAATCACATAAGGAAACATGTATATAGATATAAACCTCAATTAGAGTGTTAGTGTATAAATTGTATCCAAGATTTAATGAGAAAAGTCAGAGTCTGTAAAGTCAACATTAGTGGTATGAGAGTTTAGCTTTATGATAGTTTCTATATGCTTGTGAGTTTAAGCATGTGAGTGAAGTGTATGTGACATATAAATAGTTCTTGTGTTGTAAGTGTATGTAACCAAGTATTGTACGTGTATCTTTAATATCAATATACTTGTGACTTTCTCTCACTACTCTCTCTCTAGATCTGAATTGTAATTGTCATATCTTGAATGCTTGAGCATTGAAACTGGGGTTATTACATTCTCAATTGGTATCAGAGCGAGACCAAATTAATTCAGAGAAGGATTACATCATCAAATATTGATCAGATCGATTTCTTGAAAAATTTTCAAGAACACGCAGAAACGCATCACTTTGTTCACTGTTTGATCAAATTCAAAATTAGTTAGTGGATTTTTGTGATAGAAAATGATTTGAATGTGTTCGATTGTTGTCATAGATCTTTTCTTGTTCACATAATTCACGAATTTCACACTTTATCAGTTTCAATTTTTGAATTTTTGGTTTTCTTGGAAAAACATTCATGAACACTGTAAATCTTGTCAAATTGCACTGTGTTTTGTGGTTTTAATCATAATGTTTGCTAAGAAAGTGTTCTTGTTTGTATTTCGATCATATTGGTGCATTTTTAAGAATTAATTTGCAGGTTTACCATGATTTGGATCGAATCCGTGAGTATTAAGTATCAAACGCGCTAGATCTGCACTTCGCGCAAAGCAAGAACACGCTAAACCAAAGAACACACAAGATGAAGTTTTTCATGTTTTGTGCGAGTTCCAACTAGTTCGCGCATCGTTCAGTATACGAGAAAATAGTTCATGCACAAAGCTGTTTGCGAGAAGTGGAATGAACAGTGACTTGCGCGTTGTTTAGACATGCGAGTTTCTACTTAGCGAGTTCTATAATTGTCAAAATTTGCTAAGTATGGAACGCGCAAGGATCTTTTGACGTGCGAGTTTGCATTCGTTTGCGAGAAGTTCAGAGTTTAAATTTTTTCTAAGTCTAATTCACGCACGAAGTACTCTGCGAGAAGCTACTTCACGTACAACTCTTCTAGCGAGTTTCTTAATTCACACACGCAGTGGTCTGCGAGTTCATAGTTCACGCATAAAACGTTTAGCGAGAAGTACATTAAACAGTGCTTTGCGAGTTTAGTGATTTGCGAGTTTCTAGTGTTTGCGAGTTCCAGAGTTAGAATTTTTCTTAGATTATTTTTCAAGTGGTGATCTGAGTTTGACTTTTAGTCAATTTTTCTGAATTGTTTGGAACGATCATTCATATCAAGCCAACTTATTGATCAAGATGTCTACAATTTTATCAGGGAGAGACTGTGCGATTATGTACATGCCTGAGATACCGGCAATTGAAGCTGAAAGGGACAAACTAAAGAATCAGAATTCAGTTCTTCATAAACAAATTCAGGAGTTAAAATCTAAATTGTCAAATTCTGATAAAACTTCTGATTGTGAAAAATATGCTAATTATGCTAAATCTGATTTTGGAGGTATCATCAGTGCAAAAGAGAACGAGATTAAAGAGAAAGAGAAATATATTGTATTAAAAGAGAATATTATTGTGACATGTGAGAAAGAGTTAAAGCTGAAAGAGAGAAAGATTGTGAATCTTCACAACCAACTAAAGACAACTGAACAAAAATCTTCAGAATTGCAAGCTGAATCAGTTGAGTTTCAACACAAGTTTAAGGCTTTTGAAGACAAGATATCTGTGTTGGAGTTAAAGAATGCTGAACTACTGAAAAGTCTCCAAGCAGATAAAGTCAAATCAAATCTAGAGAATGCTTCTACTCAACAGCTGTCTGATCTTTCAAAGAAAACTTTACAAGAAAAAAAGGATCTTGAGCTAAGATGTTCAAAACTCTCTAAGCAAGTGTCGGAATTTGAGAAGATAGTTATCACTGAAAGAGACACGTTTGCAAAAGAGAGACAAGTTCTTGAAAAAAAAATAGTTGAATTTCCCAAACAGATCTCTATTCTACAAGACTTGCTTGAAAAAGAAAGACAAGTTTTTAAAGAAAAGAATAAGTCTTTTGAACTTGAAAAGAAAAATTATGAAACGAGAAATGTTGGGATCTTCAACGAAATATCTGAAAAAACCAAGAACTTGGAAAAAGATTTTGAACAAGAACGTCAAATCTTTGAATCTGAAATATCTAAGCTCACATCCAAGATATATGTTCTATCATCCGATTTTATTAAAGAACAAATGGCTAGAACTGATTTGAAACACAAGTTTGACATAATTTCTGATGAAAGAAATATTTTGTCCAAAAAGATAAAGGACTTGGAAGCTGCAAATAGTGATTTGTCAGAAAAGATTTCAGCTGATGTGATTGATCAATCACCTGTTGATAACTCAATAGAATCAGTCTGTTCTTTCAAAACAGCTTCTAGTTCTTTTCATGAGAAAAATGGTTTCAAAAAGAAAAGTGTCAAATCAAACATTGTCAATTCAAATCAGATTCGACCATCTAATCTGTTTTATGATAAATCTGTTGATAGTCCAGCGAGCTTCTATGTTAAATCTCTTGGAAAGCAATCTAATCTGTTTTATGATAAATCTGTTTTATGATAAATTTGTTGATAGTCCAGCGAGCTTCTATGTTAAATCTCTTGGAAAGCAATCTAAGAAAGAACAGATGGTTTGGAGAGTTAAAGGTTCTTCGGATGAGCACAAGAAAGACAAAGTATCTGCTTCCACATCAAATGCCAAAAAGAACAATGCACACAAAGGTAAATCTTTTGGTAATTCTCATATGTTTTATTCTAGTAATCATTTGATCAGGATTGCTCAAAAGAAGATTTGTTGTTCTTACTGTGGAGCACATGACTTTGTAAGTAATAATTTTGTTAGTTAATGGTATGGTTCTTACTATGTAAACCCCACAAGAACTGCAACTAACACATCAGGACCCAAATACCAGTGGGTACCAAAAGCCAAATCTGTATTGCAGGCACTCAAAGTTTAAGGGGGAGCAAAGAACAAAGGCTTTTGAACAAAACAGTTCAAAACCCGGACTTCAATGTCAAGAACATAGGCTCTTGAATAACACTGTTCAAGACCCATACTTCAAAGTTAAAGGACTATGACTTCTAAGTAACACAACATATGACTAGTTCTTTAATGTTTAAGGACAAGGATATTATGCAAATATCCAGGGGGAGCTTAAATGAATAAAATCATTCTATCATGATTTGAGGGGGAGCTTAAAGGTAAGTATCTTCTGATCTTAATCTCTGATTGTTTGAAAGAAGAACAACTTTCAAACATGAAAAACGTTTTCTTAAATGTTCAAATCACTTCTTTATTCTCAAAAGATTTCATGAATTTGGAAGTGTGACTTTAAATGTTTTTCATTATGGAGCTTTAATGTTTAACTGACCGTGTGTTTCCAAAGATCAATACTTGTGTATTATCTTGTCAATATACTGTCAAGTATTCACACACACTGGTTCAGTACTTCATTTGATTTTGTTATTACCATGTATCAACAGTTTCATCTTCCTATGGTAATACTCCCGTTTGTACTCTAAATTGTTTGAGATAAGACGTCATTTCTTATCAAATGTGCTTTCATTGTTAATATGTTTATATATTGTTCATATAAACATCTTACGTCTTTGATTTCCCAAAATATTATTCTTCATGAATTTTGATCCGATCTTAATCATTGTCAGATTCTCAAAACATTTTTATTCTTTCATGATTATTCATTCATACAAAGTTTTGAGAAATCTTAAATGCTTAAAATGCTCAAATTTCATTTTTATCTTTATGAGCATACATACACTGACAAATGTTTCTTGTACTTGAATGAAAAGAAAATCATTGATGCAATACATGCTTTTAGGAAAATACATGGGATTCAGTGTGAGAGCTTAACAGAACTTCCATGGATTCACGATAACCAGTGTTTCCTACCCCGGAAGTAATCCTTTGAGTGATTGAGGGGAGATGGGTCAAAAGATTGAGAGTGGTGTGTGATGAGGTAAAATGGAAAAGAGAGATTGGTTAGAAGTGAGCTTAAATGTTTAAAAGAAAGAGGGTGTGAGAACAGAGTAAAAGAATATCAGACTCTGCACTAAACTTCTTTCTGAGCCGGGCAACCGCATAAACTGTTGTTTCACAATTTTTTGTGAATGACATTGAACAAGGCAACTAGACCATGCCATCTATTGCATACAACCCCACCAACTACTCATTCTTTTCTCAAAAAGAGAATGTTTCACATTTTCTGGGGAAGCAGCACATACGCTATTGGTTCTTCATTTGGAAGATAATGATATTGAACAAGAAGGAAAGTTGCCCCACCTTCGAACCTTTTTCATGCACATTGAGTCTATGTATAACCTTTGTTATCTTATTGGTTTACATAATTTTGAGCCTTATGAAACACAATCATTGTGCTTAATTCTTTCATGACACATGCACGAGCACACATAAAATCTGTTTTTCTGTCAGAACATTCATAGAAAATACCTTGTGTTTTTCAATGATTGAATGGAAGTCCTGGGGAGTGAACATCACTTCAAGCTCCTTACATTGTACATTCGTTGTACACAGTGGCTTCGTGCTACTGACAGACATTCCTAACTGTTTCATTTGTTGATTCAGGGTTATCATTCCAATTTGTTTGAATTTGAAAAGATCCAGATGAATACATTTATGAATTGACGGCTCATTATCAGATCAATTGGGGGAGAATGGTCAAACTTTACCAAAAGAGATCATGAAGACTGTTCTACATTGTTTAATTGAGGGAGAAGTTTAAAGACCAAACTGACTTTGAAATGAGTTTTGATGATTTTGATTCTCACAATTCATCAAAAAGGGGGAGAAATTTTACAAAGTTCAATTTTAAAGTCATGAAGAATTGTCAAAGTGAAAAGACTTGGGGATAATTTCAGAAAGTTCAAGTCAAATGAAGATTAAGTGACACTTCAAGACAAATGAAAATTTGAATAAAATTTTGATTCAAAAGCTTTTGAAGAAACAAAGATGAATCGAGAAAGTTGGTTTTCTAAAGATAATCCAGAGATCAGAGAGATGAAAATAAAAGATCAGAGATTCCTCAAAGTTATTTTAAAGTTCAAAGATTCAATAGTTCAAGAATTCAGATTCGTGATTAAGACATGTTGAATTTCCAAAGATACTAAATGTGAATGACTTCTCAAGATTCTTCAACACATCAGAGATTAAAGACTATCAGAGCTACAACGTTTAAAGTTGTAAGAGTCAAAGTTTGAAGAATCAAGAGCTGAAGACGATTGTCAAACTTTTATTAAATCTTGAATACAAAGGGGGAGAATGTTAGTGTATAAATTGTATCCAAGATTTAATGAGAAAAGTCAGAGTCTGTAAAGTCAACATTAGTGGTATGAGAGTTTAGCTTTATGAGAGTTTCTATATGCTTGTGAGTTTAAGCATGTGAGTGAAGTGTATGTGACATATAAATAGTTCTTGTGTTGCAAGTGTATGTAACCAAGTATTGTACGTGTATCTTTAATATCAATATACTTGTGACTTTCTCTCACTACTCTCTCTCTAGATCTGAATTGTAATTGTCATATCTTGAATGTTTGATCATTGAAACTGGGGTTATTACATTCTCATAGAGAAGTAGTATAAAAGGTACAATTAACTTCAATTAAACAAGTAAAATGAGAGGTTTAATGGATTTCCAATACTTACCTGAAATCCGAATGTTACAATCCTCCCCACCTAACTAGGATTTCGTCCCCGAAATCACACTTATACGAATAACTGAGGATAGAGATTCCTCAAGTCCTCTTCGGACTCCCATGTGACATTAGCACCACGATGGTGCTTCCATTGGACTTTGACCATGACCACGTCCTTATGCCGCAATTATTTCACCTTCGACTCCAATATTGCTTCTGGTTCTTCCATACAATGATTTCCATTATCTATACCGATTTCCGTCAAGGGTATCACACTTTCCTCTTCCGCTAGGCACTTCCGAAGGTAACACACGTGAAATATAGGATGTATCCCATCCATTTCTGGTGGCAAGTCCAACCGGTAGGCTTGTAATCCAATTCTTTCTAGAATGACGAAGGGTCCAAGGAAACGAGGACTAAGCTTCCCGCGCTTCCCAAAACAGATAATTCCTTTCCATGGAGACACCTTTAACATGACACGATCTCCCACTTGGAACTCGACCAGTCTTCTCTTCTTGTCCGCATAGCTCTTCTGTCGGTCTTGCGCTGCCTTTAGCCTCTCTTGAATTTCTTTCACCTTGTCTGCCGTTTCTTGAACTATTTCCGGTCCGGTGAACTGCTTCTCGGCCGCTTCGACCCAAAAAACCGATGTTCTACACTTCTGTCCATACAACACCTCGAACGGTGCCATTCCGATACTAGAATGGTAACTGTTGTTGTAAGCGAACTCCACCAAAGGTAGATGCGAGTCCCAACTTCCTCCAAAATCTATGACACACGACCTCAACATATCTTCTAGCGTCTGAATTGTCCTCTCGCTTTGACCATCCGTTTGAGGATGGTATGTCGTGCTCAGATTTAATCTGTTGCCCAATTCTTTCTGTAAGCTAGCCCAAAATTTCGATATGAACCGACTGTCCCGATCTGACACGATAGATTATGGGACCCCATGCCTTGACACCACCTCATCGATATAAAGCTTGGCCAATTTCTCCATTGACAAAGTCTCCCTCATCGCAAGAAAGTGCGTGCTCTTGGTTATCCGGTCTACAATTACCCAAATGGTGTCATGGCATCGTAAGGTCTTCGGTAGTTTCGTCACGAAATCCCTTGTGATGTTGTCCCATTTCCACTCAGGGATGGACAACGGTTGCAAACTCCCATTACAATCTTTGATGTTCCGCTTTGACTTGGAGACACGTGACATATCTCTCCACGTAACTAGCCACGTCTAGTTTCATCAATGACCACCAATAGTTCAATTTCAAGCCCCTATACATTTTGGTACTTCCAGGATGAATAGAATACTTCGATTTATGGGCCTCTTCAAGAAGTAGGTCTCGGTATCCCCCAAACTTTGGCACCCATATCCGTCCTTGAAAGAGTTTAAGTCCACGACTGTCTTCCGTCAATGTTTCTCTCTGCTTTTCCATAACCTCAGATTTGAGATTTTCTTCCTTAAGTGCTTCTACTTGACACGTCTTGATATTTTCTAACAAACTCGATACCACGCCGATCCTTGTGAGGGACAATTTGATGCCACCATCATGGCTCTTTCGGCTCAACGCATCCGCCAGTACGTTGGGCTGACCGGGATGGTAGAGTAAATCATAGTCATAGTCCTTTAGAAGTTCAAGCCACCTTCTTTGCCGCATGTTGAGTTCTTTTTGATCGAAGATGTACTTAAGACTCTTGTGGTCCGTGAAAAGAGTACATTTCGTCCCATATAAGTAGTGCCGCCATAACTTTAAGGCAAAAACCACCGCCACCAATTCCAAGTCATGAGTCGGATAGTTCTTCTCATGATCCTTTAGTTTCCATGACACATACGCTATTACTTTCCCCCATTGCATTAGTACGCACCCAAGTCTTATCTTAGAAGCATCACTATACACTACAAAGTCTTCTGAAACCCTCGGGTAGGGATAAGATCGGAGCCTCGCACAATATTTTCTTGAGCGTTTGGAAAGCTCGATCTTGCACATCGGTCCAAAGAAACTGGACATTCTTTCTTGTGAGTGAGGTGAGCGGCATAGCTATCTTGGAGAAGTCTTGAATGAAACGTCTATAATAGCCCGCCAAACCTAAGAAGCTTCGAATCTCCGTCGGACTCGTTGGCGGCTCCCAACTCATCATTGCCTCGATCTTTGCTGGGTCTACCTTCACTCCATCTTTAGACACCACATGTCCCAAAAATTGCACTTCTTGGAGCAAAAATCCATACTTCGAGAACTTTGCAAACAACTTTTCCCTCCTTAGGACTTCTAACACTTCCCGTAAATGTTTCCCATGCTCGGACTCGTTCTTTGAGTAGATTAAAATATCGTCGATGAAGACTATCACGGATTTGTCCAAGAATGGGCGACACACAGTTCATCAAGTCCATGAATACGGCCTGAGCGTTGGTCAAACCGAAAGGCATCACCAAAAACTCGTAGTGACCGTATCGTGTTCGGAAAGCCGTCTTCGAAATGTCCTCCTTTACTCTCACTTGATGGTATCCGAACCAAAGATCAATCTTCGAGAAGCATCCCGCGCCTTGGAGTTGGTCAAAAAGATTGTCGATTCGAGGTAGAGGATACTTGTTCTTCACCGTGACGTTGTTCAACTCTCGGTAATCGATGCACATCCGCATGCATCCGTCCTTCATCTTCACGAACAATATCGGTGCTCCCCAAGGTGACAAACTCAGTCTGATGAAACCCTTCTCTAATAGTTCTTGAAGTTGCATCATGATCTCTTTCATTTCCGTCGGGGCCAATCGGTAGGGTGCACGGGCTATCGGAGCCACTCCCGGAGTGAGGTCGATTTGGAACTCCACTTGTCGCTCCGGTGGTAACCTGGGAAAATCTTCCGGAAAGACATTCGGATAGTCTTGCATGACCTTCACATCTTCCATCGACTTCTTCTCTTTCTTCGCGTCCACCACATAAGCCAGATACGAAGGGTAACTTTCTCTAGAAACTTGCGATCCTTAAGGGAGGAGATTATAGGGTTGTTAATCTTGCCTTTCTCCCCGTAGATGGTAACCACTCCGCCTCCCGACAACGGTACTTGGATCATCTTCTTAAAGCAAAAGATGTCGACCTTATGCCTTGACAACCAATCCATGCCTATGACCACGTCGAACCCCCCTATAGTCATAGGTAGAAAGTCTACTCCAAATGGATTCCCTTTGATCTCTATAGAACAACCACGAAAACAGTCCCGGATGATCACTTGATCTCCATTCACTACTTCTACTACTAAAGCATTAGGAAGGACACTACAAGGAGTGACGGACTGTTTACAGAATATATCCGATACAAAGGAACACGTAGCACCCAAATCAAACAATACAAGAGCGGTCTCCTTTGCCTCCTCGGTAGTCATCCGGAAAGCTCGGCTTGGTACCCTCGGCGGTTGATCGACTCGCACCGTTGATCCAAAGTAATTTCCATGGTTGACACCCACTAGATTCGGGCAATCCTTCCTCATATGGCCCGGTTCCCGACACTCGAAACACATCGGTCCCCGGATATGACATTCTCGGGTCGCATGCTCCTTCTTGCCGCACTTGGCGCAACCGATCGGACCCGAGTAAGTTCTTGGTTTGCATGATCCTGAGTGCTTGGTCTTGTACTTGTGGCAACACCGATCTTCCTTCCGATTGCCATCCACTCTTCCACTCACAAACGACTTAGACTGCCGAACGGGCCTAGATGGCCCTTCCCATTTCCGCTTCTCTCTGACCTGCCTTCTCTCTTCTTTCTCCGCAATCATGTCTTTCTCTATGAGCAAGGACTCTTCAATAACCTCTTGCAATGTCAATCCTCTAGCGTTTCTCACCGCCGTCCTCATCTCGGCCGATAACCCTTGTTGGTAAGCTTTAATCTTCGACCTCTCATCGGGGACCAGATGTCCCACCAAATTCAACTTTTCCAGAAAGAACTTGGAGTAGTCGGCAATGGACAGAGTCCCCTTCTTCAGATCCCTGAACTCCCATTCCAGTTTGTCCAACGAGCGCTCAAAACAGTACTTGTCCATTATTTTCTCTTTGAACACCGACCAAGTTAACTTAGCCAGAACATCGGGAGTGAGGGAAGATCGAGTGAGATTCCACCAGATCAAAGCCTCTCCCCTAAGCAGTTGAGAAGCGAACTTGACCCGTTGCGAAATGTCACAATCACTAGACTCGAAGGCCATCTCTATCTCCTTAAGCCAGTACATGCAAGCAACCGGGTTGTCGAAACCTGCAAACTTCTTCGGGTTGCACCCTAGAAAAGTTTTGTAGGTGCATCTCTTGGCCTTTCCCTTGCTCCCGTTCTCCACCTGTCTTCAGTCAACACCACTGCTGGTCCACCACCTAACCCCATTACAATGTTTTCCACCATCGTCTCAGGTTGTCGGTGACTGGCATCTCGATCTTCCAGAAGCTTCTTGAAGAATTCTTGTTGTTGGGCCATGGCCGAGTTCATGGCCAACATCATACTGTCTCTGATTCTGGTCTCCATAGTCACCTCCTCCATGATAGCATTGTCAGCCATAAGGTTCGTACGTGGGATATTCTCGGGTCCTCCTCCCAAGATAGTGGGTATGGGAGTTCCCCTGGAGGTTTCGACCACAGGAGGTCGGTCAACAGTAGATTCCACTTTTACGTGACCCTATGGCGTATTCGGTAACCTGCTCCGAGTGTTTACCATCACAATCTGCCATTCATGAACGAGAAAGAGATTGAGAAAAGACTAAGTGAGTTGAAATCATTGTACGTACTAATACGCATTTCAATTATCATAATAACGGCATTTGCAAGCATACTCACGTAACAATGTATTCATAATAGCAGTAGCTAAGTGAAATTATGAATAGATCATACACAAGGATTCTAGTTACCACAATTACAACTCTTAATTTGCGTAATTCCGTAAGTCCTAACACTCTCCCCACCTAGGACTTCTTCCCCAAGTGGACAGTGAAACAATAATGTCTAAAGCTTAAATCTAGATATGCTAAACAATACCTAGTTCACTTAAACTAAAGCTCTGATACCAACTTGTAACACCCTAAAAATAGGGATAACAAAAATCCGGAAAACGGACATGTTGTATATAAAAATTGCCATAGCAAGAGCCTCCAAAAAATGGGAAAATTTTCAAACCTGTTTAATTACAGTTGTAATTTAACGGACAAATAAATAACAACCAACTAATCTAATTTCTATATCTAGAAAAGAGATTACAAAAATGGTGTCATCTATAAACCCAAACGTCTTCTCCACAAATATATGTCCAAGTGCAAATTCCCCAAGCTCTCACCCAAAGCAACTACGCTTGATTAGAAGCAGCACCGCTAGAACCTGAGATACACATCGACACCAACAAGTGTTAGGCCAAAAAGCCTAGTGAGTTGCACAAGAAATAACATATAAGATCAATTACAATTCTTATCAGCAGTTAACCAATGTCCAATAAATGGGGAGTCAATAGGGGAGACCCATAGCACCAATCAAGTTTCACCCAAAGAGACGATATACCTTGATGCCAACTAACAAGAGTGACATCTGAAAGCCCCGGCAGACCCGAGGACTACAACCATGGCATTACCCCGAATGGTAGAGGTCTAGAAACATACCATCACGGTGGCGCCCAAGACTACATCCTCCTAGTGTCTACTGACTTTGTTCGTACAACATAATTTATAGGAGGTCTTGAGGCATATTTTAACCAAGAACATTTCTATACCAACCATGGGTACAATGTTACCATCCTACTCAACATAAAGTTCCCAGTAAAACTCATATGACAATCATTCTCATCATGTAGGCATTACATCACCAAAAGGTGACTCAAGTAGCATTCAACATATTACCAACATAGGTATACATTAAATCATGGCAAGCTACACATATACATATTTCCATAAAGAAACCCCAAATACTTAGACATTTAGAGACGAACATTTCAAATAAAGATACAATAATAGCAAGTAGGAGTTTATGATGTGTATCTAGTGTTAACAAAGTTTAGTAAACTCACAGTCTACGTTTTTTTATTAAAACCTAGAAAAGATGAAAACCCTAGAAGTTGCCCAAAGCTGGAGTTGATGGAGGAGAGTGATAAACTTGATGAGAATCTTCAATAAACGCCCTTGGATGGTGCTTTGATGATCAATAAATGATCTTACCAACCAAACCCTAGAAGTGAGTGTGAAATGTGTGTTGGATACACAAAAATCGCTTAAGAACTAGCTCTCCTGTTTTCAAAGTGATTATGTGTGAAATGAGACATCAGATATGTTTTAAAACAGAAGTCTGGTCCACACGGGCGACTATACCTCGGTGACTTTGCCAATGGCATTGTCGCCGGTCATTTTCGCGACCTCACCACCCCCTTCGGTACACCAAGTGTGACTTTGCCCAAGGGCATTGTCGCTGGGACAATGTCGCCCACATCCTGCAGGGGTCTGATTTCTTCGCGAAAGGCAACCGACTCACGCGCGACCGCAGTTTCAATTATGACAGTACTTCTTAGGATCACATAAGGAAACATGTATACAGATAGAAACCTCAACTAGAGAAGTAGTATAAAAGGTACAATTAACTTCAACTAAACAAGTAAAATGAGAGGTTTAATGGATTTCCAATACTTACCTGAAATCCGGATGTTACATAAATGTAGGTTCATATGTGAATCAGTTGAACTAATTAACAGATTCATATATGAACCTTTGTGATTCATATATGAACTAATTAACTGATTCATATATGAACGTATAGTTCATATATTAATCACAAATGTTCTTATGAATCAGTTAAAGATGTGAATTACATTGGTTCATATATGAACATATAATTCATATGTGAATCATACAAGTTCATATATGAACTCGTCCCGCGTATTTTACGAAAATACCCTCTATCTTCTACAGACTACACAAGGAATTATCCGATGCTTCACGGTCAAAGCCGCAAATGTTGACCAAATAAAGGGCTAGGATCATTTCTTTATTTCTCATATTTTTAGCATTTCTCAAATGAACCTAATCCTATATATATATATATATATATATATATATATATGCAAACACATGCGGACAACTGCAAGAACCAACCCCCGACTGACGAATCCCTCTTACCTCCCCCTGATTTGTCAGTAGCCTCCTTTCCGGCGAAACCCCTCCTACCTCCCATGATTTTTCTGTTGTCCCTTCTTTTATATAGGTCTCTAACTCTAAACAACCAAGGAGGTTGTTGAATAAAGGGCCAAAATAGTTTAAAAAAAACAGTCATAGAAAACCCATCGATCCAGGAAACCATTGCCAATGACCCTCTTTTCTTCTTCTCTTACTAGCTCCGGTCACATAAACCCATCCCCACCATTTCCTTGATTTGAGTTTGAGGTTTTTTGGTTTTACAATTTGATGGGTTCGACTTTTTGATTTTAAGTTTTGGTGATTAGGGTTGGATGTGAGTTTGATTTAGGGGCTGTTCGGTTCGTTTTGTATTAAGACCTGTATGGATAAAGTTGTTTGTATTGATAAATTTGTCTGTATGATATCAGATAAATTATTGTTCGGTTGTTGTGATGAATAAACAGTTTGAATGTCATAAATTACCCTTTTACCCGTCAGTCTGTATTTTATTCGAATATAATAGATGTTTGATAAAAAAAGTTTGAATAAATGAATTGTAAACATTTAAAAAAAACTAATCTACTCTCATACTGCATGAATTTAAAAGGCACACCAAAGTCTTGGAATTTGCATGTATCCCACTCTCAATAAATTCCATATACATCCTCAAGGCCTCATCCTAAAATCCATGTTTTAAATACCCACCAAGTATAATAGTCTAAGAAACAAAGCTTCTGTCAAGCATTTCTTCAAACATCTTTTGTGCATCCATCAGACACCCAACTCTAATATACCTACTTGCCAAACTGTTTTCAAGAAACATACTTGAATCCCCCAAACACTTGGCAACTACAACATGTAATCTTTTACCTTCTTTAATCGAACTACAACAACGAAAAAACTTACCAAGGTTCTTGCGGTTAACATGTAACACCCTCAAATTTGGTAAGAGCAACTAATTTAAAATTTCGATACAACATCAAATTAGGGATAAAGCTTCCTCTTACTATTCAAAACATAATACACCTCAATATAAAATTATATAGTTAAGCTCGACAAATATAAACTCCAATAAGATACAAGGACTAAATCGAAGTCGGGTGCTACATAACCCCAATACAAGTTTCCCTTCACAAAACTAACGCGAAAGACTTCACCAAGCTACTCACTTCACGAGCACACCACTAGCACTTCCCTGTTCATAGTGTCACTAGAACCATTCCCAAATGAAGCCTGTTGCACATGCCGACAAATAAAAAGGTTAGGCTAACGCCTAGTGAATTCATGAGTTTTACATGAACAAATATATCTTTAAAGGAATGAACCCTGGGTTAAAATCAAAATCTTTCAAATGATTTACTTTAAACTTGGGGATGACTCTTTTCAAATATCATGCATTTTTCAAAGGTGGACACCCCACTACAAAACATTCTTTATAAAATGATACAACCCAAAACTCACTCGAGAATAGAACGAGGATTGACTCCCAATTTAAGAAACGTGGATAAAACGTTGCATCCCAAAACACCAAGCACAGGTGGGGTAAAATACTCAACCCATACAACATGGTTAATAACTCACATATACGATACGTCACCGAAAACATGGACATTAGGCCCAATACTCACGCAACCATGAAATGGAAGGAAACCAAATACTAAAACATGGGAATGACGTATTTCATTCAAACCTTAATATACGCGGGGGAATCCAATATTAAGGTCATCATTTACAGTCGACCGTACAAATCCAACAATATTAAGGTCATCATTTATCGGTCATAAAACATGGGTACCAGAGTCCAACCCTGCAATACCCAATTGACCATCCAAAATAGACTAACTTACGTGCCTATAGATCCAATGCAACACAGTCTAACATTACATGCCTATACTGAAATGACCAACGCACTCGAGCATGTAATCAACACCAATATGCAATAAGGTGCATTAGTATGAACATCATAACTGGGCTCTACATTGAGCCATTAAAACCGGACAATTGTCCCCAATACTCTTTTAAGTCAACATCGAGCTAAAGCGCTCAAAACCCTTTTTGACCAACAAATAACGACCCCCAAATAATAAAACACAATCGACTCGTGTCATGCAAAAACACGCTCCAAAATACATGAGTAAACTCCAACACAGTTTAGATTGGGACAAATTACTTTCCAAATGAATTTATACCCTTTATTCCCTCAAAACGTCCATAACACAAAAGTAAGCATTTTTCCCAAAAACACATGCTAAAAGTGACTCTTAACCAAATAATCTCCATTTATGCAACAAATCATCAAACCCTTTCATTTATGTCATATTTATCAAAATGCCTAAAAATCCCAAATATGGGTTTTCATAAGATTTATAAAATATTATTTGTTCAAATAGCAAAACTCATCAAAGATTTCAACACTTGATAATAATCATGTAAAACACGTAAATACTCAAAAATAGACATTTTCGGCATGTACAACGTTTTCACAAATCAACTTGAACTCACCTTGATAGATTTAGGCTAAATCTAGATTTTTCTCCAACTTGAGATCCTTGATGAACCTTGGATCCTCAAGCCAAAAACTTCCAAAAACCTAGATCCATACATTTCCAACCATAAATATTTACATCTAACCATAATAAAGTGTTTCCCAAATATTTTACCTGAAGATCTCATTTTAACCTAAAGCCCTAACTTCCATAGATGAAGAAAAGAGAAGATTACCTTTTCCATAGCTTGAAACCATCAACCACACTCTTTTAGATTCCCACAATAAGCCACAAACTCCCAAATGTTTCAAGTGGTGAAAAGGGTTGGATGAAACCCTAGAAAGTTTGGTGAAGAAGATAAAGATGAAAGGGTTGTCGGTTTATCTTTCAACTTGCTAGATGGAGAAGAAACACTTACATTTAGGAGGAAAACTCTCATAAACGAGTTAGGGTTCGATTTGGAAGTTGGAGGGTCGATTTGGGAGAGAAATGGGGAGAAGATTTGAGGTTTGGGTGAAAAATGGGGTTTGGGGCCGGTTGCTCCCTTTTAAATGCGCACAGTGGCTCCGCGCGAATGGTGGCACTGATCCATCCACGCGGAGATCCGCATGGAGCACTGGGAACACAGGGAATAGAGCCTCGCGCTGATGGTGGCGTTGATCCATCTGCGCGGAGATCCGCATGGAGCACTTGGAACACAGAGAATAGAGCCTCGCGCTGATGGTGGCATTAATCCATCCGCGCGGAGATCCGCATGGAGCACTGCTGCCCGATTCTCTTCATTTTTCTTGCCTGATCACTGTTTTTGTCATAACTTCTTCGTTTTAACTTCGATTTTGCTCCGAAAAGAACCGTTGGACTTGTAATTGAACCCTTCATCCAACAAGTCTATAAAATATAGAATTCGAGTCTAGAATCCTATTTATTCTTTTTCCCTTAAAATTCCCATTTGTATTAACTTGAAATTATATCTTCCTAAAAATCGGGGTGTTACATAACGAAATAACTATTACCGGTGTTATTAGAACAAGATGGAAGATGGTTGGGTGAGAACAAAATCAACTGTTGTATTGATCTTCTGTAGTTTTCATGAGTCCCAACATAAACTCAGAACAAACAATATATACATGGGTTTTTAATAAACATAGGCTGCTATCTACAACAATAAAAAGGCCACATATAATAAAGACAAGACCCACTAAAATATAACACAATATAAACCCAAATATCCCCCTCAAGCTGGAGCATGGGGATTACAAATGCCCAATTTGCTGAGAAGAAAGTCAAATTGATTTTTGGCTAAAGCCTTCGTAAAAATATCCGCCAGTTGGTAATTCGTCGGAACGTGAGAAGGATTGATAGTTATATCTTGAATAACATCCCATAGAAAATGACAATCAACCTCAATATGCTTCTAACGCTTGTGAAAAACCATATTCTTAGCAAGATGTAGAGCAAACTGGCTGTCACAATAAAAACTAATGGCATGAGGATGTTGCACACCAAGACTATCAAGCAACCCTTTGATCCATTTAAGTTCACAAGTCACGGACTCCATAGAACGATACTCGACTTCAGCTATGGACAGAGAGACAATCACTTGCTCCTTTGTCTTCCACAAAATAGGAAGACGTCCAAGGAAAACGAGCCACTCATTGACAGAATGACGAGTAAAGGGACAATTCGGTCAATCTGAATCACACCACCCCGATAAATGCAAATCACTATCAGATGATTAATATCTTAAAAGAATACCTTGGCCTGGACTGCCCTTGAGATAACGCACAACCCTCAACGACACATCCCAATGATCGCGACGAGGCTCATGTAAAAATTAGGATAAGGTTTGAACTGCATAACCCAAATTTGGCCGAGTAAAAGCGAGATAAATAAGGTGTCCTACCAACCTCCTATATTTCTCAACATTTGTTAATAGAGGCCTAGTCGAGCGAGCCAACTGATGATGTTTCTCCATTGGAAAGCTCGCTCGTTTAGCGCCAAGTAACCGCACCTCAGTGATGATGTCAATGGTATATTTACATTGACAAAGTAAAATACCATCAGCGTTTTGAGCAACCTCAATACCAAGGAAATACTTCAACATGCCGAGATCTTTCATATGAAAGCACCAACTCAAATACTTCTTGAAAGAGGAAAGAACAGGGAAATCATTCCCTGAAATATTAAAATCGTCCATGTAAACGAGAACATTTATATGCACATTTCCTTGTTGTAAAGTAAGCAAGGAACAATCAGAGTATGTGATGAGGTAAATTTATTTACCTCATTTACATCACTTTTATTATATTTTAGTGTCAAAATATATAAAGAATTTGAGTCTTTAATTAACTCTTTGTAGTTTATATAGATTTCTAGGACTTTAATCATGAGGTGAATGAAGTGTGAATTTATGCTTAAAAATGTGAAAATTCTTTTATTTGTATCTTGTTCATGTAGGGTATTTTTTGAGATAAAGATGAAGATGTGTTCGTGAAGTTTTTTTTTGGAAGATTGGAAGTTGATGGACTTTGAGGAGGATTTTTGTGAAGAAGTTTTGTAAAGATTGGAGGATTGATGGATGTTGAGAAGACTTGGACATGGGCCGAACATTTTCTTTTTGGGCCGAGAAGTGTGGACAAAATTTATGTTTGAATTGTTGGTTAAGGCCTTGGGCCGATTTTATAGTTTTAAAAACAAGAATTTTTATGTTTTAATGGTAGTTGTAATTTCCTAAGCCCTTTAGGGGCATTTTGGTCATCTTGCCCATCCATTTTGTGTATAAATAGATGGGCAAGGATGGGGTTAAGAAAATACAAGTTAGGAAGCTTGGAAAATAAGTTTCTTAAGGGGAGAAATCCCTTAGTTAGCATCTCTCTCTCTCTCTCTCTCTCTTTTTATTTCTTCATCTTCAATGGGGAAATATTTGTGAAGAATAGAAGAAATATTGTAGTAGTAGTGCATGATCGGTTGAGTAGCAACCAATTGGAATTGTGTTTATATTGATCAAGTTTAATTTAAAGTGTTGGAGTTATCCCCAAGTTTTCTTACTTTCATTTCGTTACTTGTTCCATTTCTCTCATCCGTAAGTCTTTTATAATTAGTATTTGCAAGTCTCGTGTTTTCACTCAGTTCTCTCTCAATGATCGAACCTCACCTCTTTGAGATCAAAGTTCCTTGTGACCATTGGGTAATCACAAATACATGCTTTTTAAACTCTCTTTCTTAACTTGGAACTTTTGTAACGGTTTTCACTCTTCAAGGAACGCTTGATTGTAGTTTTACGTTGGATTTTTATAAATCCTATAGTGACGCATTACTATTACTTGAGAGGCCGAATGATGACTTTTCCAACAAGAATGAGCAAGTCTTTAATTTCTGAATTGAATCTTCAAGTGCAAGTTAAAGATTTCTATCTCCCATTTATTTTCTAGTCTTTTAATTTTATTGCAATTTACTTTCTTGTAATTTACATTCCGCAATTTAAATTCTCGTTGTTTACTTTCCGTAATTTACTTTCTCGTACTTAATTCTCGTCATTTAATTAATGTCCTCTCTAATTCATGCTTTTTATTTATTTTCTCGTCTTGAAATCATTACTTGCACAACAAACTTCATTTCCTAAATTCTAGTTTTTGCTCTTTATTTCCTGAATTTTCAATCTCCATCATCTACATTTCAAGTTTTTACAATTCCACAAGTAATGTCAGGCTAATCGCCTTAGCTTGTGGTATAAAGTGAAATTAAGATTAAGGCCTATAATAAAAAGGTAAAAAGGTGTTTCGAATGTAGCATGATTGTCTGAGTTATTTAAATCAATATTATATTTTATGAGAAGATTACATTTAAACAATTGACAACTATTTACATGTATGAAAAGTTTTTAAGTGACATAAAATATCGATCTTGAGATAACAAAGGAATGTTGCAATATCTTTTTACCGAATCATTTGTCTCATCTTAATGGATCTTTGTATCCCTTGCTTCTTTTAATTAAGTTCTTTAATGATAACCAACCAACCAACCAAAAGATTTCTTCGAATTCGCCATCTAAAATTAGTTTTTACGGGCTAGACTTAGAGATAAATTTTTACACGCATATCTGTAGATCGATATTCGGTACTTTGTACCATTATTACTTGTTAAGAAAATGACAGTAGATTAAGATGTATACTTGCGTTTAGATATTTGCACCCTCAATTCGGGGTTGCATAAACCAACAAACAAGTTTTTGGTGCCGTTGCCGGGGATGCACGTCAAAAGTTTCTCTTTTTAGAAGTAAAGTTTTTAAAAGTTAATTTTTCTACCACCTATTTAGAAAATCCAATTTATGCCACGAATACTGAACGGTGAACCTTTTCAACTTGATCCTAACATTGAAAATTGTTGGGAACTGAAGAAAAGCTCAAGTGTTTAATGCTGCTAGTTCAGAGTTACTACTGCTAGAGGATTTCAAAGATTAATACTGCTAAGTATTACTACTTCTAGTAGAATTAATACTGCTAGTCAAAGTTAGTGCTGCTTGAACAAAGTTAGTACTGCTTAGCTAGTTAGTACTGCTAGAGGTTAGTGCTGCTTAGTAGTTAATGCTGCCAAGTCTCAGTTAATACTTCCAAGGTGATTAGTGCTGCTTATGAGATGGAGATTCGAATTACAAGAATGACAGCTGGATAAACTGAAGATATTCATGGAAGATATTCTGAAGATATTTTATTAATTGTAATTATCTTTTGTTCAGTATATGTATAGAATTGATAGAATAGTTTAGTTTTTATCAATTATTCTAAGTTTTTGTTTTAGAGAGAATCAACCTCAAGGCATCGTTCCTCATTCTAGAGAAGTAGAATTCATCTTGAAAGAGCCTGTTCTTCAAGATTGAGGTTGTGTGTGTAATCTTGTAACTTCAAGCATTCAATACAAGTTTACAAGTTGTTCATCAAATTTATACTGTTTGTTTACTGTTTCATTGAATATCAAAGTGTTATTCTGCAAACTTCTTTGATATTGTTTCTGAGTATTTATAATTCTTGTTGAGAATTCGATCCTCACAAGTGGTATCAGAGCTTGTTCTCTCAGAAACATCTATTCATTCATCATGGAAAACTTTGCAGAATCAAACAGTACTCTGGTCTCAAAGGTTCCAATGCTCAGACCCAATGAATTTGACATGTGGAAGATCAGAATCAAGCAATACATACTCCTCACTGATTATTCTATGTGGGACATCATTGAGAATGACCCATCTGAAGAAGGGAAGATTGGTACAGATGGAAAGAGAACACCACCAAAAACTGATACAGAGAGAAAGACTAGACAGACAGAGATGAAAGCCTTGAGCACTTTGCTCTTGGCTATTCCCAATGAATATCAAAATCAGTTCTGTAATTGCACTGATGCACAGATGCTCTGGAATGCTCTAGAGAAAAGATTCTCTGGTACCAAAAGTACCAAGAGAAATCAGAAGGCCATACTGAAGCAACAGTATGAGAACTTTATGTCAACAAAGAATGAGTCCATGACTCAAACTTTTGACAGGTTCAACAAGCTAATTGGTGAACTAGCTACAGTTGGAGTACAAATTGATCAAGATGATCTGAACAGGAAGTTCCTAAGGTCCCTGGGTGATGAATGGACCATGTATACTGTCTCTTTCAGACAGAATGATCAACTGGAAGAAAAGGAACTGGATGATCTATACAATGATCTAAGAGTTTTTGAATCTGAGGTAGAGGCTAAGAAGAAGCCTTCTGGGTATGTTCACAATGCTGCACTCTTATCAGCATCAATTGATTCTACTTCCAATCCTGAATCAGTTAGTGCTGCTAATGGAGCAAATCAAGAGAAAGGCACTGAAACTATTTTTGAAGCCTTTCTGTCTAGTCATGGAAACTCTTCTCTAATTAATGATGACTTGGAACAACTCCATCCAAATGACCTTGAAGAGATGGACATTAAATGGCAGATGGCCATGCTCTCTATGAGAGTTAAGAAGTTCATGAAGAGAACTGGGAGGAACAACTTCTCCCAAAGAAGAGAAGATGGAGCAGGTTTTGACAAGTCTAAGGTGGAATGCTATAAATGCCATCAAAAGGGACACTTTGCTAAGGAATGCAGAAGTGGAGTGTCTCACAACAACAACCACCAACAAGCTCAGTATGAAAGCTTCAATAATAACAGAAAATCTGCACAAGCCTTAGTCTCTCAACAAGGTATGGGGTTTGATTGGAGTGATCAAGCTGAAGAAGCCATCCAAAACCAAGCTCTAATGGAAGAGGTTTCTGATCTCCCAACAGAGGTAACTTCTAATCTTTGTACTCAAAACTGCATTAACACTGTTAAAAGGTTCAGGGATCACAATCAGAAAATGAGTGATGACCTGAAGAGATTAGAAAAGGACATAAAAGATTATGTTAGGATTGTTGAGAGGTTTGAAGAGCAAATTAAGAGTTTTCAAGCCAATGAGCTTCAACATTCTTATGACACAAACTACTGGAAGTGGGAGAAGAATGACTTAGAACTTCAACTGACCAAATCCAAAGAAGAGAGTGAAAAGTTAAGAGGAGAGCTAGCTAAAGTTAAGCTAGATGTAGAAAAGTTTTCCAATGCTTCCAAAGCAATGGATTCTTTACTACAAACTCAGATTCATGATAAATTGAGAAGAGGAATAGGATATAATTCCACACCACCACCCTACAACAACAACTACATCCCTCCTAGTTCATATTTGTTAGAGACAAAGGATAGGAAGGACCTGCCTGAGGGAGCTACTGAGATTAATCCCTTAGATGAAGTAGCTGTTAAGGATAAAACTGAGAAAGAAATTGTCAAAAGTAAGGACAGCACTGTGAGTGGTGAGATTCCTATAGAAAACCACATAATTACCAATGAAGGATGTGGAAAGCATTGGGTCAAGTCAAATAAGGTAGAGAAGACTGAGGGAAAGAACAAGGAGATTCACTATAAGCAGACCACTGTTGTGAACCCTGCCCCTTGCAAACAGTGTGCTTGCAGTAAATCTAAGCCCCAAAAACATGATAAAAGGAGGGCTAATCAAAGAAACTGGAATAATCAATGGGCACAAAAACAAGGGGTTGATCT
This sequence comes from Arctium lappa, assembly GCA_023525745.1. Taxonomy (NCBI): domain Eukaryota; kingdom Viridiplantae; phylum Streptophyta; class Magnoliopsida; order Asterales; family Asteraceae; genus Arctium; species Arctium lappa. The sequence continues at coordinate 71,539,329 of CM042051.1, read as the reverse complement.
GAGTAAAATCAATAGACCAAAACCCTGTTTTATTTGTGGAAAGCTTAATCACATTGCCAAATATTGCTATTTCAATCCTATGAACCAAAGGATGAATTTTCAGAGACCTACTCAAAAACCCTTTGATTATAGGAAGAAAGAAAAGAACCATGTGACCAAGAAAACTGTTAAATCTAAAAGCCACATGAAGAAACAAAATATGGAAGACAATGTCAAGATGTGGATTCCTAAAAGTACTAAAACTGTTAGTGCTGCTACTGCAAATAGTGCTGCTGACAGTGATAGTGCTGCTAGAAGCAATACTACTGCTACCAATGTTAATGCTGCTAACATTGTTAGTACTTCTGCAAATGTTAATACTGCTAACTCTGTTAGTACTTCTAAAGAGAGTATTGCTTCTAGTATTAGTGCTGCTAGACCGATAATCTTGACAAAGTACTCCAATAACAAGTGTTCTGATTTTAAAAATCTTATTAAAAAGGAATGCAAGTATTTTGATGAGAAATGGAGACCCAAGACCACTTTGGCTTGGGTCCCCAATTCATACTAACTGATTTATCTTACGTGCAGGGCAACCAACAACTTAAGGGGAAAAGCATATGGCATGTTGATAGTGGTTGCTCTAGGCACATGACAGGCAACATGACATGCCTTCAGGATTTCAAGCATATCAATGGAGGACATGTTGCATTTGGAGATAATCTTACAGGTGGTAAAATAAGTGGAAAAGGTAATGTTACAAAAGGTAAGATGACATTTGAGGATGTCTACTATGTTGATCAGTTAAAGTACAACCTGTTAAGTGTATCACAGGTTTGTGACAAACAACATAGCATATTATTTACAAATACAGAATGTATGATCCTTGCTCCAGGGTTCAAGGTAGTTGATGAAAGCATGATACTACTTAGAACTCCAAGAAAGGACAATGTTTATTGTCTAGATATGGACAATGTTTCAAGTGATTCATCCCTGAACTGTCTTGTTTCAAAAGCTTCTGTGGATGAATCCTCTCTTTGGCACAGAAGGATGTGTCACATGAACTTCAAGACAATGAACAAACTTGTTAAAAACAACCTTGTAAGAGGTTTACCATCAAAGGTCTTTTCATGTGATGATCATTGTGTGGCTTGTCTTAAAGGCAAACAGCACAAAACTTCTCATAAGTCCAAGGAGTTAAATACAATTTCTTCTTGTCTCCAGTTATTGCATATGGATCTGTTTGGTCCTACAAATGTTATGAGTATAGGCAAGAAATCTTACTGCTTAGTTATTATTGATGATTACTCTAGATTTACTTGGGTATATTTTCTAAGGACTAAGGATGAGACAAGTGGACTGATCAAATCCTTTATCCTAAGAATTGAAAATCAAACTAATCAAAATGTAAAAGTTATTAGATCAGACAATGGAACTGAATTTAAAAATCTTGATCTAAACACCTTTTGTGAAGAAAAAGGCATTGAGAGACAATATAGTGCCCCTAGGACTCCTCAACAGAATGGAGTTGCTGAGAGGAGGAATAGAACACTAATATAGGCTGCTAGATCTCTGTTGGCTGATTCTAAACTGCCAATTACTTTCTGGGTTGAAGCAGTTAATACTGCCTGTTATGTCTAAAACAGAGTACTAGTAGTAAAGAAAAAGAACAATACCCCATATGAGCTTTTGAATCAAAGAAAATCCTTTATTGGATTTTTCAAACCTTTTGGGTGTCCTTGTACAATACTCAATACCAAATCTCACTTAGGTAAATTTGATAGCAAGGCAGATGATGGATTTCTTGTTGGGTATTCATCTCAGAGTAAGGCTTACAGAGTTTTTAACTCTTCCTCTAGAATAATTGAAGAAAGTGACAATGTCAAATTCAATGAGAACACACCAAATCCTATTGGGTCTGGTCCTCAGTGGCTGTTTGACATTGATTCACTAACTAACTTATTTGGTTTCAGTAGTGATGATTATGCAGGTTCAAGAAGGGGAGGATCAGGGACTACACAAGTTCAAGATAGTATACCTCAATCTGTGATCTTTCCTACGCCTATAGAGGAACCTGCTGAATTCTGTGCAAAGGAGCCATCTACTGAACTAAATCAAAGTGAAGAAGAAAGAAGAGATGAGGAGAATCAAGAAAATAAAGAATCTAAAGTAGCTGCTGAAATCACCACAGTTGAGTTGAATGACTCTAATCTAGAGGTGGGACTCAATGAAGAACCTAGTCATCACACCAGAACTCAAAAGAATCATCCTCCTCAGCTGGTAATAGGAGATATATCTTCTCCTATGATGACTAGAAATCAGAGCAGGCTGCAAGATATGCAAGACCAACATCATACAGTGCTTTCTTGCTTTCTATCTCAACTTGAGCCTAAGAAGGCTCATGATGCTATGAAAGAGTCCAGCTGGATAGAAGCTATGCAAGAAGAGCTGCTACAATTAAAGCTGCAAGATGTTTGGGATCTGGTAGACCTTCCTAAAGGCCAAAGAGCAATAGGCACAAAATGGGTCTTCAGGAATAAGAGAGATGAGAGAGGAATAGTTATAAGGAACAAAGCAAGATTGGTGGCACAAGGGTATACACAAGAAGAAGGAATAGACTATGAAGAAGTATTTTCACCAGTGGCTAGGATAGAAGCAATCAGATTATTCTTGGCCTATGCTTCTTATATGAGATTCAAAGTCTACCAAATGGATGTAAAAAGTGCATTTCTATACGGCTCAATTGAAGAAGAAGTATATGTCTGTCAACCACCAGGGTTTGAAAACCCAAGCTATCCAGATAGAGTATACAAATTGAAGAAAGCACTTTATGGACTGTATCAAGCACCAAGAGCATGGTATGACACTCTGTCATCCTATCTCTTGGACAATGGCTTTGAAAGAGGAGTCATTGATAAGACTCTGTTCATCAAGAGAAAGAAGAAAGACATCTTGCTGGTCCAAATCTATGTGGATGATATTATCTTTGGATCCACAAGAAACACTATGTGCAAGGAGTTTGAGGAACTAATGCATCAAAGGTTCAAAATGAGTTCCATGGGGGAACTTACTTTCTTCCTTGGACTCCAAGTTCAACAGAAGTCAGATGGTATCTTTATCTGTCAGTCCAAGTATGTGCAAGACATTCTATCCAAGTTTGGTTTCTCAGAATCAAAACATGCCAGCACACCTATGGAGACACACAAGCAGATAACAGTAGATCTTGAGGGGGAGGATATGGATGTTCATCTTTATAGATCCATGATTGGCTCTCTCATGTATCTTACAGTTTCCAGGCCTGATATAATGTTTCCAGTCTGTGTATGTGCAAGATTCCAAGTTAGGCCAAAGCAATCACACTTTCAAGCTGTTAAGAGGATATTCAGATATCTCAAAGGGCAACCTAGATTGGGACTTTGGTATCCTCATGACTCATCATTTGACCTACTTGCATACTCAGACAGTGATTTAGGTGGAGCAAATTTGGACAGAAAATCTACTTCTGGAGGATGCCAGTTTTTGGGTGCAAGACTAGTTTCATGGCAGTGCAAGAAACAAACCACAGTGTCCACATCTACAACAGAAGCAGAGTACATAGCAGCTGCAAGTTGATGTTCTCAAGTCTTATGGATTCAGAATCAAATGCTGGACTATGGGGTAACCTTTCTCCACACTCCAATATTTATTGATAATAGCAGTGCTATTAGCATTGTTAATAATCCTGTCAAGCACTCAAAGACAAAGCACATTGAGATCAGGTATCACTTTATAAGAGACTGCAATGAAAAGAAACTTATTCAAGTTGTAAAAGTTCATATTGATAACCAGTTTGCTGATCTATTCACCAAAGCCTTTGATGTGGGTAGATTCACTTTCTTGGTAACAAGTGTGGGAATGATCAACTCTGAATAGGCATCTTCTCAGAATGTGGTTAAATACCTGTATATTGTTTATTCTTGGTGTTTAATAATCTTCTTTTTCAGGAAATGTATAGCAGTACTCAGTTCATCACAAGCTTAAAAGTGTAAGTATGGTTACTACTGCCAGTACAGTTTTAGTGCTGCCAGTACAGTTTTAATACTGCTAGTGGTTAATACTGCTAGTTAGTTAATACTGCTCTCAGTTAATACTGCTAGTTAGTTAATACTGCTAGTTAGTTAATACTGCTAGTGGTTAATACTGCTCTCAGTTAATACTGCTAGTTAGTTAATACTGCTAGAAGTTACTACTGCTTTTGTCCCGAATACTATAAGTACCCTTTGCCCGCCTAAAAAGTTCATAACGACTCTTTGCATACTGTTCACTTGCGCTCTAACCCTTTTCTCTCAAGTAACAAGTTTTCAGGCAAGAACATTCAAGTTCAATGGCATCCATGGCATTCATCGACGAACACAATGAGATCGCGATGCTCCAAAAGCCAAAACAAGCTGAAGGGTTTTACCAGATAGTCGACTTTTTGAGGACAAGTCACATTGCACATGCTCTCACCGTGTCCCCTATAATCTACATAGAGCATCAGAGGCAATTCTGGGCCAATGCCACCACTAGCATTGAAAATGGAGTGCCGTGCATCAAAACAAGGGTGTGTGACAAACCCCTAACCGTTACTGAAGAAGTACTACGCATCTGTCTACGTCTAGACGATGCTGCAGGTATAATCTCTGTTCTTAATGAGGAACTATTCTCAACTCTTTCAAGAATGGGGTATGAAGGCCAAATGGGGATTTTCAAGTTTTTCAAAGCTCAATTTTCACCCTAATGGAGGTTCTTTGTTCATACCTTGATGCATTGTATTTCTAAGAAAACAACTGGCTGGAGCCAATTTAGCAGTCCAATTGCCTATGCATTGGTATGTTTATCCACTGCTAGAAAATACAACTTTTCTCAAATGATCTTCAATGATCTTGTCTCAAATCTGGACAACAAGAATAGTTTCTTCATGTATCCCAGGTTTGTTCAAGCAGTTATTACTAATGAACTGACGGACATACCTCATTTTGATGGGGTATATGTACCTAAACCCCCTAAAGGCAAGGTTTTCTCAAATATGAGAAGATCTGCTAGGGACTCGGAAGGAGTTGACACCCCATTATTCTCAACAATGATGGTGGTGTCCCAACCACAAGATGGTATGGCAGCAGAGTCAAGGCCCTCATTAGACATTCCCACTACTAGCCAAACCCAACCTTCCCACTCTATATCTATCCCACAGTTTCTACTTCAAAAGCCCACTTCTCCTATTACCCAAACTTACAAAAGGAAATAGGTCAAGAAGGCTCCTTCCCTTCTTGTACCTTCACCCACTAAGCCTTTAAGACCTCTATTGGAGCATTCTCTAATAGAGAATATCCAAAGGGATTCTAATAGGGTGTCTCCCAACCCTGAGGAGGTGCTCTCTAAGGAGATAAAAGAGCATATGGGTGAGAAGGCTGCCACTACTTCTGCTAGCACAGAGAAGGATAGTGGTAACATCTCTAAGACCTTCCCCATGGCAACTTTGGCTGAGAAATCAACCAAAGGACCCCGGTGCCAAGAAACCAAGGGGGTAGTAGGTGCTTCTGCTAGGCAGAAGGCCACTACTAAAAGATCCAAGGATCCCTCAAGGATGGGCAAAACATCCAAAAAGGGTGAGGACAAAACTGAAACTGATGAATTGATGGCAAAACTTTCCAAGGATCCTTCAAGGGTGGGTAAAACACTTAAAGAAGGTGAGGATAGATATACTTACTGGGAATTGATTAAAGCATTAGCCAACATTAATGTTGATGTGATTAATCAAGGAAAGGAAATCAAAGAATTGCAGCAAGTGGTCCTCTCCCAACAAGAGCAAATTTCAAAACTAAAACAATTGGTGGGAACACTTATTGCCAGGAGAAGACGAAAGCAGTTTGTTTTAAGAAGGAGAAAGGGGGAAATCAAAAAGGAGAAGAATGCTTCCAAAAAGGGGGAGAATTCCAGCTCAGAACAGATAGATCAACAGATTGAGGGGGAGTTTGTTGAAGAAACGAAAGCAGCAGTAACAACCCCAGAAGCAGAAACTGCTACTACTGCTGAGCCAAAACAAGCAGCAGAAACTGTTAGTGCTGCTGAAACTTCACAAGCAGCAGTAACAGAGTTAACACCAGCAGAGATTGAAGTAGCAGAAATGCTTCTCAAAGCAAATAATGACACTCCCAAAGCAAAGGGAGTGGTCATAAATGAAGGGGGAGCTAAAAGAACAGAAAAGAAAGACATGGCTGAAGATGCAAAAAGAAAAGGAAAAGAGAAGATGATAGAAGCTGATCAACCAACTAAAAAGCAAAAGATGGTTGAGTCAGATGAAGCATTAGCCAAGAAAATGCAAGAAGAGTTAGATCAGGCAGAGAAAGAGCAAGTTGAGAAAGACAGAGAAGTAGCCAGAGCACTTGCAAATGAATTAAATGAAGCTTTTCAGAAAGGGTTGGAAACAGAAAAGGCAAAGCAAAGAGCAATGAGCTTGAGAAAGGCTATGATGATCAGAACAAGTGCTAAGAAGAGAAGACCTTCACAAACTTACCTTGCAACTTAGGAAAGAAACAAGATGATAACTTTCTTGAGGAGTGCAATTGGTGTAAAGAAAGAAATGTTTGTGAAGATGACTTTTGATCAAATCAAGGACCTCTATGAGAAAGAAATGGGAAAGCTAAAGAGCAATGAGAAGGATAGAGTGGAGTTTGAAAAGAAAGCCAAGGAGAGACATGATGTGAATATCAATCAACCCTTCCCTGAAAGTGAAGAGGGAACTCCAACAAAAGAAAAGGTAGAGATAAAGGCAGAAGAGAAGAAGGAAGCTACTATAGGACAAAGCCAAAGGATTCTGAAGAGAACTAAGATGATGGCCAAAAGAAAGAAGATTGAAAAGAAGCCTAGAGTAGAAGAAGAGAAAAAGGTTGCTGAAGAAGAAGAGGCACCTAAGAATGAAGAAAAGAAAGCTGAAGTTCAGGAAGCATCACAGTGTTCAGATATAAATATGTACTTGGTGGTAATGGATAAAATTCCAAAGCCTATTACAGTTGAACCAGTTGGATTCAAACCTCCTGAAGTTATCAACTGGGATACTATGGAAGTGGATGGCAAGGAATATATTAGATTGAAAAGGAAGGATGAGAAGTACTACGTATTTGCTACATGGAACAAAATTGTCAGAGAATGTTCAAGATCTGATTTGGAAGAAATGTTTGAAGTTGGAATGAAGCTATATGCAGATCAGTTGAAAGCTCCACGGTTACCAATAGTGAAGCTGGTCATGGAGTACTTGTGCATGTTATTCAATCCAGAAGCAGTGAAGCACTTGATCAGAGATGTGTTCAAAACTGTTAGAGGATGGAATCTATATGAAAGGAGTGGAGTCTATGAATTAGCCTTGGATACTTTTCACATGGAGTATTACTTAGTGGATGGGATCTACAATCACACTAGTTTGAAGCTTCATGCAATGCTAAATAAGAAACTGGGCTGTGCAAGAAGTTCAGAAATGGCAAAGTACTTAATTCAGAGAACTATCAACCAGAGCATGGGATTGGATCCTAATATTGGAGTGGATCAGTGAAAGTTTTGGAAGCATTTGAAGAACTTGACTTCTCTTCCTAAAAGTCAAGTTAGGGGGAGATTGTTGGGAACTGAAGAAAAGCTCAAGTGTTTAATGTTGCTAGTTCAGAGTTACTACTGCCAGAGGATTTCAAATATTAATACTGCTAAGTATTACTACTTCTAGTAGAATTAATACTGCTAGTCAAAGTTAGTGTTGCTTGAACAAAGTTAGTACTGCTTAGCTAGTTAGTACTGCTAGAGGTTAGTGCTGCTTAGTAGTTAATGCTGCCAAGTCTCAGTTAATACTTCCAAGGTGATTAATGCTGCTTATGAGATGGAGATTTGAATTACAAGAATGACAGCTGGATAAACTGAAGATATTCATGGAAGATATTCTGAAGATATTTTATTAATTGTAATTAACTTTTGTTCAGTATATGTATAGAATTGATAGAATAGTTTAATTTTTATCAATTATTCTAAGTTTTTGTTTTAGAGAGAATCAACCTCAAGGCATCGTTCCTAATTCTAGATAAGTAGAATTCGTCTTGAAAGAGCCTGTTCTTCAAGATTGAGGTTGTGTGTGTAATCTTGTAACTTCAAGCATTCAATACAAGTTTACAAGCTGTTCATCAAATTTATACTATTTGTTTACTGTTTCATTGAATATCAAAGTGTTATTCCACAAACTTCTTTGATATTGTTTCTGAGTATTTATAATTCTTGTTGAGAATTCGATCCTGACAAAAAAATTTCAGAAATAGAAGAAGATTACAAAGGGTTATTTCAGCTCTAAACTCTTCCGAAATTTCTTATCTCAATCACAAGATGGCTGAAGAAGCTGGCGATGGTGTTCTTGGTAGATAACCAAATAATAAAGAAATAAATATTGAAGATGAGCAACAAAACATATTTCGACTTGCAAATTCCAAGGATGGAGAGATTATGGCTTATGCTATTTCCGTTTTAAATCAATTACATTCAGGAATACATAAACCCACAATTACTGCCACCCAGTTTGAGCTTAAGCCGATAATGTTTCAGATGTTGCAAACTAACAGCCAGTATGCTAGTTTGCCATATGAAGATCCTCATTCTCATTTATGATCTTTAATGGAAATCACAGATTCTTTCTTAATTCCTGGTGTACCAGACAATGCTCTAAAACTTAAACTCTTTCCATATTCTCTTAGATAGAGAAAGGTCTTGGTACAACTCTTTGCAACCAGATTCTGTGACAACATGGAGCCAAATGGCAGAAAAGTTTTTGGGAAAATATTTTCCACCCACGAGGAATGCTAAGTCCATAAATGAAATCTGCACTTTTAAACAAATGGACGATGAGGTAGTTCCTGATGCATGGTATAGGTACAAAGAGTTGTTGAGAAAATGCCCACACCATGGCATTCCATAATGTATACAACTAGAGACGTTTTACAACGTTTTAAATATTGTTGCAAAACAAATGCTTGATGCTACTGTAGGAGGTTCTTTTACAGCTAGTACTTACAATGAAGGTTATGAAATACTTGAAATAATTTCCATCAATAATGGACAATGGTCTGATCCACGTGCAGTTGTACCTAGGAAAACATCTGGAGTACATGAGGTAGATGATTACAAAGCATTGACTGCATAGCTTGCTAACATGGCTTCTTTAATCAAAAATCTTATTACCAGTCAATTAGTACAGTCAGGTGCTGCTATCTCCACTGTCAACTCTGTACAATGTACTTACTGTGGTGACGGTCATTCATTTAAGCACTATCCTGAAAATCCTGAGTAAGTAAACTATATCAATAACAACATGAATGGACCTTTTTCTCAAACATACAATCCAGGATGGAGAAATCATCTTAATTTTTCTTGGAACAGTCCAACTCTTAATCCAAAATGTATGGTCTGATTTTATAGTAATTATTGTATTTATAGGTTTTGGTCAATTACTGTGTTTAGAGTCTTATCAGTGTTGTATCTGACCAAGGGTATTTAAGTCCCTTTGGTCTTGTTGTGTTGTAAGAACTTCACATTTTATTGCTCCTTTTGCACCTGATACTGATAAGGGGGGAGAAGTCAAGGAGATTTTAAAGAGACAAAGAGCTTAAATGTTTATCTGCTGATCAAGATTCGCTCAAAGATTCTATTCTCTCAGCTACAACAAATTCGTTGGCTGTTCCTGCTCCGAACACCACAGTTCATTCAATATCATTCAAAAGAGGTGTATCGTTTGAGCTTAAGCAGCAAAGAAAATTTCAATCTGCAAAATGCTGAGAAGAATTTTTTTTTAAAAGTCAGATAGCTTCACAAAGTCGCTTTTATGGTCCGTGCTGATTTAGAAGATCATTTTTGAAGACCAAAGCGCCAATGATTACTAAGGGAGAGATTGTTAGGTCTGATTTTATAGTAATCAATGTATTTATAGGTTTTGGTCAATTACTGTGTTTAGAGTGTTATCAGTGTTGTATCTGACCAAGGGTATTTAAGTCCCTTTGGTCTTGTTCCTTGTAAGAAAAAACACGCACATATTGAATACTTCATGTTTTGCGCATCTTGTCTCTCTCTCTCTCTACTTTCTCTCTGTAGGATTCATAAGATCTTGGACTCTCAATTGGTATCAGAGCAAACTGAATCTTGAGAGGATTAAGAGATTGCTTTTACTAATCCGAATTTGTGATTGAAATCGAAAATTTGATCGATTTTCTTGAATTTTTCAAGAAAATCTCGTTTTCTTGATTTCTCATAAAATTTGGACATGTTTGTGACCTAATTTGGTTGTTTTTGGTCTCATTAGATTCGTTTTTAATAATCGATTACATTTGTTTCAGGTTGTTTTTCAAGAAAAACAGTGTTAGATCATCGATTTTGAGTTTTAAAAGTTTTCTGGAAAAACGAGTTTGGTTACTATTCTATCGTCGAAATCTCGTTTTTATGGTTTTTAATCGAAATTTTTGATTGATTTGAGTTGAAAAAGTGTTTTCAATCTTATTTGTAAAAGGAAATTTCATCAAATTCGGTGTTGAAATCGATTTTTTAGAAGTTTTTGAGTTTTGTCTTCGGTTTGCGCAAGATCTAAACTTTGCACTTCATTCATATAGCTTTGCGCTTGTTTCATGTTGGTTTGCGCTTGTTCATAGTTGGATTTACATGTTCTTCTAACTTTTTTCTTTTGTTTTAGGTTTGCGCTTCTGCCTTCACACACAAAGTCTTCTTTGCGCACCCTTCTTCACCCGCAAAGTATACTTTGTGTTTCCCTCTACAAACACAAAGTGTCATCTTGCGTTTCTATTAGCACACACAAACCTCTAGTTTGCGGTTCAGTTCAGTTCACAGTTCTATCTTGAATCGCAAACCTCATCTTGCGTGTCCTCTGTGATCCGAAAACCTCATCTTGCGTGTCCTCAGTTTGCGTTCCCCTCTGCAAACGCAAGACCTTCTTTGCGCTCCTCATTGCAAACGCAAAGCTCTAATTTGCGCGTCTCCCTGACTTAGTTTAAAAAAAAAGAGTCTGGGAATTTTTTTTTGTCATATATGGATTCTGCAAAATTTGGCTTTCAAGCTCAGTTCTACACGAGTGACCTCATGATGTCATTGGGTTCAGAAAATCGACCTCCGGTGCTAATAGACGAAAATGAATTTACACAATGGCAAGATCGGTTCCTAAACTTTATTGAATGACAAAAGAATGGAAATGACATGATGACCATTTTATCTGAAGGACCGTTCGACAGACCCAAATTGGCTTCTGGATTATACAAGCCTACTAAAGAGTACACACATGAAGAGTTGTCTGCTTATCAAGCTGATCGGGATATTAAAGTAAATCTAATGCTGGCCTTGCCAAACTCTCTATACAATAGGATTGACTATTTCAAAACTCATCCTAATCTGATGTGGCAACAACTTGAGAAGATTATGCTTGGTTCTTCAGTAGCTACTCAACTCAGGCATACGCGCTACATGAATAATTTTGAGGAATTCAAAGCCAAGGATGGGGAGTCACTAAAGACTGTGTTTGATCGATTCTGTTCCGTCATCAATGATCTTCGAAAGATTAAGGTTGAAAAGACTGAGCTTGAGACAAATCTAAAATTCCTCAACACTTTGCAGCCTGAATGGAATAAGTCGTGCCATAGACTGAGGAATGATGTCAGAATCTCCACAATGCAGATTCAAGAGCTGTTTGAGATTTTGCTTACTAATGAGAGTTTGGTGTTAGAGAAGAAGGTCAAACAAGAGAAAAAGAAGAAATCAGTTGAGAAAAAGAAGCAATTATCTGAACAAGCATTGTCTGAAAATGCTTACACCGGATCAACTGAAGATGATGGCGAGGCATTACAGAAAGCGATGATCCTTCTTTCTCAGCAATATCAGAAGAAGTTCCAACCAAGATCGGGTTCCAACTCTTCACGCTTCACTTCTGATTCTACAATCAAAGTGACCGAGCCTACGAATGCTTCTTGTTATAATTGTGGAAAGCCGGGACACTACTCAAAGGGGTGTCGAGCTAAGAAGGTTAGGGACTCTGCTTACTACAGGAAGAAAATGGAACTAGCAGAAAAGAGAGAGAACGGAACTGCTTTGCTGGCCGAGGAAGAATTCTGGATGGATTATTCCGATGATGAAGCTTCAAACGTTGAGATCACTCAGATGTGCTTAATCGGAAATGATCAGTCAGACGATTCTGATTCTGATGAAGATGAGGTATATTCTGAATTTGATTATAATTTCATTTCTTCTCAGATGAATATTATCATTACTGCTTTATCTGATCTACGTTCAAAACTCTTATCTGAAAAGAATTTAAATTCCGAAAAGTCATATTTGATTGATAAATTGAAAATTTCTTTGAAAGATAAAAAATCTATTTTAGAAAATACTAAAGACATCTTTCAAAAGAAATTGGATGATTTGAAAAATTCAAATAAGACTTATCTTGAATCTTTGACGGCTATGACTAACTTAAAAGATGAATTTTCAGATAAAATAAATAAGTTAGAAGAAAAACTTTATCAAAGAGACCAATCTGAACAAACCGAGGAGTGAAGACGCTTTAAAACAAAAATGGGGACTTGGTTTTGACAATCCTCATTGTTTAAACAAAGTGATAGACGAAGTTCCCACCTTATATAAATATGACTATCTAACACTTGCACATTATGGTCCACAGTTCAAATTTCATTGGACTAGTGAAAAGGAAGTGTTAGATCTCGAAAATGAGAAAATGATAAATAACAAGAAAAATGAAATTCCTTTTGTTTATACGTCTGAAAATGCAAAATATTTTCCTGATAAATCAAGAAGAAGTCGAAAAGGATTAATTGATATATCTCCCGTCAAATCTTCAGTGTCTGATGATTTTGTTCCTTCTTATGCCCCTGATTCTGATAAGGAAAATATTTCTCCAATCATTTATGATTCGAAGAAATATACTCCTCCGTTAGTTTTAGAAGGCAAAATCATCGATCTTGAAGATAAGATAGAAGATCAAAATATTTTAAAGGAAATTGAATCTGATATTATTCTTTCTGTTATGACTTCTAGTCTTGAAGAAAAATTAATTTCTCAAAAATCAGATTCTATTTCTAGCCTATCTTCTGATTTTAAGGAAAATAAAAAGGAAATTTCAAATTTTAAAATCTTTTCTCAAAATAATTCAGACTCCGAGGTAAATTCAGATTTGTTAGTTGATCAGATTGGTTTCTTAGATAAATTTATTTCTTCTGATTTAAATATGTTGGGAAATTCAGAAATGATCAAGTATGGTTAATGCTGCTACAACAGAATTACTACTGCCAGTTGAAGTTAATGCTGCTAATACAAGTTAATGCTGCTCATCAATATTAGTACTGGTAGTTCAAAGTTAGTACTGCTTGAAGAGATTAATACTGCTGAGCATAGTTAGTACTGCTGGAGTTAATACTGCTCAGAGTATTAATGCTGCTGAAGAATAATACTGCTTATGAGATGAAGATCCGTATGGAAAGGATGACAGCTGGAATGAAGATATTAATGGAAGCTTAGAGATAATGATGGAAAATTATACTGAAGATCTTGTATTATTTTGTAATTATCTTTTATCTTCAGTATATGTATAGAATAGTTTGTTTCTTTAGATGTAACATTCATTCTGAGTTTTAGCTTTCATAAGAGAGAATTAACCTCAAGGTTAGAACCCTAATTCTAGAAAAGTAGAATTCGTATTGGTGAGCCTGTTCATCAATATTGAGGTTGTTTGTAAAAGCTTGTGACTTTCAATCATTTAATAAAGTTTGCAAGTTGTTCATCAGATTTACTGTTTGTTTACTGTTTTATTGAATATCAAAGTGTTATTCCGTAAACTTCTTTGATATTGTTTTCTGAGAGTTTATTCTTGTTAGAATTAAGATCCTGACAAGTGGTATCAGAGCCTGTATTCTCAGAAATCTTATTCATCATGGAAAACGCAGTTGAATCAAACAGTACCTTGGTCTCAAAGGTTCCAATGCTTAGACCCAATGAATTCGACATGTGGAAGATCAGAATCAAGCAATACATACTCCTCACTGATTATTCTATGTGGGACATCATTGAGAATGACCCATCTGAAGCAGGAAAGATTGGTGCTGATGGAAAGTGGACACCACCAAAAACTGATGCAGAAAGAAAGACTAGACAAACAGAGATGAAAGCCTTGAGCACTTTGCTCTTGGCTATTCCCAATGAATATGTTGGGTCTGAAATATGTTCAACATGGTTACTACTTCTAGTTCAACATGGTTACTACTTCTGAAGTTAATATTCATCATGGTTACTACTTCTAGTTCAACATGGTTACTACTTCTGAAGTTAATACTTCTGAAGTTAATACTTCTGAGGTTAATGCTGCCAGTTGTAGTTAATGCTGCTGGAACAAAGTTAATGCTGCTCTTCAAGATTAGTACTGTTGGAGTTACTACTGCCAAGAGATTAATACTGCTGAGCATGGTTAGTGCTGCTGAACTTAGTACTGCTCAGAATATTAATGCTGCTTATGATTAGTACTGCTTATAAGATGGAGATCTGTATGGAAAGGATGACAGCTGGATAAACTGAAGATTATGGAAAGCTTAGAGATAATGATGGAATATATTCTGGAGATATTGTATTAATTGTAATTATCTTTTATCTTTAGTATATATATTGTATTGTTTAGAATAGGGAGATAACTTTGATTTTAATCATTCATTCTAAGTTTTAGAGAAAATCAACCTCAAGGCATAGATCCTAATTCTAGAGAAGTAGAATTCGTCTTGAAAGAGTCTGTTCTTCAAGATTGAGGTTGAGTGTGTAATCTTGTGATTTGATAATTGAATACAAGTTTACAAGTTGTTGATTATACACTGTTTTGTTTACTATTACATTGAATATCAAAGTGTTATTCCGCAACTTCTTTGATATTAGTTTCTGAGAATTTATTCTTGTTGAGAATTCGATCCTGACAAGTGGCATCAGAGCTAGTATTCTCAGAAACATTCATTCAACGTCAATCATCATGGCTAAAGAATCAGAATCGACAAGCACTGCCATTCCCACTGAGGTAACATCTAATCTTTGCTCTAAATCCTGTATTGAAACTGTTCAAAGGTACAGGGATCACAATCAGGGTATGTGTGATGATCTTAAAAGATTAGAGAGAGATATAAAAGACTATGTAAGAATCGTTGAGAGCTTTGAAGAACAGATTAAAGTTTTCCAAGCTAATGAACTTCAACATTCTTATGATACAAATTACTGGAAGTGGGAGAAGAATGACCTAGAACTTCAGCTGAAAAAGTCTAAAGAGGAGAATGAAAAGATAAAGAGTGAGTTTGAGAAAGCCAAGCTGGATATTGAGAAATTTTCCAATGCTTCTAAAGCAATGGACTCTTTGCTCCAAACTCAAATCCATGACAAACTTAGAAGAGGAATAGGCTATAACACCACACCACCACCATACAACAAAAATTACATCCCTCCTATATCAGACTTGCTAGAGACCAAGGATAGGAAGGAATTGCCTGTTGGAGCCACTAAGGTAGATCCTTTAGACAAAGTGGTGGTTGAAACAGACTCTGAAGAAGAGAACTCTAATGATAAGAGTAAGGACAACACTGTAGGTGGTGAGATTCCTCTAGAAAATCACATTATCACCAATGAGGGATGTGGAAAGACTTGGGTCAAATCTAAGGACATAGAAAAGACAGAGGGAAAGTCTGGTAAGGTCCACTACAAACAGACAACAGTTGTGAATCATGTCCCTTGTAAACAGTGTTCTTGCAATAAATTTGAGCCCCAAAAACATGATAAACCAAGGGTAAATCAGAGAAACTGGAATAATCAGTGGGCACAAAAACAAGGGGTTGATTTGAGTAAAATCAATAGACCAAAACCTTATTTTATCTGTGGCAAACTGAATCATCTTGCCAAACACTGTTATTTCAACCCTATCAACCAAAGAGTCACTTTTCAAAGAAAACCACAAAACTCTTTTGGTTATAGGAATAAAAGAAGGAATCAATTGGCTGAGAAAAGAGCACCTTTAAAGTCTCATGCTCAGAACAAGTTTGCTAATACAAAGAAAAATGCTCCAAATAAGCCAAGGAGTAATTTAAAGACAAAGAAAGCAAACAACTTTGTTCAAGTTTGGGTTCCAATTGTAAAGAAACCTGTTAGTACTGCTATCCCAGATAGTACTGCTAACAGAAATAGTGCTGCTGCAACCAATACTACTGCTAACAAGGATAGTGCTTCTACTAGTATTAATGTTGCAAAGCCTATAATCTTGACAAAGTATTCCAGCCATGAGATTCCTAAACAACTCATCCAGACCAAACTGACAGATTATATAAATGAGAAAGGTCAACCCAAGACCACTTTGGCTTGGGTTCCATCAAAGACTAACTGATTTATCAAGTGTGCAGGGCAACCAAAAGCTCAAGAGGAAGAGCATTTGGAATGAAGATAATGGTTGCTCTTGGCACATAACAAGGAACATGGACTGCCTTCAAATTCTTCAAAAGATTTGATGGAGGACATGTTACTTTTGATCCAGCAGAAGGTAAGAAAAGCAAAAAAAAGGTATAGTTTCAAAAGATAAAGTAACTTTTGAAAATTTTATGGTATATGGTACTACTAACCTTGTGTCTGTAAGTGTTTTAGGTTGCTAATAATGAAAGGTAGTTAGTACTTCTAGTTCAGTGAATACTGTCAGACTGTGTTAATGCTGCTGGTATGTGTTACTACTGCCAGTCTGTGTTAATGCTGCTGATAAGTGTTACTACTGCTAATGTAAGTTTTCTATACCTAAAAATGATCTTCAATGATTTAATGTCAAACCTGGATATCAATCAAAAAGCTTTTATCTGTATCCAAGGTTTGTACAAGAAGTACTTAATAAGGAATTGACGGATTAACCTCATTTTAATGAGGTATATGTACCTAAACCCCCTAAAGGCAAAGTTTTCTCAAATATGAGAAGATCTGCTAGGGACTCTGAAGGAGTTGACACCCCATTGTTCTCAACAATGATGGTGGTGTCCCAACCACAAGAAGGTATGGCAGCAGGGTCAAGGCCTTCATTAAACATTCCCACTGCTAGCCAATCCCAACCTTCCCACTCTATATCAATCCCACAGTCTCTACTTCAAAAGTCCACTTCTTCAATTACCCAAACTTACAAAAGGAAACAGGTAAAGAAGGCTCCTTCCCTTCTTGTACCTTCACCCACTAAGCCTTTAAGCCCTCTAAGGGAGAATTCTCCTTTAGAGAATACCCAAAAGGAAACCAATAGGGTGTCTCCCAACCCTCAGGAGGTGCTCTCTAAGGAGATGGAAGAGCATATGGGTGAGAAGGTTGCCACTACTTCTGCTAGCACAGAGAAGGGCAGTGGTAACATCTCTAAGACCTTCCCCATGGCAACTTTAGATGAGTAATTATCTAAAGGTCCCAGGTGCCAAGAAACCAAGGGAGTAGAAGGTGCTTCTGCTAGGCAGAAGATCTCTACTAAAAGATCCAAGGATCCTTCAAAGGTGGTAAACACACCTAAAGGAGGTGAGGACAGTTTAACTACAAAGAATTGATGGATACACTTGGTACAATTAGTCTGAAAGTTCACAATCAAATTATGGAGATAAAAGAGATGAAAAGGAGCACAGATCATGATTATTTCAAAAAGGGGGAGACTTAAACAACTGAACTTGAGAAGACAAGAGAAGGAGAATCAAGTTGATATGAAATTTTATTTTGAGGGGGAGATAAGTGAAGAAGCTGAAACAAAGCATTAACTACAGCAGAAACAGAAAAGAAGATAACAGCATAAATAGAAAAGAAGATAACAGCAGAAACAGAAAAGAAGATAACAGCAGAAACTGAATCAAGAAGAACTAGTAATTGCAGAAAGTTTTGAAATTATCATAAAGACCCTATGCTGAAGAACTTAACTTCTCAGTTTTGAAAAGTTAAGTTAGGGGGAGATTGTTGGGTCTGAAATATGTTCAACATGGTTACTACTTCTAGTTCAACATGGTTACTACTTCTGAAGTTAATATTCATAATGGTTACTACTTCTAGTTCAACATGGTTACTACTTCTGAAGTTAATACTTCTGAGGTTAATGCTGCCAATTGTAGTTAATGCTGCTGGAACAAAGTTAATGCTGCTCTTCAAGATTAGTATTGCTGGAGTTACTACTGCCAAGAGATTAATACTGCTGAGCATGGTTAGTGCTGCTGAACTTAGTACTGCTCAGAATATTAATGCTGCTTATGATTAGTACTGCTTATAAGATGGAGATCTGTATGGAAAGGATGACAGCTGGATAAACTGAAGATTATGGAAAGCTTAGAGATAATGATGGAAGATATTCTGGAGATATTGTATTAATTGTAATTATCTTTTATCTTTAGTATATATATTGTATTGTTTAGAATAGGGAGATAACTTTGATTTTAATCATTCATTCTAAGTTTTAGAGAAAATCAACCTCAAGGCATAGATCCTAATTCTAGAGAAGTAGAATTCGTCTTGAAAGAGTCTGTTCTTCAAGATTGAGGTTGAGTGTGTAATCTTGTGATTTGATAATTGAATACAAGTTCACAAGTTGTTGATTATACACTGTTTTGTTTACTATTACATTGAATATCAAAGTGTTATTCCACAACTTCTTTGATATTAGTTTACGAGAATTTATTCTTGTTGAGAATTCGATCCTGACAGAATATCAACATCAATTCTGTAATTGCACTGATGCACAGATGCTCTGGAATGCTCTAGAGAAGAGATTCTCTGGTACCAAAAGTACGAAGAGAAATCAGAAGGCCATCCTGAAGAAATAGTATGAGAACTTTATGTCAACCAAGAATGAGTCCATGACTCAAACTTTTGATAGGTTCAACAAGCTAATTGGTGAACTGCTACAGTTGGAGTACAAATTGATCAAGGTTATCTAAACAGGAAGTTCTTAAGGTCCCTGGGTGATGAATGGACCATGTATACTGTCTCTTTCAGACAGAATGATCAACTGGAAGAAAAGGAACTTGATGATCTATACAATGATCTATGAGTTTTTGAATCTGAGGTAGAGGCTAAGAAGAAGCCTTCTGGGTATGTTCACAATGCTGCACTCCTATCAGCATCAATTGATTCTACTTCCAACCCTGAATTAGTTAGTGATGCTAATGGAGCAAATCAAGAGAAAGACACTGAATCTGTGTTTGAAGACTTTATATCCAGTCATGGAAACTCTTCTCTACTTAATGATGACTTGGAACAACTCCATCCAAATGACCTTGAAGAGATGGACATTAAATGGCAGATGGCCATGCTCTCTATGAGAGTTAAGAAGTTCATCAAGAAAACTGGGAGGAACAACTTCTCCCAAAGAAGAGAACATGGAGCAGGTTTTGACAAGTCAAAGGTGGAATGCTATAAATGTCACCAGAAGGGACACTTTGCTAGGGAATGCTGAAGTGGAGTGTCTCACAACAACAACCACCAACAAGCACAGTCTGGAATCTTCACTAATAACAGAAACTCTGCTCAAGCCCTAGTCTCTCAACAAGGTATGGGGTTTGATTGGAGTGATAAAGTTGAAGAAGCTATCCAAAACCAAGCTCTAATGGCTGAAGTGTCTGATCTCCCAACAAAGGTAACTTCTAATCTTTGTACTCAAAATTGCATTAACACTGTTAAAAGGTATAGGGATCACAACCAGAACATGAGTGATGACCTTAAGAGATTAGAAAAGGACATAAAAGATTATGTGAGGATTGTTGAGAGGTTTGAAGAGCAGATTAAGAGTTTTCAAGCCAATGAGCTTCAACATTCTTATGACACAAACTACTGGAAGTGGGAGAAGAATGACCTAGAACTTCAACTAACCAAATCCAAAGAGGAGAGTGAAAAGTTAAGAGGAGAGCTAGCTAAAGTCAAGCTAGATGTAGAAAAGTTTTTCAATGCTTCTAAAACAATGGACTCTCTTCTACAAACTCAGATTCATGATAGACTGAGAAGAGGAATAGGGTACAATACCACACCCCCACCCTACAACAACAACTACATCCCTCCTAGTTCAGACTTGTTAGAGACAAAGGATAGGACGGACCTGCCTGAGGGATCCACTGAGATAGATCCCTTAGATGAAGTAGTTGTTGAGGATAAAACTGAGAAAGAAACTATGAAGAATAAGGACAGTACTGTGAGTGGTGAGATTCCTATAGAAAACCACATAATTACCAATGAGGGTTGTGGAAAGCATTGGATCAAGTGCAAAGAGATAGAGAAGACTGAGGGAAAGAATAATAAGGTTCATTATAAGCAGACCACTATTGTGAACCCTATCCCTTGCAACAAGTGTTCATGCAATAAATATGAGCCCCAACAACATGATAAAAAGAGGGGTAATCAGAGAAACTGGAATAATATGTGGGCACAAAAACAAGGGATTGATCTGAGTAAAATCAATAGACCAAAACCCTGTTTTATTTGTGGAAAGCTTAATCACATTGCCAAATATTTCTATTTGAATCCCATGAACCAAAGGATGAATTTTCAGAGACCTACTCAAAAACCCTTTGGTTATAGGAAGTAAGAAAAGAATCATGTGGCTAAGAAAGTTGTCAAATCTAATAGCCACATGAAGAAAAAGAATGGAAACGAAAGTGTCAAGATCTGGATACCTAAAAGCACTAAAGCTGTTAGTACTGCTACCACAAATAGTGCTGCTGACAGTGATAGTGCTGCTAGAAGCAATACTACTGCTACCAATGTTAGTGCTGCTAACATTGTTAGTACTTCTGTAAATGTTAATACTGCTAACTCTGTTAGTGCTGCCAAACTTGTTAGTACTGCTAACTCTGTTAGTACTTCTAAAGATAGTACTGCTTCTACTATTAGTGCTGATAGACCAATAATCTTGACAAAGTACTCAAATACTAAGTGTTCTGATTTTAAAAACCTCATCAAAAAGGAATGTAAGTATTTTGATGAGAAAGGGAGACCCAAGACCACTTTAGCTTGGGTTCCCAAACAATACTAATTGTCTAATCGTATGTGCAGGGCAACCAACAGCTCAAAGGGAAGAGCATCTGGCATGTTGATAGTGGTTGCTCTAGGCACATGACAGGGAACATGTCTTGCCTCAAGAACTTCAAGAAGATTGATGGTGGGCATGTTGCTTTTGGGAATACTCCAGATAGAGGTAAAATTAGTGGTAAACGTGATGTGACCAAAGGTAAAATGACCTTTGAAGATGTTTTCTATGTTGAACAATTAAGGTACAACCTGTTAAGTGTATCACAGGTTTGTGACAAACAACATAGTATACTGTTTACAAATTCTGAATGTATTATCCTTGCTCCTGGATTCAAGGTAGTTGATGAAAAAATGATACTACTAAGAACCCCCAGAAAGGACAATGTATATTGTCTAGATATGGAAAGTGTTTCATCTGATTCATCCCTAAATTGTCTTGTTTCAAAAGCTTCTCTGGATGAATCATCACTTTGGCACAGAAGGATGTGTCACATGAACTTTAAAACAATAAATAAGCTTGTTAAAAACAACCTTGTAAGAGGTTTGCCTTCTAAAGTATATTCATGTGATGATCATTGTGTTGCTTGTCTCAAAGGCAAACAACACAAAACTTCTCATAAGTCCAAAGAAGTGAACACAATCTCTAATTCTTTTCATTTATTGCATATGGATCTATTTGGTCCTACAAATGTTATGAGTATTGGTAAGAAGTCATACTGCCTAGTTATTGTTGATGATTACTCTAGATTTACTTGGGTATATTTTCTAAGGACTAAGGATGAGACAAGTGGACTGATCAAATCCTTTGTTCTAAGAATTGAAAACCAAACAAATCAAAAGTAAAAATTATTAGGTCAGACAATGGTACTGAAATTAAAAATCATGACCTAAACACCTTTTGTGAGGAAAAAGGAATTGAGAGGCAATACAGTGCTCCTAGGACTCCACAACAAAATGGTGTTGCTGAGAGAAGGAATAGGACACTGATTGAGGCTGCTAGATCTCTGTTGGCAGATTCAAAACTTCCAATTACTTTCTGGGCAGAAGCAGTTAGTACTGCTTGCTATGTCCAAAACAGAGTACTAGTAGTCAAGCCTAAGAACAAGACACCTTATGAGCTTTTTAATAAAAGAAAACCCTTTATTGGATTTTTCAAACCTTTTGGGTGTCCTTGTACTATTCTCAATACTAAATCTCACTTGGGAAAGTTTGATAGCAAGGCTGATGATGGTTTTCTTGTTGGTTACTCATCTCAAAGTAAGGCCTATAGAGTTTTTAATACTTCTTCTAGAATAATTGAGGAAAGTGACAATGTCAAATGCAATGAGAACACACCAAATCCTATTGGGTCTGGTCCTCAGTGGCTGTTTGACATTGATTCACTAACTAACTCTTTTGGTTTCAGTAGTGATGATTATGCAAGTTCAGGAAGTGGTAGATTAGGGGATACACAAGTTCAAAACATTACACCACAGTCTGTGATCTTTCCTATGCCTATAAAAGAACCTGTTGAATTCTATGAAAAAGAAACTTTATCTGAGCCAAGTCAGAGTGAAGAAGAAAGAAGAGATGAGGTAAATCAAGTGAATAAAGTTCAAGAAGTAGCTGATGAGATCCCCTCAGCTGACTTAAATGATTCCAATCTAGAGGTGGGAATTAATGAAGAACCTAGTTTTCAGACTAGAACACAAAAGAATCATCCTCCAGAGCTGGTAATAGGAGACATCTCTTCTCCTATCATTACAAGGAATCAAAGCAGACTTCAAGAGCTGCAGGATCAACAACACACAGTACTCTCCTGCTTTCTATCCCAGATTGAGCCTAAGAAGGCCTATGATGCAATGAAAGATTCAAGTTGGATAGAAGCCATGCAAGAAGAGTTACTTCAATTCAAGCTACAGGATGTTTGGGACTTGGTGGACCTTCCAAAAGGTCATAGAGCTATAGGCACCAAGTGGATTTTCAGGAACAAAAAGGATGAGAGAGGTATTGTGATCAGGAACAAAGCAAGGCTTGTGGCACAAGGGTACACCCAAGAAGAGGGCATAGATTATGATGAAGTGTTTGCTCCAGTGGCAAGGGTAGAGGCAATTAGGCTGTTCTTAGCCTATGCCTCATACATGAAGTTCAAGGTCTATCAAATGGATGTAAAGAGTGCCTTTCTATATGGTACAATTGATGAAGAAGTATATGTCTGTCAACCTCCTGGTTTTGAAAATCCTTCATATCCTAACAGAGTATACAAGCTGAAGAAAGCACTCTATGGTCTACATCAAGCCCCAAGAGCATGGTATGACACTCTGTCTACCTATCTCTTGGAGAATGGGTTTGAAAGGGGCATCATTGATAAGACCCTTTTCATTAAAAGAAGTAAGAAGGACATCCTACTAGTTCAGATCTATGTGGATGATATCATCTTTGGATCTACAAAAGATCAGATGTGTAGAGACCTTGAAGAGTTGATGCACAAGAGCTTTAAAATGAGTTCAATGGGTGAACTTACCTTCTTCCTTGGGCTTCAGGTGAAACAGCAGTCAGATGGAATCTTCATTAGTCAATCAAAGTATGTGCAAGACATCCTGGAGAAATATGGTTTAAAAGACTCAAAGCCAGCAAGCACACCAATGGAAACTCACAAACAAATCAATGCTAATCTTGAGGGGGAGGATGTTGATGTCCATCTATACAGATCAATGATTGGATCTCTCATGTATCTCACAACCTCCAGACCAGACATCATGTTTCCAGTGTGTGTATGTGCCAGATTCCAAGTCAAGCCTAAACAATCACATCTTCAAGCTGTGAAGAGGATTTTCAGATACTTAAGAGGGCAACCTAGATTAGGTCTTTGGTATCCATATGAATCTTCATTTGACTTGGTTGCTTATTCAGATAGTGACTTGGGTGGTGTCAACATGGACAGAAAGTCTACTTCAGGGGGATGTCAACTTTTGGGTGCAAGACTAGTATCTTGGCAGTGTAAGAAACAAACCACAGTGTCCTTATCAACAACAGAAGCTGAGTATATTGCTGCTGCAAGTTGCTGCTCTCAGGTTCTATGGATTCAAAATCAGATGCTGGACTATGGGGTAACATTTCTTCACACTCTAATCTTTATTGACAATAGCAGTGCTATAAGCATTGTTAACAATCCTGTCAAGCACTCCAAAACAAAGCACATTGAGATCAGGTATCACTTTATCAGAGATTGCAATGAAAAGAAGCTCATTCAAGTTGCCAAAGCTCATACTGACAATCAGTTTGCAGATCTATTCACTAAAGCCTTTGATGTAGATAGATTCACTTTCTTGGTCTCAAGTGTGGGCATGATCAACTCTGAATGAGCTCATGTTTTTAAAAGTGGTTATATACCTGCTATTTTGGTTATTTGTGTGCCGCTAATCATCTTTTATAGGTAGTTATTGCCTTGATCAACCCTTCATAAGCTTCAAAAAGAGTAAGTATAGTTAATGCTGCCAGTGCAGTTTTAATACTGCCAGTGCACAGTTAATACTGCTAGTCAGTTAATACTGCTAGTGGTTAATACTGCTCTCAGTTAATACTGCTAGTTAGTTAATATTGCTAGTGGTTAATACTGCTCTCAGTTAATACTGCTAGTTAGTTAATACTGCTATTAGTTAATACTGCTCTAGGTTAATACTGCTTATGTCCCATACATTATAAATACCCTTTGCCCACCTAAAAGTTCATAACGACTCTTTGCTTTCTATTCATCTGCTCTCTCACCTTTTCTCTCAAGAACCTAGTGTTCCAGTAAAGATTATTCAAGCTCAATGGCGTCTATGGCATTTATCGACGAGCACAATGAAATCGCGATGCTTCAAAAGCTAAAGCAAGCTGTAGGATTTCATCAGATAGTGGATTTTTTGAAGTCTAGCCATATCGCCTATGCTCTGACAGTGTCTCCATCAATCTATATCGCGCATCAACAACAATTTTGGGCTAATGCCACCATTGTTACTGAGAATGGTGTGCAAGTGATCAAGACAAGGGTGTGTGGCAAACCCTTGACAATTACTGAAGAGGTAATTCGCATCAGTCTACGTCTACACGATGCCTCTGGTATCTCATCTATCTCTAATGATGAACTGTTTTCTACTCTTACAAGAATGGGGTATGGAGGCCCATTGGGTGTGTTCAAGTTCTCAAAAGCTAAATTTTCACCCCAATGGCGTTTCTTTGTCCATACCCTTATGCATTGTATCTCTAAAAAGACTACTGGATGGAGTGAGTTTAGCAGTACCATTGCTTATGCTTTGGTCTGTTTGGCCACTGCCAGAAGGTACAATTTTTCTAAAATGTTTTTTAGTGATCTTGTCTCAAACCTGGGAAGTAAAAAGAGCTTTTATGTGTACCCCAGGTTTGTACAAGAAGTTATAACACATGAATTGACGGATATGACTCATTTTGATGTGGTATATGTACCAAAAATTCCCAAAGGTAAGGTCTTTTCAAACATGAAGAGATCCCCTTTGGACTCGGAAGGAGTGGACACCCCATTGTTCTCTACAATGATGGTGGTGTCCCACACTGAAGAAGGTATGGCAGCATGGTCAAGGCCCTCATTAGACCATCCCACTGCTAGCCAATCCCAACCTTCCCACTCTATATCAATCCCCCAGTCCCTACTTCAAAAGCCAACCTATCCAATCACCCAAACATATATAAGGAAAAAGGTAAAGAAGGCTCCTTCCCTTCTTGTACCTTCACCCACTGAGCCTTTAATCCCTCTAAGGGAGAATTCTCCTTTAGAGAATATCTACAGGGAAACCACAGGGGTGTCTCCCAACCCCACGGAGGTGCTCACTGAGGAGATGGTTGAGCAGGCTGCCACTACTCCTGCTAACACAGAGGAGGACAGTGGTAACATAAATAAGACCCCCCCCATGAAAACTTTGAATGAGCAATCATTCAAAGGTCCCAGGTGCCAAGAAACCAAGGGGGTGGATAGTGCTTCTGCTAGGCAGAAGACTTCCACTAATAAAAGATCCAATGATCCTTCAAAAGGGGGTAACACTCCTGGAGAAGGTGAGGACAAATATAACTATTTTGAATTGATGGAAACCATGGGAAACATCAACATGGATGTGATCAAACAGGGCAAAGTTATAGAAGAGCTGAAAATGATAGTTCTGTCACAACAAGAACAGATTGTCAAGTTAAAGAAAATGGTGACACGGTTGGTGCAAAAGAAGAGAAAGAAACAGTTTGTTTTGAAGAAGAGGTCAACTGATAAAGATGCTTCCAACAAGGGGGAGACAGAGGTTGCAACAAAGAAAGAAAGTACAGCTAAGAGGGCATTTGAGGTTGAGGGGGAGAAAAAGGCTGAAACAAAAAAAGGAACATAGTTTGCTGAAGTAGCAGAAACTGTTAATGTTGCTGAAGCAGCAGAAACAATTAATACTGCTGAAGTAAAAGAAGCAGCAGTAACAGGGCTCTCTGTAGAAGAAATGGAGATTGCAGAGACTTTGGTAAAAGCCAAGCATGACACTCCTGAGGCTTGTAAAAAGGCCAAAGGAGTGGTCATCAATGAAGGAGGTATCTCAAGTAAAAGCAAAGTAACAAGTAAGGAAAGTCTACAGGATGCTAAGGGAAAAGGAAAGATGGTTGAACCTGAACAACAACCTTTAAAGAAGAAAAGCCAGATTGAGCTAGATGAAGAGTTAGCAAAACAACTTCAAGAACAGTTGGAAAAGGAGGAACAACTCCAAACTGAAACAGATAGAGAGCTTGCAAGGATAATGGATAGAAAACTCAATGCAGAGTATCAAAAGAGCTTAAAAGCAGCAGCTGAGGCCAAGAAACTTCCAGTCAAAAGAATGCCACTCAAAAAGCAGAAGAGACAACCCTCCAAGACCTTTTTGGCCAATCGGGAAAGAAGAAAAATGATAAATTTCCTGAAAGGTTCAATTGGTGTCAAAGGGGAAATGTTTAATAATATGGCATACAGTCAAGTTGAGGAGCTGTATAAGAAAGAGATGGCTAAGCTACAAGGGGACTCCTCACAAAGGGAAGAGGCTGAAAGAAGAATGAAGGAGAGACATGATCTAAACATTCAGCAACCATTCCCTGAGGAAGTCAAACCTACAAAAGAGCATAAGGAAGACTCAGAGAATGTTGGTATAGAGGTTAAATCTGCAAAGAGGGTGAAGACTATATCCTCCAAGAAGCAGAGCTAAAGGCCAAGAGTTGAAGAAACAGCAGAAACTGCAGCAGAACCTTCAGTTACTCCTACAACTGAATCTGTGCAGAACCCAGAACAGTCCAATAAGCAATATAATCTTGATCTTTATATGACTACAACAGCTGATGAACCAGTTCAAGCTGATCCCATTTCTATGAAAGCACCAGAAGTCATCTTTTGGGATATTTTGGAAGATCAAAGGAAGAAATACTTCAAGCTTAAGAAAGTGGGAGATCTATATGAAGTGTACTCTACTTGGGGTAGACTCATCAGAAGCTGTTCAAGATCAGATTTAGAAGAGATGTTTAAAGTTGGATTGGATATATATGAAAATGAGCTGAAAGGAGAAGGAATGAGCTTAATCAGATTAGCCATGGAGTACTTATGCATGATGTTTGATCCTAGCAAAGTTCAACATGTGATCAGAGATTTGCATCTACAGAATAAATTCCAAAGAATAGAAAACTGGATGATATTTGAAAGGTGTGGAGTCTATGTCATCACTGTGGACAGAGCTTATCATGAGTACTACTTGGTTGATAAAATCTATGATCACAGCAAGGCTAAATTACAAGCAATGTTGAATGCCAAGCTTACATGTTCAAAAGATTCAGAAATGGCAAAGCTTGTGGTTAGCAGAATCATTAATCAAAGCTTGGGTTTGGATTCTAATCTAGGAGTGTGAACTGAAGTGTTGAAAGCATCTGAAGAAGTTGACTTCTCTTCCGAAAAGTCAAGTTAGGGGGAGATTGTTGGGAAATTCAGAAATGATCAAGTATGGTTAATGCTGCTACAACAGAATTACTACTGCCAGTTAAAGTTAACGCTGCTGATACAAGTTAATGCTGCTCATCAATATTAGTACTGCTAGTTCAAAGTTAGTACTGCTTGAAGAGATTAATACTGCTGAGCATAGTTAGTACTGTTGGAGTTAATACTGCTCAGAGTATTAATGCTGCTGAAGAATAATACTGCTTATAAGATGAGGATCCATATGTAAAGGATGACAGCTGGAATGAAGATATTAATGGAAGCTTAGAGATAATGATAGAAGATTATACTGAAGATCTTGTATTATTTTGTAATTATCTTTTCTCTTCAGTATATGTATAGAATAGTTTGTTTCTTTAGATGTAACATTCATTCTGAGTTTTAGCTTTCATAAGAGAGAATTAACCTCAAGGTTAGTGTTGATCCAAACTCTCTCAGTGATTTGATAACGACCCTCTTCTATACTTAGTGAAAATTACGTTTTAGTATGTATTAGTGTTTCACCATCAGCGATCAGACTGAGTCTGTTCAGTTATCGCTGATAGTCTTTCTTATAAACATTTCTATGTATTAGTGTTTCACTATCAGTGATCGAACTGAGTCTGTTCAGTTATCACTGATAGTTCCTAAAGTAAACAACCAACGTAATCCCTGAAAGACAAGTCTCGCGTCAACAGATGTTCATAGCTGAATCAAAGACGAAGCTGCTGAACAAAGAGAAGTCTACTAGTGACCTGATGCGGATATCAGTGAAGCAAAGACAACTCTACTAATACGCGAAGGAACATGAGAAAAAGCTTCAGCGATAGCTGAACCTCTTTATCTTTGAACTTAGAGATATGCAGCGATCAAACGATCACAAAGCTTATGCCTCAAGTTTCCTTTTGTCTATCCTTGCACAACCTAGTACGATGTGTCAGAACGGACAAGTCTCTGCAATCATTCGTACAACAACTCTGTCTACTACACTGTTCATGACCCGGCCGAAAGCATGTCTCCCAAAAGTCAGTTTATCAAAGCCAATCTGTGAACGCCACGTGTAAAGTATCCTGCCATGCATTTAATGCATAGGGTATAAATAGGAAGTTCACCCCTTCATCTAAATGTGTGCTTCATCCTTGAACTCAAGATAGAAACCCTTGTTTTCTATATCTCTAATCCCACATTCTCTGAACTTCTTGTGCAATTATCTTAGTGTTTCTTAAGTTTGTTTAGATTGAGTCTGTCTTAATCTTATTCCGCAACAAACTTGTAAATTGTATTTTGATTTATCAATAAACAATTTATTAAACTTTAAATTATGTGTTTGTATTCAACCCCCCCCTTCTACAAACTTGTTTAGCACCTTCGGGACCAACAAGTGGTATCAGAGCAAGTTGTTTAAATCTAATACACAAGATCTTGCTATATACTCTTCCTTGCTATTCTAAAATGGCATTAAACACAAACTACTATGATAATGGTTCACTTTCTAAACCTCCTCGATTTAGCAGAGATAACTTTTCTCTATGGAAAAATCGAATGATGCTATTTCTTGAAGGTGCGGATCCTACTATACCTGAATATATAGAAAACGGACCCTATGAACCTGTTAGAATTATAGCTGTTGTTCCCGCCACTGCCACCACTGAAGCTGTCCCTGAACGATATGTCGTTAAGGAAATAAGACAGTGGAGTGATGAAGATAAAAAGAAGGTAGGCATAGATGCAAGAGCAAAGACCATTATTTCAATGGCTCTGCCTCATGAAGTTTTCCATTCCATCATGCATCTGAAAACTTCTAAAGAAATGTGGGAAACCATATGTGTTCAATATGAGGGCACCACTGAAATCCAAGAGACTCGAAAGATTAACTTGGTAAGACAGTATGAAAGTTTCATCGCTGGTAAGAATGAATCTCTTTCTGACGTTCATCAGCGATTTAACTGCCTAATAATTGACCTAAGAACTGTTGGTAGGACCTATTCTAATTCTGAGGTCCTAACAAAATTCTTGGAATGTCTTCCTGAAAGCTGGGACAGTTATTCAATATGTCTTAAGCTGACAAAAGACTTACATACTCTCTCCTTAAGCACTCTGTATGGAATATTGCTCAACTATGAGCAATCAAATCTCCTGAAGAAAAATCTTGTAAAAGATTATAAAGACTCCAAAAGTACTCCTGTTGCTTTAGTCTCTTCAGAGATAATTCCATCTCAGCGATCTACTCTCACCATCACTGAGTTAGATTCTGAATCTGAGGATCTATCAGACCCTGATCTTTCAGAGTTTGATGAGTCCTTAGCACTCTTGACAAACTCTTTTAAGAGATTTGCAAGAAAGAGTAACTTCCGAAGAAGTAAACCTCTCTCTCTTACTGAAAAGCCAAAATCAACTCCGGTTGATAAGGCTACTGCTACTTGCTATAACTGTGAAAAGATTGGACATTTTGCAAGTGAATGCAAGTCGAAAAAGGTCTTCAAACCTTCTACCTCAAGAAGATCCAGTGATGACAAATACCATAAGCTGAAGAACAAATATCAAAAGCTGAAAAGCTATCAGCGAAAAGGTAAAGGTCTCATCACTGAAGAACACGACTGGGCTGAATCAGAAGAATCATCTTCTGATGAAGAAGAAGTCTCTAATCTTTGCCTCATGGCTGAGATTAAAGAAGAAGTGGAAGAACCATCTGAATCTTCTATGAGCTACATATCATCTCAGGTATCTATTTCTACAAATCCCTCTCTACCTGAAGCTGAGAGAAGTCGCGCTGTTGATGTGCTGACGATTGACCTTTATAATGCCCTAAACGACAAAACTCAAGCTGAGAACAAAAATGTTCATTTAACTCAAGAGCTGGAGAAATGTCATGAAAAGATCAAAGAACTAAATCTTTTAGAAGAAAAGTTGAAAGATCAAGTCATTATAAATGAAATCATCAGTATTGAACGCGAACAAGCCATCGCTGCTCTAAAAACAGAAAAGGCTCATGTTGAAAAATGGTGCAAATCATCAACAAAGATCTCTGAGATAATAAATGCTCAAACTCCTGATAGTGATAAAACTGGTCTTGGTTTTTGGACACCTCAGGACGATCCTAAGAAAGAGAGTTCCTCGCTTAAGTTTGGAACTTTTGTCACCTCCTTCTTTGACACTTCTTACAATCAACTCTATCCCTGTTCTTCTTCAAATCCCATCCCTGAGGAAAAATCCAAAGACACTAAGTCTACGAATAAAGGAAAGTCCATTCTCCTTCCTCAGAAGGCAAACAGGAAAGCAAAGCTGAAAGTTCCTTCTAAACCTTCAGCTAAGCAATCCTCTAGCTCTGTGATAGAAATCTTTGATCTCTGTCCTCCAAAAGTGAAGATTGACCTTAAGCTTTCGAGATCTGAAGAAATGAAAATTCCTCCCAGATCTCAAGAGAAAAGTCTTCTTGGACCTGGCCCTGCTCATCTTAAACTTGCAAAACCTTCTACTTCTGGTCCTAAAACCATTTTTAGATACAGAAAGTGTTATCACTGTGGTTTTACTGATCATATTGCAAGTAAATGTCCAACTGCCACTGAAGCTGATAAAATAGCTAAAGTGATGAAAAATGTCTCTAAAGCTAAGGTCACCAAGGCTGAAAAATCAACCAAGGTGAAAAATTCCACTAAGGTTAAGAAATTAACCAAAGTGAAGATTACCACTGAATCTGAATTTTCATCAACTGAGAATACTACTGAACTTACCTTATCCACTAACTCTGAAGGACCCATTGAAAAGTGGGTACCAAACAACGCTTAATCTTCCTTATGTGTGCAGGGATCAAAGGGCATCTGGTATCTTGATAGTGGATGTTCTCGTCATATGACTGGACAAAGAAACCTGCTCACTGAATACAAGGAAGAAAAAGGTCCCTCTGTGACCTTTGGTGGAAATGGTAAAGGATTTACCCGAGGGTTTGGTGTCCTCAGCAATGGGACAACTACCTTTCGAAGAGTCGCTTATGTAGATGGACTGAAACATAATCTTCTAAGCATCAGTCAGCTATGTGATAAAGACTATGAAGTACGCTTTACTAAGAAAGCATGTTCAGTGTTAAATGAGAAAGGAAAACTTGCTCTCAGTGGTCATCGCAGAGAAAATGTCTATGTAATAGATATGGACTCTACTATCACTGAAAACTTATGTTTTCTATCTAAAGCCTCTTCTGATGTCAACTGGCTATGGCATAAAAGGCTCTCTCATCTAAACTTCAAAACCCTGAATTCTCTCTCATCTAAGGAACTAGTTTCTAGTCTTCCTCAGCACTCATATGCTAAAGAATCTCTCTGCTCAGCATGTGAAAAAGGAAAACAAACAAAAGCAAGTTTCAAGTCGAAACAAGTTTCCTCAGTAACAAGTCCTCTTCAGCTCTTGCATATGGATCTGTTTGGCCCTGTCAACATTCAATCAATAGCTGGAAAGAAATATACACTTGTCATTGTAGATGAATATTCTCGCTACACCTGGGTTATCTTTCTTCGCTGTAAGAGTGATACTCCAGAAGAACTAATATATTTTGTGAAAAAGATGGAAGTGCTGAATAATCTTACTGTTCGTTCAATAAGAAGTGATCATGGAACTGAATTCAAAAATAGTTCCCTGAACAATTTCTTTGAGAACAAGGGAATCTCTCACAACTTCTCTTCAGTAAGAACACCTCAGCAAAACGGAGTCGCTGAAAGAAGAAACAGAACGATCATAGAAGCTGCTAGATCAATGCTCAGCGATTCTCATCTCCCTACTCAATTTTGGGCTGAAGCTGTAAACACTGCATGTTTTACTCAAAACAGATCACTGATAATAAAGCGATTTGGGAAGACAGCTTATGAACTTTTTGTTGGAATGAAGCCTTCTATCAGCTTTCTTCATATCTTTGGTTGTCAGTGTTTTATCTTAAACAACAGAGATCAACTTGGAAAGTTCGACCCAAAAGCTGATGATGGAATATTTCTAGGATATTCCTCCGTCTCCAAAGCCTACAGAGTCTTCAACAAGAGAAGACAAACTGTAGAAGAAACAATTCACGTCACTTTTGATGAAACTCGCTCAGCGAACTCCAAACCAATCGCTGACAATGAAGAGTTAAATGCTTGGATGCTTTCTCACTACAGAGAAACTGAACCTTTATTCTCTAACCATCAGCATTCAGATCCTCCAGTTGCTGATGATGATCCAAACATTATACATCCTACCGCTGAATCCAACTCATGGGTTTCAGCTGAACCTCTAAACACACTCCTACCATCAAATCTGTCTTCGTCTGAAAACCTCTCCAGTGAATCTACTCAACAGTTAATCGCTGATGAACCTCAATCGTCATCATCGATAAACATTCAAATTGTTGATCCAACCTCTGAGTTAAGCAATAATGCTCCTGCTCAGCGATGGACCAAAGATCACCCAATAGATCAAATTCTTGGTGATCCAGATGCAGGTATTCAGACACGACGAAGCTCAGGTAATATCTGTCTCTTTGTAAACTTTCTCTCTTTAATAGAACCAAAGAAGACTGATGATGCCCTCAGAGATCCAAACTGGGTCAGCGCTATGCAAGAAGAGCTGACTGAATTTTCTCGAAACAAAGTTTGGAATCTCATTCCTAGACCATCTGATAAAACTGTAATAGGCACCAAATGGGTGTTTAGAAACAAGTTAGATGAACATGGAACTGTAACCCGAAACAAGGCTCGACTTGTTGCTCAGGGATACAGACAAGAGGAAGGCATAGACTATGATGAAACCTTTGCCCCTGTGGCCAGGCTCGAAGCAATTCGACTATTCTTAGCTTATGCAGTCTATAAAGACTTCATCGTGTATCAAATGGATGTAAAATCAGCGTTTCTAAATGAAAAGCTGAATGAAGAAGTCTATGTAGAACAACCACCAGGGTTCTATGACCCTAAGCATCCAAATTATGTTTATAAATTGGATAAGGCTCTCTATGGTCTAAAACAAGCCCCTCGTGCTTGGTATGACACTCTCTCATCTTTTCTTATCTCTGAAAATTTTGAACGTGGCAAGATTGATAATACGTTATTTTTTAGAAAGATAAAAGGTCATATAATTCTTGTACAAATATATGTCGATGACATAATATTTGGTTCTACTAACCCATCTCTGTGTACTCGCTTCGCTGAAAGAATGAAGAAAGAATATAAAATGAGTATGATGGGTGAGCTGACATATTTTCTTGGTCTTCAGATTAAACAATCTGACAAAGGTACTTTTATCAGCCAAGGTAAATATGTTAAAGATATGCTGAAGAAGTTTGATCTTACTCAAACTTCAGCGATGAAAACTCCTATGGCACCACCCCTGACACTTAACAAAGATCCTTCTGGAAAACCTGTTAATGTCACTGCCTATAGAGGAATGATAGGCTCTCTGTTGTATCTCACAGCAAGCCGACCTGACATCATGTACTCTACTTGTTTATGTGCACGCTATCAATCTGAACCCAAGGAATCCCATCTGATCGCTGTAAAGCGAATTTTCAGATATCTGAAAGGAACTCCTAACCTCGGTCTTTGGTATCCCAAAGACTCAGGGTTCGATCTAACTGGTTATTCTGATAGTGATTTTGCAGGATGTAAACTTGACAGAAAGAGTACCACTGGTGGATGTCAACTCTTGGGAGGAAAGCTGGTAAGTTGGACAAGCAAGAAGCAAAATTCTGTGTCCACTTCCACTTCCACAGCTGAAGCTGAATACGTAGCCGCTGGAAGCTGTTGTTCTCAAATCTTATGGATGAGAAATCAACTATTAGATTATGACCTTCAGCTGTCAAAAATTCCTATCTATTGCGACAGCACTAGTGCTATCGCTATAGCAAATAATCCAGTGCTACATTCAAAGACAAAACACATAGAGATCAGATATCACTTTATCAGAGATCATGTGATGAATGGTGATATTGAACTTCATTTTATTCCTACTGACTTTCAGCTTGCTGATATATTCACCAAACCTCTTGATGAGACAAGGTTCAACTTTCTCATCAGTGAGCTTGGAATGCTGAATCTTGAAGAATAATTCTTCAGCATTCATGCATTGTGTCAGTAATCAAAAGTTCCCCTTTCATCATTCTCTCTGATAAATATTCTGACTCTCAGGTATGTTTTCTCTATCCCTACAACTGAATCTTCATTCAGTTGAGATATTTTCTAAAAATATAAATCTTAATCACTGAATTTTTCTTCAAATGATTAAAAGCTTTTTAAAATTAAATTTATCACTAATACTTATATTCAGTGATCCTTTTAAAAGAAAATCTATCCCTATCTTTTCAACAGGGATACTTTCAAAAAGAAAATTCTATCGCTGATTTTTCTTCAGTGATAATTTCAAAACGGAAAAATGAAACGTCTCTTTCCCATGACGTCATTTTGAGCGGATAATCCACGACACGCCTTTTTTCTGACACGTTCGTCCGTTGCTCTTCTATCCAATCAACTTTGTGAAACGTGTCAATGTCATGATGATTTTTTCCCGCCTCATTCTTTCTCTCTCCTCTATCTCTTTGTATAAAAGGAATTCTTCTCTCCTTTATACGGTTTACGCTTTCAAAACTTTCATAGCAAGAAATACTCTCTCTCAAGAACACTCAAGCAAGTAAACCCAGAATATTGAATCTGCAAATCCTCTTCTTCGATATAAACAGGTTTATTTCATGTTTATATGCATTGTTCGTCTGCTTTCTATTTTTTAAAAATCCTACTCGTTCTTGTTCTTCATGGATTTTTTTTGTTTAAAACTAAAAATCATTCTTTCTGATTTTATGTTTTTTTTAAAATAAAAACCTTTTGGTTTTTAAAGTGTTCTTCATTCTTTCTACCCAGAACACTATTTTTCTCTTCCTAAAAATAACTTGATATTTTTCCAGTTTCCCCTCATCTAAGAGAAACTGGTAATCATATTATTTTTTAATCATAATCATTTTTTCTATTATGCTTCTTTCCATAACAGAAATGGCACAATCTTCGATCGTTGCTTCCAAGCATGTGCGATTCGCTATCACTGAAGTTGAGATTACTAAATGTAATCACTTGGGAAGACTCGACTTTACAGCTGACAAATACCCACATCTGGTGGAAGCTGCTGAATTTCTTAAACAATCATGCATAGCTTACGCGATCACTGTGGATCCTAAGCCTTCAAAGACTCTACTCCAGCAGTTCTGGTTCACTGCTGATGCCACTGAACTCACCAACAAAAAGGGTGAACGAGTCCCTGCTATCTCCTTCAGCACGGATTTGGGGCCAGGGAGCATGACCGCTCTTAGCCTCAGAAAATCTTTGAGATTCCTTGACAAACCAAAGAGTGGGTTCGACGCACTCCCCACTGATGCTGAGCTGATCTCCTTTCTGGATGCAATGGGTTATTGTTGGGAAAACAAACCAAGATCTTCTATTCCCAACAAAAAGCTCACCAAGATTCTCAAAGCTCAGATGCCTTCACAACTGAACTTCATCTTCTCGCACATAATTCAGTGCATGAGCGGGAAGAGTGGTTCGCTAGATCAAGCCAGCAAAACACAACTGCAAATGGCCTACTCAGTTATCGCTGGTCAAAACTTTGACTACGCCACTGCCATCTTTGAAGACCTGAGGTCGAGATTAGAGAAGCCTGAACGAGATCCCAAGATCTCGTACGTACGTTTCATATGTACGTACATCAAGTTCCTCTATCCCAACACCTATCCCACCAAAGATGATGGCACTTTTGCCAGGATAGGTCAACGATCATTGGAGGTAAAGCCACTCGCCAACGAGGTAAGTATCTCTCTCCTTCGTTCTCGTCTCTCTCTCCATTCTTCTTCTTTTTCAGCGACCACGCATACGGTTCCTTCGTCTGCTATCCCTGTCACTACCACTACTTCCAAACGACCATCAGCTGGTCCGATTGGTTCTTCTAAGAAGGCCAAAAAGACTAAGGAAAGTACACCCTCTAGTACTATACCTGAGGGAGCTTCTCAACAAGCTACCTTAGATGCTTTTGTGGGTCTTTCCTCCACACCTCCTACAGTCACTCAACCTGTCGTGTCAGCGATTTCAATCGCTGTCACACCATCAGTGACCCCACCTATTATCTCATCCGCTGAGGTTAACCCCAACCCTACTTCTATCCCCATAATTCTTCCCTCTCCTTCTTTGGTCTCTGAACCCGCTACATCTCTACCTATAGGACCTGAACATCAAACTTTTGAGGAATCTTTGCAGTTCTACAAAATGTTTGATACGTCAGGTAAACCTATTATCCTAAACACTTCTTTTCCCACCTCTCCAAATAAGCCCATATCTGAACTGATATCATTTTCAGGTCCTAGTTTGGCGTCTGTTGACGCACATGTCAACAGTCTGGGAGAAAAGGTGGACGCTCTCACCAAAACCATCAACAACACCACCAGCGCCGTAAATCAGGCTGGTGAGGAGCTGAAAAGGTTGACAGCCACCTGCTCATCCAAAGCTGAGAACTCCAAACTTTCAGCTGTGGAAGAACAAGTCGTCCAACTCAGAGAGTCCTCTCAACTCTTTCAGGGGCGATTTGAGTCTCTTACCACTGAAGTTCGAGATCTCTCTTCTAAGGTTGATCTCTGCACGTCCCTTCTACAGCAACTTCTCCAAAAGGTATCTGAAACAGCTCCAGCGCTGCCTCCCTCCTTCACTGAAGATGATCGGACAAATCTCAACATCGCTGTGGAATTCATCCATGATGCCACATGCGACATCCCTGCAGTTGAAGAACGGGTCACGTGTCTGGAGGCTGACATTCAAGTGCTAAAAGCTTCAACAGCTACTCCAGCAGTTGAGCAACCCCCTACCGCTGATAATGACAAAGTGGGGGAGAAAGCTGAAGAAACTTCTATCGCTGCTGCTGGGGAAGCTAAGACTTCAAAGAAACCTCCCTCTCAATCTGAGGGGGAGAAGGCGAAAGAACCCTCCTCATCTATTCATTCTCTTCTCTTTGAAGATGATGAGGAAGAAGACGATGAAGAGGAAGATGATCTAGATCTTGTTGATCAAGAAAAGGATCAACCCTCCAATGATGACGACGACGATGAAGAAGACCAATCTATGTGGTTCTCCAAGCCGAACGTTTCATCAGGGACAACTTCGCAAGAGGTTGTCAAAGCAGGGGTGAGAGGTGATACATCTTCAAGCGCTCCTTCGCAGAGCAAAGACAAGCAACCAATCGCTGAAGAATGCTTGAGGACTGGATCACAATCTGAGGGGGAGCATCCTTCTCAGGTACGTCTTTCAATTGTACCACTCTCCTACTCTTTCCAAACCCCTATTTCCTTCTAGCCTTTCTCTTTCTTTTTCTAAAAATATACACTTATCCCTTCCTTCATTTTTCTATCCAGACAGTTCTCACCCCTGCTTAAGGGTTCTGAACTACAAATAATTCCAGCTACTATCGCTGAAGACATAATCCCAATCTCTATCGCTGAGATTGATGATGAAGAAGAAGAAGATTCCCTGGTCCATCCAGGAAGGCCCTCTCAACCATCTCATGGGTCAGAGGAAGTGATGAAGAAAAGAGCTGAAATGATCGCTCAACTAGAAAGTCAACGGCTGAAAGTCCCTCTTCAAACATCCTTCTCAGAGCTCGACTTCCTCACTAAAGCTGAACGAGAAGAATCTGCCAAAGCTGAGAAACTGATCGCTGAATGCAGACGAGATGCCCAACTCGCTTTAAAGATTCAATCTTCTCAAGTCAAGGACAAGAAGCTGAAAAGAAAGCCTGTGGAAGTTCAAGCTGCACTGCTGAAAGAAATTGAAGAGGAACGATCCAAAGAACAAGAGATCAACGATAAGTCCATTGAATGGTGCAAACAGAAGATGGATTATCGCTCTGATCTTCTTCAAATAACAGCCGTGACTATCTCTGGTCGCAAGAAAAAGGATCAACTCTCAGTGACCATGGAGATTACCAGAGAGGATGGAACTCAGAAAGCTATGTACGTTTCCAAACTTGAAGGTTTCGGGTTTACAGAGTGGATAGAATTCTGGGATGCGCTGAAGAAATCGAAATCTACATACAGAGGCTACGTTGAAGGACTTCTTAAAGCTCTCATCAACAGAGTCACTTCTGTACTGAATCTGCCATCTCCTATCCCTCCCAATCCCAAGAAACTCAAGAGAAGAATCGGGTCCTCCTCCTCTGAAGACGTCGCCATCATCAAGAATGAAACTTCTATCAAATTTTCAAGAGATGCACTGTTTGGTCCTCCTCCTGATCTTTCAGTTCTGGATTTATCTCTGCCTCCTGGTGGTCCTTTCCAAGCTGGTCAAGTAATTGACAATCCTTATGGAATATTCTTCAGAGATGACGATGAGGAACTCAGATTTCAAAGAGTCTCTGAGATTCCTATCTGTCCTCTGAATCATCTCAAGGATCTCTTATGCTTATGGTGTGACTTCTTCCCTGCTGCTGAGAAAATCAAAGAAATTATCAGCCAAGAATCTTTGGAACGAAGACAGAAAGGAGAAGAAATACCTGAGTATATGATAAATCCTCCTAAATCTTCTTATAGCTGATAGATTAGTTTTCTCTTCTGTAATCTATTAGTTGTACTTACAGTAGTTAGTAATTTACTTGTAATTTTCATTCCTTGTAATTCTATTCCTGAATTAATGAAATTTCAGTAAAGTACTTAACTTCATCAGTGCTGTAAAAGATCCCTCAAAATAGTAATTGGGACATGTATGTTACGAGTCCTGATTATTCCATCATTTTGAATCATAAAGTAATTTTCTTCAGTTACTTTGTCATTATCAAATAGGGGGAGATTGTTGATCCAAACTCTCTCAGTGATTTGATAACGACCCTCTTCTATACTTAGTGAAAATTACGTTTTAGTATGTATTAGTGTTTCACCATCAGCGATCAGACTGAGTCTGTTCAGTTATCGCTGATAGTCTTTCTTATAAACATTTCTATGTATTAGTGTTTCACTATCAGTGATCGAACTGAGTCTGTTCAGTTATCACTGATAGTTCCTAAAGTAAACAACCAACGTAATCCCTGAAAGACAAGTCTCGCGTCAACAGATGTTCATAGCTGAATCAAAGACGAAGCTGCTGAACAAAGAGAAGTCTACTAGTGACCTGATGCGGATATCAGTGAAGCAAAGACAACTATACTAATACGCGAAGGAACATGAGAAAAAGCTTCAGCGATAGCTGAACCTCTTTATCTCTGAACTTAGAGATATTCAGCGATCAAACGATCACAAAGCTTATGCCTCAAGTTTCCTTTTGTCTATCCTTGCACAACCTAGTACGATGTGTCAGAACGGACAAGTCTCTGCAATCATTCGTACAACAACTCTGTCTACTACACTGTTCATGGCCCGGCCGAAAGCATGTCTCCCAAAAGTCAGTTTATCAAAGCCAATCTGTGAACGCCACGTGTAAAGTATCCTGCCATGCATTTAATGCATAGGGTATAAATAGGAAGTTCACCCCTTCATCTAAATGTGTGCTTCATCCTTGAACTCAAGATAGAAACCCTTGTTTTCTATATCTCTAATCCCCCATTCTCTGAACTTCTTGTGCAATTATCTTAGTGTTTCTTAAGTTTGTTTAGATTGAGTCTGTCTTAATCTTATTCCGCAACAAACTTGTAAATTGTATTTTGATTTATCAATAAACAATTTATTAAACTTTAAATTCTGTGTTTGTATTCAACCCCCCCCCTTCTACAAACTTGTTTAGCACCTTCGGGACCAACAGTTAGAACCCTAATTCTAGAGAAGTAGAATTCGTATTGGTGAGCATGTTCATCAATATTGAGGTTGTTTGTAAAAGCTTGTGACTTTCAATCATTTAATAAAGTTTGCAAGTTGTTCATCAGATTTGCTGTGTGTTTACTGTTTTATTGAATATCAAAGTGTTATTCCGCAAACTTCTTTGATATTGTTTTCTGAGAGTTTATTCTTGTTAGAATTTGGTTTATTTCGTCTAAAATTCTTGATGATTCTTTTACGCTCAATGATCAATATTATAAACATAAGCGTAAAAGAAGACGGTCAAAGAAGTCAAAGAAACGAGATACAGTTCTTACTGACAATTCTAATTCTTTCGATTCTATTCATACAGATAGGACTTTGAGCACTCGATCAAAGATGCAGATCTGGAGAAAGAAGCTGACATCTGATGAACATATTTTTGATGAGGATAAATGTGTAGACAAACTTTATAGCAGTGATTCATTTGCTAAATGTAATAAAATTTCAAAATACTCTATAAAGCAAATGATTCGAATTTCAAAACATGTCTCATGTTCTTACTCAGATTCTAGTTCTGATGATTATGCTTTCTCTTCTGATGGTTGTGATTATTTCTCTGATCATATTCCTCGTGCTTTAAATGTCAATTATGCTTATTCTTTCCCCATACGAACTGCAACTAACAAACACGAGCCCAAATTCAAGTGGGTACCCAAATGTTTATCTGATTTAAAGTTGCAGGCATCACATGTTAAGGGGGATTAAGGGAAATTGGTTTTTGAGTACTTCAGATCAGGACCCGTACTTCATAGACTTCGAC
Source organism: Arctium lappa (assembly GCA_023525745.1). Classification (NCBI taxonomy): domain Eukaryota; kingdom Viridiplantae; phylum Streptophyta; class Magnoliopsida; order Asterales; family Asteraceae; genus Arctium; species Arctium lappa. The sequence goes on along the minus strand of CM042051.1, from coordinate 71,497,740 downwards.
TTCTAAACACAAAAGTTTAGAACTCATTCCTCAATGATTAAGCTTCTGACTTAATAAGATACCGTGAGTACATCAATTTTAATTCAACTGCATTTATCTCTGATAAAATGGTATTCCAGTTTTTCTCAATGTTTCAAGAATATGAGCTTGTTTATCTATCTCATGAATTTGTATTAACCAAAGTTTTCTTTTAAAATGAGACACAAATTTATTTTATTCAATGTAAAAGATGAAATAGTTGAATTTTATTTTGTTCGAACTAAATATTTATAAAAAGTTTAAATCTTTACAAATTTAACTCTATAAAGTAAAGTTTTACATTTTTTTCTTTCTTTTGAATAAATTATATGTCTAGGATAAATTTTCAAGTTCTTTTGTTTATATTAAAGTTTTTATATGGTCAAATTTCAAGTCTTACAAAAGTCGAAAAGTCAGCAACATGTTTGAAACTTTTATTACTGCTTTAAAGTTGTGTGATTCGGAATTTTTATAGTTTACTTTGCTTAGACTACCTAAATAATCAGAATTATAGATCGGAATGAAAATATAGGCTAAGCACTTAGATGTTGACCTGAGTGATTGAGATGAATTATAATTTCTTAAAATACATAAATCTTTAAGTTTAAAAGTTTGTACATGTGACCTTTCTGGTTTAGGAAAGTAAGTTCCGTTGGATACTTGTCATCTGGTCCCCTAAGGTCAATTGGTCTGGGAGTGATCGAACCCAAATCCTTCAATAGAACCAGATCGAAAGTCATGTTTTACTGGTATGAATGGGTTTAGAATATGTCGATGTAGCCTTTCTGATCCGGGAAAGTAAGTTCCAATGGGTGCTTAACACCTAGTCCCCTAAGGCCAACTGGTCTGGGAGCGGCTGACCCAAATCCTGCAATAGGGTCAGATAGAAAGTTACGTTTACGGCATGTTTTTCACTTAATAAACTTTTTGATCAAAAGATGCCAAAGTGCACGAGCTTAAAAGATGCCAAAGAGCACACTCATGTTAAGATGCCAATGTGCACAATGCTAAAAGATGCCAATGAGCACACATCTCATGATACTTGGTGATATGTTTGAGTTGCGATAAATATATAAATTTGTGAAAATCTTAATTTTTGATGGATTAGTGCCAGTACATGCAAAGTTCTCTATAATATTTTTAGAATTGCATTTTTTTGAAGCTAATCGAAGTTTCGCATGTGAGCACACTGAATAGATTGCTGGAAGTTTTTGAAACTGAACATGTCTTAACTTGATATGCAATGAAACTTGTTCTTGTATCCTACAACATATGTTTGATTTCAAATGATTGATAAATTTGTAAAATTTTACTCTGTAGAATTTAATTTTTTTAGTGTTTAAAATTTTATATGTTTAGTCGTTTCAAAATTTACATTTAGTATATTTTTCTTTCTACATTAATATCTGATCATTGTGTTCTCATAAATATATTTTAATGGGTTTATGCATTATTCAAGGGGAAGTGAACAAAGAGAATATTTTTCAAAGATTTTATCTGGTTTTGCGGGGGAGTAACTGATTTTCTTTATATGAATGCTAATTTGAATTGTCATATCTAGTGCATTTGTGTAGGGGGAGTCAAAGAGTTTAAAAAGGTAAACTTTGTCCAAGTCAGCTTTGCGCTTCCAGCATGACACGCAAACTTTGATTTGCGCTCCCTTCATGAAATGCAAACTTTGGTTTGCGTGTCCAACATGGAACGCAAAGCTTGGTTTGCGCGCCCAACATGAAGCGCAAACCTCCTCTGTTTTCTCTGTTTCTTTGATTTTGCAGATCTTAAGCTATCTCGTCTCCAACATTTGCATGACTAAGTTGATCAAGATCATCAAGGTCATGAGGGGGGAGAAGTCAAGGAGATTTTAAAGAGACAAAGAGCTCAAATGTTTATCTGCTAATCAATATTCACTCAAAGATTCTATTCTCTCAACTACAACAAATTCTTTGGCTGTTCCTGCTCCGAACACCACAGTTCATTCAAGATCATTCAAAAGAGGTGTATCGTCTTGAGCTTAAGCAGCAAAGAAAATTTCAATCTGCAAAATGCTGAGAAGAATTTTTTTTTTAAAGTCAGATAGCTTCAGAAAGTCGCTTTTATGGTCCGTGCTGATTTAGAAGATCATTTTTGAAGACCAAAGCGCCAATGATTACTAAGGGGGAGATTGTTAGGACTGATTTTATAGTAATCATTGTATTTATAGGTTTTGGTCAATTACTTTGTAGTCTTATCAGTGTTGTATCTGACCAAGGGTATTTAAGTCCCTTTGGTCTTGTTCCTTGTAAGAAAAACACGCACATATTGAATACTTTCTGTTTTGCGCATCTTGTCTCTCTCTCTACTTTATCTCTCTAGGATTCATAAGATCTAGGACTCTCACATAATTGCCAAGACTTCAAAGGCAATCAAATTAGCAGTTACAACAGCAGGGACCACACCATCCATTGAGACTGAACCAATTTTAAAACAACTTCCAGCACCTACTATCCAAAAGACTACATCTTCTACTCCAGTCCCCCCTTTATATTCCTTATCTTCAAAGATTAAGGAATCAAAAGGAAGAATTACAGTTTAAAATTTTTTTAGATGTTTTCAAACAGTTGCATATCAACATACCTTTGGTTGAGGCCATTGAACAAATGCCAAGTTATGCAAAGTTTCTTAAAGACATTTTGAGCAAAAAGAAAAATTGTCTGAGTATGAGACTATAGCCCTTACTGAAGGATGAAGTGCTCTATAGTCCAATAAAATCCCTCCTAAAATTAAATACCCAGGAAGTTTTACAATCCCTTGTTCAATAGGAGGAAAGGAGATAGAAAAAGCCCTATGTAACTTAGGTGCTAATATAAACCTTATGCCTTTATCTGTTTTTAACACTTTAGGCATTGGTGAAGCTAGTCCCACCATTGTTACTCTTCCATTAGTAGATAAGTCCATAGCCTACCCCAAAAAGAAGATTGAGGGTGTCTTAGTTCAGGTTGATTAGTTCATTTTAGACTTTGAAGCTGATCTAGATGTCCCCATCATTTTAGGCAGAACTTTCCTAGCAACTGGAAGAACTCTGATAGAGGTCCAACAGGGAGAACTAACCATGAGAGTCCAAAACCAAGAAGTGACTTTTAATGTGTTTAATTTCCTTAAGTATCCAACAGAGAAAGAAGAATGTTCTACCTTGACCTTAATTGAGTCATAGAGTAACAAACAAAGTTTTGGGGAGATCTTGGGAATAGAAGGATCTGATAGTAAAGGTGTTAGTGTAATATTTTAGAAAGTTTAGGAAAGTAAATATTTTGTAAAATGTAATTGGGTCTATTGGGCTTACTTGTATTGTATGGGCTTGGGCTTAAATGTGTAACAAGGTAGTAGGTAGGTGGAGTAGTATAAATAGATGTTTAGTTTGTAATAATTCATTAAGAATTTCATTAATGAAAATGTAGCTCTCTATATCACTTTGTGTTCTTTAGACTAGGTTTATATTTTTTCTCTCAATAACTAAATAAACCTTCTCCTATCCTAACCTTAGTTACAAACATGAAATTCTCCAGATCTCGGACCTAACAAGTGGTATCAGAGCCTAACGATGAAAATTTTCTCGTAACGATTATCGATCTCGACATTTCGTGTTTTATAGCCCGATCTACATGTAAGTGCCTTCATATCTCATTTGCTCTTGAATACTTGTTCCTTATACGATTACAGATCTACTACAATTTTTGGATTCAAATTTCGTTGAGGTTTGAAGATTTTTCGAATTTTCGTTCGAAATTTTCGGTGTTCTTCGCGCCTATTTTTAGATCCGAAAGTTTTCTTGCATGAGGTGATTTAACTTGCCTAGATCTGTTCGTTGTTGAAAATCGAGCATTCTACATCTTTTAGATCTGAATTTCGTCAAAAATTGAGTGAGATATGAGCTCTGAAAGGTCGTTAGCCGGAAAAACGAATCTGACCGGAATCTCGTCGGAAAATCGAGGTTTGAGTTTAGATACTGTCAAATTTTCGTACAGATATGTTCTATGTTGTATATCTCGATGTCATATCACTTTATTGATGAATTTTGAGCATAAAATTGAGAAGTTATGATCTGTGAAAATAGCCTCGCCGGAAAAACGATCTTATCGAAAATTGGACTCTTTCGCCGGATTTTCACTGTCATATCACTACAGATCTGGTTCTTATCTTATTTTGATCAGCTTACTAGTTCATTACAAGAAGTTATAGCATGAAAATCATTTTTTTTGTGAGCTGTTTATAATCTCACCGGAAAAACGATGCTACCAGAATCTGCATCTTCTTGCCGAAAATTCGAGCCTTCGTCGGATTCTTTGTTGTTTATCACTCCACATATTTTTGTATCATCATATCGGTTAGTTTGACAGTTAATTACATGAATTTCCAGCATGAAATTGAAGGTTTTGATTGTGGAAAGAACTCACCGGAAAATTTGGTTATCTCGCCGGAATAAGACTGTTACATCGTCGGCTGGCAATTTTTCACGATGCATGCATACATTCGCTGTTGAAAAACAATTATTTGATGTTGTTGAAGCCAATGGATGCATTACACAGGCTGTTTGATTGTGATTTCATGAAGCAAAGTAAAAAAAATGAACAGATCTTGATTTTATGTTGTAAGTGACAATGAATAGTGAATTTAACTGCTCCGTTAGTGACCAGTTAGTTTTCTAACATTTTTGGTCCAAAATTCAGTTAGTTTGGTTCAAATTCTGTTCCTCATCCCTTACCATTATAGTGTATGCCTATCGTTTCCTCTTAGAGCATTTCAGTTACGACTCTCAAGCCGAACTCTTACTCGACTCGCGGTTAACGACGGTTCCTTTGTTAAAAACTAAGGATGCACTCGGTTTGTCACGTAAAATTCACTCGTTATCATTCTCGTGGGCTTATCGGAACGAGTTGGGTTTCTACATTTTGAGATGATATTCGTGCACTTAGTCGAGCTTACGGTGTACATCGGATCCGGTTTTAAAGTCGAAAACGAAGAATGAGAGCAACTTTCAAGGGGGAGCCGAGCCTACAATTGTTAATGCATGCACTAAAGTTTTTTCAAGCAAATCAAGGGGGAGAGGAGCTTGAAGTTGAGGATGATTTACTTTCCAAAACTTTAGGGGGAGAATGTTAGTGTAATAATATTTTAGAAAGTTTAGGAAAGTAAATATTTTGTAAAATGTAATTGGGCCTATTGGGCTTACTTGTATTGAATGGGTTTGGGCTTAAATGTGTAACAAGGTAGTAGGTAGGTGGAGTAGTATAAATAGATGTTTAGTTTGTAATAATTCATTAAGAATTTCATTAATGAAAATGTAGCTCTCTAAATCACTTTGTGTTCTTTAGATTAAGTTTATATTTTTCTCTCAATAACTAAATAAACCTTCTCCTATCCTAACCTTAGTTACAAACATGAAATGCTCCAGATCTCGGACCTAACAAGGAGAGGAGACTGACTGTGAGAAGTTAGAAGAACCACAAGAAACTGTTGCTTTTGAAATTTTGGAAAATGAGGAAAGGAAAACACTTGTCCCTTCCTTGGAAAAAGCCCCAAAAATAGAGTTAAAACAACTTCCCTCACACTTAAAATATGCCTTTTTAGGAAATTCAGGGAAGTTACCAGTCATTATTTCATCATCATTAGATACATACCAAAAAGAAAACTTGGTCAACATGTTGAAGCTACACACAAAGGTCATAGAATGGACCATTGCTGATATGAAGGGCATAAGCCCTACCATCTACCAACATAAAATCATTTTGGAAGATAAATGTTTTAACTCTGTTGAGCCTCAAAGGAGACTCAATCCAGTGATTAAGGAGGTTGTCAAAAAGGAATTCCTGAAATCGTTAGATGTTGACATAATCTATCCTATTACAAGTAGTAGGGGCGAACCTAGTAAGGGACGAGCGGGGTCCCGTGCACCCGCTCAGTTGATTACCATAAAGGAAAAAAATGTTGGCGTCTTAAAGTTTGTTAGAACATATTTTATGTTCACTTTAGAAGTTTTATAAAGTAATCAACATTACTGTATTGGGCCTTGTATTGGGTTTGAGCTTTATTGTATACAAGGTACTTGGGGTATATATAGAAATCATGTAGCCTAGTTTAGGTTAAGATTTTTCATTTGAAATGTAGACATTCGGCTGTTTCCTCTCTAGTAGTGTAGTTTACTTTCAGTATTGAATAAACTACTGTTTTCTATCCCCAATCCTTGTTATCTTCATCAATCAATACCAATCATGATCTCAATGGAGCTAACAATTGGTATCAGAGCTAAACGAAGATATTTTTCTTTGACGGTCGAGACTGATTGGTTTGATAGAACAGTCTATTGAAAATTTCGATTTCTGGATTTGTTGTGAAATTGGTTGTTCTTTGTTGATTAATTGATTCAATGGTTATAGTTTATCATTATTGAATCAATTGCTTGTATCAATTTCACTCCAGAAAGTCGAATCAATCGATTTTGAGTATTTTCAGTTCGAAAACTTTTATCACTGTGGTTTGATCGATTTGGTGTTTAGAGTCGAAGTTAGACAAAGTGATCAACTACAATTGTGCTCAAAAGGCTTTTCGAACCTATTGTAAAAAGAACAATTCAAGATTCGATGTTTTGAAAGTTTTGTTGGAAGATATGTGAAAATCGTTCCAGATCCAATAGCATTCGCAGGATTTATTGAAGAACTCGCAGACCTGTGAAGAATTCGCAGAGAGAAGAGTATTTTTTTTAAGAATTCGTAAGTTTTAGAATTCGAAGAAAGAACATTTGGACACAACAAAAATTACAAGTGTAGAATTCGCAGGTAGTTACGTGCGAAAGTTAAAGGATTCGCAGACTACTGTGCATTTGTTGTCTGCGAATTCTTAAGGATTCGCAGGCCACTGGATACGAAATGTCAAGATTTCGCAGGTTATGTTTATGCGAAAAGTGGCTTCCAAATATGAAAAAATGTTCTAAGTAAAAGTTTCGCAGGTATGTGAGTTATTCGCAGGTATGTGTTCATCGAAAGGCAAGAATTCACAGATATAAGGCTTGCGAAAGCTAAGGATTCACAGAATGAGCCTTTACGAATTTTGAAGTTTAGGCTATGCCATCTTGCGAATTGTGCTTCATTGTCAATAGGGATCTGCGAATTTTGGTTGTTTGCGAAAGTTGGTAAATTTTTTGAGAATTCTGACTGTTCTGAACCCATTCTGTTACAAGTTTGCCCTGTTCCTGAGCTTTATACGCGTAATGCATATGTAACATCGCTCCTATCATATGTTGGTCACATATTCTTAGCAACTGATCTATTCTTACTCGAGTGCTCATACCTGTCAAGATTTCAGATTCTAGATTTTCAGATTTGGTCTCTGCTTGGATTGAGTTAGCTGCCTGAGAATCTGCAATTATCAGTTTGGAAATCTTCTTTTGTTGTTATACCGTTGAGAACACTTTATCATTCTTCTGACTTGATCACTCAATAGTGTGAGCGACTGCGATCATTGTTCTGCTATTTGAGTTGTAATTCAGAATCCTGAGCGCTTATAATCATCCACCTGATTCGTGAAGAAACGAGTTCTGGGTTTGATTATTCAGTATTCTGGAAAGAAGTCAGTATGAGTATCTTCTATCAGTTGTTGAACAATTGCTTTCCTCCTAACCCTTGCCTTGTAGTGTTACTACCGGATGCTACCGCCCGTATGCTTATCAGATGAAGTTCTTAAGCTGAATTCTAATTTCAACTCATGGTTCAAAGACAGATCAGATGTTATACACTGAAGATGCACTTGGGTGTCACTCAATAATCCACACATATCATTCTTGTGGTCGTTAAGGAATGTGTTGGGTTTACTAAAGTCAAAAGCTGTGTTTAGGTGCATTCAGTCTAGGTTACTGTCTACATCAGATCTGATATTTCAATTGAAACTCCAAGGATAAGAGCTACATTCTAGGGGGAGCTTAAGGATTCTTTGATGTTTATGCAACACTAAGTTTTCTAAAGAAATCAAGGGGGAGAAGAGCTGAAGCTGGAGCTGATAAGAGAATGATTACTTTACAAAACTAAGGGGGAGAATGTTAGAACATTTTTATGTTCACTTTAGAAGTTTTATAAAGTAATCAACATTATTTTATTGGGCCTTGTATTGGGTTTGGGCTTTATTGTATACAAGGGACTTGGGGTATCTATAGAAATCATGTAGCCTAGTTTAGTTTAGTAACAAGCGCCTCGAGCCTGGTACGAGGTATTATCAAAGTTTTTGGTCAAGTCGGACTTCACAAAAGGTAAAATCGATACTACTTTGTTCATTAAAAAGGAAAAAAGTTGATATTATTTTAATTCAAATATATGTGGATGATATAATATTTGGCTCAACTAATCCTAAATACTGTAAGAATTTTTCAAACCTCATAGTGTCAAGATTTGAGATGAGTATGATGGGAGAGATGAACTTCTTTCTCGGATTACAAGTGCAGCAATTTTCAACGGGAATTTTTATAAACCAAGCTAAGTACATTTTTGATATTCTTCGGAAATTCAAAATGAAAACATGTAAACCTATTGGTACCCCGATGGCACCGGGAATTAAGATCGGCATGGATCCTTCGGGAAAATCTGTTGATGTTAGAACCTATAGAGGAATGATTGGTTCTTTAATGTATTTAACTTCAAGTAGGCTAGATATTATGTTCTCTACATGTTTATGTGCAAGATATCAGGCTAATCCAAAAGAATCCCATATGTCTGCAGTAAAGCGCATATTTAGATATTTGAAGGGAACTGCAGATCTTGGTCTATGGTATCCTAAAGATACTAGTTTTGAACTGACGGCTTACTCAGATGCAGATCATGCCAGATGTATGTTAGACAAGAAGAGCACATCAGGTCATATACAATTCCTTGGAGATAAACTTGTTAGTTGGGCATCAAAGAAACAACTGTGTGTTTCCACTTCAACGGCTGAGGCAGAGTATGTTGCTGCTGCAAGCTGCTGCTCTCAGGTGTTGTGGATGAGGATGCAACTGCGAGATTATGGCTTCAAATTCGACAAAATCCTGATTTATTGTGAGTCAAAAAGCGCCATTGCAATATCTGCAAATCCTATACAACATACAAATACAAAACACATAGATGTTAGATACCATTTTATCAAAGACAATGTTGAAAAAGGTACAATAGAACTTTATTTTGTAAACACTGATTATCAGCTTGCTAATTTGTTTACCAAGCCTCTTGACGAAAAGAGATTTAATTTTCTTATCTCAAAACTTGGTATGCTTAATCTCAAGACATAATCTGTGATTACCTATTAAAGTTTTTCTTATTGTTATTGTTATTTTTCTTCATTTCTTTATCTTTATTCTGAAAAAGATATCTACACTTTAACGTGTGTTCATGTTTTCAGGGGGAGTGAGAGAAGTTAAAAATGATCTATATCCATTTGAGGGGGAGTTCATATATTTATGTATATGTCTAACTAATAAACTTTTATGATGCATAAATGCAGGGGGAGTTAGAGTATGAGTAAGGAGTACTCAATATGACTTATGATTACTTCAGATCAGAACTCATACATTCAATGTTTTATTGCTTTATGTCATTTTATTTTTCAATAATGATCATATCATTATGACTTAAAGCTTGACTTGATGTGATTTAAGATCGATCGAAAGGTTTATTTCTTATCTTAATCTCATGTATGGTTGAAAGAAGGACGACTTTCAATCATAGAAAACATATTCTTAAAATGTTCAAACCATTTCCCGATTCTTAAACAGATTTCATGAATTGGATGTGCGATTTTAAATGTTTTCATTTTACTTGTGCTTAAACGTTAATAAACCGTGTGTTTTCGAAGATTAATACTTGTGTATTATCTTGTGTATTATCTTGTCTATATACTATCAAGTATTCACACATACCGGTTTGACTTTTTGTTGAATATGTTCCGAAAATGTATTCCCAGATTCAATTCAAGCTATTCTACAAACTCAATCAAAGTTTGACAATGTATATAGTAGAGAGAGAGAGAGAGTAGAGAGAGAAAGTAAATCTTGATTATGACATTAAGCTTTTACACAATTACAAGTAATAAACCTATTTTATACTACATGCTAAAACTCTCAAATAGTCCAACTAAACTCTCAAGTACTTGAACAAACTCTCAAGTACTTCAACAACTCAAGTACTTAAAACCCTCTAAAACTAATGTTGACTTTCTACATTTTGACTTTCATTGACTTCCTTTGACTTCTCAAATACAAGGCTTTTTACAAGGCTTTCCCAATTAAATCTTGTATACAATTAATGCACTAACATTCTCCCCCTTTGTATTCAAGATTTAAAAAAATTAGACATTAGTCTTCAGTGCTTTAATTCTTCAATCTTTAACTCTGACGGCTTTGAACTTTGAAGCTCTTTCTGAAGTTGTTGAAGAATCTTGAAAAGTCTTTAACACTTTGCAGCTTTGGAAACTCAACAAGTCTTGAAAACGAATCATTTAAAGTCTTGAAACAATACTATGAAAACTTCATCTTTGAAACTTCTTTAAACTTCTTTGAAATCTTTTGCCTTTGAGAAACTTCGAGGAATCTTTCAAAAACTTTATCCTCATCAATCTGATCTCTGTATTGTAACAACCCGAATTTCGTTTGGTTTTACGAAGATGTTTAGAGGAAAAATGAGGTTTCTGCGTCTGTCCCGTGCGCCCTCCTTCAGAGAAAACGCATGGGTCGTGCGTATGAATCAGTGGCGAGGCAATGGGCTTGCGCACGGGTCGTGCGCATTTCCTTCTTTGAGGGTTTGCTTTTTGAGTTTGCCTTAAATATCTTTTTTGAGAGATATTTCTTAAAATATCTCATTATCTCAGATTCTCTCTCTCTCATCTGGTTTTTTTTCTCTCTTCTCTTCTTGAATCATAAGAGCTCGTTTGGTTGCTAGTTTTCGGTGTTTCTAGCAAGGGGTCGGTGTTTTAAGCTTCACCTCTTCGTCGTGATCGATATTTGGTTTTCCGGGTTTTATTCTAAAACCTACTGGTGAGTTCCTACTACCATTTTACAAACTTTATACATGTCAAAACTCTTATTTGCGAAATCCGAAGTGTTTCCACAGTATTATTTCATGTTCTCTACATTTTGATATAAATGAAGTTTTTGGTGATTTTCGGGGTTCCCGATCAGTTTTGACTAAAATGACTGGTTCCACCTTATTGAAATAAAATGATGTTTTACTTGCACGTTATGTGGATATGTGAAAAGAATGTTTAAGAACTCATTTTAATGATTTTCATTCTTACCAGAAGTTGAACTGGATATAACATTTTGTTTATGAAAATGTTTTTATACCATGTGAATGTTTATGGTTGGTCACATATGTTGTTGTGACAAGTTTGTACCGTTACTAGCGGATCCCTAGGTTTTGAGTCGACTGTATTGTTGGGATGTCATATTCCTCATTTTTTAGCTATGGATGCATATGATCCTCGGGGGTAACTTGGTACGGTTATGTGAGGCCGGATACTAGCCATGGTTCATAGTGATCCTAGTGAAGGAGTATACATTGGTTTTGCTTGGGGGCTTGATCTCACGTTGAAGTACGGACCTTTGTGTCCGTATCCTTGGATTCCAATTGTTTAGCTCATAACACGGAATTGGTGGTCTACTTTGTGTTACACCACAATCCTTGGTAAAATGGTTCTTTTGTCATCGTATGATGATTTTTGGACTGAAAGGGCCCGGTGGGGGTGAAATGTTATCTTTTATAAATTAAACCTTTATGAAAAGATTTCCTTATAATACTGATGTTTATATTTCAGGAAGTTTATAAAAGAACTACTTGTGCATTAAATTGTGAAGTTCTGGAAAGAAGGTATATGGTCTCATTTTAATGGATTTCATTCTTATCAACAGTTAACTTGGAATTGCTTATTTGAAAAGATTCCCTTTGATACAAAAGTGTATATCTCTTGAAATTTATAAATTGTATGTTCACACCAGTCTTTAAGCCTGACACTTTTCTCCAATGATGTGTATAACAGGTTCCTTTAGCGGCGGGTCGCCGAGGGTTTGAGTGTCGAGTGTAGACTCGAGGTATTGTTTGAGATGGCTAGTATTTGGAGTTGGGCATTGTTAAAGTCCCATTCTTTTGGTGAGATATGGATCGTCAACTGATGTAATCTATATAGTTATGTTTAGATTAGTTTGTTGATGAATTATATATCCGTTCAGATTTTGTATAGTCTTAAGGACTGATCCCTTTTATGGGAAGTTTATATCGATACAGATGTCTTGTTGCCATATTTCGTGGTTTTAATTTACTTTGAATTTTAGAGTGTTACAGGTTGGTATCAGAGCTCTAGTTTAAGTGAACTAGGCATGAATGTAAGATGTCTAGACTAAGACTTAGTTTGATAGGCATTGATTGTGAGATTGGGTAGAACTTCTAAGATGGGACAGTCTTAGAGTCGACGGAAGTTATGTTCATCAGGCGTTGTGATGACGGTAACAAGAACCCTTATGTGTTATATGTTCATAATCTCACTTAGCTAATGTGATTATGAGGATATTTTACATGAGTGTAATTGGTTTGCTAATGTTATGAAAACTGGTAGACGTAGCGGTACGTTTCTTTCATGCGTGTTTCAGTTAAACTCTTCCTTACCCTTTCTCGTGCTTGTGTTTACCTACTCTACCTTAGTATGTTGACCGTTAGAGTAGTGCGAAAGTTTCTAAGCAAGTAAGCGAAGGAATGATTGTTGTTTATAGTAACGTCTCCTTGGGATGATAGTAAGTGCGTAGAATGCATTAAGTTAATCTTCTTAAGCCAGATTCGTTGGTGGAATTAGAACTATATCATGTTAGATCGATTCTATTTCGAGGAGATTTGTAAGTTAATTAATGGGATGGTTGCCCTAAGATGCCTGAGGCATCCGGTTGATTATAGTACGTCGGGATGTTGGGAAGCGTAGTATTAAGATGTGAGTGCCTACCGAATTCATGCATTAAATTTATTTCTAAAATAAGGTTGCATAAATTGCTTTTCATGATCTCCAACAAAGTAAATTACCTTATAACGTTTTGACAAAACATTTAGCACTCAGCATATTTTAAACTATGAGCATAATCATTGCTTAAAATGGTTTTGTTTCACCTGATTTCAAACTGTTATCAAAACTCTCTTTATTAACGTCTGGTGTTTAAATGCTATTTTTGGATGTCGAAATATCGGTGTTTTAACGCTTTTTGAGTTAATGGGCAAGTAGTTGTGGAATTTTGACCTTGACATTATATCTCTTCCACGTATGTCAATGGTTTTAAAGGAAGAGTCATTCCCATGCTTTTGAGTCGAAGTTTCTTGAGATTTTTAGTTGTGTGAGTTTTGTTGAATTTCTTGGAGTTTTGTTTTATGGATTCTTTTGTCGCGTGCGTATATTTTGAGATGCGTGAGTTTAATTTCATTGCGTGCAAGTTATGAGTTCTTTGGGCGTCGTGTCTCATCAAAAATCTTGTCAAAATGGTCGCCTTACCCTGTGTTGAAAAATGGAAATTTGGACACCACTTGATTTTAGCGTTAATTAGTTTTATGAAAATCCAGTGGGATTATGGTGTCTTATCTTACGACTTTAGTGTCGCGTAAATAATTTCAGGAACATGTGCATATGCATCATTGTGTGCGTTAATTTCGGGGTTTTGTTAACAAATGTCAACCGTCGTGTACTATGTGCATTGGATTTAAGTATAACGTTGGTGTGAATGATTGCCTAAACGATTTATGTTATTTTTAAAACAGGACTTTCGTTCTGATCGTATTTCCATCATTAACTCTTACTGTTAAAATTTTCGCAAAGCATTTAGCGAGTTAGCGGTATTTTGGTCGTTGTAGTTTCTATTTTGGTCAAAAGTACTTATACTTGCAACGGGAAGTTTTAAACTCGATTTGAAATTTTATTTGCATCCCCGTTATTTTACCGCCCTTTGAGGAATGAATTGTTGCATATGGGGTGAGTTGAAAATTCTTTTGCTGCAACGTCTCTTGGTTATAGAGAAGGAATTTTAAAGATAAAATTGTGATTTTTCCCTTTGGAGTTGTACAAACAATTGTTGCACATTTTGAAGTGCAAAAATCTATTTTCACGTTTATAGCGTAAATTATTGCGTATGTTTTACTCGGTATTTCTCAAGGTGCGAGTATTTTGTTAAGTTTTCGTATTCGGTAACTTGGATTATTTTAACATCATAAATTGCTCATGTCGAGCTTGAATATTTCAACAAGTAAATAGCGTGATTTACATATTCTGGGTGATTTTATACACGTAAAATCTACATTATGATTTATGCATCTTTGATGATTTTGTGCAAACAAAGTCTATTTCATGACATATGCATCTTAGTATATATTTGCATTCATAAAACCTTTGGAAAATCTTTGGTCCCAATACGTGTTGAGTTTTGAGAAAGCATGTCTTTGTGGTGTGGGTTTTCATAAGCATTGTTTAAAGACATTTCATTATTTGGGGAAACGTTAAATGTCGGTTAAATGTGTTATAAGATTTACGAGGCTTTCGTTGGAAATTTACGTGAAGTGTTAGGCCTTTGGCTCGGGTTTTGACTAAATGAGTCGTGTGGACATTTGTCCGGATTTATAACCGTAATGAAAGATTTGAGTATGATGGTGTTTATTCGTGTCATTTGAGAGTTACATGCTTTGAGTGCGCTGGCCATTCATTTGGAGTCATGTAGCGTTGTAGACTGTAAAGCTGTAGATCCTTAGACAGTCTGTCTGTTTTGTAAAGCCTGAGGTTTTGGGTTACACTTAGTGACCGCTCGGGTTGGCTAATGAGTAGACAATAGGTGGCACGAGCTGCTGAGTTGGAACTCGTCTGGATTGGATAGGCACTCGTGTCCGTAAGCCCTTGAGGTGGAACTCGACGGAGTATGGCTAGAGGCAATAAACGATTTGAAGTTGTGATTTCTAGTATGGCATGGGAGCTAAGATCGGGATACGTGGTGAAATCCAATAACATCACGGGTGGCCCCATTCATTTGTTCTCGCCACCCAAGATGGAAACGTTTAGAGGTCCTGCGAGGAAGTTGTATGGACGACTTACTTGCGTGTCCTTCTATTCTCTTTGTGTACGGGTCTCTCCGTCGTAGACCCGGGGTATTTTAAACACTAATGTCATATTTTTACCAGCTTTGGTTATGTGGAGTCAACGGTAAATGATGGCTTTAATATTGGGTTCTCCCCACGTATATTAAGGTTTGAATGAAATGTGTTATTCCTGCATATTGATATTTAGTTGTCTTTCGTTTTTGGTCGTGTGAGTATTAGGCCTAGTGTCCATGTTTTCGGACGTACGATGTGGATGGTGTTACTAATGTTTCATACTTCGAGTTAGTACAAGTTGTGTCAATTTATAAAGTATCGTTGAAATGAAGAATCCATCTTTGAAATTTCATAACTTTGAAAAGGAGTTGTTCCATGTTTTAAAATTCATTATTTGAAAGGTTCTGTTTTAAAGAGAAGTTCATCAATTTAGTTGCTTTTACTTATGTAAAACTCTTGAGCTCTCTAGGCGTTAAGCCTAATCCTTTTTATTTTCAGCATGTGCATCAAATTCCTGTTGTGGGTTTTATTAGCGCCCGTCCTTTATAGTCCGAATGTATAGATTGGTGGTATGTTTAGAGGTTAATCTTTATAATGTGGTTGTAGACGAAGTATTTATGGAAGTATTAAGAAATTTGAATAAGGGCTACTTCCAGATTTCGAGTCGGATCGGAGTTGAGTGATAAAAGAATCTGTGTTAACCGATCGCCGGAAAGACGCATTAGTGCGCCTTTGTTGGGAATTAAAGAATTGCTTAAATATGGTTAATGCTGCTAGCACAACTGATTACTACTGCTAGTAGATTTAATACTGTTTGACAAGTTAGTACTGCTCCTTCAATAGTTAGTACTGCTTGGAGAGTTAGTACTGCTAGTAGTTAGTACAACTGAAGTTAGTACTGTCAGATCAAAGTTAATACTGCTAAACACAATTACTACTGCTGAGGATTTTAATGCTGCTGAAGATGGTTAATACCTTTGAAGAAGGTTAGTGTTGCTTATGAGATGAAGACTCAATATGGAATGAAGACAACTGTATAGAAGCGTTGCTAAAATAAAGAAGATAATTATGGACTGAAGATCAATTGTAATTTTGATAATTATCTTGTAATATGTCTTGTATAAATAGTATAGAAGTCTCTGATAGAATTACCAGTTAATTCTGAACTTTTGTTTAATACGTTTTAGAGAGAATTAACCTCAAGGTTTAGAACCCCAGTTCTAGAGAAGTAGAATTCGTATTGGTGAGCCTGTTCATCAATATTGAGGTTTTACTTAAAATCTTGTAGCTTTAATCATTCAATAAAGTTTACAAGATTGTGATTTCTGATTCACTGTTACATTGATTGTTGAATATTAAAGTGTTATTCCGCAACTTCTTTAATATTGTTTCTGAGTTCATTATTCTTGTTAAGAATTAGATCCTGACAAGTGGTATCATAGCAAGTATTCTCAGAAACCTTCATTCATCATGGAAAACACAGTTGAATCAAACAGTACTCTTGTCTCAAAGGTTCCAATGCTCAGATCTAATGAGTTTGACATGTGTAAGATTAGGATGAAGCAATACATTCTCCTCATAAGCCGAAGCCTAAACCGAGTACAAGTTCATCCTTAGAGTTACTGTATATGGATCTTTGCGGTCCAATGCTTACTCAAAGCATAAACGACAAGAAATACGTTCTAGTGATTGTGGACGATTACTCGCGGTACACTTGGGTAAAATTTCTGAGAACAAAAGATGAGACGGCCGAAGTCATCATCACATTTCTAAAGACCACCCAAGTGAATCTGCAAAAGACAGTCAAGCTTCTTCGTACAGATAATGGCACAAAATTTAAGAATAGAACTGTAGAATATTATTTCGAATCGGTCGGGATAACACATCAGTTTTCTGCTGCCAGAACGTCTGAACAGAACGGAGTCGTAGAGAGACGTAACAGAACGCTAGTCAAGGCCACTCGAACTATGCTGAGTCAATCAGATCTACCTCTGTTTCTATGGGCTAAAGCTGTGTCGACTGCCTGCTACACATAGAATCGTTTTATAATCCACCGTCGGTTTGGTAAAACCCCATATGCTTTAATCAATAATCGTACACCTAACATTAAAATATTTCCATATTTTTGGATACAGGTGCTTTGTACTGAATGACACGAGAACTTAAACAAGTTCAGTCCAAAGGCAGACGAAGGCATCTTTATCGGCTACTCTCAAACGTCTGCAGCCTACAGAGTCTACCTGAAAAAGTCCAAGATCGTAGTCGAGAGCGTAAATGTCACATTTGATGAAGAAATGGCTTCTGTTCAAGACAGTTCAAAACCCATTATTACTGGTGTACTAGCTTCTAGGCAGATCAGTCCAGATGCTGTGCCTATTGATAAGAAATCAGATGAAGCATCATCGTCTAATTCTCATTTATCTGATTTAGATTTATTGTTTGAATTGTTCTACGATGAATTTCTTGGTACTAAAGTGACTAAACTTGTTGTAGTTGACTGATTAGACGATTCAACGCATAATCATCCAACCATTTCAGAGATATCTACTGAATCCAATTCCCCGGTTCAACAAGATATTCCAATTCAAACGCCTACTCCAACAGTTGAAGCTGTGAACATTCATGAAGATCCAGAAGTTGCTGAGTCAGTTGGATGAACTGTAAGGACTACTCAACAGACAACAAATGTCCAACCAACTGAAGCTTCTGCACACAACACTTCAACGACACCCCTATCAAATACTGAACAATCTGATGAAGCTAAAAGTGGATTTTTAGATGAAAATCATGATCAATATACATCAAATCCACTCCCTCATGAACATAGGTGGACCAAAGAGCACCTGATACATCAGATCATAGGAGATCCATCTAAACCCGTGCAAACTAGGTCTGCTACTCTTAATCAATGTATGCATGACTCATTCCTGAGCAAGATAGAGCCAACACGCGTATCTAAAGCTCTAGCCGACTTAGACTGGGTAACTGCAATGCAAGAAGAGCTGAATCAGTTTGAAACATTAAAAGTCTGGAGACTAGTGCCTAAGCCTTAAGGTAAAACTATTATTGGCAGAAAATGGGTTTTCAAAAACAAGAAAGACGAAGATGGTATCGTGATCAGAAACAAAGCAAGACTAGTGGCTAAAGGATATAGGCAAGAGGAAGGTATTGACTATGACGAGACTTATGCTCCAGTAGCGCGCATCGAGGCTATATAGATGTTTCTTGCATATGCCGCCCACAAGAACTTCACTGTCTACCAAATGGACGTGAAGACTGCCTTTCTTAATGGCATCTTAAAGGAGAAAGTCTACGTCTCTCAGCCTGAAGGCTTTGTCAATCCAGAAAAACCGAATCATGTTTACATTCTGGACAAAGCTCTTTACGGTTTGAAGCAAGCCCTTCGAACCTGGTATGAAGTGTTATCAAAATTTTTAGTCAAGTCGGGCTTCTCGAAAGGTAAAATCGATACTACTCTTTTTATTAAAAAGGAAAAATCATATATCATTTTAAGTCATATTTATATGGATGACATCGTATTTGGCTCAACAAATCCAAAGTACTGTAAGAATTTTTATAACCTCATGGTGTCAAGATTTCAGATGAGTATGATGGGAGAGATGAATTTCTTTCTCGGATTACAAGTCACACAATTTTCCACGGGGATCTTTTTTATTCCCATATCTTATCAAGTTCTAATCATTCAAACAGAAATATGATAATGAATCGTAATCACATGTCATTGATTCAACAATCAAACAATTACAAATCTCACAACTTTCTATCACTACTTTCTCTCACTAGAATAATGTTCTAATCAACTCTTCTCTAATATGCTCTCTTCACTCAATGACTTACTTACAAAGTATTACAAGGACACAAGGTATTTATACCCTCTACCAATTACAAAGAAACAAAAACATAATACATTGTCTTTGACTTTTATTACAAAATTACTTTGACTTTCACTGAGAGTTGAATTTCCAGCTTTGACTTGCTTCACTTTAATCTTCAATATTTATGATCTTGAATCCAACAAATATGTGCTCTAACATTCTCCCCATTTGGATCAAGATCATTACTAAAAGATTTAGCAATTCAATCTTCTCTCTTTAAGCTCAAAATCAGATAAACTCCCTCTTTGAACAACTTTATCTTTTCTTGTAGACTCCTTGTTAATCCAAATCATCTTCAGAAATAAGGATAATCTTTGAAGTACAATCTCCCCTTCAGGCTTTATAAATGCAATCAATCTTTTAAGGATCAGAAACTTCATTCTCCCCTTTTGTGCATAGAACATTCTCCCTTCTTTGATAAGCACAATCTTCAAAACTTTGTTCTTCAAGAATAATAAACTTTTCAATCTTTGAAATTTATCTTCTTCAACTCTTTAACTTAGAAATTTCTGAATCTGACATTTCTGTAATTCATCTCCCCCTTTTTGATGAATAGAGCATCTATAGCATCAAAACTCTTCCCAATGGTTATTCCCAGATCTTATTAATCAACCAAAGTACATTTTCGATATGACTGAATCTGATTTCTTATCTCAAATGCAATCCATTATGATTGAACTTCAGGATTTACAGTCTAAACTTAAACGCAAAAAAGGTATCATTAAAGAGAAAAACCAATCAATACTGAAGCTCAACAATGATATTGCTGAGAAGAACGTATTGATTGAGGCTTTACACAAAAATATTGATACCAGTGCTAAAGAAAAGATTGTAATTCATAATCAACTATCTAAAACATCATCTAAATTCAAACTGTGCGAACTTGAGATTAAAGAGGTTGCTAAAAAGTGTTTATCTTTAAAGAAAGAAAACAAGTCTTTAGTTGAAAAGGTGAATGTTTTGGAAGAAAAACTGTATACTCTAGGTCAGACTGAGCAAACCATTCATCTTAATAAACCAAAAGAAGGTAGTGAGTGTTGGGGTCTTGGCTATGATAACCCACACTATTTGAAAAAGGGCATTTCCAAGGTGCATGCTCTATATGATTTTGGTTTTCTAAAATTGGCACCTCAATATCCTGAACTCAAAGTTAAATGGACAAAATTATCAGATGAGGATGAAGCTAAGGAAATTAAGAAAAGGAAAAATAAAACTAAGATGCAACTTCCATTTCGTTATGAGAGGTTGAATTCTAGTTACAGTTCTATACCGTCAAAATTTATTTCTAACGATTATTTTCAAAGCTATTCTAAAGAGGAAATGGAGGCAAAACCAATCGAAGGTAAAATTTTTGTTCCTCCACTCATTTTAGAAAGTAAAATTTTTGAACTTGAGAAAACTCTTGTAGATGAGAGGATTTTGACTGGGCTAGAACAAATGATATTTTTAATTGTTTTTGTAAACACTGATATCTCAAATCCTTCCAAAGCTTCTAAATCAAATGATGTTAATGGTCTGTTTGATGAAGAGTTTGATTTCCTAAACTCTGATGGTTGTTTTGATGATTGTGTTGGTCAATTTGATTTTAATGCTAAACTTCCAGATAATTCTCCATTTATTGTAAATTCCAAAGGTTTACCAAGTGTATTTGAAAAAGGTGAATCATCAACGAAAGTTGATAAACCAGTTTCTGTGAGTACCAAATGTGCCAAAGCTAAGAAGAAAAAGAATAGGCATTCACATAAACAGATTGACATTGGTAAATCTAGGAAAAGACAATCTTTTAAATGTCACAGTTCTAACTTTCAAAATTCATATGTTTCAGATGTGAAAAAGAAAAGGCCTGAAGTGAGATCTGAATGGAGACCAAAGAAGAAAGTTGAATAGACTACAAAATCATATTCTAATATTGATTGTAATAGAATGACTGTTAGTGATAATTATGTAGTTGGTAATATTGCTTTTTCTTAAACCAAAACTTGCATCTTCTTACAAGACCTATTCAATAAAGCAATCGCTCCAATTATCTTCGTCTACTAATAAGTCTTCTAAATATTGTAGAAATGATTTTGTATCTCGACAATATTCTGATAATTGGTTTGGTTCATATCATGTATATAAATCATATGTTTCAAAAGATTTTCAAAAGATTTTCAAAAGATCAAAGGGTCCAAATTTAAATGGATTCCAAAATTATGTGCTAACGTGCTAGGACCCATTTATAAATGGGTACCTAAACCTGTTGTTCCTTGATTTCTCATGTGCAGACCCATCATTTGTGGTACTTGGATTATCGTTGCTCCAAGCATATGACCATGTAGAAAGATATTTTATCTAATTATACAGAGAAATTCTGCGGGAACGTCGTATTTGGAAATGACCAGTTTTCACCAATTCTGGGATATGGAGATGTTGTAGATGAAAATGTAACAATCAAGAAGGTGAGTTGCGTTGAAGGATTATGACACAACCTATTCAGCATTGGTCAGTTATGTGACAAAGATTTTGAGGTGAATTTTAAGGCCAAGTGGTGTTGCGGTAGAACTGAAGATGGTAAAGAACTCTTGGTTGGGACATGGAAGTCAAACCTCTACACGATTAATATGTCTAAAGTCAAGACTAATAATGCGGTGTGTCAACTTTCAAAAGCCTCTATGCAACAGATATGGTTATGGCATAGAAGGATATCTCATCTCAACTTTCGATACATCAACAAACTGGTGACTGGTAACTTGGTGAAAGGACTTCCAGAGATGAAATACGTTAAAGAACATCTATGTGCTGCGTGTGAGAAGGGTAAGATGAAAAGAGCTTCACATAAGCCTAATCCTGAACCGAGTACAAGTTCTTCTTTAGAATTGCTACATATGGATCTCTGTTGTCCAATGCGAACTCAAAGCATCAACGACAAGAAATATGTGGTAGTCATTGTGGACGATTATTCAAGATACACTTGGGTCAAATTTCTAAGATCGAAAGATGAGACGCCCGATGTCATCATCTCATTCTTAAAGACCACTTAAGTGAACTTCCAGAAGACAATATAGCTTCTCAGAACTGATAATGGCAAAGAATTTAAGAACAAAATTGTTGATGAGTATCTCGAATCGGTCGGGATAACACACCAATTTTTTGTTGCCAGAACACCATAACATAATGGAGTAGTAGAAAGGCGAAACAGAACTCTAGTCGAGGCTGCTCGTAATATGCTGAATCAATTTGATCTACCTTTATTTATGTGGGCTGAAGTTGTGTCAACTGCATGCTATACACAAAATCGCTCCATTATTCATCATCGGTTTGGTAAAACACCATATGCTTTGATTAATAATAGAATACCGAGCATTAAACATTTTCATATCTTTGGATGCATGTGTTTGTGCTGAATGACAATGAGAACTTGAACAAGTTCAGTCCTAAGGCTGATGAAGGCATTTTCATCGGATATTCTCAGACATCTACAACATACAGAGTTTACTTGAAGAAGTCGAAGATCATGGTGGAGAGCGTAAATGTAACATTCGATGAAGAAATGGCTTCTGTTCAAAGTCGTTCATAACCCTTTACTACCAGAGTATTAGCTTCTGGACAGATCAGTCCAGAACCTGCGGTTAATGTTTCTAATTCTGATAAAGCGTCAACGTCTACATCTCATTTATCAGATCTAGATTTACTATTTGAATTTTTCTATGATGAATTTCTTGGTTCTAGAGTGACTAAATCTGTTGTGATTGATAGATCTGAAGATTCAAGTTATCATCATCCAATCATTTCAGATATCTCAACTGAATCAAACTCCCCGATTTAGGAAGAAATTCAAATTCAAACGCCTACTCAATTAGTTGAAGATCTGCATGTTAATGAAGAACCAGAGGTTGCAACATCAGTTGGATGCACTGTCATGCCTACTCAACAGACATCAAATGTTCAATCAACTGAAACCTCTGTACCTGTTACTACAACTTAACCCCAAACAGAAGATAATAGTGGATATTTAGATGATCAACATGATCTGTCTATATCTAATCCACTCCCTCGTGAACATAAGTGGACCAAAGAGCACCCCATACAATCATTGGAGATTCGCCCAAGCCAGTGCAAACTAGGTTTGCAACATTGAACCAGTGCATGCATGATTCATTTCTGAGTAAGATAGATCCTACACGAGTATCTGAAGCTCTAGCTGATTCAGATTGGATAGATGCAATGCAAGAAAAGCTTAATCAATTTAAAGCGCTTAAAGTCTGGAGACTCATTCCCCGTCCTGAATGAAAAACTATCATTGGCACGAAATGGGTATTCAAAAATAAGAAAGATGAAGATGGTATCGTAATAAGGAATAAAGCAAGACTTGTGGCTAAAGGATACAGGCAAGAGGAAGACATAGATTATGACGAGACTTATGCTCCAATTGCACGTATAGAGGCAATCGGAATGTTTTTAGCCTGTGTCGCACAAACAAACTTCACAGTCTATCAAATGGATGTGAACATTGCCTTTCTAAATGGCATTCTAAAGAAGGAAGTCTATGTCTCACAGCCTGAAGGTTTTGTCAATCCAGATAAACCATATCATATATATATCCTGGACAAATCTCTTTATGGTTTGAAACAACCCCTCGCGCCTGGTATGATGTTCTATTCAAATTTTTAGTCAAGTCTGGCTTTTCTAAAGGTAAAATCGATACTACTCTCTTTATTAAAAAGGAGAAAGCTGATATCATTTTAATTCAGATATATGTGGACGACATCATATTTGGTTTAACTAATCCAAAGTATTGTAAGAATTTTTCAAACCTCACGGTGTCACGATTTCAAATGAGTATGATGGGAGAGATGAACTTCTTTCTCGGATTACAAGTTAAACAATTTTCTATGGGGATTTTCATTAATCAAGCGAAATACATTTTTGATATTCTGAGAAATGTTAAAATGGAAATTTGTAATCCGATCGGTACCCCGATGGCATCTAGAACTAAGATCCGAGCTGATCTTTCAAGAAAAGTTGTCGATGTTAGAACCTATAGAGGAATGATTGGTTCTTTAATGTTCTTGACGGCTAGTCGGCCAGATATTATGTTCTCTACATGCTTATGTGCTAGATATCAGGCTTCGTCTAAAGAATCCCATCTTTCAGTGATTAAGTTTATATTTAGGTATCTGAAGGGGACTACAGATCTTGGTTTGTGGCATCCTAAAGATACTGGTTTTGAGCTCACAGCGTATTCAGACGCAAATCATGCAGGTTGTATGCTTGACAGGAAGAGTACTTCGGGACACATACAATTCTTGTGAGATAAGCTCGTGAGTTGGGCTTCGAAGAAACAACTGTATGTATCTACTTCAACAGCTAAGGCAGAGTACGTCGCTGCGGCTAGCTGTTGTTCTCAAGTGTTGTGGATGCGAACACAACTCGAGATTATGGTTTCAAGTACAACAATATCCTGATTTACAGCGATTCAAAGAGCGTCATTGCTATATCTGCAAACCCTGTTCAACATAGGAAAACCAAACATATTGACGTGCGATATCACTTTATCAAAGATAATATTGAAAAAGGTACAATCGAACTTTACTTTGTAAACACAGATTATCAACTTGCTGATTTATTTACCAAGCCATTAGATGAAAAGAGATTTAATTTTCTCATTTCAAAACTTGGTTTGTTAATTCTCAAGACTTAATCTGTAGTTACCTAGTACAATTTATTTTTTTGTTAATTTTCTTCATTTCTTTATATTTTTTAATCTGAAAGATATCTTCACTAAAGGTTCTGTTCATGATTTCATGGGGAGTGTGAGACAAAGATTAGATGATCTACATTTTAGGGGGAGTTAGAGAATTTTGCATCTATTTTACACTGACATATTTTGTGATGCATATTTTCAGGAGGAGTAAGGACAATGACTTCTGATTTGAAAATGAAATTCCCAGATTCAAATCAAGCAATCAAACAAGAATCTCAATCAAGAATCAATATGACAGTGTTAACTCTAGAGAGAGAGTAGAGAGAGAAATATTCTGATGTATTCATTAAGCTCTTACAAAATTACAAGAAACAAACCTATTTATATGAACTAGAAACTCTCAAGTAATCCAACTAAACTCTCAAGTACTTGAACAAACTCTCAAGTACTTCAACACATCTAAAACTTATGTTGACTTCTCACTATTTGACTTTCATTGACTTCCTTTGACTATTCAATTACAAGGCTTTTTACAAGGCTTTCCCAATTAAATCTTGTATACAATTAATGCACTAACATTCTCCCCTTTGTATTCAAGATTTAATAAAAATTTGACATTAGTCTTCAGCGCTTGATTCTTCAACTTTTATCTTTGACATCTTTAAAACTTTGAAGCTCTAACAATCTTTAGTCTTTCAATCATTGAAGAATCTGTTAAGTCTAAATATTTTATCCAAGATTAAATAGGAAAGTCAATAGTGTAAAAGTCAACATTGTCTAAGTCAAAGCAAGTTTAGTTTCCTTAGTGGTTTAGTCTTGTATAGTTAGGTAGTATAAATAGGTTTTGCCTTTGTAATCTTGTAACAACGCTAGAGAACTACATTGTAATATTCAGTATTGGTGATATTGATGATCTACTTTCTCTCTCTAGACTCTCTCTCTAGTTCTTGATCTTATTTGCTAAATCTTGAGTAATTAGTTTGATTGATTGGGATTTTATGTTTAACAATTGGTATCAGAGTCGTACCAAACTTTTCAAGAATGATTAGATCATGATTTGAATTGAAATTTGTGTGTTTTTGGATTGAAAATCGTTATTTTCGATTTTTTTTTTCAAGAAACGAGTTTGTTACTGTTTCATCTGAATTTTTTGTGAAAAATCGGTTTTAATGCAAGAAAATGGATTCATTGTGTTCGACTTATGTTGATGATTGATTGTTGTTTTGATTCCATCTCGAAATTCGAACAAAATCGGTTTCAATTTTTGATTTTTGAGATTTTCGTGAAAATGAGTTCAGTTTCTGTTCTTGATTGAAATTGTGCTAATTGGTGTTTTTAATCGAAAATTGATAGTGAATTTGTATTTAGATTTGTTTTTTGATGATGCTGACAAGTCTTTGAGATCAAATTCGCAGGTTTGAATCAATTTGAGTTTGAAACAGCCAAGAAATCGACTCTGCGCTTCTATCATACGGTTTGCGCTTCTATCATACAGTTTGCGCTTCATTCATGAAGGTCTAGTTGGAATCGCAAAGCTCATCTTACGCTTCACGTTGGAAACGCAAAGCTCATCTTGCGCATCAAGTTCAACCCGAAAACCCTACTTTGCGTTTCAAGCAGGACCCGAAAACCCTACTTTGCGTTTCAAGCAGGACCCGAAAACCATACTTTGCGTTTCAAGCAGGACCTGAAAACCATTCTTTGCGCTTCAAGGCTCACACGCAAACCTCTTGTTTGCGTTCTGTTAGGACTAAAAGTCCTATGTGTTGAAAGTGGAATAAAGTATTTATAAGGGTTTGATTTGTAATTAAGTGATAGTTTAATAGTTAGATGGGCCCAAGCCCATAAGCCCAATATCTCTGTAAGCCTAAGTATATAAAGGCTTTATTAGTTCATAATTAGGGTGGAACAATTGAATAGGTTGAGAGAAATCATTATTCAGTTTACTAGTTCTTAAGGTTTACTTACCTTAACCTTTTGAAGTAATATCAATCATATGACTAGTTGTTGTGATCTATAATTTGTTCATCGTTGTTCTTATATCTGTTGATTGCACTGAAACTGGGATCTACAATTGGTATCAGAGCAGAAAGTCAAAAAAGTTTGATCCAGTAAAAAGGTTTGTCTAAAACCCTAAAATCAATTACGTGTGATAATTGCTTTATTTGATTTAATTGATTATTAGTGTTTACATTCTGTGTTTATCTGATTTTCTCGTTATCTGAAAAAAAAAAAATTGGTATCTGTGTTTCGATCGAAAGTTATCTTCTGGAAATTTTTTTTCGATCGAATCTGGGTTTTTTTTTTATGTGCAAACCTTCGGTCTAAGTGAGTTCGAGGTGTTATCATTCGGTCGAATTTTTGATTGGTTTACTGTGTGTTTCATTCGATCGAAGGATCGAAGTCAATTTTCTGGGCTCGATTGATTATCTGGGTTATCATCATCGGTCTGTGCTCATCGGGTTCTTCGGTCGAGTCTTTGTGTTTATCGGTCTTTTATGTTTAATCGATCTTATCTGTTTTTTTGTGTTTATCGTTTTTGTTTAGTCTTTCGACCTGAGCATTCGACCGGGTAATTCCTCAATCCGGTCTTATCCATTCGACCGGACACTTGATCCCGGGTCTTACCCTTTCGACCGGATACGTGTATCATCGGTCTTACCCATTCGACCGGATACTTGTACTCCGGTCTTACACCTTCGACCGGATAAGTGTATTCCCGGACGTGTCATTCGACCGGATACCTGCTTCCTCCGGGCATACCTTCGACCGAACCTTATCTTTCCCGGTCTTTCCTTCGACCGGACCTTAGCATATCCGGTCTTACCCTTCGACCGGGTTCTTGCTACTCCGGTCTTACCTTCGACCGGGTGTTAAAAAAAAAAGTACAAAAGGGTCAAATTTTTTTGTCTCACGATCTTTTTGCAGTGCATTTATTTTAGCCCCCGTACTTCAAGGATTCAGCATGTCGTTTGTGACCCTAAACTTTCAAGTTTCACATTTTGTCACTTTTGGTCCCTGCACTTTCAAGTTTCATCTCTCTTCAAAGCCGGAGCGAATACATTCTATTCAAAACGATCAAAATGGTGTACCCACCAATGCTGCGGTCCAAAGGAGAATATGAAAGGTGGAAAGCTGATTTTCTGGATTTTGTTGACGAACATGAGGTTGGTCCCTACATCAGATTATCTTTGACTGAAGGAGAAAAGCAATCCCAAATTCCGGCAGAAGCTTCTCCTGTGGAAAAGGAACAAAGAGAGAGGGCCAATAATAATGCTCGAAATTATATGAAAAGTAGTATCTGTAATGAATTTATTAGTGACATTTTTAGTGAAATTATTGGTCAAATAAATACTAACAACATGACAGGAAAAGAGCTGTGGGATTGTGCTGAATGGTTGGTGTTAGGGACAAAGGGTTTATTAACAGGAAGAGAATTGGAAGCTGAGAACTCTGAGCTAAAAGGAAAGATCTCTATTTTGGAAGCTAAAACTCAGCAAATAGTCTCTGTTGAAAGTTCTGAGGAAAAGATTTCTGAACTGAAAGATGCAAATGCAGATCTTCAAAAGCGTTTATCTGATTTGGAACAACTGCTTGCTAAACACAAATATGATTTTGAGACTAAAGAGAAATCTTTCGTAAAGAAGTTCTCAGAATTCTCGAGAAAATGTGCTGATGAGAAGAAAGAAGTTGAGCTGAAATGCATAAAACTTTCTCAGCAAGTTTCTGATTTTCAGAAAGTAATCATTCTAGAAAGAGAGAAGTTTTCCAAAGAGAAGAAGGTCATTGAACAAAAGAATGTTGGTGTCTTCAAAGAAATATCTAGCCAAAGAAACAATGCTGAGAAGGGATTTGAAGAAGAAAGAAGCTTGTTTGAGACTGAGATCAAAAGGCTTACTGCCAAGTTGTCTGAACTATCTGAGAAGGCACTAAAAGAGCAGAAAACGAAGTCAGAGTTCACGAAGAAGATTGACCTGCTTGTTAAAGAAAGAGACAACTTTGCATCAACGATTAAAGTGCTTGAAAAGAATATATCAAGTACAAATCAGAAATATGTCTCTCCACAAAGGTCAGTTAAATCTTTTGATCAGATTCGTAAAACTAACCTTTTCTATGATAGCAATATAGATGGTTCAGGTACACGCTCTAGAAGAAGGAGATACAAAGATGAGGAACTGGTCTGGAAGAAGAAACCAGTTGAAGATGAGCTGAAAGAAAAAGAATCATGTGTACATGCGGTCAATGCCAAGAAGAACAAAGCGAGTAAAAGTAAACCTGATCATATCTACTCGAGAGATCAATTACTCAGGTTATCAGGTAAGAAATACCACTGTTCTTATTGTCATACACGTGATCACATTCACAAAACCAGTGATCATTTCTGGTATGGTTCTTATTCTATATCCCCCACAAGAACTGCAACTAACATTCGAGGACCCAAATACCAATGGGTACCAAAGCCGAAAACTGATTCTTTGTTGCAGGCACCTACTGTCAAGGGGGAGTAGAAGAACAATGGCTTCTAAGTAAATCAGCTTAGAACCCGGACTTCAACGAAGTTTGGCTTCTGATCACATGACAGATCAGGACTCGTTCTTCAACGTTCATACCTGGATATTTTGCAACTATCCAGGGGGAGCTTAAAAGACCTAAATCATTATATCATGATTTGAGGGGGAGCTTAAAAGTAAATATCTTCTAATCCTAGATCTCTAATTGTTTGAAAGAAGAACAACTTTCATGCATGAAAAACAGTTTCTGAAATGTTCAAACCACTTCTGATTCTCAAAAGGTTTCATGAATATAGAAGTGTGAATTTAAATGTTTTTCATTTTTTTTGAGCTTTAATATTTAACTGACTGTGTGTTTCTAAAGATCAATACTTGCGTATTATCTTATCCTTATACTGTAACGTATTCACACACATGTTCAGTACTTCATTTGTACTTGTTATTACCATGTCTCATAACGAAACAATTTTTTTTTCGATGGTAATACCCCCGCTTGAAATTCATTGTTGTTGAGCATCAATCATAATGTCTAAATGTGTGCTTTCATTGCTAAATTGTTTATATTTGTTCATATAAACAAAATATCCAATTCTTTGATACCCTAACCAGTTTAGTTGATCTGATTGATACACTGTCAGATTCTCAAAACAATTCTCTTGATTTCATTTCATTCATTCAATATACTTGTTTTGAGAAATCTTCAAAGTTCAATTGCTCAAATCTTATGAGCATACATTTTGACAGTGTTATCATACATTCTGTGCTTAAATGTTCAAGTTAAACTGTTGAGTAACTATTTTTTTAGGACTTACATGGGATTTGAGTGAGAACTTAAACAGTACTTCCATGGATTCACGTTAACCAGTGTTTCCTACCCCGGAAGTTATCCTAGAGTGATTTGAGGGGTGAGGGGTCATAAATCAAAGAGTGGGGGAGATAACTCATCGCGTTGAGTTTTTCTCATTGTGTGGAGCGGAAAAATGGAAAAGAGAGTTTGGTTAGAAGTGAGCTTCAATGATAAAAAAAAAAAAAAGAGGGTGTGAGAACTGAGTTAAAAGAATATAAAAACTCTACACCAACCACTTTCTGAGCCGGGCAGCCACATATTCTGATTGGTTCACATTCTTTGGTGACCATCATTGAAAAAGGCACCTAGCCCATGCCAACTCTTGCTATTACCCCACCAACCACTCGTTTCTTTCTTAACAAAGAAATGTTTCATTTTCTTTGGGGACGCAGCATATCTGCTATCTAGTCTTCACTCGGAAGATTTAGATATTGAAAAAGAAGGAAAATTGCCCCACCTTCGCACCTTTTTCATTCACATTGAGTCCGTGTAATATCTGTTGCTGTCTCAACAGTTTACATAATTTGAGCCTGATCAAGCTAAGTAGCTTCAATCATTCTACACTTGCACGTACACACAAGGAATAAGTTTTCTTGTCATAACATTCATAGAAAATTCCTTTGTGGTTTTTCGATGATTGAATGGAAGCCCTAGGGAAGTGATCATCACAAAAACTCCTTTCCAAAGTACATCCGTTGTACAAAGTGGCTCCGTGCTACTTACAGGCTTACTAACTGTATCATTTGTTGATTCAGGTTTTAAATTCCTATTATATCTGAATTTGAAAAGATTCGGATATATATATAGATTTCATGAATTGACGGATAATCAGATCAACGGGCGGAGAATGCCAAATTTTCATAGAGAGGAGATCAAAGAAAGTGCTGAAATTGAATAAGTTTTGATGATCATGATGTTCAAAATCATTAAAAAGGGGGAGAGTTCAATTTCCAAGTATTAAAGAAAGAAAGTCAGTTCTGAAGACAGTCTAGAGATCAAGGAGATGAAGATATGAATTTAATGCTAAATTTGTTTGTCTGAAGACAGTGAAGTTTTCAAAGTTTGTACTGATTCAAAGTTTGTACTGATTCTTTCCCGTATCATGTGCTGTTTGCTATAAGTTTCTTCATTATTTCTCCTACGAGTTGATTGAAACAAGTTCTTAAGCTGAAAGCTTATTCAACTCGTGGGTCGAAGACAGATTCTTTGTTTAAAACTGAAGAAGCACCGTGGAATGTCAAGTAACTCTCACATTATCTTTCTTGTGAGCTAATCCGATGTGATTGAGTTTCCACAGTTCAAAGCTGCTTGATAGTGCGTTCAGTCGAGGCTACTTTACATTGAATCTGGTTACAAAGTTGAAACTATGAACACCAAGAGCTTTATTCAAGGGGGAGCGTGGAAAGTCATGAAGACATGCAACACCAACGTTTTTCAAAGATTCAAGAGGGAAAGAAGTTCAATGCTTGAAGATTTCAAGAAGATAAATGCTTTATTCAACTTTAGGGGGAGATTGTTAGGACTAAAAGTCCTATGTGTTGAAAGTGGAATAAAGTATTTATAAGGGTTTGATTTGTAATTAAGTGATAGTTTAATAGTTAGATGGGCCCAAGCCCATAAGCCCAATATCTCTGTAAGCCTAAGTATATAAAGGCTTTATTAGTTCATAATTAGGGTGGAACAATTGAATAGGTTGAGAGAAATCATTATTCAGTTTACTAGTTCTTAAGGTTTACTTATCATTATCAGAAATTCTCTCTGTAAACCTTAACCTTTTGAAGTAATATCAATCATATGACTAGTTGCTGTGATCTATAATTTGTTCATCGTTGTTCTTATATCTGTTGATTGCACTGAAACTGGGATCTACACGTTCTCTTCCTGACACGCAAAGATCTACTTTGTGCTTGATCCAGACTTGGTTTATTAAAAAAAAAGTCTGGAATATTTTTTTAGTCATATATGGAAAAAAAAAATTAACTTTGCGCCATAACTCGTGTTGTTCAAATTTTCAATTTTTACGAAATATTTTTTTTAAGATTTCAATTTGATCTGATTTTTGAGTTTCTATATATAGTTTGGAACGATCATTCATATTAAGCCAATTACTCATTAATCATGGGATTTCTTTCAGATCTTGAAGAGAAGAATAGAAAGCTGAAACTAGAGAACATTAATCTGGCTCATACAGTTGACTTGCATTCACAAAAGTCAAGAGAGTATTTTACTGAAGTCATATCACTGAAAGAAGAAATCAGTACCTTAAAGAATATCAGTGCTGGGCAGAATGAAGAGAAGATAAAGAGATTGGAATCTGAGAACTCTGAGCTAAGAAAGAGTTTATCTGATTTTGAAAAACAGCTTGATGATAATAAAGCTAATTTTGATGCTGAAAAGAAAATTTTTTCAAAGAAATTCTCAGATTTCTCAAAGAAATGTTTTGAAGAGAAGAAGTCAGTAGAGCTTAAATGCATCAAGCTTTCTCAACAAATCTCCGATTTTGAGAAAGTACTGATATTGGAAAGAGAGAAATTTGCTCAGGAAAAGAAGGCTATAGAACAGAAGAGTGTGGGATTCTTTAAAGAATTATCCGGCCAGGGAACTGAGTCAGAAAAAGGATTTGAAGAAGAACGATCAATATTTGAAACTGAAATCAAAAGGCTGACTTCCAAGTTGTCTGAACTATCTGCTTCTGCGCTGAACGAGCAAAAGACGAAGTCTAAGTTCTCAAAGAAGATTGACCATCTTGTGAAAGAAAGAGACAACTTTGCTTCAAAGATCAAAGAATTTGAAAAGTCTGCTTCAAGTTCAAATCAGAAATTTGTCTCTTCACAAAGGTCAAATAAATCCTTTAATCAGATTCGTCGAATTAACATTTTCTTTGATGAATATTTAGATGGCTCAGATATTTATCCAAGGAGAAGAAGTTACAAGAAAGAGAAATTGGTCTGGATGAAGAAATCTGTCAAAGATGACAAGTCAGATGGGCTGAAAAGAAACACATCATGTGTACATGTTCACAAAGCAAAGAAGAACAAAGAGCATAAAGGTAAACCTGACCTCAAATACTCAAAAGATCAATTACTCAGGTTCTCAAGTAATAAATTTTATTGTTCTTACTGTTGTACACATGATCACATCCACAAGACCAATGATCATTTCTGGTATGGTTCTTACTCTATAACCCCCACACGAACTGCAACTAACATTTCTGGACCCAAATACCAGTGGGTACCAAAGAAGAAAACTGATTCTTTATTGCAGGCACCTCACGTCAAGGGGGAGTAAGAAAGATAATGGCTCTTGAATAACATAGTTCAAGACCCGCACCTCAATGTCAAGAATATGGCTTCTAAGCACATCAGCTTAGAACCCGTACTTCAAAGGAGTTTGACTTCTAAACACAACAGTTTAGGACTCAGACCTCAGCGATCAAAAAGACCTTACTCCTGTATGCTTGCATCCGATGGATATTGATGGTCTTCATCCCAAGAGAATTGATCTGATCTCTATCCTATACTTTTTCTTTGCTAGATTTTTCTGATATTGATGGTCTAACAATTCAAAAGGGAGTGTTTGATCTTTATCCTATTTTACTTGTAATATTTCAGATGCTTAAATTAAGGGGGAGTAAAGGTCATGGCTTCTAATCACATGACAGATCAGGACCCGTTTTTCAACATTCAAAGAAGGATATTATGCTAATATTCAGGGGGAGCTTAAAAGATTAAAATCTTTATATCATGATTTGAGGGGGAGCCGAAAAGGTAAAAATCTTCTGTTCCTAGATCTTTGATTGTTTGAAAGAAGAACAACTTTCGAACATGAAAAACAGTTTCTTAAATGTTCAAACCACTTCTTATTCTCAAAAGATTTCATGAATTCAGAAGTGTGACTTTTAAATGTTTTTCAATTTTTTTTTATGCTTTATTGTTTAACTGACCGTGTGTTTCCAAAGATCAATACTTGTGTATTATCTTGTCCATATACTGTCAAGTATTCACACACACCGGTACAATATTTCATTTGAATTTGTTATTACCATGTCTCTAAACGAACTAATTTTTCGATGGTAATACCCCCGTTTGCTTTCAAAGTTGTTGAGCATCATTCATTTTTTTTTTAAATTTGTGCTTTTATTGCTAAATTGTTTATATTTGTTCATATAGACAAAATATCCAGTTCTTTGATATCCTAGCTATTTCATTTGATCTGATTTTATTCATTGTCAGATTCTCAAAACAATTCTCTTGACTTCATTTCATTCATTCAATATTCTTGTTTTGAGAAATCTTCAAAGTTCAAAATGCTCAAATTTCATATCTGATTTGTGATGAGCATACATACACTGACATATGATTTCTTGTGCTTTACATGTCAAGAAAATCATTGATAAGCATGTACTTTTAGGAACATGGGATTCAAAGTGAGTGCTTAATAGATCTTCCATGGAATCACGATAACTAGTGTTTCCTACCCCGGAAGAAATCCTTTGAGTGATTAAGGGGAGAGGGGTCTAAAAGAATTGAGTGTGGGAGTGAGCAGAGGTAAAATGGAAATGAGAGATTGGTTAGATGTGAGCTTATATGTTTAAAAGAAAGAGGGTGTGAGATAAGAGTTAAAAGAATATCAGAACTCTGCACCAAACATCTTTCTGAGTCGGGCAACCACATTACTGATTGGTTCACATTTTTTTGGTGACCATCATTGAAATAGGCAAATAGCCCATGCCATCCCTTGCATACAACCTCACCAGCTACTCATTCTTTTCTTAAAAAGTGAATGTTTCACATTTTCTGGGGAAGCAACACATAATCTATCGGATCTTCACTTGGAAGATACTGATATTGAAAGAGAAGGAAAGTTGCCCCACCTTCGACCCTTTCTCATGCACATTGAGTCCATGTATAATCATTGTTGTCTCAGTGATTTACATACTTTGAGCCTTTATGAAACACAATCATTGTGTTAATTCTTTCAAAACACAAGCACGAGCACACAGAGAATATGTTTTTCTGTCAGAACATTCATAGAATTACCTTGTGTCTTTCAATGACTGAATGGAAGTCCTGGGGAGTCATCATCAAAACCAGCTCCTTAAATTTTACATTCGTTGTACACAGTAACTTTGTGTTACTGACAGCCATTCCTAACTATTTCATTTGTTGAATCATGGTTACACGCTCATTATGTCTGAATTTGAAAAGATTCGGATATATTCAGTTTATGATTCGGCTTTTCAGATCAAAGTGTGGAAATTGTCAAAGGGGAGATTGTTTGTTGATATCAAAGGGGGAAATCAAAGCTTGTGCTGAAATTGATGATATTTTGATGATTATGATGCTCACATCATCAAAAAGGGGGAGAATGTTACAAAGATCAATTTCAAGTCTGATAAAGAAATTCAAAGCCAAAAGATTCTGAAGGAAGAGTGTTCAAAGAAAATTTGATGATTGATTCAAGAAAGTTTGTTTCTTCCAAAGTCATGAAGATACAAAGTTTGATCGAAGTCAAAGTCATGAAAATACAAAGTTTGATCGAAGTCGAAAGTTTTTTCAGAGATAAAGTTTCAAGTTTCCAGTATTAGTTTCAAGGCATGTTTGACTTTTCAAAGCTTCAAAGAGAAAAAGACTTTCCAAGATTCTTCAAGAGCTGAAAGTTTAAAGATTGTGAAAGCTTCAAAGAGACAAAAGATGAAGAATCAAGAGCTGAAGATCTGTATCAAATTTTTATTAAATCTTGAATACAAAGGGGGAGATTGTTAAGTCTAAATATTGTATCCAAGATTTAATAGGAAAGTCAATAGTGTAAAAGTCAACATTGTCTAAGTCAAAGCAAGTTTAGTTTTCTTAGTTGTTAAGTCTTGTATAGTTAGGTAGTATAAATAGGTTTTGCCTTTGTAATCTTGTAACAACGCTAGAGAACTACATTGTAATATTCAGTATTGGTGATATTCAAGATCTACTTTCTCTCTCTAGACTCTCTCTCTAGTTCTTGATCTTATTTTCTAAATCTTGAGTAATTAGTTTGATTGATTGGGATTTTATGTTTAACAGAATCTTCAGATAAGCTTGAAAAGTCTTTCACATTGCATCTTTGGAGAGTCAACAAGTCTTGAACAAAACTTTGAAATCTTCAATAATCTTTTGAAATCTTTGAAACTTTCAAAAACTTTATCTTCATCACTCTGATCTCTTGATCATCTTTTGAAAAACGAACTTTCACGAATCTTCTAATTTGACTTTGAATAATCTCAGAATGATTTCTTTTCAACTGGCTTGGACTTTCATAATCATCTTTCTTCAGAAATCATCTTCAGAATCTTCTGAATTCTTTGACAAAACTTTGATGATTTTGAAATTGATCTTTGTAAATGTCTCCCCTTTTTTGATGATTGTGAGCATCATGATCATCAAAACTTTCTCAATTTCAGCACTTTCTTTGAATCTCCCCCTTTTTCAAATATTATCCCCCTTTTGAGATACATTTGACATTCTCAGCTCTTTGATCTGAATAGTTGAATCATGATCTATATATACCCGAATCTTTTCAAATTCAGATATAATGAACTTGGTAACCCTGATTCAACAAATGAAACAGTTAGAAGTGCCTGTCAGTAACACGAAGTTACTGTGTATAATGAATGTACAATTTAAGGAGCTGGTTTGATGATGACTCCCCCGGACTTTCATTTAATCATTGAAAAACACAAGGTTTATCTATGAATGTTCTGACAGAAAAACAAAATTTTTGTGTGCTCGTGCTTGTGTATGAAAGAATTTAGCACAATGATTGTGTTTCATAAGGCTCAAATTGTGTAAATTGTTGAGACAGCAACAAGTATTACACTAACTCAATGTGCATGAAAGAGGTGTGAAGGTGGGGCAACGTTCCTTCTTTTTCAATATCTAAATCTTCCGAGTGAAGACTAGATAGCAAATATGCTGCATCCCCAAAGAAAATGAAACATTTCTTTGTTAAGAAAGAAACGAGTGGCTGGTGGGGTAATTGCAAGAGTTGGCATGGGCTCACTTCTTGTTTCAATGATGGTCACCAAAAAATGTGAACCAATCAGATTTTGTGGCTGCCCGGCTCAGAAAGTGGTTGGTGCAGAGTTCTGATATTCTTTTAACTCTGTTTTCACACCCTCTTTCTTTTTATAATTATGCTCACTTCTAACCAAACTCTCATTTCCATTTTACTGCTCCACATAATGAGAAAAACTCAACCGGATGAGTTATTTCCCCCACTCTTTGATTTTGACCCCTCACCCCTCATTCACTCAAGGATAACTTCCTGGGTAGGAAACACTGGTTTGCGTGAATCCATGGAAGTTTTGTTTAAGCTCACACATGAATCCCATGTAAGTCCTAAAAAGAATGGTTGCTCAACAGTTTAACTTAAACAGTTAAGCTCAAAATGATAATATTGTCAGAATGTATGCTCATTTAAAATTAAGAATGAAATTTGAGCATTTGAACAATGAAGATCTCTCAAAACAAGAATATTGAATGAATGAAATGAAATCAAGAGAATTGTTTTGAGAATCTGGCAATGTATCAATTTGATCAAATGAAATGGTTAGGGTATCAAAGAACTAGATATTTTGTTTATATGAACAAATATAAACAATTTAGCAATGAACGCTCAAGTTGAAATGATGATTGTTGCTCAACAACAGTGATTTACAAACGGGGGTATTACCATCGAAAAATTTGTTCGTTATGAGACATGGTAATAACATATTCAAATGAAGTACTGAACCGATATGTGTGAATACTTTACAGTATATTGACAAGATAATACGTAAGTATTGATCTTTGGAAACACACGGTCAGTTAAACATGAAAGCTTAATAATTAAAAACATTTAAAAGCTCACTTCTGAATTCATGAAATCTTTTGAGAATAGAGAAGTGGTTTGAACATTTAAAAAAAACAGTTTTTCATGCTTGAAAGTTGTTCTTCTTTCAAATAATCAGAGATCTAGATCAGAAGATATTTACCTTTAAGCTCCCCCTTAAATCATTATAGAATGATTTATATCATGTAAGCTCCCCCTGGATATTTGCAGAATATCCATATTTGAACATGAAAGAACGGGTCCTGATCTGTCATGTGATCAGAAGCCATAGTCTTTACATTAAGGTGCGGGTCTTGAACTATGTTATTCAAGAGCCATAAACTTATACTTTGAAGTACGAGTCCTAGACTGTTTTGTCTAGAAGTCAAAGTACGAGTCCTAGACTGTTTTGTCTAGAAGTCAAGCATCTTGCTCCCCCTTAAACTTTGGGTGCCTGCAACACAGTTTTAGCTTTTGTTACCCACTAGTCTTTGGGTCCTGAAGTGTTAGTTGCAGTTCTTATGGGGGTTACATAATATGAACCATACCAGTAATTAACAAAATTTTTACTCACAAAGTTATGTGTTCCACAGTAAGAACAACAGATTTTCTTTTGAGCAATCCTGATCCAATGATTAGTCGACTAATATATATCAGAATTACCAAAAGATTTACCTTTATACACACTGTTCTTTTTGGCATTTGTTGTGGAAGCAGATGCTTTGTCATTATTCTTCTCTTCATCAAAATCTTTTACTCTCCAGACCATCTGATTTTTCTTAGAAGACTTTCCAAGAGATTTGATGTAAAAATTTGCCGAACCATCAACAGATTTATCATAAAACAGATTTGATGGTCTGATCTGACTTGATTTGACAATGATTGGTTTGACACTTTTCTTTTTGAAAACATTTTTGTTATGAATAGAACTTGAAGCTGTTTTGAAAGAACAGACTGATTCTGTTGAGTTATCAACAGGTGATTGACTAATCACATCAGCTGTTACTTTATCTGACAATTCAATGTTTGCAGCTTCCAAGTCATTTATCTTTTTAGTCAAAATGTTTCTTTCATCTGAATGTGTGTCAAACTTTTGTTTCAAATCAGATTTGGCCTTCTCTTCTTTTTGGATATCAGATGATAGAACAATTATTTTGGATTGAAGCTTAGATATTTCAGATTCAAAATGTAAACGTTCAAGCTCAAAATCTTTTTCCAAGTTCTTGTTCTTTTCTGATATATCTTTGAAAATTCCAAAATTTCTCTTTTCAGTATTTTTCTTTTCAAGATCATAAGACTGCTTCTTTTCTTTGAAAATCCGTCTTTCTTTTTCAAACAAGTCTTGTAAAGTAGAAATCTGATTGGGAAGTTCAGTAATTTTATATTCAAGAACTTTTCTTTCCTTAGCAAATGTGTCTCTTTCAGTAATTAGATTCTTTTCAAAATCAGACACTTGCTTGGAAAGTTTCTAACATCTTAGCTCAAGATCCTTTTTCTCTTGGTTAGCTTTCTTAGAAAATTTAGATATCTGTTGAGTTGAAAATGTCTCCAGTTTTGATTTTTCTTTATCTGCTTGGATGTTTTTTTTATTAATTCTGCATTTTTGATTTCCAACGCAGATATTTTATCTTCAAAAGCCTTAAACTTGTTTTGAAGCTCAACTGATTCATCTTTCAGCTCTAATGATTTATGTTCAGTTTTCTTCAGTTGGCTTTTGAGATATTCAATCTTTTTCTCTTTCAATTTCAATTCTTTTTCACTTGTGACAATTGTTTTTTTCTTTTAGAACAATGCTTTTCTCTCTTTCTTTAATCTCTTTCTCTTTCTTTCTTATGTCATTCTCTTTTGCACTGTTGATACTTGCACAATCGAATTTAGCATGATCAGTACATTTTGTACAAACAGGAATTTTATCAGAATTTGACAATTTAAATTTCAACTCTTGAATTTGCTTAAGAAGCTCCGAATTCTGATCTTTCAGTCTATCTTGTTCAGCTTCTTTTCTTGGTATCTCAGGCACAGTTTCATTCCCATCCATCCACTATAATTGGACATGTATTTATGATTTCAGATGAATCAGAAACTAGTGATGTAGTTTTAGATTCATTTCCTGATGTCACTGAGGTAGTCCCTGTCTCAATTATACGTGGAATTAAAACGATAGGCTCTAAATCTTTGTTGTTGATCATTCGCTTTCTATCTGTAGAATGTTTACCTGTAGAAAACATCTTGAATGATTAGCTTGATTAGGAAAGATCGTTCCCAAACAGTTCAGAACAGTTGACTAAAAGTCAAACTTAAAAGAATCTCAGAAAATTGTCTATCTCTGAAAAAAAATTCTATCTCTTAATCTCTCAAAACCACATTGAAACTTCCACTTGAAAACTGATTAATCACAAACTTGGAGACTGTGCAGACTGTTAAAACACAGCTTACAGTCAAATGGAACGAACTGTGTTCAAACTGTGAACTGTGCAAATCAAGTGAAAAAGTCCAAATGAAATGCACAACACAGATCAATAATCCAACAATTCGCAGATAATATGAAACAATTCACAAACTGTATTCAGGCAGGTGTTTGCAGGCTGTTTTCATGAAAAGAAGCTGCATTAAACTCACAGACTTATGTGAAATCAAAACTGCAAACTGAGTTAATGTAAACTGCAGGCTATGTGAAGTGAAATGTGCAGACTGCACACAAACTGTAACTCACATATTACACAAATTGGAACTGCAGATGTGTAAACTGTGCAGATCAAACAGATGTGAAACTCAGAAATGCTTGTTTGAAATATAGCTCGCAGATCAAACAGATGTGAAACAGATGTGCAGACTATGTAAAGCTTGCAGACTATGAATTGAGACTGTGCAGAGGCATGTAATGTGTTGATTTTCAGATCAAATAGAACACACAGAAAAACTGCATGAAATCTGTAGATGACTTGAACTAGCAGACCACTAAACACACAGACTCACGGATTACACACTATGTGGATTGCAGCAAACCATTGAAATGAAAAGAAAAAAAACACACACACACACAGATGCAGACTGAATTTATCTTACAACTTGTGGACTTGTGCAAACTTTTAAAACAAAAACTTCAGACTCAGACTGTATGAATATGCAAATTGTGTGAATGTGCAGACTGTGTTTACACCAGAAAACCTGCAGACTGTTTATACAAATTACAGTCGAATGGACTGTTAAAACATAAACTATGTTCAAACAGTGAAATATGTAAACCAAGTGAAAAAGTCCAAACCAAGTCTTGTTATGAACTCTGCAACACAAAAACTTTATCAAGTTTTAAACAATGAAAAAGTGTTCAGACTGAAAATCAACACAGATCAAATGAAACTGTGTTCAGGCTGAATTGAGACTGTGCAGATCAAACAGTAAAGTGTGAAAATTTGCAAATTGAACTTGCAAATTGAACTTGACCTTTCAGATTGTCACACCACATCTAACATCCAATACGACCCGGGTATGACGTCCAAATGCAATGGCTGGAATCATATTTGAAATCTGGTCCAAGTACTGATCTGCCCCATGTATGAACTGTGTGCCACCTCCAGGAAACCTGAATTTATCCTTGTACACAGTAATCCAATTTTGACCACCCTTATATTCAGCTAGTTGTGCATGTGGAACATTGCTATACCACACCTCATCACCACTTCTTGAATCTGCAGATATGTAAAGCTTGCAGATCAATCCAAATCACAGGCTGTTTACACTCAGAACCCTGTGAATTTAACTTTCAGATCACTTGAACTTTACAGAAACTTGAACTAATTCCACAATTCAACCAGTGACCTGTGCATTAAATTGAAACCGTATTTGGATTTCCAGCAAAGGTCTGTGCACATTTGCTTCCCTTCCAAAGCTTTATGATGATTTCACCTTTCCCTTTCCATCAATATACTCAACACCATTTCTTGCAGAAACATTTCATCACAGACACCAAATTTTCCCAAATTGACACCTTCAAATCTTGTTTTGAACACACTTCAGACCTTCATGAAGATGACAATAACAGTGAGATGGCCAACAATGGCGAAAAACCAAATGGGTATGATTTGGTTTACAAGATTCAAGAATGTGCGCATTTGGGTCTTTGTGACCATGGTCAACAGCTTCATTGCTATGTTTTGAGATCTGAGTTCACTTCCAATTACAACGATTGAAATCTGCAATCTAAAACTTGAAACATCAATTGAATCAGCATATCAATTGATTTGAAAAAGAACCAAAATGAAATTGGAACTCTGATTTTCTTGAATTCAAACACGCCAATCAATCTCTTTCAAACGCGCAGACCAAAGAATCTCAAACGCGCAAATCGATGATCTCAAACTCGACCTGCAGATTTAAAAAGAAATTTCAAGTCAATTAAAATTTAACAGGTCAATTGAAATTGAATTTGATTGGAATGCAAAAAATCAAATGAAATGGAACTCCAATTGGAATTAACAATCACTGCAATCAATTAGTTTAGAATGCGCAAAAGCAATTAGGTTGAAATCCTCAAATCAATTTGATTCCAAAACGCGCAGATCGAATAACTGTGAAACGCGCAAATGAAATTAAACTTCAAACGCGCAAGTCGAATTGAAACTGAAACGCGCAAGTGCCTAAACGCGCAAATGCCTCAAACTCGCAAATTGATTCGAAATTAAAACACGCAAGTTTAATTGGATTTTAAACACGCAAGTCGAATAGATTTCAGAAACGTGCAGACTGAAATTGAAATGCTCAAATTGATTAAAATTGAAATACGCAGGTCAATTAGAATTGAAATGGCAAATCAATTTGAACTTTCAGAAGTCTGTAATCAAACACGCAAATGGAATTAGCCTGGAAAACTGGAACTCGCAGGTAATGCCTTGCGGGTTTAGAGAACGCGCAGATGCTTATCTACGTGTTTTCTCAAACTCGCAGATTGAATTATGCTCGAAACTCGCTAATAGGAACTTGCGAGTTTTGATGGAATTCACAGAAAACGTTTGCGTGTTTTGATGATGAACTAGCAGAAGACAAACTTCATACTCGCAGGCTGCTTATTGTTCCACACATTGATTGAAGTAAATTCAAATCAATTGAAATTGAATCCTGAAATTTTACCAATACAATCAATTGCATCAATTTAAATCAAATGTATTCTCAGATTTCATCCGTTGGAACTTGAATTCTAACCCAACACTTGCAGATCAATGATTGAATTTTAGCCCTGTGGTTTGCGTGTTCTTCATGAACTCGCAAGCTGTGAATTCTCTGATGCGATCCAAAACAATTCCAACTTGAGAAATTGATTCTCAAAAACCTGCAAATCAATGATCGAAAATCATTTGTAAACACTTTTCTAACAGATCAAATTGACTGAAAATAACAATTTACAGTGCAATTTTCAACATTACAGTGCTTCACATTTTAACAAAACAAATCCAAGAAAATTTACAGTGAAATTGTGATTGATTCGTGAATCATTGTGAATGTAATGTGTTCTAAATCGTATATCGATCACAACAAGATCAATCTTATGATCT
Source organism: Arctium lappa (assembly GCA_023525745.1). Taxonomy (NCBI): domain Eukaryota; kingdom Viridiplantae; phylum Streptophyta; class Magnoliopsida; order Asterales; family Asteraceae; genus Arctium; species Arctium lappa. The sequence continues at coordinate 71,454,299 of CM042051.1, read as the reverse complement.
AATATCAACAAAACAATGAGAATTCAATCCAAGTCTATATTTCCAGAAAATTTCAACAGTAATCAATTTTCAAGTTCGTGAAAATTTCTTGCAAGTTCCAGAAATTAATTCCAATTTTATGTGCAAATCTTTCTAAATCAGTTTCGTTCGCTCTGATACCAATTGAAAATGAAATTCCCAGATTCAAATCAAGCAATCAAACAAGAATCTCAATTAAGAATCAATATGACAGTGTTAACTCTAGACAGAGAGTAGAGAGAGAAATATTCTGATGTATTCATTAAGCTCTTACAAAATTACAAGAAACAAACCTATTTATATGAACTAGAAACTCTCAAGTAATCCAACTAAACTCTCAAGTACTTGAACAAACTCTCAAGTACTTCAACACCTCTAAAACTTATGTTGACTTCTCATTATTTGACTTTCATTGACTTCCTTTGACTATTCAATTACAAGGCTTTACAAGGCTTTCCCAATTAAATCTTGTATACAATTAATGCACTAACATGATTACTTCTGATCAGGACTCGTTCTTAACAAGTTTTATTGCTTTCATGTCTTTAATTTTTCAATAATGTTTGTGAATAAGACTTTGTACTTTGACGACTTTTTGACAAATTGCAGATTTTGAGGTGGAGCTTACATGACAATATCTATCATGACTTTGAAGCTGATTTTATGAGATTCAAGCTAAGCGTAACGATTATTCTAACCTTAATCTCATACGTGTTTGAAAGAAGGATGACTTTCATACATGAAAACATGTTCTTAAACGTTCAAACCACTTCTCAATTCTTAAACAGATTTCATGAATTTAGAAGTGTGATTTTAATTGTTTTCGGATATGAATATGAGCTTCATTGTTTAACTAACCGTGTGTTTCCAAAGATAAATACTTGTGTATTATCTTTTCTATATACTGTAAAGTATTCACACACACATGTTTTGTACTTTATTTTGACTAACTTCTTACCATGTCTCGAATTGAAACTAATTTTCGATGGTAAGACACCCCGTTTGAACTTCATTGATATTCGAGCGTTATTTCATTCAAAACGTTTCTTTCGAGACTTGTCTATATTTGATTCGTATATATAAATTCCAATTTTTCATGACCTAAACTTTTAATGATAAATCATTCCTATTTGATCTTTTTCATACATAGTCAGATTCTCAAACAAGTCATTTGTATTCTAAGTCCAAGATGAAGTCAACTCTTAAGCATCAAAGTCAAAGTCAATGAAATAAAAGTCAAAGTAAAATTTATAGTGTTGTAAGAGTTTTAGTTGTTTTTGCGTTCCTGTGGTGTGCGTGTTTTGTTTTTGTATATATAGGTGTGTTGTGCGTGTTACTTGTAGCACAACAGAGAGAGTCATATGAGGTTCATAGTTAGAGAGAGAAAGTGTTGTGAGAGTTTGTAATTGAAATCTGTGATTGATATGAAAATAGAAATTGATTGAAATTACATTGTGTCATCTTGTTTACATTGTTATCTGGGATAACAATTGGTATCAGAGCATACAAAATTCAGAGAAAACAAGGATCGAATCAAAGAATTCTTGGTCGTATTTTTCAAGAACTCACTAGTTGACTGTGGAAATTTGATTTTTGCAAATTAGTGTTGTATTAGATCTGATTTTGATTTTTGCAATTGTGTTCGATATTACATATAGATCATTTTCTGTTTGTATTGTGTTGCCCAATGCACAAAAGATGTATGTGAATTTTGGATTCGTAGAAAAGTTTAGTTCGAGTCTGTGATCAATCAAATTTGTAATTTCTAGTGTTTTGTTTCAAAATCTTTCAATTGTAATCGATTCAAAACATGTATCAGGAAGTTTCTACGGATTTTCATGGAAATTGGTGAAAGTTTGATCGAAATCAGTGCAAAAATCAAGTTTTGGAACTGTACAAGTCAAGAACTCGCAAGATTCAAAGAACTCGCAGACCAAGAACACGCAAGGTTTGAAGAACTCGCAAAGACCTACAACTCGTTTGAAGTGAAGAACTCGCAAAGGGTTGTGTGCGCGAAGTAGAAACACGTAGATCACAGTGTGCGTGTTTCTACTGATTACTCTCTTCGTCGTGCGCGAAGTCAAGTCTGCAAGAAGTTAATTGTTTGCGTGTTTCATTTTTGCGCGAAGTGATCTTGTCAAAATAATTCTAAGTCCAAAACTCGCAAGCCTTTTTCTTGCGCGTTTACATTTAGCGAGTTTCACGTTTTGAAATATATTCTAAGTCCAGAACTCGCAAGTCTTTGCGAGAAGTGAAAGAACTCGCACACAGTATCGTGCGTGAACCTTAAACTCGCATAAGCCTGCTTGCGCGAACTTTAGTTCTCGCAACCTTCTTTGTGCGCGAACCACAAACTCGCAGAACCTTGTGTGCGAGAAGTGTTGTTCCCTTAGTCTTTGTTGTGCACGAAGTTGAAACGCGCACATAGACTCTTGTGCGAAGTTGTTTCTTTATTTGGTATGAGTGTTCTGTACTCAGTAATTTTTTTCCTGACTTTTATCTGAAATTTGACTGAGTTTGATTTTTGTAAATCCAGTTTGTTTTATGAATTTTGACGATCACAGTAAGTAGTGTAACACAAAGATGACTTCAAAGGACGCTCTCTCGATTGGTACTAACGTAAAGCCTCTTGTTCTATTCAAGGGTGAATATGAACAGTGGAAGGATCGTTTTCTCGACTTCGTCGACCGACATGCAAATGGGGAAAACATTCTGCTATCCATTACTGAAGGTCCTATGGTACCACCCACTGTTGAAATACTTGATGATGAATCTTCAGACAATGAGGACGGAGACGAGGACAGGGTGAGAAAAATGAAAACCGTTCCAAAGGAATTTGCACAATATTCTGATTAGCAGAAAAGTCGGTTCAAAGATGATAAACAAGCCAGATCTCTTCTACTTTAGAGTATCCCGAATGACATTTATATCAAGTGTTGGTCCCGAACGTGCTTAACAAGTTTGTAGAAAGGGGGGGGTTGAATACAAACACATAATTTAAAGTTTAATAAATTGTTTATTGATAAATCAAACACAATTTACAAGCCTGTTGCGGAATAAGATTAAGTAGAACCTAATCTAAAGAAACTTAAGAAACACTAAGATGGTTGCACTAGAAGATAGAGAATGGGAGATTAGAGGGTATAGAAAACAAGGGTTTCTATATGTCATAAAGATGAAGGAGAGAGGTGAGCGCTTTCTCCAGATGGAGAGATAATCTTTCTATTTATACCCTATGTGTTAGAATCGAAATTCAAACAAGAATTTAATTCACACACACTCAGAATCAATGCTAAAGAAGTTGCGGAAAAACACTTTAACACTAACAATCAATGAAACAGTATATAAAACTCAAATCACAAGTTTATATTGATTCAACTTGATGATTACACACAAAACCTCAATCTGTTGAACAGACTCAACAGACGTTCTATACTTCTCTATAGAAAGGATCTAAACTAGTCTTGAGGTTAATTCTCTCTAACAAAACATATGAATGAATAATTCTAAAATCAAATACTTCTATACTATATATACAAGATTGAATACAAGATAATTATCAAAATACAATTGATCTTCAGCATCAATACCATAATTATCTTCAGTCTTATCTCCAGCTTATCTTTATCTCCAAATCATCTTTATCTTTAGAAGCATCACTAATTATCTTCAGAAGTATTAACCATCTTCAGTAGCATTAATCTTCAGCAGTACTAACAACTAGTAGTACTAACTCTCCAAGCAGTACTAACTATTCAAGTAGCAACACTAACTCTTCAAGCAGTATTAATTCTACTAGCAGTAGTAATCTTGATAGCCTAGCACTAGTAATCACTTAGCAACATTAATCAGCAGCATAAACCATACTTAGCATATTCAGACCCAACACTATGCATTAAATGCATGGCAAGGTGCTTTAAACCTGTCCTTCTTTGATTGGCAGAGGGAGTCTGACTTTGGGAGACATGCTTTCGGACGTATCATGAACAGTGTAGTTGACAGAGTTGTTGTACGAATTGTGGCATAGGTATGTCCGTTCTGACACATCGTACTGGGTGTCCAGGGAAAGACAAAAGAGAATTGAGGCATAAGCTAAGTGATCATCAATCGCTGAATATCTCTTCCTTCAAAGATACAAAGAAGTTCAGCTATCGCTGAAGCTTTTCCTCAGGTTTCTTCGCGTATGAGTAGAGTTGTCTTTGCTTCACTGATATCCGCATCAGGTCACTAGTAGACTTGTCTTTGTTCTGCAGCTTCATATTCGATTCAGCTATGAACATCTGTTGATACAAAACATGTTTTCAGGGATTACGTTTACATTAGAAATTATCAGCGATAACTGAACAGACTAAGTCTGATCGCTGATAGTGAAACACTAATACATATGAATGTTTACAAGAAAGATCATCAGTGATAACTGAACAAACTTAGTTTGATCGCTGATGGTGAAACACTAATACATATTAATAAATGTAATTTTCACTAAGTATAGAAGAGGGACTTTATCAAATCACTGAGAGAGTTTAGATCAACAATCTCCCCCTATTTGATAATGATAAAGTAACTGAAGAAAATTACTTTATAATTCAAAATGAGGAATAATCAGGACTCATAACATACATGTCCCAATTACTATTTTGAGGGATCTTTTACAGTACTTATAAGGTTAAGTACTTCACTGAAGTTTTCATTAATTCAAAGAGGGAATTACAAGATATGAAAATACAAAGTACAAGTGAAGAACTAACTACTGTAAGTCTAACTAATAGATTACAAGAAATAAGAAACTAATCTATCAGCTTTCTAGAGAAGACTTTGGAGGATTGGTCATATAGTCAGGTGTTTCTTCTTCTCTTTGCCTTCGATCTGCAGATTCTTGACTAATGATTGTCATGATCGGTTCAACTAAAGGAGAGAAGTCACACCATAAGCATAAGAGATCCTTGAGATGACTGAGGGGATAGATAGGGATTTTAGAGACTCCTTGTAATCTGAGCTGTTCCTCGTCATCTCTGAAGAAGATTCCAAAAGGATCTTTAAGTACTTGTCCTGCAAGATATGGTCTACTAGGAGACAGGGATAGATCTAGAACTGAGAGATCAGGAGGAGGACCAAACAAAGCATCCTTTGAGAAATTGATGGAGGTGTCATTTCTGATAGCAGCGATATTCTCAAATGAGGAGGAGAGAGGCTTTCTTTTTAGTTGCCTTGGCTTAGAAGGAAGAGCAGATGACACCTTTAATATAGCAGGGACTCTGTTGATGAGAGCATCATTGATCCCTTCAACATAGCCTCTGTAAGTTGATTTGGATTTCTTCAACGCATCTTTGAACTCTAGCCATTCCATGTAGCCGAAACTTTCAAGCTTTGAAACAAACATAGCCTTAGAGCTTCCATCCTCTCTGGTTATCTCCGTTGTTACAGAAGTTCGGTCCTTCTTCTTTCTCCCAGATATGACAACGGCTACAATCTTCATTGGTTCGGAGCGATAGTTGACTTTATGTTTAGTTCTCCAAAGGCGAATTCTAGATTCGTAATGAACATTTTCTTGGTCCGTTAATGAGAAAGGAATACATGAGTATCCTACAAAAGTTGAGGCCATCAAGAACTGGGAAGCTCCGAAGATCCCAACAGAAATTCGCCAATTTCTCGGTTTAGTAGGTTATTACCAACGGTTCATAGCAAATTACTCGAAGATTGCTCAACCGCTGACGGATTTAACCAAAAAGTATAAGAAATTCATTTGGGGAGAGAAGCAAGAAGAAGAATTTCAAACGCTCAAGCATAATCTATGCAACTCATCAATTATGTCATTGCCAGAAGGCACTGAGAATTTCGTAATTTACTGCGACGCATCACACCAAGATTTGGGATGTGTTGATACAAAAGGACAAGGTCATTGCATATGCGTCAAAACAACTTAAGGTTCACGAGAAGAACTCTACAACTCACGACCTTGAGTTGGGAGTCGTGGTCTTCGCACTCAAGATTTGGAGACACTATCTTTACGGCACAAAATGTACCATCTTTACTGATCACAAAAGTCTCCAGCATATTTTGGATCAGAAAATGTTAAATATGAGACAAAGAAGGTGGGTTGAACTGCTCAACGATTACGATTGCGAAATAAAGTACCACCCTGGCAAGGCTAATGTGGTAGCCGATGCGCTGAGCCGAAAGGAAAGGACCAAACCGTCAAGGACACGAGCGCTGGGTGCAATTGTGCAAACAAGTCTGAAACCCAAATCCTTGAGGCCCAGGAAGAAGCTTTGAGAAAGGAAAATCTGAAAGGTGAATCTCCACATCAATGTGAGCATGAATTTAATGTTAAGACCGACGGGATACGCTACTTTAAAGACCGAGTCTAGATACCAAGGGCTAAGGATTTACGATCAGTCATTTTGGAAGAAGCTCATCAATCAAGGTATTCGATTCACCCGGGAGCCAATAAAATGTACAAAGATCTAAAGGAATTTTACTGGTGGCCTGGAATGAAGAAAGATATTGCCGTCTACGTAAGCAAGTGCTTAACCTGCAGAAAAAATTAAGACGGAACATCAAAAACCGTCCGGCCTTCTGCAGCAACCCGAGATTCCACAATGGAAGTGGGAACAAATCACCATCGATTTCGTGACTAAGTTACCCAAGACTGGGAAGGGGCATGACTCAATCTGGGTTATAGTGGATCGACTTACGAAGTCAGCACACTTTCTTTCCATTCGTGAAGACTTTAAGATATAAAGGCTAGCGTGGATCTATATTGATGAAATCATTGCACGTCATGGAGTGCCCATTTTTATTATCTCCGATAGAGATAGTAGATTTATATCGCGCTTTTCGCAATCACTTCAAAAGGCGTTGGGTACACGTATGGATTTGAGCACATCCTATCATCCACAAACGGATGGACAGTCGAATAGAACAATACAAACCCTTGAAGACATGCTGCGAGCTTGTGTCATAGACTTTGGTGGAAGCTGGGATACTCATCTGCCATTAGTGGAATTCTCCTACAACAACAGCTATCACACCAGCATTCAGTGTGCGTCGTACGAGGCTCTGTATGGACGCAAATATAGATCCCCACTTAGCTGGTTGGAGATTGGTGATCGACAATCATCTAGGACCAAAATTATACAAGAAACAACTGACAAGATCACAATCATTAAGGATAGACTCAAAGCTGCAAGGGATCGTCAGAAGAGTTATGCCGATAACCGATAGAGACAGCTAGAATTTCAAGTAGCAGATAAAGTGTTTCTAAAGGTATCACCATGGAAAGGTTTGATACGCTTTGAAAAGAAGGGAAAGTTGAGCCCGAGGTACATTGATCCATTCGAGATAATCGAAAGGATTGATCTGGTGGCATACAAACTTAAGTTACCTCAGGAACTGAGCACCATTCATGACACATTCCATGTGTCAAACCTTAAGAAGTGTCTAACTGATAACCCCCCGGTCCTACCCCTGGAAGACGTCCAAATCAATGACCAACTGAGCTTTGTGGAAGAACCGATTGAAATTGTTGACCGGGAAGTCAAACGCCTGAGGCGTAGTAAAATTCCAATCTTGAAAATTCGTTGGAACTCGAGGAATGGACCCGAGGACACCTGGGAGCCGGAAGATCATATGAAGATCAAGTATCCCCACCACTTCACAAAGGATCAATCCAGAGATAGCAATCATTAATTTCGGGACGAAATTCTCTTAAGGAGGGGAGACTGTGACATCTGCCTTCCAGAGCTGACAGGGTAGCACCCGAACAGTCTAAATACATGAATAAATATTTAGGATCACCCTATTATGACCTAATTATATAGGTAAGGGTTGTAGTTTCCTAAGAATCCCGGCAGTATACTTAGAATTTCCGGTTACTGTCCGTAACGGATACTTTGTCTTATAAAGTGCCAAACTGATAAAATTAACATCTAAGTGTGTTAAAAACACTAATTAGGATCATTATATATATCCTAATCTACCAAAAGTTTAAAAATCCAAAACACTTGGCTTTCCATAATATATAAAAAAAAAATTTAAGACCAAACATTACCATTCACCTATTTTTGCTTAAAAGAAAATGCAATAAATCAAATTTTGCATTTAACATTAGTTTTTTTAGAGAGAGGAGGCCCTCTCTCTCTCTCCCTCCCATCCCTTTTAAAATTTTCTCAAAATGCCAAGACCATTCTCATTTTCAAATTAACATTTCTCATTTCTTTCATCCACTCTCTCTATCTCTTTCTCTTTCTCACTCTCTTCTTCTCTTCTTCTTCTCTTTGTTCCTAAATTCCAGCCCCATCAACTCTCTAAATTCAGGTTTTGAAGAACAAACAACCTCTCTTCATCAAGGTAAGATGTTCTTCTCTATGTTCTTCATCTCTCCCTTCTTAAATTTCAAGATACTTAACTATTTTTCACCTTTTTCATCATCAACTCTTCATGTTTTCTTGAGGTTTCTGAAAATAAGGGCCTTCGTAGGTCTTAAAATGGTAGGTTAGACACCAAAGACATGTTAAATGTCAAGAAATGGTGATAACCCATGATCCATGTAATCAAAACTCAAGAAAATGGATCTTAGATGACATGCATGACTATTTTCTCACCATCAAAGATGGTAAGGCCCATGCATGTGTATATTCTTCATTGTACATCTAAAGAATGTTCTTTTACAAAAACTTTCACTAAAAAGCATTGTAAAAACGTTTTCAATCAAGAAACCCCATTATATGGGTCAAAAAGTCATGAAATGTTCATAAAATGTAGTTATTTCATTTTCTTATTTCTGTCAGAATTATTGCATGTTGGTGTTTCGGACATAACTTGAACAATATAGACTTAAATGGTTTGAATCTTCTTGTTAAACTTTAACTAATGAAATACCAATCAAGCCCCACTGGAATCACTCAAAAATATTGAGTTTTGACCCCTCAACCTTACCTCTAAAGTTTATGGTGTAATCAGAATCCGGCTGGACAAAATCTTTCACTCAATCAACCATAAACATCATGTAAAACCATAAAAATTAATTATTTGTTTTCTGGAAGTAACTTTAATGATCTGGGAATCAAACAAAATTTGATTCACTTGAAAATATAAAGATTTGAGTACTCAACCATCATTAACAAGTTGAGTGTGCAAAAAGCAACTTTCTGCCAGATTGGGACACTTGGCTTAAAATTGACATAACTCACTCAATTTTGATTCAAATGAGATGAATATTTTTCTGAAAATTTAACCTTTGAGACGGGAATAAAACCCAATTTGAATCACCTAAAAAGACTGAGTTTTGACCCCTGAAATGGCCGAGTCAAAAGAAGGTGTAAGCTGCATAGTTCTCTGTGACCAATAAACTTTAAAGTAATCATTACCCTATCTAGACTTAACCAAAAATGTTTTAATTTATGCCAAAAGTTCCCTAATACATTAAAACGAGTCATATAAAAATTTGGCAAAATAATAAGTTGGGGAAAATATTCAAAATACAAAGATTTTATGACTTAAAATTTCTGACAGCAAACAGTAGCTAATTAACTTTCTTAAAAATGATCATTTTGGACTTTTGGACATAATAATAATTAAAAATGAAGATTTTAATTTTAATATAAATATTATTAGGTAATCAAACTTAAAATAAAATTTGTCAACCCTTAATCCTTAAAATTTCATCCGATAAACCGAAATTATGTCGATAAGTTAAGTAGGACTAGTACTCGCTAATCCTACGTAAAATAAATCTAAAGGTTTTTTTCCTTATAAATTGTATGCCCAAAATCTGTGTTATCAAGAACCATCCAACCTTGTGAATATCTATTATACGCTCAAATGTGTTACCCACATTTAATAAAAAGGCATGTAAGGCATTTATAAGACATAGTGACCTAAGTAACGTCCGAAAACGTAAAAATAGGTTCGAACTGATAATGTGCTTCACTTTCATAGGAAAGACGTAGTACCAAGAATAAAGCAACCTAGCTGATATTCCCGAGCAGCTGCTAAAATCGTGAGTATTCACAACCCCTCTTTTACCGTTTTTATACGTTTTGGGGTGAAAAGCATGTAAATTTACAAATTGTTATTACTGAATGATTGTTCGTTAAAATTGTCGAATTTTGAATTAAATTGTTTATGCACTATGGTATGTATATTTTACGCTGCAAGTGGGTAATCACAGCCCCATTTTAATCGTTTTAATTGATTTGGGGTGGAAAGCATGTAAATTGATTTGGGGTGGAAAGCATCTATACTTAATCGTTTTATACGTTTTGGGGTGAAAATCATGTAAATTTACAAATTGTTATTACTGAATGATTGTTCGTTAAAATTGTCGAATTTTGAATTAAATTGTTTATGCAATATGGTATGTATACTTTACGCTGCAAGTGAGTAATCACAGCCGTTTTAATTGATTTGGGGTGGAAAGCATGCTTAATTAAGTTCATTAAGATTCATGATTGGTTATAATGTGTTGCGTTTATTAAATCATTAAGGCTTATTTATAAGCACTTTGAATTATAATGGTATGACGTTGAAATGGTTGGTATGTTGAGTCTAAGTGAAGTAAAGTCCCCTTGGTACACTACTATTAACTCATCTGAAAATGGGCCTATAGTATTAGTGGATAGCGCTATTTGGTCTGACAAACACACCTTATGCTGACGAGTAAGGGTGCATTATGCTAGAGAAGTGATTATCCATGTGGCTTGACCACCGCTGAGGTAACTCACGTGGGGCGTTGAAAGTTTAAGTCAAGGACGGTTTAGTAGTCGCTCAACGTGGTTTAATAAATACCGACTCAAGTCATACAATTGTTGAATTGGCAATACCCATGAATCATTTTCAAATTATGATATCGAAATATTCGATAAAGTTCCGTTTATCAAACTTTGCATATGAAATATTTTGTGCATAATTAAAACCTGTGAACTCACCAACTCAATGTAGTTGACCTTTTCTTTTATATGCTTTTCAGGTGCAAATAAGTAAGTGATGGAACTTAGGGTACACTCATGTGTGACATCATCAACCGATATGTCATTGACAAATTTTTGTAACAGCCGTTATTTTGAGATCTTTTTTTTTGGGTTTGTATAACAATATTTACACTACTTTGTTGAATGTTATGGTTGGTGTTGTTTATTACTTTATGTTATGAAACCGTGTGCTGTCATATCTCGTGTTTCCGCTTTGGCCGGGTGTGACATGTTTGCACCATTCGACAGTGTTATCGCTGACTGCTTGTTCTTTTGAGTGCTCCTTTACAATTTCTTTTAGTAGAGCAGTCTGGACTTCTATTGGATTCTTTTTCAGCTTCTTGTCTTTGACCTGAGAGGACTGAACTTGATAGCTAGAGAAGCATGTCTTTGACATTCGACGATCAGTTTCTCAGCTCTGACAGATTCTTCAATTTCTGCTTCAGTCAAGAAATGAAACTCTGTAGAAGTTATTTGAAGAGGAACTTTCAGCTGTTGATTCTCTAGATGAGAGATCATCTCTGTTCTTCTATTCATCTCTTCCTATGACCAGTGAGATGGTCTAGAGGGCCTTCCTAGATGGTGCAGGGCTTCTTCCTCTTCTTCTTGTTCATCAATCTCATTTAAGGAGATTGGGATTATTGATTCATCAGCTATGGAAGCTGGGATTATTTGAAGTTCCTTTCCCTTAAGCAGGGGAGAGAACTGTCTGGTCAGAAATAGATAAAAAGAGTTAGTGTTTGTTGGGAAGAAGAAAGATAAAGGCTATAAAGAAACAGGGGTTAGGAGTTTATAGAATGCTATATGGACAATTGAGAGGCACACCTGAGAAGGATTCTCCCCCTCAGATAGTGAAACATTTGTCAGGCTTCCCACAACAACTGCACCCTTTGGTTTGCTTTGGGAAGGGGTTCCTAAAGAAGTTTCATTTCTCCCCCCAGCTGTGACAACTTATTTCGAGGCTATCACTGATGATGCTGCAGAAAACCATAGAGATTGGTCTTCTTCTTCATCGTCATCATCATCATTATCTTGATGTTGCTATTTATCTTGATCCTGAAGATCAAGTTCTTCATCCTCTTCTTCCTCCTCCTCCTCTTCTTCTTCTAATAAAACCTGATAGTACAAAGAAGATGGAGGGGCATTGCCAGAAACCTTATCCCCCTCAATATGAGAGGGAGGTTCTTCCGAGTGAACCTCAACAGCTACTTCCTCTACATTTTCTTCAACATCTTTCTCCCCCCCTTTGTCATTATCATTGAGGGAGAGGTCATCAGTGCGAGAGGTAGTGTTTGTAGTGGCCAACGAACGAACTTCAGCCTCCAAACGATCTAGACGACCTTCAATCACAAGGATATCTGAAGTAGCTTGATGAATAAATTCAAAAGCTATATTTAGAGAGGTACGGTCTGCCGCTATGAAAGAAGGAGGGAGCGTCAGAGATAGTACATTCAGCTTATCCAGACCCTGCTGTAGGATAGATGTGCAGTAATCGATCTTGGTAGATAAATCCTGGACGTCCTTCCTAAGGAGTTGAGTTTGTTGGTGATTGACGACCAAGTCCTCCCTGACTTTGAGAACCTCTCCTTGAAGAGTTGAGACTTGGGAGGCTTTAGCTTTTGAGGAGAAATCAGCCGTCAGTTTCTTTAGCTCTTCACCAGCGTTATTGACAACGCTGGTGGGTTCGTCGATGGAGGTGGTGAGAGAATCCACCTTGACACCTAAACTGTTGACATGAGAGTCAACAGTTGCCATATTAGGACCTGAAAGAAAAGTTAGCTTCTGAGAAACAGGCTTATATGGAGAGATGGGAGTGGTAGTTGTGGGTTTAGGTATACCTGATGGGTCAAACATATTGAAAAATTGCATGTCTCTTTCAAAGGTTTGAGCATCAGGTCCTATAAATGCAACTTGAGGTTGTTGCATGAGAGATGGAGGGTTAGAGACCAAAGAAATGGGAGGAATAGTAATGGGGATAGAAGAAGTTGGGATGTGGGTGGTTACCTCAGTTTGTTGTTGAACTGAGATGGTTGGTGGTGTCACTGATGTTATGGCAGCGACCGAGATCACTGGCATGGTTGTTGAGGTGACAACTGAAGATGTGGAGGAGAGACCCACAAAACCATCCAAGGTAGTTTGTTGAGAAACTACCTCAGGCCTTGAGCTAGGGGCGATTGTCTCCTTAGTCATTTGGCCTTCTTCGAAGGACCAGAAAGACTAGCTGATGGTCTTTTGGAAGCGGTTTTAGCGGCAGGGTTAGCTGGAGAAGGAACCTCTGGCGCAGCCGCTGAAGAAGAAGAATGGAGAGAGAGAGTCGAGAGCGTAGAGTTGAGATACTTACCTCGTTGTCGACCGGTTTGACTTCCAACGATCGCTGACCCACTTTGGCGAAAGTACCATCTTGAGTAGTAGGGTAAGTGTCAGGGTAGAGAAACTTCAGATATGCACAGATGAACCGTACATAAGGAATCTTGGGATCCCTCTCCGTCTTCTCTATCTTTGACTTGAGATCGTCAAAGATAGCAGTAGCGTAGTCAAAATTCTTTCCAGCGATCACAGACTAAGCTATTTGGAGATGAACTTTGCTCGCCTGATCCAGTGAGCCACTCTTCCCACTCATACATTGAATGATGTGTGAGATGATGTAGTTTAGTTGGGAAGGCATATTGGCCTTCAAGATCTTTGTCTGCTTCTTGTTGGGAATGGTGGTGCGAGGCTTGTTCTCCCAGTAGTATTCCATGTCATCCAGAAACTGGATGAGTTCAGTATCAATTGGGAGGGCATTGAATCCACCTTTGGGTTTGTCAGGGAATCGAAGTGACTTCCTCAGACTGTATGCAGTCATCATGCCTGGTCCTAAATCAGCACGGAAGGAGAGAGCAGGAACCAGTTCACCTTTCTTGTTGGTGAAGGTGGTTTCGTCAGCAGTGAACCAAAACTGTTGTAGAAGCGTTTTGGATTGTTTAGGATCCACAATGATCGCGTAATCAAGACACGACTGCTTCAGGAACTGAGCTACTTCCACCAAGTGTAGGTATTTGACATCATCTAAGTCCAAGCGTGGAAGGTGATTGTTCTTGGGTATCTTAGATTCAGTGAGAGAAAACTTGACGGTCTTGGAAGTAATGAGAGCTGATTGTGCCATTTCTGAATATGGAAAGAAGGAGAAAAGATAGATAGAAACGTTTAGAGTCAATTTTTTTTACCAGTTTCTATTTTCAAAAAGAAACATAGGAAAAATTTAAATTATTTTGAGAATAAACATTGTTCTTGAAGAAGAAAGAACATGAAGAAAACAAAAGGTTTGAATCAATAAAATCAAAAAATGATTTTAAAGTTTAAGAAATATTGTGAAAAACCCATAATGATGGAACAGATTTAGGATTTTGTAACAAAATTTATGAAGAAAAGATTAACAAAGTACCCTGTTGATCTTGAAGGAAGAAGATGCAAATGCTTGAAGGAGTTGTTTGCTGGAAATGCCTTGAGAGAGAATTATTGCTTGAAAAAATTTCCAGAAAGCGTAAAGAGGTAAAATTGAAAAGACATTCCTTTTATACGTAGAGGGAGAGAGAGAGAGAGAGGCGGGAAAATAAATGTTCATCATGACATGGACACGTTTTACGAAGTTGATTGGATAGAAGGGCAACGGACGAACGACGTCATAGGAGAGATTTATTTGTCCTTTTCGAAATTATCTCTGAAGGAAAGTCAGAGATAGGTTTTCTTTTTGAAATAATCCCTGATAAAAATTCAGCGATTGATTTTTCTTTTGAAAAGGATCACTGATGAGAAGTGTCAGTGATAGATTTTGTTTATCAAAAAGCTTTTAATCATTTGAAGAATAATCAGTGACTAAAGTTTTTTTATTTTTGAAAAACGTTTTACTGAATGAAGATTCAGTGATTGAGAGTGAGAGAACATACCTGAGAGTCAAACATTTATTCAGAGATTAAGTGATAAAGGGGAACTTAGAAGAACTGACATAATGCATGAACGATGAAGAGTATCTCTTCAAGATTCAACATTCCAAGCTCACTGATGAGAAAGTTGAACCTTGTCTCATCAAGAGGTTTGGTGAATAAATCAACAAGCTGATAGTCAGTGGGAATAAAGTGAAGTTTAATATCACCATTCATCACATGATCTCGGATAAAATGATATCTGATCTCTATGTGTTTCGTCTTTGAATGTAGTACTGGATTATTTGCTATAGCGATAGCACTACTGCTGTCGCAATAGATTGGAATCTTTGATAGCTGAAGGTCATAGTCTAATAGTTGATTTCTCATCCATAAGACCTGAGCACAACAACTTCCAGCGGCTACATATTCAGCTTCAACTGTGGAAGTGGACACATAATTTTGTTTTTTTCTTGTCCAGCTTACCAGCTTTCCTCCTAGGAGTTGACATCCACTAGTGGTACTTTTTCTATCGAGTTTACTACCTGCAAAAATCACTATCGGAATATCCAGTTAGATCGAACCCTGAGTCTTTGGAATACCAATGACCGAGTGTAGGAGTTCCTTTCAGATATCTGAAAATTCGTTTAACAACGATCATATGGGGTTCCTTGGGTTCAGATTGATAGCGAACACATAAACATGTAGAGTACAAGATGTCAGGTCGGCTAACTGTAAGATACAACAGGGAGCCTATCATTCCTCTATTGGCAGTGACATTAACAGGTTTTCCAGATGGATCTTTGTTTAGTGTCAGAGGAGGTGCCATGGGAGTTTTCATCGCTGAAGTTTGTGTTAGATCAAACTTCTTCAGCATATCTTTAACATACTTACCTTGGCTGATAAAAGTATCTTTTTTAGATTGTTTAACATACTTATTTTGTATTTTTTCTTCATTCTTTCAGCGAAGCGAGTACATAGAGATGGGTTAGTAGAACCAAATATGATGTCATCGACATATATTTGTACAAGAATAATATGAACTTTTATCTTTCTGAAAAATAATGTATTATCAATTTTGCCACGTTCAAAATTTTCAGAGATAAGAAAAGATGAGAGAGTGTCATACCAAGCATGAGGGGCTTGTTTTAGACCATAGAGAGCCTTATCCAATTTATAAACATAATTTGGATGCTTAGGGTCATAGAACCCTGGGGGTTGTTCTACATAGACTTCTTCATTTAGCTTTCTATTTAGGAACGCTGATTTTACATCCATTTGATACACAATGAAGTCTTTGTAGACTGCATAGGCTAAGAAGAGTCAAATTGCTTCGAGCCTAGCCATAGGGGCAAAGGTTTCATCATAGTCTATGCCTTCCTCTTGTCGGTATTCCTGAGTAACAAGTCGAGCCTTAACGCGGGTTACAGTTCCATGTTCATCTAACTTTTTTCTAAACACCCATTTGGTACCTATAATAGTTTTATCAGATGGTCTAGGAACGAGATTCCAAACTTTGTTGCGAGTGAACTCAGTCAGCTCTTCTTGCATAGCGCTGACCCAGTTTGGATCTCTGAGGGAATCATCAGTCTTCTTTGGCTCTATTAAAGAAATATGGTTGACAAAGAGGCAGATATTACCTGAACTTTGACGTGTCTGAATACCTGCATCGAGATCACCAAGAATTTGATATATGGGGTGATCTCTGGTCCATCGCTGAGCAGGAGCATGATCGCTCATTTCAGAGGTTGGATCAACAATAGGAATGTTCACTTATGAAGAAGCCTGAGGTTCATCAGCTATTAATTGTTGAGTGTCAGACAGACCATTGTTTTCTGAGAGGTTTTCAGATGAAGATAGATCTGATGGAGGAAGTGTGTTTAGAGGCTCAGCTGAAACCCATGAGATGGATTCAGCGTTAGGAGGTATGATGTTTAGATCATCATCAGCAGCTGCAGGATCTATGTGTTGATGGTTTGAAAAGAAAGGTTTTGTTTCTCTGTAATGAGAAAACATCCAAGCATTTAACTTTTCATTGTCAGTGATTGGTTTAGAGTTTGTTGAGTGAGTTTCATCAAAGGTGACATGAATTATTTCTTCCACAGATTGTCTTCTTTTGTTGAAAACTCTGTAGGCTTTGGAGATAGAGGAATATCCAAGAAATATTCCTTCATCCGCTTTTGGATTGAACTTTCCAAGTTGATCTTTGTTGTTTAAGATAAAGCACTGACAACCAAAGATATGAAGAAAACTGATATATGGTTTTCTTCCATGAAAAAGTTTATAAGTTGTCTTTCCAAATCGCTTTACTATTAGCTATCTGTTTTGAGTAAAACATCCAGTGTTTATAACTTCAGCCTAAAATTGAGTCGGGAGGTGAGAATCGCTAAGCATTGATCTAACAACTTCAATGATCATTCTATTTCTTCTTTCAGCGACTCCGTTTTGCTGAGGTTTTCTTACCGAAGAGAAATTGTGAGAAATTCCCTTGTTCTCAAAGAAATTGTTCAGAGAACTATTTTTGAATTCAATTCCATGATCACTTCTTATTGAACGAACAGTTAGATTATTCAACACTTCCATATTTTTAACAAAAGATATTAGTTCTTCTGGAGTATCACTCTTGTAGCGAAGAAAGATAACCCAAGTGTAGCAAGAGTATTCATCTACAATGACATGTGTGTATTTCTTTCCAGCTATAGATTGGATGTTGACAGGGCCAAACAAATCAATATGCAGGAGTTAAAGAGGACTTGTCACTGATGAAACTTGTTTAGACTTGAAACTAGCCTATGTCTATTTTCCTTTTACACATGCTTAGGCGAGAGATTCTTTAGCATATGAGTGCTGAGGAAGACCAGAAACCAATTCCTTAGATGAGAGAGAGTTCAGGGTTTTGAAGTTTAGATGAGAGAGCCTTTTGTGCCATAGTCAGTTGACATCAGAAGAGGCTTTAGAGAGAAAACATACGTTTTCAGTGGTAGTAGAGTCCATATCTATTACATAGACATTTTCTTTACGATAACCACTGAGAGCAAGTTTTCTGTTCCCAATTACCACTGAACATGCTTTCTTGGTAAAGCGAACTTCATAGTTTGTCACAAAGCTGACTGATGCTCAAAAGATTGTGCTTCAGTCCATCTACATAAGCGACTCTTCTAAGGGTAGTTGTCCCATTGCTGAGGACACCAAACCCTCGGGTATATCCTTTTTCATTTCCACCAAAGGTCATAGAGGGACCTTTCTCTTCCTTGTATTCAGTTAGCATGTATTTTTGTCCTGTCATATGACATGAGCATCCACTATCAAGATACTAGATGCCCTTTGATCCCTACAAACATAAGAAAGATTAAGCTTTGTTTGGTACCCACTTTTCAATGCGTCCTTTAGGGTTAGTGGATATGGAAGGTTCTTAACCTTAGTTGTATTTTTCACCTTTGTAGATTTCTCAGCTTTGGTGACCTTCTCAGCCTTGGAGGCATTCGTCTTCACTTTAGCTGTTATATCAGCTTTAGTGGCAGTTGGACATTTGCTAGCAATATGGTCAGTAAGTCCACAGTGATAGCATTTTCTATATTTGAATGTGGTTTTAGGACTAGAAGTAGAAGGTTTTGAGAATTTTAGATGAGCAGGGCCAGCTCCAAGAATGCCTTTAGCATGAGATCTGGGAGGAATTTTCATTTCTTCAGATCTCTTAGGCTTAAGATCAATCTTTAGCATTGGTGTACAGAGATCAAAGATTTCTATCACAGAGCTAGAAGATTGTTTTACTGAAGGTTTAGAAGGAACTTTCAACTTTGCTTTCTTGGTAGCCTTTTGAGGATGGATAATAGATTTTCCTTAATCTGCAGGCTTAGGGCCTTTAGATATATCCTCAGGTATGGGATTAGAAGAAGATGATGAAGGGCATTGATCTTGAGAAGGGTCAGGAATAGAGGAGACAAACGTTCCAAACTTAAGCATGTAACTGTCTTCTTTAGGCTCATCCTGTGGGTTCCAAAAACCAAGACCAGTTCTATCACTTGCAGGGATTTGAGCACTTATGATCTCAGTGATCTTTGTTGAGGATTTGCACCATCCTTCAACAGTAGCCTTATCTGCTTTTAGAGCAGCGATAGATTGTTCGCGTTCAATGCTGATGATTTCATTAACAATGACTTGATCTTTCAAACTTTACTCTAAAAGAGTCAGTTCTCTGATCTTTTCAAGACATTTCTATAACTGTTCAGTTAAATCAATGTTTTGTTCTCAGCTAGAGTTTTGCCGTTTAGAGCATTGTATAGAACAATCATCAGTATATCAACAACGCGACTTATCTCTGCTTCAGGTAGAGAGGGATTAGTAGAGATAGATACCTGAGATGATATATAGCTCATAGAAGTTTCAGTTGGTTTTTCCACTTCTTCTTTAATCTCAACCATGAGGAAGAAATTAGCTACTTCTTCTTCATCAGAACTTGATTCTTCGGATTTAGCCCAGTCGTGTTCTTTAGCGATGAGACCTTTACCTTTTCACTTGTAGTTTTTCAACTTTTGATATTTTTCTTACAGTTTAAGGTATTTGTCATCACTGGATCTTCTCGAGGTAGAAGGTTTGAAGACTTTCTTCGACCTGCACTCACTTGCAAAGTGTCCAATCGTTTCACAGCTAAAGCAAGTAGCAGTAGCCTTATCAACAGGGGTTGATTTTGGCATGTTAGTAAAAGAGAGAGGCTTATTTCTTCGGAAATTGCTCTTTCTTGCAAATCTCTTAAAAGAGTTTGTCAAGTGTGCTAAGGACTCATCAAACTCTGAAAGATCAGTGTCTGATAGATCCTCATAATCAGAATCTAACTCAGTGATAGTGAGAATAGATCGCTGAGATGGGATTATATATGAAGAGACTAAAGCAACAGGAGTGGTTTTGGAGTCTTTAGAATATTTTATAAGATTCTTCTTCAAGAGATTTGATTGCTCATAGTTGAGCAATATTCCATACAAGGTGTTGAGAGAAAGAGAATTTGTCTTTTGTCAGCTTGAGACATACTGAATAATTATCCCAGCATTGAGGAAGACATTCTAAGAATTTTGTTAGGATCTCAAAATTAGAATAGGTCCTATCAACATTTCTTAGATAAATGATTAAGCAGTTAAACCGCTGATGAACATCAGAGAGAGATTCATTCTTACCAGCGATAAAACTTTCATACTTCCTTACCAAGTTAATCTTTCGAGTCTCTTGGATTTCAGTGGGGCCTTCATATTGAACACATATGGTCTCCCACATTTCTTTAGAAGTTTTAAGATGCATGATGGAATGGAAAACTTCATCAGGCAGAGCCATAGAGATAATGGTTTTGCCCTTGCATCTATACCAACCTTCTTTTTGTCTTCATCACTCCATTGTCTCATTTCCTTAACAACATAACGTTCAGGGATAGCAGAAGTGGTGGTAGTAGCTGGAACGAGAACTATGATTTGGACAGGTTCATAGGGTCCATTTGCTACGTACTCAGGTATAGTGGGATCTGCACCTTCAAGAAATAGCATCATTCGATTCTTCCAGAGAGAAAAGTTATCTCTGCTAAATCGAGGAGTTTTAGAAAGTGAACCATTATCATAGTAGTTTGTGTTTGTGTTAAGTGTCATTTTAGAATAGCAAGGAAGAGAATAAAGTAAGATCTTGTTTATTAGATTAAACAATCTGCTCTGATACCACTTGTTGGTCCCGAAGGTGCTTAACAAGTTTGTAGAAAGGGGGGGGGTTTGAATACAAACACATAATTTAAAGTTAAATAAATTGTTTATTGATAAATCAAACACAATTTACAAGTCTGTTGCGGAATAAGATTAAGTAGAACCTAATATAAACAAACTTAAGAAACACTAAGATGGTTGCTCTAGAAGATAGAGAATGGGAGATTAGAGAGTATAGAAAACAAGGGTTTCTATATGTCAGAAAGATGAAGGAGAGAGGTGAACGCTTTCTCCAGATGGAGATTTAATCTTTCTATTTATTCCCTATGCATTAAATGCATGGCAGGGTGCTTTACACGTGTCCTTCTTTGATTGGCAGAGGGAGTCTGACTTTGGGAGACATGCTTTCGGCCGTATCATGAACAGTGTAGTTGACAGAGTTGTTGTACGAATTGTGGCAGAGGTATGTCCATTCTGATACATCGTACTGGGTGTGCAGGGAAAGACAAAGGAGACTTGAGGCATAAGCTAAGTGATCATCGATCGCTGAATATCTCTTCCTTCAGAGATACAAAGAAGTTCAGCTATCGCTGAAGCTTTTCCTCAGGTTTCATCGCGTATGAGTAGAGTTGTCTTTGCTTCACTGATATCCGCATCAGGTCACTAGTAGACTTGTCATTATTCAGTAGCTTCGTCTTAAATTCAGCTATGAACATCTGTTGACGCGAAACTTGTCTTCGGGGATTACGTTTACATCAGAAATCATCTCCGATAACTGAATAGACTCAGTATGATCGCTGATAGTGAAACACTAATACATATGAATGTTTGCAAGAAAGATCATCAGTGATAACTGAACAGACTCAATTTGATCGCTGATGGTGAAACACTAATACATATTAATAAACGCAATTTTAACTAAGTATAGAAGAGGGTCTTTATCAAATCACTGAGAGAGTTTGGATCAACATCAAGATCGACAACTACAAAGCAAAGGCGAAAAAGATGTTGGATCAGTTACAGAAGATGATGATGGGCTCCATGGTGGGAAACCAGATGAAAGTGGCCAACGGTAAAAACAGCTATGAAGAGTTTAAGGCCAAAGAAAATGAAAGCCTCGAGGAAACGAATGAGAGATTCGTGCTTCTTCTGAACGAACTTTCAAAGAACAAAGTCAAGAAGAAGCAGATCGAGAACAATGTCAAGTTTCTCAACATTCTGCAGCCGGAGTGGAAGAAGCACACTCGCAGAATGAAACAAATGAAGGATCTAGGTGACATTCCACTACACGAGGTTTATGAGACTTTATGCCAAAATGAAGAAGAGGTTGAAGAGAAAAGAGCTGAGAAGAAGTAATCTGAGAAAACAGTGACCCTATTGCTTTAGTAGCTGGCCAGAAGGAGACAAAAAAGAAAGAAAAAGAAGAAAAAAAAGTAAGTAGTGATACCCAGTTCTGATTCTGATTCTAAGTCGGACAGTGATGATGGCGAAAACCTAAAGCAAGCAATGATTTTATTGACCCATGCTTTTCAAAAGAAGTTCTACAAGAAATCGGGTTCTAATTCTTAGAGGTATTCGTCTGGTGCAAAGAATCATGAACATCGGGAAAGAATTGAAGGTAAAAGATTTGAGGAGAAAATATGTGTGGACAGAAAGCCGGAAGAGAAGAAAAAGTATCTGAATGATTATACTGGTGCTGAAAAGAAGACAGATGACCTGATCAAATGCTACAATTGTGGTAAAGTCGGTCACTATGCAAAGGACTGTCGGAAGCCCAAAGTTCGAAATTCAGAATATTACAAGAACAAGATGCTCTTGGCCTAGCAACAAGAGGCTGACAAGGCACTCATGGCTGAAGATGAGTTCTGGTTAGATCATTCAGATGACGAAGAAGAGAAGGACGAAACAACCCATATGTGCTAGATGGGAGACCCGGTGAAGTATGATGATTCTGATGAAGAGACAACTGATGAGGTACTTAATCTTTCCAAATCTGATTTTATGACCAAAATGGAAGCCATGATGGTCGAACTTCAAGATCTTAAAAATAAACTAAAAAAGGAAAAGTGTAGAATTGCAAAGAAAAATCAAAAGATCTTTGATCTTAACAAAGCAGTTGTTGGGAACAAAGATTTAATTGATTCTCTAAACAAATCTGTTTTTACTCTTAAACAAGAAAAAGATTGTTTTGAAAGTAAGATTTCTGATTTTATTTCTAAGATTTCTAAGTTTGATTTTGAGAAACAAGAATCTATACTAAAAGCTCACAAATTAAAGGTAGAAAATAAGAGCTTATCAAAAAAGGTAAATGGTTTGGAAGCCAAATTGTATGCACGAGGCCAAACAGATCAAACCATCTTTTTAAATACCCCTAATGAGGAAACTGATGTTAAAGAGAAGTGGGGTCTCGGTTACGAAAACCCACACTATCTTAAGAAAGCCATCAGAAAACAACACGCTTTACATAATTTTGATTTTCAATATGCGGCTGCTAAATATACTCATTTGAAACCCAAATTTGTTACCAAATCACCAGATGAGGTTGAGGCAAAAGAAGATGAGAAAAGAAAGAACTTAAAGAAAATGCAACTACCATTCTTCTATCAAAAGTTGAATGATAGTTATATTTCAAAACAACCAAAATCTCTTTCAAATGATTATTTTGAAAGCTATTCGATAAAAGAGTTGGAGGCAAAGCCTATAAAAGCTAAAATTTATGTTCCTCCACTCATTTTAGAAAGCAAAATAATCGAACTTGAAAATGTTTTATCTGATGAAAGAATATTGACTGACATTGAAAAAGTTGTATTTTCAACTGTTATAAAGAACACAGTTTTTAAAGTTGAATCTCAAGAGTGTTCTACATCTTCTAAAGCACCTCAAACTTCTGAAGTTGATCTTGATGACTTATTTGCGTCTGCAAATGATTTTTTAAATTCTGATGAATGGTTTGTAGATGAGATTGATATGTTTGAATTTAATGCTCAACTTCCAGATCATTCTACTTTTGTTATAAATGGTGAAGCATTACCAAGTGTTCATAAAGTTGGTGAATCATCAACTACGGTTGGTGAATCAATTTCTGTGAATGCTGATTACTATGCTAAAGGTAAGAAGCAAAAGAAATGGCGCTCATAGAAACAGAACAACACTGGTAAGCTTACAAAAAGACAATCTAAGAAATATGATTTTCCTAACAGGTCTAAATCTTATGTTTAAGTGAATAATAGAAGTTATGAAGAAAGAAAAGAGTGGCGACCTAAACGGAAGATTGATGAGAAAGCCAAATCATTTCCTGATACTTTTTGTAATAGATATATTGGTAGTTCTTCTGATGTAGTTGGTAGTGTTGCTTCCAATAAACAAAACCTTGTAATTCCTTACAAGCGATATTCAATAAAGAAATTACTCCGAATATCTTGATCTACTACTATGTCATCTAATTATAGACGGAATGATTTTATTTCTCACCGATTTTCTGATAATTGGTTTGGTACTTATCATGTTTGTTCTTATAAGCCTTTTACATCAAAAGTTTTTCAAAAGTTCAGAGGATCCATATATAAATGGATACCAAAATCTTTTACTAATCCGTTAGGACCCACTTTTAAATGGGTACCTAAAGTTGTTATTCCCTGTTTTCTCTTATGCAGACTCGTCATATGTGGTACTTGGATAGCGGGTGTTCCAAGCATATGACAGGGCAAAAGGATTTATTGTCTAATTATACAGAGAAATTATGTGGGAATGTACGATTTGACAACGATCAGTTTTCACCGATTCTCGGCTAGAGTGATGTGATACAAGATAATGTGACGATTACGAAGGTGACTTACGTGGAAGGTTTAGGGAAAAACCTATTCATTATTGGCCAGTTCTGCCAAAAAGATTTAGAGGTAAATTTAAAGGCCAAGAGGTGTTCTATACGCACTGAAGATGGCAAAGAACTATTGGTCGGCACTAGAAAGTCCAACGTTTATACGATCAATTTGTCAAAAGTCCAGACTAACAATCAGGTTTGTCTATCTCACCTGAATTTTTGCTACATCAATAAACTGGTCATGGGCAAGTAAATCAAAGGACTTCCTGAGCTAAAATACGAAAAAGAACACCTATGCGCAGCATGTGAGAAAGGAAAGATGAAGAAAGTTGCACACAAGCCAAAACCTTAACCGAGGACTAGTTCTCCACTAGAATTGCTTCATATGGATCTATGTGGTCAAATGAGAACGCAAAGCATAAGCGGCAAGAAGTATGTCTTAGTTATTGTGGACGATTATTCACGATATACTTGGGTCAAAATTCTGAGATCTAAAGATGAGACGCCTGAAGTCATCATCAGTTTCTTAAAAACTACCCAAGTAAATCTTGAAAAGCCAGTCAAGCTTCTGAGAACAAACAACGACACAAGGTTTAAGAACAAAATTGTTGAAGATTATCTCGAATCGATCGGGATAACACATCAATTCTCTGTTGCTAGAACGCCAGAACAGAATGGAGTAGTAGAAAGCCCGCTCCCACTATGCTCAGTCAATCCGATCTACCTCTATTTATGTGGGTAGAAGTTGTTTCGACTGCGTGCTATACACAAAATCGATCTATAGTACATCGCCGGTTTGGTAAAACACCTTATGCATTAATAAACAATCGTACACCTAGAATTAAACACTTTCACGTTTTTGGATGCAGGTGCTTCGTATTGAATGATAGAGAGAACTTGAACAAGTTCAGACCTAAGGCTGATGAAGGCATATTCATTGGTTATTCTCAAACATCTGCTGCATACCGAGTGTACTTGAAGAAGTCCAAGACAGTGATAGAAAGCGTTAATGTTACATTTGACGAGGAGGTGTCTTCTGAACAACACAGTTCAGAACCCGTACTTACAGGAGTTTTAGCTTCTGGACAAATCAATCCAGAACCTGCGGTTAAAGACAATAATTTGGATAAAGCTTCTACATCTACATCTTATTTATCTGAATTAGATTTAATGTTTGAATTATTTTATGATGAGTTTCTAGGATCTAAACTGCTTAAGTCTGTTGTGGTTGACAGGTCAGAGAATTCAGTGCCTAATCATCCAACTAATTCAGATGTATATATTGAACTAGTTCCCCCGATTCAGACATAAACTCCAATTCAAACAAATACTCCTTCAGTGGAAGTTGCACCTGGACATGTTGAAACAGAAGTTACTACTTCAGTTGGTTGCACTGTGATGGATAATCAACAGACTGACCAAGTTGTCCCAACTGAAACTTCTGTACAAGAAACTTCAACTGTAACCCCAGCAAATTCTGAACAAGAAGAAGATTAAAGTAGATACTTAGATGAGAGTTATGAACAATCTACATTGAATCCACTCCCTCACGAATATAAGTGGACCAAAGAGCACCCGATAAGCCAGATAATTGGAGATCCAACTTTACCGGTGCAAACTAGGTCTGCTGTTAAACCCAAATATTAGTTGATAATCAATCACACAACACAATAAGAACAAGATATGAATAGAAATCAAATCAATATGCCATAAACCTCTTGATAATCAGATGAATACGTATGTGTGTGTTCTTGGTGTAAAACCAATACCTTTGTACGTGTAAATCCTATTGAGCGGCCTCCTTTTTCACCGAAATCTAGAAACAAAATTACCTTTTATATTTAGGTCAACATGACCTATGTATTACTAGATATCTACTAAAACACCCCCTAAGGAATTAGACACTATTACAAAATAGACCCCTTTTGACAATTTAATCTTGAATACAATTACTGATCCAACAGTCTCCCCCTTTGGATTCAGGATTAAAAAAAATTGCAGTTATCTCCGGGTCTTTACTTCTCTTGAAAACTTTAGCAGATATGACGTTAAAAGCTTCGAAGCTTGTAGCTTTATACAATCTTCATAACTTTAAGGAAACAAATATCTTCCTCTTTCTTTAAATGAAGTGTCCTTCTAACGATCATCATCAGTCAGGCTTTTGATAAATCAGATAGGTTTAGACACTTTGTTATCTTTGAATTCTTCAGCATTCTTCAATCAATCTTAACATTTCAAAAATTCTTGTATTCTCCCCCTTTTTGATGAGTGGTGAGAATCAACATCATCAAAACATTTCAAAATAATCCAGGAATTTTATCTCCCAAATCAACAAATCAGCGCAATCTTCATGTATAGATCCCTTTGTGGAAATAAAAGACGTCTCCCCCAGATAGAGAGAGTGATTATTTCAATATTTGCATATTCAAATAAGTGATGAGTGGTAACCCTGAATCAACAAATGACTCAGTTCGAAGTGTCTGTCTGTTGGGAAATTCAGAAATGATCAAGTATGGTTAATGCTGCTACAACAGAATTACTACTGCCAGTTGAAGTTAATGATGCTAATACAAGTTAATGCTGCTCATCAATATTAGTACTGCTAGTTCAAAGTTAGTACTGCTTGAAGAGATTAATACTGCTGAGCATAGTTAGTACTGCTGGAGTTAAGACTGCTCAGAGTATTAATGCTGCTAAAGATTAATGCTGCTTATAAGATGAGGACTTCGTATGGAAGGATGTCAGCTGGATGGAATGAAGATATTCATGGAAGTTGGAGATAAAGATGGAAGTTTATATTGAAGATCTTTTATTATTTTGTAATTATCTTTATCTTCAGTATATGTATAGAATAGTTTGTTTTTCTTTGAATGTAACATTCATTCTGAGTTTTTAGCTTTGATAAAGAGAATCAACCTCAAGGTTATATCCCTAATTCTAGAGAAGTAGAATTCGTATTGGTGAGTCTGTTCATCAATATTGAGGTTGTGTGTAAAAGCTTGTGACTTTTAATCATTCAATAAGAGTTTGCAAGTTGTTCATCAGATTTACTGTTTGTTTACTGTTTCATTGAATATCAAAGTGTTATTCCGCAAACTTTCTTTGATATTGTTTTCTGAGAGTTTATTCTTGTTAGAATTAAGATCCTGACAAGTGGTATCAGAGCAAGTATTCTCAGAAACCTACATTCAAAATCACATCATCATGGCTAAAGGTTCAGAGTCTTCAAGCTCAGAAATTCCTACAAAGGTAACATTTAATCTTTGTTCTAAATCCTGTATTGAAACTGTTAAAAGGTACAGGGATCACAACCAGACAATGAGTGATGACCTTAAAAGATTAGAGAGAGATATAAAAGACTATGTAAGAATTGTTGAGAGTTTTGAGGAACAAATTAAGAGTTTCCAAGCCAATGAGCTTCAACACTCTTATGACACATACTACTGGAAGTGGGAGAAAGATCAGTATGAATTTAAGCTTAAACAGAAAGAAGAAGAGAATGAGAAGATAAAGAGTGAGTTTGAAAAAGACAAGCTGGATATTGAGAAATTTTCCAATGCTTCTAAAGTAATGGACTCTTTGCTCCAAATTCAAATCCATGACAAACTTAGAAGAGGAATAGGCTATAACACCACACCACCACCATACAACAACAATTACGTCCCTCCTATATCAGACTTGCTAGAGACCATGAATAGGAAGGAATTGTCTGATGAAGCCACTAAGGTAGATCCTTTAGACAAAGTGGTGGTTGAAACAGACTCTGAAGAAGAGAACTCTAATGATAAAAGTAAGGAGAACACTGTGAGTGGTGAGATTCCTCTAGAAAATCACATTATCACCAATGAGGTATGTGGAAAGACTTGGGTCAAATCTAAGAACATAGTGAAGACTGAGGGAAAGTCTGAGAAGGTTCATTATAAGCAGACCACTGTTGTGAACCCTATCCCTTGCAAACAGTGTGCATGCAATAAATCTGAGCCCCAAAAACATGATAAACCAAGGGGAAATCAGAGAAACTGGAATAATCAGTGGGCACAAAAACAAGGGGTTGATCTGGGTAAAATCAATAGACCAAAACCTTGTTTTATCTGTGGCAAATGGAATCATCTTGCCAAATACTGTTATTTTAATCCTATTAACCAAAGAGTCACTTTTCAAAGACAACCACAAAACTCTTTTGGTTATAGGAATCAAAGAAGGAATCAAATGGCTGAGAAAAGAGCACCTAAAAGGTATCATGCTCAGAACAAGTTTGCTAATACAAAGAAAAACACTCCAAATAAACCAAGGAGTAATTTAAAGACAAAGAAAGCAAACAACTTTGTTCAGGTTTGGGTTCCAATTGTAAAGAAACCTGTTAGTACTGCTCTCCCAGATAGTACTGCTAACAGAAATAGTGCTGCTAACTCAGTTAGTACTGCTAACCAAGTTAGTACTGCTAATAAGGCTAGTGCTGCTTCTAGTAGTAATGCTGCCAAGCCTATAATCTTGACAAAGTATTCCAGCCATGAGATTCCTAAACAACTCATCCAGACTAAACTTACAGATTATATTGATGAGAAAGGACAACCCAAGACCACTTTGGCTTGGGTTCCCTCCAAAACTAACTGATTTATCTAGTGTGCAGGGCAACCAATAGCTCAAGAGAAAGAGCATTTCGCATGTTGATAATGGTTGCTCTTGGAACATAACAGGGAACATGGACTGCGTTCAAAATTCTTCAAAAGATTTGTTGGAGGACATGTTTCATTTGATGCAGAAGTAGATATTATAAGTGTCACACCCCGCTAAAGCGGAAACACAGGATATGGCAGCGCACGGTTTCATGGCATAAAGTAGTAAATAATACCAATCACAACATTTAAAAATGTAATAAAATATGTTTACGTTTACAACCATGATATTCAAAATCATTCCCAAAAGTACGGCTATTACAATAATTAGACAAAACATTCAATATTTGTCGGGATGATTGTTGTCACACACGTTCATGCATCCTAATTATCGGTCCTTACATTAGCACCTGAAAAGCATGTTTAAAGAATAGGTCAACTACATAGAGTTGGTGAGTACACAGGTTTTTATATGCATAAGAGTATTTGTATGCAAAGTTTAGAAACTTTTGTGAAACATTTGTCCACGAAATATTTATGAAATGATTGTTCTATTATATGCACGGGTTATCGTGTATACGGCAATGCTTTAGCATTGAGCCACTACCAAACCTTTCGACAATTCAACGCCCCTTAAAAAAAACTGCGTCATACCACAGCGGTGGACTAACTCCACATGGATAAGGCAAAAATGTCACGACCCCTTTTGAGTCAAGTAACGTTAATGGCAAAGTGCACCTCTAGCTTAACAACTAAAAGTGAGGTTGTCAACCCTAATAGCGCTATCCACTAATTCCACCGGCTCCCGTTCGAGCTAATAGGTAGTGTCCAACAGTAGGGACTTATTCATTTAATACTCAATTGCATCGTCAACTATACATACCATAGTGCATAAATATTTAAATTCAAAATTCAACAAATTGTAATGAACAATCATTTGCGAGTAGAAACAAGTTGCAATTGTAACATGCTTTTCACCCCAAAATACGTAAAACGATAAAAGAGGGGCTGTGAATACTCACAAGTTTGAGCGGTTTCTCCTCGGATACGATTAATATGATGTATAGGCTTTCGCTTCTAGCCCTACCTACGAAAGTGGTATAGTCCATTAGTTCGAGTCTACCCTTATAGTTTATGCGGTTCTTAGATCGCTAAGTCTTATAAGTGCAACACTTGACCCTTTTATTGATTAAATTTTTATGGGTCCAAATCATTCAATTAGTTGTTTTAGTCTATTTACTAAATTATATACTATAATGTGATTTCAAGTACAAATATATAAATCTTTGAATAAGTTATAAAGTTATAAAGTCCAAAAGTCCCCTTTTTAACAAATCTGACCCTTGACTTAAGCTGTCAGAATTTTATGCCTACTTTTAATGATATTATAACCATTTTCCATATGATATTATTTTACCAAATTTTTATAGTGTTTAATTTACTAACTTGGTGAACTTTTGGCATAGGTAACAACCTTTTTGGAGTTGATTAGATAGGGCAATGATGTTCTTAAAGTTCATTGGTCACAGGGATCCACGCAGAGTACACCTTCTGCTTGTCTCGATCATTTGAAGGGTCAAAACTTACCCTTTTCTGGTTATTCAAGTTGAGTCTTGTTCCTTACTCAAAGAAGAAACTTCCAGAAAAAGATTCATCTTATTTGGACCAATAATGAGTGAGTTACACCCGTTTTAAGACAAGTGTCCCAATCTGACAGAAAGTTGCTTTTTGCACACTCAACTTGTTAATGATGGTTGAGTACTCAAATCTTTATATTTTCAAGTGAATCAAATTTTGTTTCATTCCCAGCTCATTAAAGTTACTTTCAGAAAAAGAATCATTAACTTTTATGTTTTTACATGATGGTTATGGTTGATGGATTGAAATATTTTGTCCAGCCGGATTCTAATTGCACAATAAACTTTAGAGGTAAGGTTGAGGGGTCAAAACTCAATATTTTTGAGTGACTCCAGTGGGGTTTGATTGGTATTTCATTAATAAAAGTTTCAGAAGAAGATTCAAACCATTTAATTCTATATTTTTCAAGTTATGTCCGAAACACCAACATGCAATAATTCTGACAGAAATAAGAAAATGAAATAACTACATTTTATGAACATTTCATGACTTTTTGACCCATATAATGGGGTTTCTTGATTTAAAACGTTTTTACAAAGTTTTTTAGTGAAACTTTTTGTAAAAGAATATTCTTTAGATGTACAATGAAGAATATACACATGCATGAACTCTACCATCTTAGATGGTGAGAAAAATAGCCATGCATGTCATCTAAGCTCCATTTTCTTGAGTTTTGGTTACATGGATCATGGGTTATCACCATTTCTTGACATTTAACATGCCTTTAGTGTCTAACCTACCATTTGAAGGCCTATGAAGGTCTTCTTTTCAGAAACTTTAAGAAAGTGAAGAGAAAGGTGAAGAAAATGCAAGTAGAATGAAAGAAAAATGCAAGAAAAGAAAGAGATGAAGATGAATGCAAGAGTAATGAACTTACCCACACTAGAGAATGATTCTTACCTTCAAAGTGGTTGGATTGAGAGAGTTCTTGGGCTGGAAATCGGCCAAAAAGTGAGAGGGAGAGAGAGAGAGAGATGAGAATTTCAAAATGAGAGTGAATATGCCAAAAATGAAAGGTTAGTCTTGAAGAAAGAGTTTAATAATGAGAATTTTTTTTGAGAAGGGGGAGGGAGAGAGAGAGAGAGGGCCGGCCCTTGGGCCTCCTCTCTCTAATATATATATATATATATATATATATATATATATATATTTTTTAAAAATTAATGTCAAATGCAAAATTTGATTTATTGCATTTTCTTAATTTTTTTTATATAGAAAGCCAAGTGTTTTGGATTTTTAAATTTATGGTAAATTAGGATATAAATAATGATCCTAATTAGCGTTTTTAGCACGCTTAGACGTTAATTTTATCAGTTTGGCACTTTATAAGACTGTGTATCCGTTACGGGCGTTAACCGGACATTCTGAGCACGTTGTCGGGAATCTTAGGAAACTAAAGCCCTTGCCTATAAAATTAGGTCGTACTAGGGTGTTCCTATATGTTAAGACATGTATAATATATTTCGGGTGCTAACCTGGAAGTTCTAGAAGGCAGATGTCACAATAAGTGATAAAGGTAAGGGAGATGATGTTGAGCAAATAAGGTACAAATAAAGGAAGTCTATTACCTTCCTCAGAGTACCTCAAGCTTCAAAAAGGGTAAGTGGTTACTACTGCTCTCAGTTAACACTGCTAGTTAGTTAATACTGCTCTCAGTTAAAACTGCTAGTTAGTTAATACTGCTCTCAGTTAATACTGCTCTCAGTTAATACTGCTAGTTAGTTAATACTGCTAGTGGTTAATACTGCTCTCAGTTAATACTGCTCTCAGTTAATACTGCTAGTTAGTTAATACTGCTAGTTAGTTAATACTGCTAGTGGTTAATACTGCTAGTTAGTTAATACTGCTAGGTGTTAATACTGCTTATGTTCCGAATCGTATAAATACCCTTTTTGCCCGCCCAAAAGTTCATAACGACTCTTTGCTTTCTATTCATCTGCTCTCTAACCTTTTCTCTCAAGAACCAAGTGTTCCAGTATAGATTATTCAAGCTTAATGGCGTCTATGGCATTTATCGACGAGCACAATGAAATCGCGATGCTACAAAAGCCAAAGCAAGCTGCAGGATTTCATCAGATAGTGGATTTTTTGAAGTCTAGCCATATCGCCTATGCTCTGACAGTGTCTCCATCAATCTATATCGAGCACCAACAACAATTTTGGGCTAATGCCACCATTGTTACTGAGAATGGTGTGGAAGTGATCAATACAAGGGTGTGTGGCAAACCCTTGACAGTTACTGAAGAGGTAATTCGCATCAGTCTACGTCTAGACGATGCCTCTTGTATCTCATCTATCTCTAATGATGAACTGTTTTCCACTCTTACAAGAATGGGGTATGAAGGCCCATTGGGTGTGTTCAAGTTCTCAAAAGCTAAATTTTCACCCCAATGGCGTTTCTTTGTCCATACCCTTATGCATTGTTTCTCTAAAAAGACTACTGGATGGAGTGAGTTCAGCAGCACCATTGCATATGCTTTGGTCTGCATGGCCACTTCTAGAAAGTACAACTTCTCTAAAATGATTTTCAGTGATCTTGTTTCAAACCTGGGAAGTAAAAAGAGCTTTTATATGTACCCCAGGTTTGTACAAGAAGTTATAACACACGAATTGACGGATATGCCTCACTTTGATGAGGTATATGTACCAAAAATTCCCAAAGGTAAGGTCTTTTCAACCATGAAGAGATCCCCTTTGGACTCGGAAGGAGTTGATACCGCATTGTTCTCTACAATGATGGTGGTGTCCCACACTTAAGAAGGTATGGCAGCAGGGTCAAGGCCCTCATTAGACCATCCCACTGCTAGCCAATCCCAACCTTCCCACTCTATATCAATCCCCAGTCCCTAATTCAAAAGCCAACCTCTCCAATCACCCAAACATATATAAGGAAAAAGGTAAAGAAGGCTCCTTCCCTTCGTGTACCATCACCCACTGAGCCTTTAAGCCCTCTAAGGGAGAATTCACCTTTAGAGAATATCTACAGGGCAACTACAGGGGTGTCTCCCAAACCCAAGGAGGTGCTCACAGAGGAGATGGTTGAGCATATGGGTGAGCAGGCTGCCACTACTCCTGCTAACACAGAGGAGGACAGTGGTAACATAACTAAGACCTCCCCCATGGCAACTTTGAATGAGCAATCATTCAAAGGTCCCAGGTGCCAAGAAACCAAGGGGGTGGATAGTGCTTCTGCTAGGCAGAAGACTTCCACTACAAAAAGATCATATGATCCTTCAAAAGAGGGTAACACTTCTGGAGAAGGTGAGGACAGATATGACTATAATGAATTGATGGAAACAATGGGCAACATCAACCTGGATGTTATTAAAGAAGGCAAAGAGATAGAAGAAATGAAATTGGTAATCTTGTCCCAACAAGTACAAATTGCAAAGTTGAAGAAAATGGTGACCAGGTTGGTGCAAAAGAAGAGAAGAAAGGAGTTTGTGTTGAAGAAAAGATAAAATGATAAAGATGCTTCCAACAAGGGGGAGAAAGAGGCTGAAACAGAGAAAGAAAGTACAACTGAGAGGGATTTGAGGTTGAGGGGGAGCAAGAGGCAGAAATAGAGAAAGTAATAGAATTTGCTCAAGCAGCAGAAACTGTTAATGCTGCTGAAGTAAAAGAAGTAGCAGTAACATGGTTGTCTGTTGAAGAAATGGAGATTGCAGAGACCTTGGTAAAAGCCAAGAATGACACACCTGAGGCTAGTAAAAAGGCCAAAGGAGTGGTCATCAATGAAGGAGGTCTTTCAAAGAAATAAAAAGAAACAGGTAAGGCAAGTCTGAAGGATTCTAAGGGAAAAGGAAAGATGGTTGAAACTGAACAACAACCTTCAAAGAAGAAAAGTCAGATTGAGCTAGATGAAGAGTTAGCAAAGCAGCTTCAAGAACAGATGGAAAAGGAGGAACAAATCCAAACTGAAATAGATAGAGATCTTGCAAGGATAATGGCCAGAAAACTCAATGCAGAATATCAAAAGAGCTTAAAAGCAGCAGCTCAGGTCAAGAAACTTCCAATCAAAAGAATGCCACTCAAAAAGCAGAAGAGACAGCCCTCCAAGACCTTTTTTGTCACACCCCGCTAAAGCGGAAACACGAGGTATAACAGTTTCCGATAAACAATCCACAAGCATAAAGTTCAACCACCATACATTTAATAAAAATACATTACAAAATTTAATAGTAGAATGTTTATCGTGAAATTACAAATCCGAGATATATTAAGATAGCATTGTCCAAAAGTTTGTACATCCCCCAAACATATTCATGTTATACGCAGAACGACCCTTAAAGTTTACCTTCTTGATTACCTGAAAAGCATGTACAAAAATATAGTCAACTACGAGAGTTGGTGAGTTCACAGGTTTTAAAGATGCACAAAACATTTTATATGCAAAAATTTGATAGTTGGAGCATGTTCGTGCTCAAAAGCTTAACTTGTATACTTGGAGCATATACGTGCTCATTAGCTTAACTTGAAAATTTCATGAGTATTACTTTACGTATGACTTGAGTCGGTATAACTTAAACTTGGTTGAGCCACTACTAAACCGTCCCGGACCCTTGTTTTTGCCCCGTGTGCCTTGACTCAGAGGTGGTCTCAAGCGCCACATGGTCAATCACTTCTCTAGTATAGTGCACCCCTAGCTCGTCAGCTGTAAGAAGTGGGGTTGGTCAAGCCCAAATAGCGCTATCCACTAATACTATAGGCCCAATTTTCTGGGTTAATAGTAGTGTCGTCTGGGGACTAACTCTTAAATACTCAACATACCAACTATTTAACGTCATACATCTTACTTTTTTAAAATGCTTGAGAACAAGCCTTGGCGACTTAACAGCGCAAAACATTTCAATTAACTCATGAATCATTATAATCGTACTTAAGCATGCTTTTCACCCCAAAATTATTTAAAACAAGTAAAATGGGGCCGTGAATACTCACCTTGAGAGTGAACTTGGAAACTTAACGATAGTGCTCAAAATAGGTGCCGCTTCCTTGGTTTCCTATAGTGAGGGTTGCCATAGTGGAAATACGTTAATACCCGTTCCTTTGTCCAAATGACCCGTCCAAATAACTTATGAAATGCCATTAAGTAGGTGTCAATGTCCAAAACCATATTTAAATCAATTATAGTCTTATTATGTCTTAACACTAGTCTAGATCTCATTATGATCACTTTTCTGAAAAATTCAGCAGAAGCTGTCCAAAATTTTAGTCAACAAAACCACTATAGAAACATATCTTCCCAAAGGAATGAATTCACCAAATTTTTTATGGTAATAATATAGTGTGTAAAGAATAAATCTGCACTTTTTCATAATTTTTGGATGAGTTTTGATACCTGAAATAATTTCCACAAAGCAGTGTGTCACTGATTTCCGGATCAGTGACATACCTCACTTGTAGCATGCTTTTGGGGTATCAATTCTTTGAATTAGCCAATAATACTTATATGGGTGTAAACCTAACTCAAAATCCTATCATTTGGATAAAGATTCACTTAATTTGGGATAAGAAATGAGGAAGTTATGGCTTCTACAAGATAGGTGTATGAATCTGTCTTCACTGGACAGATTGCACCATTTTCTTGTAAAATCCATTTAAGTGCTCAAATCATCTCCAAAATTAGTGTTTTTGGACTTTTTAGAAAGCTAACACCCTAAATTAAAGTCTATAAGTAAAAAGCCCAAATTTTGACATGTAGAACATGATTTATGCATGTTGGAAGTAGGTCCATTTTCTGGACAGCAAATCTGTGGTAAATTAAGATTATGAAAATTGAAATGGTGATCATTTTACAATTGGTTTATTGAAATAACCATATGTTATCACACCATAATCAATCATAACATAGTCTTGAGATGAAAACCTTTTGATTTATGGACTCATAGCAATCTATAGATGCTCATCCAACACCCATATAAACAATCTACTAACTAAAGTGATATAAACATCACTTTTATGTTCTTAATCATTTGGATTTGAGAATTTCCATCTTAAGAACATATGTAAGTTAAACTATTCTTCATGTAAACATAATCACTATACCATTATCATCATTATTTCAAGCTTTATATGCATGCATTCTTTAAGTGAAAGAATAAGCCACTAATGTATCAAAATTCCATATGCATGAACATCAAACCAAGATTCTTGATGGAAAACCAATTTCTTTCTTTGAAATTGTAATCAAAACTTGCAACATAACATTGTATCTACCAAAAGTAATCCATTTCATGAACAAAAACCTAATTTATACAACATTTAGATGTAAATTTTTACTCCTCAAACCCAAAATCGAAAATGAAAACATAAGAGAGAAGATGTAGTTTTTGAGAATACCTTGAAGATTTGATGAAGAAATTTGATTCTAACTTCAATTTGTTGAGGGATTCTTGCTTGAATTTTGGTTTTGAGCAACAAAATGAAATGGTGGTGGTGTGGGTTGAGGTTCGGCCGAAAGGGAGGAGAGGGAGAGGGAGGTGAAGAGTGTTTTTGAATAAAAAGAGATAATGAGGCTAATTTCTTGTTTTTAATAAAATGGTTTATCAATAAAATATATATATATATATATATATATATATATATATATATATATATAACAACTAATTTTTATTTTCATGACAAGTGTCCATGACTAATCAAAGAAATTATATTAAAAAAATTAATTAA
Source organism: Arctium lappa (assembly GCA_023525745.1). NCBI lineage: Eukaryota > Viridiplantae > Streptophyta > Magnoliopsida > Asterales > Asteraceae > Arctium > Arctium lappa. The sequence continues at coordinate 71,416,988 of CM042051.1, read as the reverse complement.
AATACTTAGTCTATTTCATTAAAATATCATATATATTCGAGAACCGAAATACCCGATTCTCAATTTTTGCTTAAAACAACTTTTATGAAAAAAATGAAAATATTTCAACTAAAATAATATAATTTTATAATTCTATATATTTTGGACCTTAATCAATATTTTTGGCATTTCTGAATTGTGACGGTCAGTTACTGGACTGTTCCGGGCATTCTACGCAACCTCCTAAATTTTCAGGAAACTTTTATCTTAAAAATTTTATACAATTTAAGGAGTGGCAAATACTTAAATCTTAATTTTCATTAACTTAGAAATTAACCTGAGCACTAATCTTGACGGTTGTCACAGTCTCCCCTACTTCGAGAAATTTCGTCCCGAAATTTAAAGTTTGTCACTTCCGGACCGCCTCTTGATTAAACAAGTGAGGATACTTGCGCTTCATAAAATCCTCTCTTTCCCACGTAAATTCAGGTCCGTGACGCGACTTCCAACGAACCTTTAAAATAGGAATTTTACTTCTCAGTCGCTTAACTTCGCGACCCAAAATTTCAACCGGCTCTTCTCTGAAAATAAGCCGTTCGTCCACTAGGATTTCATCTGGGGGTACAATCGCCAACTCGTCAGTTATACACTTCTTTAAATTTGACACGTGGAACGTGTCGTGAATGGCACTCAACTCTTGTGGCAACTTAAGCTTATAAGCTACTGGTCCAATTCTTTCTAATACTTTATATGGACCAATGAATCTTGGGCTTAATTTACCTTTTTTTCCAAATCTCACAACTCCTTTCCATGGAGACACTTTCAGAAGAACCTTGTCACCCTTTTGGAATTCTAAGGGTTTTCTGCGATTATCTGCATAGCTTTTCTGTCGATCTCTTGCAGCTTTAAGCCTGTCTTGTATGGTCGATATTTTGTCGGTAGTCTCCTGTATAATATCAGGCCCAAACAATTGACTGTCACCAATTTCCACCCAACTAAGTGGAGATCGACACTTACGTCCATAAAGGGCTTCGTATGGCGCGCATTGAATACTGGTATGGTAGCTGTTGTTATAAGAAAATTCAATCAATGGTAAGTGCTTATCCCAGCTACCTCCGAAGTCTATAGCACAAGCGCGTAACATGTCTTCCAGAGTCTGGATGGTTCTTTCAGATTGACTATCCGTTTGTGGATGATAAGTAGTGCTCAAATCCAACCTGGTACCAGAGCTTTCTGAAACGCTTGCCAAAACCGATAGGTGAAACGACTGTCTCGGTCTGAAATAATGGATAGTGGTACTCCATGACGAGAGACAATTTCATCAATGTATACTTGTGCCAATCTTTCCATTTTGAAATCCTCTCGGATAGGAAGAAAATGCGCGGATTTTGTAAGTCTATCCACAATAACCCAAATTGCATCATTACCTCTTCCTGTTCTGGGTAACTTTGTGATGAAATCCATGGATACTTGATCCCATTTCCATTGAGTTATCTCCGGTTGTTGCAAAAGTCCAGATGGCTTTTGATGCTCTGCTTTGACTTTAGCACAAGTCAAACATTTACCCACGAATTCAGCAATGTCCTTCTTCATTCCCGGCCACCAATAATACTCTTTTATCTCCTTATACATCTTGTTGGCTCCCGGGTGAATCGAATATTTCGTTTGGTGCGCTTCTTCCAAGATCGACATCCGCAGACCTTCCACTTTTGGTACCCAGACCTTATTCTTGAAATATTGTACCCCATCTGATCGGGTTTCAAATTCTTTTTCTGACTGATGAAGTACCTCATTCTTTAGATTCTCCTCCTTCAGTGCCTCTTTTTGAGCTTCACAGATTTGTGTTTTGAGGCTCATTTGTACCAACATTCCCATAGTTCGTACTCTTGTTGGTTTTACCTTCTCCTTCCTACTCAATGCATCTGCTACTACGTTGGCTTTTCCGGGATGATACTTTATGTCACAATCGTAGTCACTGAGTAGTTCCACCCATCTTCGTTGTCTCATGTTTAACATTTTCTGATTAAAGATATGCTAGAGGCTTTTGTGATCAGTGTAAACGATACACTTGGTACCATAAAGATAATGTCTCCAAATCTTTAAAGCGAATACCACTGCTCCTAACTCCAAATCATGAGTGGTATAATTCTTTTCATGAACTTTAAGTTGTCTTGAGGCATAAGCTATAACTTTATCTCTTTGCATCAATACACATCCCAAACCTTGATGTGATGCATCGCAATATACCACAAAATTTTCTGTACCTTCTAGTAACGCTAGAATTGGCACGTTGCATAACTTATGCTTCAGCGTTTGAAATGCCTCCTCCTGTTTTTCTCCCCAATCAAACTTCTTATCTTTTTGGGTTAGCGACGTGAGTGGTTGAGCAATCTTGGAAAAAATTTCGATAAATCGCCGATAATAACCTGCCAGGCCAAGAAATTGACGAATTTCCGTCGGTGTCTTAGGAGTTTCCCACTTTTTAATGGCCTCAACCTTTGCTGGATCAACATGAATCCCTTTCTTATTAACCACATGACCTAGAAAATGTACTTCTCGAAGCCAAAATTCATACTTGGAGAACTTGGCGTACAATTTCTGTTCCTTAAGCAATTCCAACTTCAACTTCAGGTGTTGTTCGTGGTCCTCCTTGCTTCGCGAATAAATCAGAATGTCATCTATAAACACGATCACGAATTTGTCCAAGTATGGTCGGCAGACTCTGTTCATCAAGTCCATGAAAACTGCTGGAGCGTTTGTCAGTCCGAAGGGCATAACTAGAAATTCATAGTGACCGTAACGAGTTCTAAACGCCATTTTGTCGATGTCTTCTTCAAGAACTTTCATTTGATGATATCCGGACCGTAAGTCAATCTTTGAAAAGTACGATGCGCCTTGCAATTGATCAAATAAATCATCGATTCGGGGAAGTGGATATCGATTCTTTAAAGTCAGCTTATTGAGTTCCCTATAATCAATACACATTCGGTACGTCCCGTCCTTCTTTTTAACAAAAAGTACTGGTGCTCCCCAAGGCAAAGAGCTAGGCCTAATAAATCCGTTGTCGAGTAGCTCTTGTAGTTGTTCTGACAGTTCTTGCATCTCCGAAGGTTCCAAACGGTACGGTGCCTTGGCCACCGGTGCAGCTCCTGGAACCAAATCGATACGGAATTCGACTTGTCTCGGTGGAGGTAATCCAGGTAACTCCTCGGGAAATACTTCAGGAAACTCTTGGACTACCGGAATATCTTGCAAACGGTTCTCCTCAGGTTCTTTACTTATTACATGCGCCAGAAATGCGTCACATTCTTTCCTCAGGTACTTCCGCATTTTCATACAAGACACCATCTTTAGTTTTCTCTTAGACTTTTCTCCAGTTACTATAAGTACTTCTCCTCCCGGTAACGGGATTCGGAGAATCTTCTCGGAACAACTTATCTCTGCGTGGTTATTTGACAACCAATCCATGCCCACGACTATATCAAAGCTACCTAGCTTTATTGGGATCAAATATATTTTGAAATCCTTTTCAGCTAGACTTAGGGTACAATTTGGAAGTACATCTTTGACCCTAATTTCTTGCCCATTAGCAAACTCAATGACATAGTCTTCTTTTAATTTTTGTGTCATTTGTTTAACTTTCGGTCTAAAATTTAACGACACAAAACTTTTATCTGCTCCAGAATCAAATAGTACAGATGCAGAGTGATTGTTTAAGAGAAACGTACCTGTAATCACATTTGGGTCCCGCCTTGCTTCTTCCACCCCAATTTCAAACACTCGGCCTCTTGTTTGGCCCCTTTGATCCCTCTGTCCAACTGGCCGAATCTGATTCACATTCGCCCTTCTGTTCACCCTGGGACAGTTGTTTTTAAAATGATCCGGACTCCCGCATTCAAAACAAACTCTCCTTCCTCCAGCCTTGCAATCCTTCTCGTAATGACCTCCTCGGTGGCACTTGCGACATATAATACAGTTTCCGAAATGTGGCCTATTACACTTGTCACATCTTGGATATGTCCCTTTTCCCTTATCGGTTGCCTGCACCTGAACTCCATAGTTACCCATGATCCTCCGATCCTTTCCCCTCCTTCGGTCATCCTGCCTCCTTAAACCCTCTTCAACTTTCCTCTTTCCTTTGGCTTTGTCACTAGAGAAAAGTCCTGAACGAATTGCATTATTGGTGAGCTTCATTGCTAAATCCACAACCTCTTGAAGAGTTTTCGGTTTTCCCGAAGTTACATCTCCTCCAATTTCCGGTGCTAATCCCCAGATGTACCTGTCAACTAGATTTTCTTCCGGTGTCACCAGATGTGGTACAATATTCGCCAACTCATTGAATCGTGCCGTGTATTTATCTACATCATTGCCTTTCATCTCATGATCCCAGAATTCCGCCTGCAACTTCTGCATTTCACTCCTTGAACAACATTCCCCTTTTATCATCTCTTTGAACTCGTCCCATGTCAATCCATTTGCTGCATCTCTTCCTCTTGTTTGCACTTGGGTGTTCCACCAAGTCAGTGCTCTCCCTTGTAATAAACCAGTTGCAAATTCTACCTTCTTAGTTTCCGTACATTTACTTATATGAAGGACATACTCCATTCCTTCTATCCAAGACAGTAATCCAACCGCTCCTTCAGTACCATGGAATTCCTTTGGATTACAAGTCCTGAAGGTCTTATATGTACACTCTCTTTCAACGTTAACACCAGCTCCTGGTTGGTTAGGTGGAATTGCATTTAATCCCGCTGTTATCTGGCTAACTAAGGCAGGGAGTGTTGCAAGAATTTGTTCGTTTACAAGCCGAGCAATCTCGGGGTCTTCCCTTCTTGGCGGCATAGTTCTAATTGCATTTTTTTTTTAAAAAGTCTAATTAAATTCCATTCCACCATACAAACATGATACGATAATTAAATCATAAAGAATACATTCTTAAAGACTTAGAATCATGCATAACAAAATATATCATAAGCATCCATCATCAAGACATACATCATCCAAACGTTTACAAAATGTGACAATCCAAAATGAGTCAAGTGTTTTAAAGTCACGGGATACAAGCCCCAAAATATAGTTTTTAACAACCCAAATCATGCATCAATCACAAACTACAAACGCCAATAGTGCACCAACACCAAAGCCACAATCACTACCAAGAATCCCATCACGGTCGACAAACAAGTGTGCAACCAGGTCACCATCGCTCTAGTCTCTGCTAGCTCTCCAAATATCTTCCCTATCATCTCATCACTAGTTCCCATCATCGATATCATCCCCTTTGTAATATTGTCAGTCATACTCATCATTTTCCTAAGTGAGTAAATGGAATGCTCATGGTAATCAACTTGCAACCTACACCGTTCCATACTCCGAGACAAACTCCTAACCTAGTATGTCTCGGCCTCAGTCAAGCTGGCTAGTGGGAGTGCCGGTATCCTAGCAGGCGAAGGGGTGATAACCTCAGACCCCTGGGCCGAGAAGGCCCTGCCTCATTTCTAACTGGTATAGGAGTCTTCTCACACTCAGGCGTGCCACATGATGTCGGATCAGGTGTGGGCGTAGCAGATCTTACTGGTGTATGCTCGGAATCGGAATACTCATGCTCAAGGGTCATACTCTTCACTAGGAGGAGAATTTCTCCCGGGTATGTGGGTGAGATAACCTGATTCGTCAGGGGATTTCTCTCTAGGTGGGGAACGAGACATGTCGACTGCGATAATTAACAAAGTTTAATTATTAAGCACATGATAATATCCTTTAATAACCAAAAATGTCAGGCGAACTCACAAACAAAACATGCTTTATGTTTTTGAATTTAAAAGTTTCTATTTTTAGTAACTTTTAGCATACCCGATCCATGTCTCCATTATGCACACTCAAATTAAACAAAGGTGATCAAGCTTTGCCTAAGTTAGGGTGTGATTACGAAAGACACATCTTAGTCATGCTAGGGATGTACTCGGGTTCGTAATTTCGTTTGTAAATTTTTTTTATAGGGTTATAGTGTATGGTTTTGTATAAAACCGGTATTCTCTATAACCTCTGGCTCTGATACCAAATCTGTCACACCCCGCTAAAGCGGAAACACGGGGTATAACAGTTTCTGATAAACAATCCACAAGCATAAAGTTCAACCACCATACATTAATAAAAATACATTACAAAATTTAATAGTAGAATGTTTATCGTGAAATTACAAATCCGAGATAATTTAAGATAGCATTGTCCAAAAGTTTGTACATCCCCCAAACATATTCATGTTATACGCAGAACGACCCTTAAAGTTTACCTTCTTGATTACCTGAAAAGCATGTACAAAAATATAGTCAACTATGAGAGTTGGTGAGTTCACAGGTTTTAAAGATGCAAAAAACATTTTATATGCAAAAATTTGATAGTTGGAGCATGTTCGTGCTCAAAAGCTTAACTTGTATACTTGGAGCATATACGTGCTCATTAGCTTAACTTGAAAATTTCATGAGTATTACTTTACGTATGACTTGAGTCGGTATAAATTAAACTTGGTTGAGCCACTACTAAACCGTCCCGGACCCTTGTTTTTGCCCCGTGTGCCTTGACTCAGAGGTGGTCTCAAGCGCCACATGGTCAATCACTTCTCTAGTATAGTGCACCCCTAGCTCGTCAGCTGTAAGAAGTGGGGTTGGTCAAGCCCAAATAGCGCTATCCACTAATACTATAGGCCCAATTTTCTGGGTTAATAGTAGTGTCATCTGGGGACTAACTCTTAAATACTCAACATACCAACTATTTAACGTCATACATCTTACTTTTTTAAAATGCTTGAGAACAAGCCTTGGCGACTTAACAGCGCAAAATATTTCAATTAACTCATGAATCATTATAATCGTACTTAAGCATGCTTTTCACCCCAAAATTATTTAAAACAAGTAAAATGGGGCCGTGAATACTCATCTTGAGAGTGAACTTGGAAACTTAACGATAGTGCTCAAAATAGGTGCCGCTTCCTTGGTTTCCTAGAGTGAGGGTTGCCATAGTGGAAATACGTTAATACCCGTTCCTATGTCCAAATGACCCGTCCAAATAACTTATGAAATGTCATTAAGTAGGTGTCAATGTCCAAAACCATATTTAGATCAATTATAGTCTTATTATGTCTTAACAATAGTTTAGATCTCATTATGATCACTTTTCTGAAAAATTCAGCAGAAGCTGTCCAAAATTTTAGTCAACAAAACCACTATAGAAACATATCTTCCCAAAGGAATGAATTCACCCATATTTTTATGGTAATAATATAGTGTGTAAAGAATAAATCTGCACTTTTTCATAATTTTTGGATGAGTTTTGATACCTGAAATAATTTCCACAAAGCTGTGTGTCACTGATTTCCGGATCAGTGAGATACCTCACTTGTAGCATGCTTTTGGGGTATCAATTATTTGAATTAGCCAATAATACTTATATGGGTGTAAACCTAACTCAAAATACTATCATTTGGAAAAAGATTCACTTAATTTGGGATAAGAAATGAGGAAGTTATGGCTTCTACAAGATAGGTGTATGAATCTGTCTTCACTGGACAGATTGCACCATTTTCTTGTAAAATCCATTTAAGTGCTCAAATCATCTCCAAAATTAGTGTTTTCGGACTTTTTAGAAAGCTAACACCCTAAATTAAAGTCTGTAGGCAAAAAGCCCAAATTTTGACATGTAGAACATGATTTATGCATGTTGGAAGTAGGTCCTTTTTCTGGACAGCAAATCTGTGGTAAATTAAGATTATGAAAATTGAAATGGTGATCATTTTACAATTGGTTTATTGAAATAACCATATGTTATCACACCATAATCAATCATAACATAGTCTTGAGATGAAAACCTTTTGATTTATGGACTCATAGCAATCTACAGATGCTCATCCAACACCCATATGAACAATCTACTAACTAAAGTGATATAAACATCACTTTTATGTTCTTAATCATTTGGATTTGAGAATTTCCATCTTAAGAACATATGTAAGTTAAACTATTCTTCATGTAAACATAATCACTATACCATTATCATCAATATTTCAAGCTTTATATGCATGCATTCTTTAAGTGAAAGAATAAGCCACTAATGTATCAAAATTCCATATGCATGAACATCAAACCAAGATTCTTGATGGAAAACCAATTTCTTTCTTTGAAATTGTAATCAAAACTTGCAACATAACATTGTATCTACCAAAAGTAATCCATTTCATGAACAAAAACCTAATTTATACAACATTTAGATGTAAATTTTTACTCCTCAAACCCAAAATCGAAAATGAAAACATAAGAGAGAAGATGTAGTTTTTGAGAATACCTTGAAGATTTGATGAAGAAATTTGATTCTAACTTCAATTTGTTGAGGGATTCTTGCTTGAATTTTGGTTTTGAGCAACAAAATGAAATGGTGGTGGTGTGGGTTGAGGTTCGGCCGAAAGGGAGGAGAGGGAGAGGGAGGTGAAGAGTGTTTTTGAATAAAAAGAGATAATGAGGCTAATTTCTTGTTTTTAATAAAATGGTTTATCAATAAAAAAATATATATATATAACAACTAATTTTTATTGTCATGACAAGTGTCCATGACTAATCAAAGAAATTATATTAAAAAAAATTAATTAAAATACTTAGTCTATTTCATTAAAATATCAGATATATTCGAGAACCGAAATACCCGATTCTCAATTTTTGCTTAAAACAACTTTTATGAAAAAAAATGAAAATATTTCAACTAAAATAATATAACTTTATAATTTTATATATTTTGGACTTTAATCAATATTTTTGGCATTTCTGAATTGTGACGGTCAGTTACTGGACTGTTCCGGGCATTCTACGCAACCTCCTAAATTTTCAGGAAACTTTTATCTTAAAAATTTTATACAATTTAAGGAGTGGCAAATACTTAAATCTTAATTTTCATTAACTTAGAAATTAACCTGAGCACTAATCTTGACGGTTGTCACATTTTTGGCCAATCAGAAAAGAAGAAAAATGATAAATTTCCTGAAAGGTTCAATTGGTGTCAAAGGAGAAATGTTTAATAATATGGCATACAGTCAAGTTGAAGAGCTATATAAGAAAGAGATGGCTAAGCTGCAAGGGGGCTCCTCACAAAGGGAAGAGGCTGAAAGAAGAATGAAGGAGAGACATGATCTAAACATTCAGCAACCATTCCCTGAGGAAGTGACACCTACAAAAGAGCATAAGGAAGACTCAAGGAATGTTGGTATAGAGGCTAAATCTGCAAAGAGGGTGAAGACTATAGCTTCCAAGAAGCAGTCCAAAAGGCAAAGAGTTGAAGAAAGAGCAGAAACTGCAGCAGAACATTCAGTTACTTCTTCAACTGAATATATGCAGAACCCAGAACAGTCCAATAAGCAATATAATCTTGAGCTTTATATGACTACAACAGCTGATGAACCAGTTCAAGCTGATCCCATTTCTATAAAGCACCAGAAGTCATCTTTTGGGATATTTTGGAAGATCAAAAGAAGAAATACTTCAGGCTTAAGAGAGTGGGAGATCTATATGAAGTGTACTCTACTTGGGGTAGACTCATCAGAAGTTGTTCAAGATCAGATTTAGAAGAGATTTTTAAAGTTGGATTGGGTTTATATGAAAAGGAACTGAAAGGAGAAGGAATGAGCTTAATCAAATTAGCCATGGAGTACTTATGCATGATGTTTGATCCTAGCAAAGTTCAACATGTGATTAGAGATTTGCATCTACAGAATAAATTTCAAAGAATAGAAAACTGGATGATATTTGAAAGGTGTGGAGTCTATGTCATCACTGTGGACAGAGCTTATTATGAGTACTACTTGGTTGATAAAATCTATGATCACAGCAAGGCTAAATTACAAGCAATGTTGAATGCCAAGCTTACATGTTCAAAAGATTCATAAATGGCAAAGATTGTGGTTAGCAGAATCATTAATCAAAGCTTGGGTTTGGATCCTAATCTAGGGGTGTGAACTGAAGTGTTGAAAGCATCTTGAAGACCATCTGAAGAACTTGACTTCTCTTCCTAAAAGACAAGTTAGGGGGAGATTGTTGGGAAATTCAGAAATGATCAAGTATGGTTAATGCCGCTACAATAGAATTACTACTGCCAGTTGAAGTTAATGCTGCTCATCAATATTAGTACTGCTAGTTCAAAGTTAGTACTGCTTGAAGAGATTAATACTGCTGAGCATAGTTAGTACTGCTGGAGTTAAGACTGCTCAAAGTATTAATGCTGCTAAAGATTAATGCTGCTTATAAGATGAGGACTTCGCATGGAAGGATGTCAGCTGGATGGAATGAAGATATTCATGGAAGTTGGAGATAAAGATGGAAGTTTATATTGAAGATCTTTTATTATTTTGTAATTATCTTTATCTTCAGTATATGTATAGAATAGTTTGTTTTTCTTTGAATGTAACATTCATTCTGAGTTTTTAGCTTTGATAGAGAGAATCAACCTCAAGGTTAGATCCCTAATTCTAGAGAAGTAGAATTCGTATTGGTGAGTCTGTTCATCAATATTGAGGTTGTGTGTAAAAGCTTGTGGCTTTTAATCATTCAATAAGAGTTTGCAAGTTGTTCATCAGATTTACTGTTTGTTTACTGTTTCATTGAATATCAAAGTGTTATTCCTCAAACTTCTTTGATATAGTTTTCTGAGAGTTTATTCTTGTTAGAATTAAGATCCTGACACTGTCAGTAACACACAGTTACTGAGTAACACGAAGTTACTATATAAGGAGTTGGTTTTGATGTAGGCTCCCCAGGACTACCATTCAATCATCGAATAACACGTGATTAAGCACCGATTATTGCTTTTCAATGTAGGCTTAAAGTATGTAAACTTGTTGGGACAACAACAAATTATACAAGGACCCAATGTGCATGAGAAAGGGTCGAAGGTGGGGTAACATTCCTTCTTTTTCAATATCAGTATCTTCCAAGTGAAGAACCAATATCGTATGTGCTGCGTCCCCAGAAAATGTGAAACATTCTCTTTTTGAGAAAAGAATGAGTAGCTGGTGGGGTTTTATGCAAAAGATGGCATGGGCTAGGTGCCTTTTTCAATGTCCTTCACGAAGAAATGTGAAACAACAGATAATGTGGCTGCCCGACTCAGAAAGAAGTTTGGTGCAGAGTCTAATATTCTTTTACTCTGTTCTCTCGCCTTCTTTCTTTTAAGCATTTGAGCTCACAACTAACCCATCTCTCATTTTCATTTTACCTCTTCACACACCAACACTCAATCTTTCTACCCCTTCCTCTCAATCACTTAGGGAATACTTCTTGGGTAGGAAACACTGGTTAACGTGAATCCATGGAAGTTCATTTAAGCTCACACATCAAATCCCATGTATTTTCCTAAAAGAATGTGTTGTTCAACAGCCTTTTGTACATGAAAGCACAAAGAAGCACAGTTACACATGAAGAATAAATATTTGGAGGAGTCAAAGACATAAGGTGTTTGACAATACAATTCTCCCCCTCAAAACAAAAGTGGTTGACAATTAAGTTCTCCCTCAACGTAAAAACTTCTTTTAGAAGAAAACCATTGAAGTGCAGGTTCTAATCAGATGTGATTAGAAGCCTTAGTCACTTGAACTATCCTTGAAGAACGGGTCTTGAACTGAATTAATCAAGAGCCATAGTTCTTTCTTTGAAATATGAGTCCTAGACTGCTATGTCTAGAAGTCAAGATTCTTGTCATTGAAGATCGAGTCCTAAGCTGTTGTACTTAGAAGTCAATGTTCTTTCTCCCCCTTAAACATTGGGTGCCTGCAACACAGATTTAGCTTTTGGTACCCACTGGTATTTGGGTCCTGATGTGTTAGTTGCAATTCTATAAGGAGAGATAAAATAAGAACCATACCAGTTATTCACATATTTTTTGTTTACAAAATCATTTGAGCCACAGTAGGAACAACTAATTTTCTTTTGTGCTAACCTGATCAATTGATTGATAGTGTAAACCACATCAGGTTTGCCAAAAGTTTTACCTTTCGGAGCATTATTCCTTTTAGCATTTGACGTATGCATAAATGATTTATCGGTCTTCTTCTCCTCTGAAGATCCTTTAACTCTCCAGACCCAATTTCCTCTATCTCTCTCATCATCCCTTCTGCAGAACCATTTCTTCCGAGACTTGTTCTTCTTGAAGTTACCTGAACTATCAACATTTTTGTCATAGAAAAGGTTAGATGGACGAATTTGATCTTGATGTTTAGAAGTATGATTATCAATTACATCAAATAAAAGATTATTAGAAACATTAGTGAAAATTGAAATTGCTGCCAATTTGAATGAGCATTCGGATGCAGCTAGATCATCTCTTGGTGATTGAGCTATTGAGTCTGGCGTCTTGTGCTCAATCAGCTTCACCTTGAATACGATCTCTTCAAGTTCCTTTATCTTTGATGACAAACTGTTTCTTTCCTTTGCAATCAAATCAAACTTCTTTTGCAATTCAGATTTCATCTTCTTTTCCTTCAGAATGTTTGTTGACAACTCAGATAGCTTTCTTGTCAGCTTAGCTATCTCAGTCTCTAGAACTTTCTTTTCTTTAGAAAAGTCTTTCTTTGCACACTTTTGCTCAACTATCTTTTTCTCCTTATCAAGCTTATCTCTTTCCATTATGATTACTTTCTCAAAGTCTGAAACTTGTTGAGAAAGCTTTATGCATTTCAGCTCTACTGCTTTCTTCTCTTCAAAAGCTTTTCTTGAGAAATCAGAGAATTTCTTTGCAAATTCTTTTCTTTCTTTCTCAATCTTCTTCATTTCATCTTGGGCTTTTGATTGGTCTCCCTCTTGGGTTGCTCTTTCTTATATCATATTAATTTCAACCTCAAGACTGAAGACTTTATCTTTCAAAGAGTCTCTTTCAGCAAAAATTTGAGAATTTAATTTTCTCAGCCCATCAGATGTTTCATAAGCAATGTTCTCTCTTCTTCTAAGTTCATCTAGCTCTCTTTGCATTGATTCCTTCTTTGACCAACTTGATCTAGAATTCATACTTTCAGATCTTTTTAAAATATCTTTCTTTTTCGACTCAATAATTCCTACAAAATTAATTTTTGAGTTAGAGATGCATTCTAAGCAAACAAAGTCTTTCTTTAAACATTTATCATCTTTCAACTTATTAATCTGTTCAAGAAGAGATGAGTTCTGAATCTTCAGATTTTCATTCTCAGCTTCTAGTGCTGGAATCTCTGGCATATATGCTAAAGCACAATCTCTCTTGGTCAACACTGTATTTCCCTTCTCGTCTATGTAAGTCATGATTATCTGTACAACTTAAATCAACTAATAAAATTTTAGAATCAAGAATCAGATAAAAGTTACACTAAAAAGTTTTCAGAAAAATAAATTTCCAAAAAGCTCAAGTGCAGAATTCTCAAACAGTGAGAACCACAAAGAAATTCGCAAAAGAAAGAAAACCTTCCAAAATTCGTAAGCAAAAAGGAGTAGAATTCGCATACTAGAGAATTAAGAAACTCAGAATTCGCAAAAACACAGCCTGCGAAACCTTGACAATTCGCGAAGCTAATCTAGCGAATCCTTTCCTTAGAAAAAATTCAGAAAACACATTTTCACAAGTAAGATTCGCAAAAAACAGGGTTGCGATTTTTGGACATTCGTAAGGAAGAATTCATAAGTGATTGATTCACGAATTCTAGACTTAGAATTTTTAGAAACTTTCGTAAGCAACTTTCGCAACCTGAGTGGATAAGCAATTTTAGAAACTTGCGGATCCTACACTTGGAGAAAATTTTAAATGCTAAGGAAACAAGGATTCGTAGATATCGCTTGAGAATCTTAGGGAATTTGCAAGTCTATGATCTGCGAGTTCTTTGGTTTTTGCAACCAAGAGGTTTGCGAAACTTACACTTAGTGAAAATTTCAACAATTAAGAACCCTGCGAAATTTAAACTTTCGTAAACAAAGGGATAGTGAATCCTGAGGTTTCTCTATACACATACATGTGAAACTTATACTTAAACAGTTTCAACACCATGCGAAAATTAGAGGATTGCGAGTTCTTCAAAGAACTTGCGAGTTCATCATATGTTAGACCCTGTATTTCGATTTTCAATCCAAAAACACTTCGAAAGGTTTATACACAGTGTAAAAATCACACAAATCATTCATGTACATACTGTGAGCAAAACCCAATCAAAATCAATGACTAAAAACAACTTTGATGCTTGAAATCGAATGGAACAGTAGTCGACCTTTTTATGAACAAAAACTTCAAAATACCAATCGATTTGTGCTTTTAAATCCAATAGGGCAATCTGATGATGTTTGATAACAACAAACGCACCTATGCCAATGATTTTTAGCCTAAAAACACAACAGACTATGAAATCGATTTTCATATAGTTGGTTTTCAAAAAACATTGTTTTACTCCAAAATCTTGATTCTCAGGCTCTGATACCACTTGTTAAACCCAGATATTAGTTGATAATCAATCACACAACACAATAAGAACAAGATATGAATAGAAATCAAATCAATATGCCATAGATCTCTTGATAATCAGATGAATACGTGTGTATGTGTGTTCTTGGTGTAAAACCAATACCTTTGTACGTGTAAATCCTATTGAGCGGCCTCCTTTTTCACCGAAATCTAGAAAAAAAATACTTTTTATATGTAGGTCAACATGACCTAGGTATTGCTAGATATCTACTAAAACACCCCCTAAGGAATTAGACACTATTACAAAATAGATCCCTTTTGACAATTTAATCTTGAATACAATTACTGATCCAACATCTGCGACATTAAACATGTGTATGCATGATTCCTTTCTGAGCAAGATAGAGCCCACTCGCGTATCTGAAGCTCTAGCTGACTCGGATTGGGTGACTGCATTACAAGAGGAGCTGAACCAGTTCGAAGCTTTGAAAGTCTAGAGACTTGTACCAAGACCTAATGGTAAATCTATAATTGGTACAAAATGGGTATTCAAAAACAAGAAGGATGAAGATGGTATCATAAATAGAAACAAAGCACGACTTGTTGTAAAAGGCTACCGACAAGAGGAAGGCATTGATTATGACGACACTTACGCTCTAGTAGCGCGTATTGAAGCAATAAGGATGTTCCTTGCTTACGGCGCTCACAAAAACTTCACAATCTACCAGATGGACATGAAGACTGCCTTTCTAAATGACATTCTTAAGGAGGAAGTTTATTTCTCACAACCTGAAGGCTTTGTGAATCCAGACAAACCAGATCATGTCTACATCATGGATAAAGCACTTTATGGTCTTAAACAAGCGCCTCGAGCCTGGTATGAGGTATTATCAAAGTTTTTGGTCAAGTTGGGCTTCACAAAAGGTAAAATCGATACTACTTTGTTCATCAAAAAGGAAAAAGCCGATATTATTCTTATTCAGATATATGTGGAGGACATTATATTTGGCTCAACAAATCCTAAATACTGTAAGAAATTTTCAAACCTCATGGTGTCCAGATTTCAAATGAGTATGATGGGAGAGATGAACTTCTTTCTCGGATTACAAGTAAAGCAATTTTCAACGGGGATTTTTATAAATCAATCCATGTACATTTTCGATATTCTGAGAAAATTTAAAATGGAAAATTGTACAACAATCGGAACCCTGATGGCACAGGGAACTAAGATCGGCATGGATCCTTCGGGAAAACCTGTTGATCTTAGAACCTATAGAGGGATGATTGGTTCTTTAATGTATTTAACTTCAAGTAGGCCAGATATTATGTTCTCTACATGTTTATGTGCTAGATATCAGGCTAATCCAAAATAGTCCCATATGTCTGCAGCAAAAAGAATCTTTAGATATCTGAAGGGGACTGCAGATCTTGGTCTGTGGTATCCTAAAGATACTGGTTTTGAACTAATAGCTTACTCAGATGCAGATCATGCAGGATGTATGTTTGACAAGAAGAGTACATCGGGTCATATACAGTTTCTTGGAGATAAACTCGTTATTTGGGCATCAAAGAAACAACTGTGTGTTTCGACTTCAATGACTGAGGCAGAGTATGTTGTTGTTGCAAGCTGCTGCTCTCAAGTGTTGTGGATGAGGATGCAACTACGAGATTATGGCTTCAAATTTGATAAGATCCCGATATATTGTGACTCAAAGAGCGCTATTTGTCAGGATCAAATTTCTTAACAAGAATAAAGTCTCAGAAACAATATCAAAGAAGTTGTGGAATAACACTTTGATAGTCAATGTAACAGTAATCAAAACAGTATATGATTAATAACTTGTAAACTTGTATTGAATGCTTAAAGTTACAAGATTAAACACACAACCTCAATATTGATGAACAGGCTCACCAATACGAATTCTACTTCTCTAGAATTAGGAACTATGCCTTGAGGTTGATTTTCTCTTGAACAAAAACTTAGAATTAATTGATTATCCTAAACTATTCTATCAATTCTATACATATACTGAATAAAATATAATTACAATAAATAAAATATCTTCAGTATATCTTCCTTGAATATCTTCAGCTTTCCATGTTTATCTTCATTCTTTACAGCTATCATTCTCTCCATCCGGATCTCCATCTCATAAGCAGCACTAATCATAAGCAGGATTAATACTCTCAGCAGTAGAAACTCTAGCAGTACTAATCTTGAAGAGCAACATTCACTTTGTTTTAGCAGCATTAACTACTAAGCAGCACTAACCTCTAGCAGTACTAACTAGCTAAGCAGTACTAACTTTGACTAGCAGCATTAATTCTACTAGAAGTAGTAATACTCAACAGTATTAACTTTTGAAGTCCTCTGGCAGTAGTAATTTTGAACTAGCAGCATTAAAGACTTGTTCACATCTTCAGTTCCCAACAATCTCCCCCTAACTTGACTTTTATGAAAGAGAAGTCAAGTTCTTCAGATGCTCCCAAAACCTCATAGTTCATACTCCTGTATCTGGATTCAGCCCCAAACTCTGATTAATGATTCTCTTTATCAAGTACTTTGCCACCTCAGATTCTGGTACACATCCAAGCTTCTTTTTCAGCATTTCATGCAGCTTTAACCTGCTATGATTATAGACTCCATCCACTAGGAAGTATTCTACATGATTAAAATCCATAGTTATAGCATATACTCCACTAGTTTCATATAAAGTCCAATTGTTTATAGTCTGGAAGATATTTCTGATCACTTCTTCCACTTCTTCAGGTTTGAACATCATACACAGATACTCCATCACTAGTTTCTTGATTGACACTTCAAGATCTTTCAGTTGATCTGCATACAATCTCATTCCTATCTCAAACATTTCTTCAAGATCAGACCTTGAGCAAGTTCTGACAATTTTGTTCCAAGTAGCATATACCTCATACTTCTTATCACTTCTCTTCAGTCTGATATATTCCTTGCCATCTACCTCCAAAATATCCCAGTTAATTACTTCAGGAGGTTTGACTCCTACAGGTTCAGCTGAAATTGGTTCAGGCACTTTGTCCATCACTACCATGTACATCTTTACATCATTAGTGCTAGCAGGTTCTTTCATTGTAGATGACTCAGGTGCCTCTTCTTCTTCAGCAACCTTTTCAGCCCCTTCTTCTGAAGCTATTCTAGGCTTCTTGACAATCTTCTTTCTCTTGGCCATCATCTTAGTTCTTTTCAGATTCCTTTGACCTTGCTCTGTAGTAGTTTCCTTCTTCTTTTCTTCCCTTTTCTCTTCCTTTCCTTTGGTTGGAGTTCCTTCTTCACTTTCAGGGAAGGGTTGATTGATATTCACATCATGTCTCTCCTTGGCCTTCTTTTCAAACTCCACTCTATCCTTTTCATTACTCTTCAGCTTCCCCATTTCTTTCTCATAGAGATCCTTAATTTGATCAAAAGACATCTTCTCAAACATTTCTTTCTTTACACCAATTGCACTCCTCAAGAAAGTTATCATTTTGTTTCTTTCCTGAGTTGCAAGATAAGTTTGTGAAGGTCTTCTCTTCTTAGCACTTGTTCTGATCATCATAGCCTTTCTTAAACTCATTGCTCTTTGTTTTGCTTTCTCTGTTTCCAACCCTTTCTGGAATGCTTCATTCAACTCATTTGCAAGAGCTCTTGCTATTTCTCTGTCTTTTTCAACCTGCTCCTTTTCTGCTTGATCTAGCTCTTCTTGCATTTTCTTGGCTAATGTTTCATCTGAATCAATCATCTTTTGCTGTTTGGATGGTTGATCAGATTCTATCATCTTTTCTTTTCCATTTTTCTTTGCATCTGTAGCCACTCCTTTCTTCTCTATCTTCTTTGCTACCCCTTCATTTATGACCACTCCCTTTGTTTTAGGAGTGTCATTCTTTTCTTTGACAAGCATTTCAGCTACTTCAATCTCTGCTTGTGTTAGCTCTGTTACTGCTGCTTGTGAAGTTGTGGCAGCACTAATAGTTTATGCTGTTTGTTTTGGCTCAGCAGCACTAACTGTAGTTTCTGTTGCTTGTTCTTTTATATCTCCTTCTGCTTCTTTCTCCCTATCATGCTCCCCCTCAAACTCAGCTTTCTCTTTTTCAGCTTCCAAGTTTGCTTCAGCCTCTGACTCCCCCTTTTTGGGAGCATCAGACACTGGTTCCCTTCTCTTTAGCACAAACTGTTTCCTTCTCTTCTTTTGTATCAGCCTTGTCACCATCTTCTTTAATTTGGCAATCTGTGCTTGTTGTGACAGGATCACTAGCTTCATCTCCTCTATGTCTTTCCTTTGTTGAAGAACATCTTGGTTGATGTTGCCTATTGTTTCCATCAATTCATAGTAGGTATATCTGTCCTCACCTTCTCCAGAAGTGTTACCCTCTATTGAAGGATCATGGGATCTTTTATTAGTGGAAGTCTTCTGCCTAGCAGAAGCACTATCCACCCCCGTGGTTTCTTGGCACCTGGGACCTTTGAATGATTGCTCATTCAAAGTTGCCATGGGGGAGGTCTTATTTATGTTGCCACTGTCCTTCTCTGTGCTAGCAGAAGTAGTGGCAGCCTGCTCACACATATGCTCTTCCTCCTCCTCCTCAGAGAGCACCTCCTTGGGTTGGGAGACACCCCTTTGGTTTCCCTATTGATATTCTCTAAAGGAGAATTCTCCCTTAGAGGGCTTAAAGGTTGAGAGGGTGAAGGTACAAGAAGGGAAGGAGCCTTCTTTACCTGTTTCCTTTTGTATGTTTGGGTGATTAGTGAAGTTGGTTTATCAAGAAGAGACTGGGGGATTGATTTAGAGTGGGAAGGTTGGGATTGGCTAGCAGTGGGTTGGTCTAATGGGGGCCTTGACCCTACTGCCATACCTTCATCAATGTGGGACACCACCATCATTGTAGAGAACAATGGGGTGTCAAGTCCTTCCGAGTCCCCAGCAGATCTTCTCATATTTGAGAAAACCTTGCCTTTAGGGGGTTTAGGTACATATATCCCATCAAAATGAGGCATATCCGTCAATTCGTGGGTGATAACTGCTTGGACAAACCTGGGGTACATATAAAAACTGTTTTTGTTTCCCAAGTTTGAGACAAGATCATTGAAAATCATTTTAGAAAAATTGTACTTTCTTGCAGTGGCCAAGCACACCAAAGCATAAACAATGGTGCTACTGAACTCACTCCATCCAGTAGTCTTTTTAGAGATACAGTGCATAAGGGTATGGACAAAGAAACGCCATTGGGGTGAAAATTTGGCTTTTGAGAACTTGAACACACCTAATGGGCCTCCATACCCCATTCTTGTAAGAGTAGAAAACAGTTCATCATTAGAGATAGAAGTTGTACCAGAGGCATCGTCTAGACGTAGGCTGATGCGAATTACCTCTTCAGTAACTGTCAAAGGCTTGCCACACACCTATGTCTTGATCATTTGCACACCATTCTCAGTAACAATGGTGGCATTTGCCCAGAATTGCCTTTGATGCTCGATATAGATTGATGGCGATACAGTGAGAGCATGGGCAATATCGGTTGTCTTGAGGAAATCCACAATCTGGTGGAAACCAGCGGCCTGTTTGGGCTTCTGTAGCATCGCGATTTCATTGTTCTCATCGATGAATGCCATTGATGCCATTGGTCTTTGAAAGTTCTTGCCTGAAAACTTGATACTTGAGAGAGAAAGGGTTTAGAGCGCAAGTGAACAGTATGCAAAGAGTCGTTATGAACTTTTTAGGCGGGGAAAGGGTATTTATAGTATTCGGGACATAAGCAGTATTAACCTAGAGCAGTATTAACTAACAAGCAGTATTAACGGCGAGCAGTATTAACTACTAGCAGTATTAACTAACAAGCAGTATTAACGGCGAGCAGTATTAACTACTAGCAGTATTAACTAACAAGTAGTATTAACGGCGAGCAGTATTAACTACTAGCAGTATTAACTAACTAGCAGTATTAACTGAGAGCAGTATTAACCACGAGCAGTATTAACTAACTAGCAGTATTAACTGAGAGCAGTATTAAACACTAGCAGTATTAACTGTGCACTGGCAGTATTAAAACTGTACTGGCAGTATTAACCATACTTACTCTTTTAAGCTTGTGATACACTGAGTACTGCTATATATATCCTGAAAAAGAAGATTAGAACACCAAACAAAAACAATATACAGGTATTTAACCACTTTTTGAGAAGGGACTTATTCAGAGTTGATCATTCCCACACTTGTTACCAAGAAAGTGAATCTACCCACATCAAAGGCTTTGGTGAATAGATCAGCAAACTGGTTATCAGTATGAACTTTTACAACTTGAATAAGTTTCTTTTCATTACAGTCTCTTATGAAGTGATACCTGATTTCAATGTGCTTTGTCTTTGACTGCTTGACAGGATTATTCATAATGCTAATAGCACTGCTATTATCAATAAAAATTGGAGTGTGTAGAAAGGTTACCCCATAGTCCAACATTTGATTCTGAATCCATAAGACTTGAGAACAGCAACTTGCAGCTGCTATGTACTCTGCCTCTGTAGTAGATGTGGACACTGTGATTTGTTTCTTGCACTGCCATGAAACTAGTCTTGCACCCAAAAACTGACATCCTCTAGAAGTAGATTTTCTGTCCAAGTTTTCTCCACCTAGATCACTGTCTGAGTATGCAGGTAGGTCAAATGGTGAGTCATGAGGATACCAGAGTCCCAATCTGGGTTGCCCTTTGAGATATCTGAATATCCTCTTAACAGCTTGATAGTGAGATTGCTTTGGCCTTACTTGGAATCTTGCACATACACAGACTGGAAAATTATATCTGGCCTAGAGGCTGTAAGATACATGAGAGAGCCAATCATGGACCTATAATGATGAACATCCATATCCTCCCCCTCAAGATTTGTTGTTATCTGCTTGTGTGTTTCCATAGGTGTGCTGGCAGGTTTTGAATCTGAGAAACCAAACTTGGTTAGAATGTCCTGCACATACTTGGACTTACAGATAAAGATTCCATCTGACTTCTGTTGAACTTGGAGTCCCAGGAAGAAAGTAAGTTCCCCCATGGAACTCATCTTGAACCTTTGATGCATTAGTTCCTCAAACTCCTTGCACATGTTGGCTCTTGTGGATCCAAAGATAATATCATCAACATAGATTTGGACCAGCAAGATATCCTTCTTCTTTCTCTTGATGAATAGAGTCTTATCAATGACTCCTCTTTCAAAGCCATTTTCCAAGAGATAGGATGACAGAGTGTCATACCATGCTCTTGGAGCTTGATGCAGTCCATAAAGTGCTTTCTTCAATTTGTATACCCTGTCTGGATAGCTTGGGTTTTCAAACCCTGGTGGTTGACAGACATATACTTCTTCTTCAATTGAGCCATATAGAAATGCACTTTTGACATCCATTTGATAGACTTTGAATTTCATATAAGACGCATAAGCCAGGAATAATCTTATTGCTTCTATCCTGGCTAAAGGTGCAAAGATTTCTTCATAATCTATTCCCTCTTCTTGTGTATACCCTTGAGCCACCAACCTTGCTTTATTCCTTATTACTATGCCTCTTTCATCTCTCTTATTTCTGAAGACCCATTTTGTTCCTATTGCTCTTTGGCCTTTAGGAAGGTCTACCAGATCCCAAACATCTTGCAGCTTGAACTGCAGTAGCTCTTCTTGCATGGCTTCTATCCAACTGGACTCTTTCATAGCATCATGTGCCTTTTTAGGCTCAAGCTGGGATAGAAAGCAAGAAAGCACTGTATGCTGTTGGTCTTGCATTTCTTGCAGCCTGCTTTGATTTCTAGTCATCATAGGAGAAGAGATATCTCCTATTACCAGCTGAGGAGGATGATTCTTTTGAATTCTGGTGTAATGACTAGGTTCTTCATTAAGTCCCACCTCTAGATTTGAGTCATTCAACTCAACTGAGGTGTTTTCAGCAGCTACTTCTGGTTCTTGATTTTCTTGATTCTCCTCATCTCTACTTTCTTCTTCACTCTGATTTGGTCCAGTAAATGGTTCCTTTTCACAGTCTTCAACAGAATCCACTGTAGGTATGGGAAAGATCACAGATTGGGATATACTATCTTGAACTTCTATAGTCCCTGGTCCTCCACACCCTGAACCTGCATAATCATCACTACTGAAACCAAAAGAGTTAGTTAGTGAATCAATGTCAAACAGCCACTGAGGACCAGACCCAATAGGATTTGGTGTGTTCTCATTGCATTTGACATTGTCACTTTCTTCAATTATTCTAGAAGAAGAGTTAAAAACTCTGTAAGCCTTACTCTGAGATGAGTAACCAACAAGAAATCCATCATCTGCTTTGCTATCAAACTTACCTAAGTGAGATTTGGTATTGAGAATTGTACAAGGACACCCAAAAGGTTTGAAAAATCCAATGAAAGGTTTTCTTTTATTTAAAAGCTCATAAGGGGTCTTGTTCTTTGGCTTGACCACTAGAACTCTGTTTTGGACATAACAAGCAGTATTAACTGCTTCAGCCCAGAAGGTAATTGGCAGTTTTGAATCAGCTAACAGAGATCTAGCAGCCTCTATTAGTGTCCTATTTCTCCTCTCAGCAACTCCATTCTGTTGAGGAGTCCTAGGGGCACTATATTATCTCTCAATTCCTTTTTCCTCACAAAAGGTGTTTAGATCAAGATTTTTAAATTCAGTCCCATTGTCTGATCTAATGACTTTTACTTTTTGATTAGTTTGGTTTTCAATTCTTAGGATAAATGATTTGATCAGTACACTTGTCTCATCCTTGGTCCTTAGAAAATATACCCAAGTAAATCTGGATTAATCATCAACAATAACCAAGCAGTAAGATTTCTTGCCCATACTCATAACATTTGTAGGACCAAACAGATCCATATGTAATAACTGGAGACAAGAAGAAATTGTATTTAGCTCTTTGGTATTATGAGAAGTTTTATGTTGTTTGCCTTTAAGACAATCAACACAATGATCATCACATGAGAAGACTTTTGAAGGTAAACCTCTTACAAGGTTGTTTTTAACAAGTTTGTTCATAGTCTTGAAGTTTATGTGACACATCCTTCTGTGCCATAGAGAGGATTCATCCACAGAAGCTTTTGAAACAAGACAGTTCAGGGATGAATCACTAGAAACATTGTCCATATCTAGACAGTAAACATTGTCCTTTCTTGGAGTTCTAAGTAGTATCATGCTTTCATCAACTACTTTGAACCCTAGAGCAAGGATCATACACCTTGTATCAGTAAATAATATGCTATGTTGTTTGTCACAAACCTGTGATACACTTAACAGGTTGTACTTTAATTGATCAACATAGTAGACATCCTCAAATGTCATCTTACCTTTTGTAACATTACCTTTTCCACTTATTTTACCACCAGTAAGATTATCTCCAAATGCAACATGTCCTCCATTGATATGCTTGAAATCCTGAAGGCATGACATGTTGCCTGTCATGTGCCTAGAGCAACCACTATCAACATGCCATATGCTATTCCCCTTGAGCTATTGGTTGCCCTGCACATAAGATAAATCAGTTAGTATGAGTTAGGAACCCAAGCCAAAGTGGTCTTGGGTACCCCTTTCTCATCAAAATACTTACATTCTTTCTTGACAAGATTTTTAAACTTTGACTCCTCATTTCTGGAGTACTTTGTCACAATGATGGGTTTAGAAACACATTTGCTAGAAACAGTACTGGTTTTAGAAGTACTAACTGCATTAGCAGCACTTGCATGCTTATCAGTACTAACCTTGTTAGAAGTAGTAACTGTGTTAGCAGCAGTAACTGTGTTAGAAGTATTAAAATTTTCAGCAGTACTAACACTGGTAGCAGTAGTAATGCTTCTAGCAGCACTATCTCTGTCAGCAGTACTAACAGTTTTAGTGCTTCTAGGCACCCATATTTTGATACTTTCTTTTAAAATCTTTTTCTTCATGGGGCCTTTGGTTTCAACAGATTTCTTCCCCACATGTTTCTTTTCAGCCTTCCTATAACCAACAGGTTTTTGCACAAATCTTTGAAAGTTCATCTGTTGGTTAATAGGATTGAAGAAACAATACTTAGCCAAATGATTCAGCTTGCCACATATGAAACAAGGGTTTGGTCTATTGATTTTATTCAGATCAACTCCTTGTTTTTGAGCCCATTGATTATTCCAGATTCTTTGGTTACCTCTTTTTATACCAGAATTTAGGCTCTTAGATTTATTGCAAGCACACTGTTTACAAGGTCCAAGATTCACAACAGTGGTTTGTTTGTAATGGACCTTGTTATCCTTTCCTTTGGTCTTCTCTATCTCCTTAGACTTTACCCAGATTTTTCCACATCCCTCATTGGTGATAATGTTGTTTTCTAATGGTATCTCTTTACTCACATCATTATTCCTATTCTCACTGGCTTCTTTCTCGGTCAAATCCTTAACTACTACCTCATCCAAAGGATCTATCTTAAAATCTTTCTCAGTGAAGTCCTTTTTCTCCTTGGTCTCTAACAAGTCTGAAGTAGTAGAGATATAGTTGTTGTTGTAAGGAGGGGGTGTATTGTTGTATCCAATACCAGGCTTCATCTTATGATGAATCTGAGCCTTTAGAAGAGAGTCCATTGCTTTTGAAGCAGATGAAAACTTTTCTATGTCAAGCTTAACCTTAGATAGTTCCTCTTTCAGCCTATCATTCTCTTCTAAGGACTTAGACAGTTTGGTCTCTAACTCATTCTTTTCCCACTTCCAGTAGTTTGTGTCATAAGAGTGTTGAGGTTCATTAGCTTGAAAGCCTTTGATTTGTTCTTCAAATCTCTCTACTATCAACACATAGTCTCTTCTGTCCTTTTCTAATCTTTTGAGGTCATCACACATGCTTTGGTTGTGATCCCTGTACCTTTTGACAGTGTCTATGCAATATTGAGTGCAAAGATTAGAAATTACCTCAGAGGGGAGATCAGACACTTCTGCCATAAGAGCTTGATTCTGAATGGCTTCCTCAGCTTGGTCACTCCAGTCAAACCCCATTTCTTGTTGAGAAACAAGGGCTTGAGCAGGATTCTTGTTTTGATTGTAGCCTCCATTCTGAGCTTGTTGGTGGTTGTTGTTTGGAACACCACTTCTGCACTCTCTAGCAAAGTGTCCCTTCATGTGGCACTTATAACATTCCACCTTTGTCTTGTCAAAACCAGCTCCATCTTCTCTTCTTTGAGAGAAGTTGTTCCTCCCTGTTCTTTTGATAAACTTCTTCACCCTCATAGATAACATGGCCATCTGCCATTTAATGTCCATCTCCTCCAGGTCATCAGGGTGAAGTTGATCCAGATCATCATTAATCAATGAATTATTGCTGTGGCTGGACAAAAAGGCTTCAAAGAGAGTTTCAGTGCCTTTTTCTGAATTCACTCCACTGGCAGCAGTAACTGCTTCAGGGTTGGCAGTAGTATCAGTAGATGCTGATAGAAGTGCAGCATTGTGGATATACCCAGTGGGCTTCTTCTTGGTTTCTACCTCAGTTTCAAAAACTCTTAGATCATTATATAGATCATCAAGTTCCTTCTCTTCCAGATTGTCACTCTGTCTATATGAGACATTGTACATAGTCCATTCATCCCCAAGAGATCTGAGGAACTTTCTGTTGATATCATCTTGCTCCATCTTCACTCCTACAGTAGCCAGTTCACCAATGAGCTTGTTGAACCTATCAAAAGTTTGAGTCATAGACTCATTCTTTGAAGAAGTGAAGTTCTCATACTGCTGCTTTAGAACATCTCTTTGATTTCTTTTGATGCTTTTAGTTCCAGCAAATCTTTTCTCTAGAGCATTCCAGAGAATCTGAGCATCAGTACAGTTGCAAAATTGATGCTGATATTCATTGGGGATGGCCAAGAGCAGAGTGCTCAAGGCCTTCATCTCTGTCTGTCTGATCTTCCTCTCACCATCTGTCTTTGGTGAAGGTCTTTTCCCATCTGGTCCAATCTTTCCTGCTTCAGAAGGACCATTCTCAATGATATCCCACATTGAGTAGTCAGTGAGAAGAATGTATTGCCTAATTCTGATCTTCCACATGTCAAACTCACTGGGTTTGAGCATTGGAACCTTAGAGACCAGAGTACTGTTTGATTCTGCCAGGTTTTCCATGATGAATAGATAGATGTTTCTGAGAGAACAGGATCTTATACCACTTGTCAGGATCGAATTTCTTAACAAGAATAAAGTCTCAGAAACAATATCAAAGAAGTTGCGGAATAACACTTTGATAGTCAATGTAACAGTAATCAAAACAGTATATGATTAATAACTTGTAAACTTGTATTGAATGCTTAAAGTTACAACATTAAACACACAACCTCAATATTGATGAACAGGCTCACCAATACTAATTCTACTTCTCTAGAATTAGGAACTATGCCTTGAGTTTGATTCTCTCTTGAACAAAAACTTAGAATTAATTGATTATCCTAAACTATTCTATCAATTCTATACATATACTGAATAAAAGATAATTACAATAAATCAAATATCTTCAGTATATCTTCCTTGAATATCTTCACCTTTCCATGTTTATCTTCATTCTTTACAGCTGTCATTCTCTCCATCCGGATCTCCATCTCATAAGCAGCACTAATCATAAGCAGCATTAATACTCTCAGCAATAGAAACTCTAGCAGTACTAATCTTGAAGAGCAGCATTAACTTTGTTTTAGCAGCATTAACTACTAAGCAGCACTAACCTCTAGCAGTACTAACTAGCTAAGCAGTACTAACTTTGTTCAAGCAACACTAACTTTGACTAGCAACATTAATTCTACTAGAAGTAGTAATACTCAGCAGTATTAACTTTTGAAGTCCTCTGGCAGTAGTAATTCTGAACTAGCCGCATTAAAGACTTGTTCACATCTTCAGTTCCCAACACTATTGCAATATCAACAAATCTTGTACAACATACAAAGACAAAACACATAGACGTACAATATCATTTTATCAAAGACAATGTCGAAAAAGGTACAATAGAACTTTAGTTTGTAAACATTGATTATCAGCTTGCTGATTTGTTTACCAAGCCTCTCGATGAAAAGAGATTTAATTTTCTTATCTCGAAACTTGGTATGCTTAATCTCAAGACATATTTTGTGATTACCTTTTAAAGTTTTCTTATTGTTATTTTTTTCATTTCTTTATCTTTATTCTAAAAAGACATCTGCACTTTAACGTGTGTTCATGATCTCAGGGGGAGTGCGAGATGATGAAAAGATGATCTATATTCATTTGAGGGGGAGTTAACAATTTCTGCATATGTTTAACTTGTAAATTATTATGATGCATATATGCAGGGGGAGTAAGAGTAAGAATAAGGAGTACTGAATATAATTTTTGATTACTTCAGATCAGAACTCGTACATTCAATGTTTTACTGCTTTATGTCATATTATTTTTCAATAAAGTTTTTGAATAAATTTTTGTACTTTGACAACTTTATGTCTTTTTGCAAATTTGAGAGGAAGCTTAATGATCATATCATTATGAATTTAAGTTGACTTCATGAGATTTAAGACAAATTGAAAATGATTATTTCTATTCTTGATCTCATATATGGTTGAAAGAAGGACGACTTTCAATCATAGAAAACATGTTCTTAAATGTTCAAACCACTTCGGATTCTTAAACGATTTCATGAATATAAAATTGTGATTTTAAATGTTTTCATTTTATTTTTGCTTCAATGATCAACAAACCTTGTGTTTCCAAAGATTAATACTTGTGTATTATCTTTTCCATATACTTTCAAGTATTCACACACACCAGTTTAATATTTTTTGTTGGATATGTTCTTACCATGTCTCTAAATTGAAGCAAATTTTCGATGGTAAGACACCCCGATTGCATTTCAATAAGTTTTGAGCGTGATTTCATTTCGAAACATTTTTTTTCAAGAATGTCTATATCTTGGTTCGTATAGACAAATTCCAATTTTTGCTGACCTAAGCCGTAATTGAAGAAGCTCAAATCAGAATGATCAAATCTATTGATCTTTATTATACAATGTCAGATTTTCAAACAAGTTTCTTGTATTAATTTCATTCATTCAATATACTTGTTTTGAAAAGTTTTCTGTTAGATCCCAATACAGACAACAAAAGAAGAACTCCTTATTAAAGAAGATATAAGATAGAAATGAAGAACAATATTCATCAAAATCACATCTCATATGCTTAGATTGATTAACAATGGAGGGGATATTGGGAAGAACACCACACTAAACATTAATCGACTCTCATCTGATTCACCTAGTATGTGTGTGTTAAAAAGTGTCTTCTCCAGCAATCTTTTCAAGAAATGAGCCATGGGAACCTTTATATAGGGCCCATTTACAATAAAAAGGCTCAAGCCCACACAACTAATTAAAAAGCCCAAATACAATTTATTTATAAAACATTCAATTAATTGGGGACTAATTTAAGCTAACAATCTCCCGCTAATGTTTTATAAAGAAAGCATCATCTTGTAGTCTCCCCCTTGCTTTCTTTAGAAACTTTGGTGTGCCATTCTTCGAGTCTTCAAAGCATCACAAGCTCCCCCTCAAATGTAGGCTCATATTCTTGAAAGACTTAGACGAATTATCCCAATTTGTCCAGCTTTCATGTCTCAACTTTACCACTGTTTTTGACCATCAAGGAGTCTTATTGAGAGAAAACATAAAGAATGCACATTGAACTCCAGCCTCATAGCTTTTCAACAAGCTTTGATTCATACATTTTGGATGAAAACTGAGTGAGTTATGCAAGATTTTCCTCAGCTGCGCAAAATGGTTGTCAAAACAGAAAATTTGACTCTTCAAACCTCGTTGAGTAAACGTTAAGCACCGAGCCTTAAACTTGAATAACGGAGGAGGGAGTGACAAACAATGTGTCACATATGTAGCGTGAAACCATAAAGAACCGATGAGAGAACACCGTTCTTGAAAGCGGAAAGAGCATGAGTGAAATACGATGCTTTTGGTCCAGAACTCTAACGCAGACTTTGAAACAGATTTTGGCATATCAGCTCACGGAGTTTGAGAAAACTCAAAACATCAAAGTTGTACGTCTGTGTTTTAGCGATTCAGCGCAACTGGACTCATGTAAATCGGAGCTTCGAGTAAAAAGTTGTGCACATGTTTCTGAAACAGCGCAATGCTGTCAGAAAATTCGAAAATTTCGGGCTTCAGGCACTTGGCTCATTGCGACCTCTGGACCATCGACCTCTGATGTATCAACTTCTGGTCTACCTCTGGTCCTCCCTTCTGGTCACTGCTCTTCAGAGCTTTTGGTCCACAGAGGTTCTATGAACAACTTAAGAACATCTCTGAATTTTATTTTTGCATGCTCTAGACATCCTCAGAGGCTCTGCAATCAGCCTCTGATGTGTATTTTCTTCCCGATATTATGCACATTGACAGAGGTTCTGTGCATGCCTCTATGCATGACAACCTCTACGCATCTTTGATCAATCTCTGGACACTTCTGCACTGTTACTTCTGTACTCTGTACAATTTTCAGAGGTTCTGGACAATCTTCAGAAGCTCTGTGATCTGCCCTCTACGATCTGCCTCTGATTAAGCTCTGCATTTCAGAACTTCTGCATTTCCACAGAGGCTCTAGTCAGCCTTACAGAGGCTCTGCACAAACAGCCTCTGTGCGTAGTCTTTATCAACCTCTGCGCATAGCTTCTCGTTCAAACAGCAGTTTCTGTCCAGCAGCTATGTACTGACTTTGACGCAGATTCTGACCAATCAGCACACTGATTCAGACCAATCTTAAAACATGAAAAATGCTCACCTGTCTCTTAGGAATCCAACACATCTGGACTCGTCAAATTTGGAGCTTCGAGGAGGGAGATCTGAGCAAAATACGACAGGTGCGCAAAGCTGTCAAGTACTTCTGAAAAATCGACTTTGCTATGAAGTAGGCTAAGTGTAAACTCTGATTAGTCTTGATGTCTGAACATTCATGATCAAACTCTGAATACACTTCAAAATAGAAGCCTCTCTGTCATTGGATCCGGCTAGTGCTGCACATAATAAACTGAACAACAGCAAGTTTGTGCATGACAGCAACAAACATCAAACAGCAGCAAATAACCTTCTGTCCAGCAACTATCACTCGACTTCAACACTGTTTTTGACCTACAAGAAGCTTTATTTTGAGAAAACGCAAAACATCAAAGTTGTGCAACTGTGTCTTAGGGTTCCAAAGCATCCAGAATCTTGAAATTTGGAGCGATAATGAGAGAGATATGATCAAAATGCTACAGCTGCGCAAATGTGACAGCACTTCTGCGATTTTGAAACTGATTATGGGCTGAAATCATGACAGCAACAAACTCGTTTGAATCAACTTCTGGAGTAAGTCTTGGTTGGATTATTGACTAATCAACATAATCAAATTCCATTTGCACAAATCTAGAAGAACACAGCAACTCTGTCAGCTTTGAGCTTGTTTCTTCAATTCTGTCTTCAGAGAATGTCTTCAGAGCTCTGGTGAGAACGTCAGAGCCTCTGATGAGAACGTCAGAGCCTCTGGTGAGAACGTCAGAGCCTCTGATGAAGCCATCTCTGATGTATTCTGAGTTCCTCTGATAGGTACTTCAGAGATAGGTGTGTCCTCTGAAGTCTTCGTCCTCTGAAGTCTTCGTCCTCTGAAGTCTCTCTGTAAGTCCGAACTCTGGATAGCCTGCAGAGGCTCTGTGATCTCCATCTGATATGAACTTCTAGCCTCTGAACTTCTGCACTGATTGCTGTCTCTGCAGAGCATATCTCTGGACAGCTTCTACAGAGGTTCTGGACAATCAACAGAGGCTCTTTTGCTGCAACTTTCTGATAAATTCTGGATTAGCATAAGAGCATCTCTGAACTATGATCAGGCTCTGGTTCTGCTTCTGCACTTGACTACCTCTGCATCAATCTTCTGGACAGCCTCTGATCAAATGAACAGAGGTCGTCTGCACATTTGACAGCATCTCTACGTTGCTTCTGAGGTACAAAATCCTTCGATCTTCATGATTTAAACACCACAGTTCTGATCTTTAAATTTGGACAGCAACCAACAGCAGATAGCAGCTTTCTGTCCAGCAGCTATGACTTGCGTTCAACACAGTTTTTGACATAGAATCAGCTTGATTTTGAGAAAACTCAAAACATGAAAGTCGTAAAACTATGTCTTAGGTTTCCAACGCATCTGAAATAATCATTTTTAGAGCTGTATTGAGAGAGATATGATCAAAGTTCTACAGCTGTGCAAATCTGACAGCAACTTGCTGTTTTGAACAACTCAACAACACCTTTCTGTTTAGGACAACAGCAAATCTGCACAAATTTAATTATGCACATATGCAAGACAGGAAAGAAACATTTTCCAAGACCCAAATGACTTAGTCTTTCATTGAATCAATTAAGAGCAGCGGAATATTAAACAAAATATGGATCAAAGACTGTCCAATCTCGAATGATATCAAGGTCAGATCTAAGATCAACAACCTAACTATCGAGATGCTAAAATAGCAATGGACAAAAGCACACACAAGGATGAGATCATAGATCAATCATCTACTTAGTGCTTATCAAGTGTAGACCAAGAATGAGAAAGATCAAGAACACACACATGTAATAAAACTGATCAGATTTAACCAAAATGAAATTAAATCTTCTCATAGGCATTTCATCAAACATGTGGTGTGCAGAAACAGATTTTCTATAGAATCAAGCAAATAATCTATCAAAGATCATCCAAATCATATCAAAATCAAAAGATAGATCTCAAGTAAGCACAAAACAGTGAATAAATCACAGAAATGATATTTGTGTCAAGGCTCATGTGATTTAACCAATCAAAGCACCAAAACAACAAAATAATCATTCAATCTTCCATTGTTGCCATAGATGACCGAAATGAAGAAGAGTTTCTTCATTTGGCTCTGATACCAATTGTTAGATCCCAATACAGACAACAAAAGAAGAACTCCTTATTAAAGAAGATATAAGATAGAAATGAAGAACAATATTCATCAAAATCACATCTCATATGCTTAGATTGATTAACAATGGAGGGGATATTGGGAAGAACACCACACTAAACATTAATCGACTCTCATCTGATTCACCTAGTCTGTGTGTGTTAAAAAGTGTCTTCTCCAGCAATCTTTTCAAGAAATGAGCCATGGGAACCTTTATATAGGGCCCATTTACAATAAAAAGGCTCAAGCCCACACAACTAATTAAAAAGCCCAAATACAATTTATTTATAAAACATTCAATTAATTGGGGACTAATTTAAGCTAACTCAATGTTTAAAATGCTCAAATACTCATGATTATCTCATTGAGCATACATATATCTGACTTGTATATTATGTGCTTTAACTGAAAAGTTAAATCATTTGAGCAACATGTTCTTTTAGGACAACATGGGTTCATTGTGTGAGTTTAATTGAAACTTCTATGGATTCACGTTAACTAGTGTTTCCTACCCAAGAACTTAATCCTTAGTGATCGAGTGTGAGGAGTCAAAAAGAAATGAGTGTGGGTTGAGTGATGAGGTAAAATGAAATAGAGAGTTTGGTTAGAAGCGAGCTAAATGATTAAAAAGAAAGAAGGTGTGAGAACAGAGTAAAAGAATATCAAACTTTGCACCAAATTTTTCTGAATCGGGCAGCCACATTACTAGTGTTTCACATTTCTTCGTGAACATTATTGAAACAGGCAACTAGCCCGTGCTAACTCTGGATAAAAACCCCACCAGCTACTCATTTTCTTCTTAACAAGAAAATGTTTCATATTTTAAGGGGATGCAACACATAATCTATCTGTTTTTCATTTGGAAAATCTAGATATTGAAAAAGAAGGAAGTTTGCCCCACCTTTACACTTCGATCATGCACAATCGAGTCTATGTTTAACTGTTGTTGTCTCAATGGTTTACACAATTTTGAGCCTTATATAAGCAATCATCATGTGCTTAATTCTTTCTAACACTTGCACAAACACACAAGGAATTTGTTTTCTCGTCATAACGTTCATAGAAATATCTTTGTGGTGTTTCGATGATTGAATGGAAGCCCTGGGGAGTGAACATCACAAAAGCTCCTTTCCAATGAGTATTCGTTACACATAGTAACTTCGTGTTACTGACAGGCATTTTCAACTGATTCATTTGTTGATTCGGGGGTTACATTCTTATTTGTCTGGATTTGAAAAAATCTAGATGAGTACACTATTATGAATTGACAAAGAATCGGAGGCTCGTGATAAGATCAGTGGTCAGAATAGATGAAGTGACATTTCTTGTTGAAAGTTTTGATGATCACTATGCTCTAATTATCAAATAGGGGGAGAAATTATGTTCAAGAAATGTTTGGAACAAAAAGTTTGTATAAAATATGGGAGAAAAGTTCAAGAAGTGTTTGATTCATAAACGTTATAGATGGGGAGAAGATAAAGAAAGTTATTGGAAAGTATTCAAGAATTGTTGGTTTGAGAAAGATAATTGAAAGCTGGAATGAAAGATTCGAAGATTTCTGAAGATGAGCTGAAACTACAAAAACTTTCTTTGAAGATATTTTGTTAAAGCATTCTGAGCTAATTCTGAAGATAATTTCTTTCTGGAATCTGAAAGAGGTTTTTATTAATCTTTGGGGAGATTTTTATATGGTTTAAGAGAGATTTTTGGAAGATTACAGATTGTTAAAGATTAAAGAAAGAAGATATTGTTTCAAGCATAAATAGAAGACTGAAGTTCTAATGCTAAAGTTTTACAAAGGGGGAGATTACATTTACTGATCTTAAAGAGAAATGATTATTCTGCAAAATCTTTTTGAGATGATCTTGAATCCAAAGGGGGAGATTGTTAGATAATAAATAAGTTGGATACAAGATCATAGAAGACTAGAGATTACAGTCAAAGCTGAAGTCAACTCCTAAGCATCAAAGTCAAAGTCAGTGTAATAAAAGTCAAAGTCAAATTTATAGTGTTGTAAGAGTTTTAGTTGTTTGTGCGTTCCTATGGTGTGCGTGTTTTGTGTTTATATATATAGGTGTGTTGTGCATGTAGTACTTGTAGCACAACAGAGAGAGTCATACGAGTTTCATAGTTAGAGAAAGAAAGTGTTGAGAGAGTTTGTAATTGAAATCAGAGATTGATAAGAAAATAGAAATTGATTGAAATTACTTTGTGTCATCTTTTTACATTGTTATCAGGGATAACATATTCATTTCGTTCATTCAATATCCTTGTTTTGAGAGAATCTTTCATGATTAAAAATGCTCAAATATTCATGATTATCTTCATGAGCATACTTATATCTGACATGTATTTCATTTTGTGCTTTAACTGTTCAAGTTAAAGCATTTGAGCGACATTGTGCTTATAGGAAAATTACATGGGAATTGTGTGAGCTTAACAGAACTTTTATGGATTCACGTTAACCAGTGTTTCCTACCCAAGAAGTTATTCTTGAGTAATCGAGATGCGAGGAGTCAATATATGAGTGTGGGTGTGTGTTGAGATAAAATGAAAAGAGAGTTTGGTTAGAAGTGAGCTCAATGTTTAAAATAAAGAAGGTGTGAGATCAGAGTAAAAGAATATTAAACTCTGCACCAACTTTTTTTGAGTCGGGCAGCCACATTACTGTTGTTTCACAATTCTTTCGTGAACATCATTGAAATAGGCAACTAGCCCATGCCAACTCTTCATTAAAACCCCACCAACTACTCATCTTTTTCTCAACAAAGAGACGTTTCAATTTTTCATGGGGTTGCAACACATAATCTATCTCGTCTTCATTTAGAAGATGTGATATTGAAAAAGAAGGAAGTTTACCCCACCTTCGCACTTCGATCATGCACAATTTAGTCCGTGTATTACTGTTGTTGTGTCAATGGTTTACACATTTTGAGCCTGATAAAGCCATCATCATGATTAATTCTTTCATACACAAGCACGTACACACAGAAAATTTGTTTTTTTGTCTAAACGTTCATAGTTTAACCTTGTGTTATTCGATGATTGAATGGAAGACCTGGGGGAGTGAACATCAAAAAGCTCCTTTCCAATGTGTATTTCTTACACATAATGGCTTCGTGCTACTGACAGGCATTATTAACTGATTCATTTGTTGATTCAGGGGTTACATTCTTATTTATCTGAATTTGAAAAGATTCAGATGAATATTTTCTGAATTTACGGATGTTCAGTGATAAAGATCCATGGTCAGAAAAGATCATTGACATTTCTTGGTGAAGTTTTGATGATTTCTCTGCTCTACATCATCAAAAATGGGGAGAAATTAATTTCAAGAAATGTTGGTTGAATAAAAGTTTGTAACAATTTTAGAGAAATTAATGTCAAGAAATATTATTTGGAGAAAGTTCGTTGCAAGGATTTGTCAAGGAATGCTATTTATAAGGAGATTGTATAGAATTGAAAGAGAAAGCTTAAAGAATTCAGAACATTCATTGGAGTTTACTGAAATTTTTCTTTGAAGATAATTTGCTGAAGCAAAAAGAGCTAAATCTGAAAATAATTTCTTTTCTTAAGTCTGAGAAAGGTTTTATTACCTTGGGGGAGATTGTCTTAGTTCTTGATGAGCATACTCACAAATTTTGGGGAGATTACAGAAACTTTGAAGACTGCTTAAACAAAAGGAGAGATTGTTCTATGATGCTGAAATTTATTCTGAATCCAAAGAGAAGAGACAAATGCTTATCTTTCTGAAGATGATCATTGTTGAAAGAAATTTAAAAGGGGGAGATTGTATTGCATATTTTTTTAAAGATGATCTTGAATCCAAAGGGGGAGATTGTTAGTGCACAAGGATGTTGGATGCAAGATCATGAAGGTCAAAGTCAAAAGCTCAAGTCAACTCTCAAGCTAAAATCAAAGTCTTTGTAATAAGTATAGTCAAAGTCTTTTTAATAAGTGTTTTTATAAGTCAAAGTTTTAATGTTTTGTATTTGTATTGTTAGAGGGTATAAATAGTGTTTTATTTTTGTTAGTAGACTCATATGGCCAAGATTTGTACGCGTTTTGTTTAGTGAGAGAAGTATTGAGAGCCTGTATTGAGAGTATACTTTGTAATCAAAGTTGAGATTAATGGAAATCGTTTGTTCAATTGATTGTGTCATCTTGATATGATTTTCTCTCATTTTGGGACACATAGTTCTTATTATATTACTCCTAACAGAACTACAACTATCAAACCTGGACCCAAATACCAGTGGGTACCAAAGCCAAAAGATTCATCTGTGTTGCAGGTATCTCAAGTCAAGAGGGAGTAAAAGAACTTAGACTTCTTAGTAAATCAACTCAGGACTCGGACTTCAATGTCAAAGAGGTTGACTTCTAGACAAAGAAGTCTAGGACTCGTGCTTCAAAGATAAAGTTTGACTTCTAAACACAACAATTTAGCACTCATACTTCAACGATCAAAAGACATTGTACTCCGATGCATCAAAAGAGATGATCAATCTTCAAGGGGGAGTATACATATTACCTCTACTGATAATATTGCGAATGCATATTTTCATGGGGAGTAATTGACTTCTGATTACTTCAGATAAAAAATCGTTATTCAATGTTATAGGGGTTTCTTACTGTCATATTTTTCTGATTTTCAATATTATTGACATACTTTGTTGCTTTGAAAACTTGTTGACTACTTGAAGATTTTGAGGGGGAGCTTACATGATCATATCTATCATGACTTTGGAACTAACTTCATGAGATTTAAGCAGAGTGTAAGGATTATTCTAACCTTAATCTCATTGTGTTTGAAAGATGGACAACTTTCAGACATGAAAACATGTTTCTAAATGTTCAAACCACTTCTTATTCTCAAAAAGATTTCATGGATATTAGAAGTGTGATTTTAAATGTTTTCATTATTATGAGCTTTCTTTACTAACAAACTGTGTGTTTCCAAAGATAAATACTTGTG
This sequence comes from Arctium lappa, assembly GCA_023525745.1. NCBI lineage: Eukaryota > Viridiplantae > Streptophyta > Magnoliopsida > Asterales > Asteraceae > Arctium > Arctium lappa. The sequence goes on along the minus strand of CM042051.1, from coordinate 71,379,616 downwards.
TATTATCTTTTCTATATACTGTAAAGTATTCACACACACCAGTTTAGTATTTTTGTTGACTTTATTATTACCGTCTCAAATGAAACAATTTTTCGGTGGTAATAAACCCCGTTTGAAATTCATTGTTAATTGAGCGTTATTTCATTCCAAGCATTTCTTTCAAGAATGTCTATAGTTGTTCATATAGAAAACATCCAATTTTTCATGACCTAAGCTTTTAATGATAAATCACTCATATTTGATCTTTTCATACATTGTCAGATTCTCAAAACATATTTATTGTTTCACTTCGTTCATTGAATTTCTTTGTTTTGAGAAACTCTTCAATATTTAAAATGCTCAAATCTTCATGATTATCTTACTGAGCATACATATATCTGACATATGTATTTCGTACTATTGTGCTTTAACTGCTAAAGTTAAACTATTGAGCAACATTTTCTTTAGGACAGTATTACATGGGATCAGTGTGAGGACTTAATAGAACTTCTATGGATTCACGTTAACCAGTGTTTCCTACCCAAGAAGTTATCCTGAGTGATCGAGAGGCGAGGTTTCAATATATGAGTGTGGGTGTGTATTAAGGTAAAATGACAAGAGAGGTTGGTTAGAAGTGAGCTCAAGTGATAAAAAGAAAGAGGGTGTGAGAACAGAGTTAAAAGAATATGAAAACTCTACATTAACTTTTTTTGAGTCGGGCAACTACATAATCTGTTGGTTCACATTCTATGGTGACCTTCATTGAAACAGGTACTAGCCCATGCCAACTCTTGCATTAAACCACACCAGCTACTCATTTCTTTCTCAACAAAGAAATGTTTCATATTTTTTGGGGAAGCAGCATATACTCTATCTCGTCTTCATTTGGAAGATGTGGATAATGAAACAGAAGGAAGTCTTCCCCACCTTCGAATTTTTATAATGCACAATTGAATCTGTGTAATACTATTGTTGTCTCAATGGTTTACACAATTTTGAACCTTATAAATCATTCATGTTTAAATTATTTCATACACAAGCATGAACACACAGAAAATTTGTTTTTTTGTCGGAATGTGCATAGAATTACCTTGTATTATTCAATGATTGAATGGAAGACCTGGGGAGTGAACATCAATAAAACTCCTTGTACAGTACATTCGTTGTACTATGTGGCTTCGTGCTACTTACAGACATTTTAACTGATTCATTTGTTGATTAAGGGTTAAATTCTTATTTGTCTGAATTTGAAAAGATTCAAATGAATATATTATGAATTGACGGATGTTCAGTGGCTCGTATGGAAAGATCAATGGTCAAAAAGTGGTTCATTACATTTCTTGAGGAAGGTTTTGATGATTTATATGCTCTACATCATCAAAAAGGGGGAGAACATCAATAAATGGAAAAGTAGTTTTGGAAAAACATTCAAGAAATGATAGAGTTTAAAAGATTTATTTTCATAATTATGGGGAGAAAATTCAGAATGAAAGAGAAAGTTCAAGAGTTCAAAAAGTTTGATGAAATTTGCTGAATTTTTTTTTTGAATATTATTTGCTGAAGCAAAACGAGCTGAATCTGAAGATAATTTCTTTCCTGTAGTCTGAATGAGGTTTTCAAAACCATGGGGGAATTTTTAAAGTTCTTGAAGAGCATAATCACAGACTTGGGAGAGATTACTGAATTACCGAAATTCTAAAGATATTTCAATGAAAGAGGAAGATTGTTCGTGAATGTTGAATTTCTTTTTGATTCCAAAAGGTAGATTACATGCTTATTCTTGTGAAGATGTTAAAGTGAAAGATTGAATTCACTAAAGATCAGGCAAAGGGAGAGATTGTTCGTTATCGTCAAATTCTTTTTGCAGATGATCTTGAATCCAAAGGGGGATATTGTTAGTGCACAAATATGTTGGATCCAAGATCATGGGAATTGAAAGTCAAAGCTCAAGTCAACCCTCAAGCAAAGTCAAAGTCAAAGCTTTCTTAAAGTGGAAAGTCAAAGGTCTAAATGTTGTTAGCTTCTTAGTTGTTAGTGAGTTTTTTCTTTGTAATTTTAAGGGGTATAAATAGCTTTTGTTTTCTGTATAAGCATATAGCACTATTACATAATACATTTAGAGAGATAAATATTGAGGGTTGAGAGCATCATGTAATCGTTTGATTTGAAATCAATAATATGAAAAATTGAAGTGGGACTCGTTGTTCATCTTGATCTGATTTGCATTTAGTGGGACACACACGATCCTCTATAACTGTCAATCCAACATTAACGTTCTTCAACTCAGATAGGATGTCCACCATAGTATATGTGCTTCAGCTGGGGCCACTGGCAGATTAAAGGTTAATCTGGGTTGTTCCAGTGCCCGCTGGAGTGGCGGTAGCAGAAATGTCTCCATTTTGAGAAGCATGGATTTGCTTCATTTTCTTCAATGTGAGGGCACTGTTAGTCGTGGCAGAAGTCATCAAACATCCCCTGGTGCAGTGGGCACTCCAGCATCGGTTAGTAATGCAGTAATGAGACATGGGAAGGGTAGACTTACCTTCTTGCGAGTCCTTGCCTAGAATATGTTCGTGTGCATGAGGAAACCCAGGTTGATCGACAGATTATTGATGATACAAAATAGCAAGCAACATACGACTTTTGAGAGCATCGTGTCGTGGGTGTAGGCCACAACGTGTGCCTACGGAACTAAAACCATACCGCAACCATAGTGGTAAGATAATTAGCCGGTATACATTTCCTCTTCCCATCGATTTCCCACATTTTTCCTTCCACAACCAAGGTTGTAACTATCTCGTCCTCGTCTTCCTTAGTGGTTCCCTACATCAAAGTAGCGAAAACACAAGAATTGGGTGTTTTGAGGCTAAAAGACTCGGTTTATGGTGCTTGCATCATAGTGCACCTAGTGACCACGGACCTTGACCTTAGTGTTTTTCCTACTGGCAGCCTCGGTATAAAACTCTCTAACAAAGGAGGAGTTGGCCTTACGATTTGCAGCAACCAAACTACTCCAATCTTGGTTTTTTACTCCACCTTTGACAAAAGGGTTAGCATTCAAAAATTTAGGATCAAACCCTTTCTCCATAATGAGCTTCTGTCCAGCCAACAACTCGAAATGCTCACCAACGGCAGTAGTTATGAACTGCCTAGGCTTGCCACTGGGTGCAGACCCAGTGCCAACGAAGACTTCTTGAGGAGTAGTTGAACTATCTACATTCTCATATTCTTTTGAGGATGAACTAGAGTTAGTAGAAAGAGATTTACCTTTTGCAACAACGGTTTTCTCAGAACTTCGGTTAGGCCTTTTGTGGAGTGGCAACTGAGGATCTTGTGACCATGTCCATTGCCTTGAGTTCTTTCTTGATTGGGTTTTCCTTCTTCTTTATTTGTTCTCCAACCCCAACAACATCCATGCTCAAACTATTAATTCTTCATTTTTCTTTCTTTCCTCCTCTCTTCTTTGTCTCCGGTCTTCATCCTCCATCTTTTTTCATTCGGCCACTTGATTCATTCGTTCTTCGGCCTCTTTGATTCCCCTTTCCTTTTCCTCTTTCATAAATCTCTCCTCCTCTTCCTTTTTTCAAGCCAATTCCTCAGCATCCTTCTTGAGTCTTTTTCTTCCTTTTTTCGATCCAGATACTCTAAGGTAAATGTTGATTCTTTATCTGCTTTTGAAGATCATGCTTGTTAGGATCCCATAAACAACAATTCAAACAACAAATGATAGTAACAAAGTGAGATAGGGAGAGGTCTATGTTTTATTTATATGGAAAACTAATACAGAGAACTACCTAGAGAGTGAATGTTTCTCTCTCTAGAAGAACACATGCTCACTATCAATCTACATTGTGAAATGATCTCTTAGCTACAAATTACAAATACAAGACCCTTATATACTCCCACGTCTCACTTGTTACACACTTAAGCCCAAGCCCAATTACAACTGTTAAAGCCCAAATACACTACAAAGCCAAAAACAATAATAATAGTTTCCTTTAGAAAACTTTCTAAACTAGGACATTTTATGTCCTAACATTCTCCCCTAAAGTTTTGTAAAGGAATCATCATCTTTTAAGATCCATCACTTCTCCCACTTGATTTCTTTGAAAAACTTTAGTGTTGCATATCTTCAAGACAACTCACGCTCCACCTTGTATGAAGCTCTTATACTTCAAAGTTTCCACTTTAAAACCATATTCGATGTGCCATAACCTCAACTGAGTGCACTAAAGAAAGCTTTATCTTTTGAAACTAAACACATTCGTTACGCCAACAAGAAAGAAATGTGTGAGTTTGTGTGACAACCACAGTGCATCTTCAGTTAATAACAAAGAATTTGTCTTTGAACCGCGAGTTGAATAAGAGTTCAGCTTAAGAACTTATTCTGATCAGCTCGTAGGAGGAAGCATCTTGTAGCAAGCACTACTTGGAAAGGGTTAGAAAAGTCAATCAACAATTGTTCAGCAACTGAAGAAGTATGCTCATTTTCATAACACTTTTCAAAATACTGACTGGCTAATCCCAGACCTCCATTCTTCACAAATTAGATGAATGATTACAAGCACTCAAAAGTCTGGATTACAACCAAAACACCAGAACAATGATTGCAAGCACTCATAATTCTGATTAATCAGGTCAGAAAAATGATTAAGAGCACTCAAAGGTCTAGCATCGTCAAGAAAACTCCAGAATGATGATTGCAGATACTCAACCTTCTAATCCAATCCAATCAAAGATTGAATCCAAACACTCGATGTCTGAAAATCTTGACACACATGAGCTTTGTGAATCTTAGTCAGTTGCTTATAGATATGTGACAGACTGAATGTTGGAATGATGCCACATATGCATTTAGCGAAAATCTCGTGAACAGATTATGGAAACAAAAAACCAAATCACATGGATAAACAATTGTCGAGAAAACCCGAATGATAAAACCCTATAACAGATACAAAAATATTCCTTGAAGTTTATGTTTCCCGGTTAACACAGTCAAAGCACAAAACCAAAATCTGGATTACACACAATTTGGATTAATAGCTGGTTCTCAAGGATTGCAAAATAAAATCCTGTAAAGATTTATGCAATCCCGGATTGCACTCTAACTAAAATCTAGTTACCAAGTGAAATACCATCAAAATTTGGTAACCAAGTCCTCAAAAACCGGTTTGCAAAGTGCCATTAAGAGAAATCCGGTAAAAATGAAAGAAAATCCGGGACACATGGAGAAAAATACACAAATCCCGTACCTAAGTGTAAGAAATCCGGTTTGTAATCGTCAAAAACTGGTAATCATGGTGTGATAAACAAAACCCGATGTTACAATCCTTCAAAACCCTAACACAAGGTGTGATTCTCAAAACCCGGTAGGAACAATCAATCTCGGTCTTCACTTTAAAATCCGGTAGGCAAGGGTGCGTAAACCCGGTTAGCAAGGGAATTAAAGAAAAACCCGGTAACATGTGGCTTAAAACCAGTATCCATGGCTATAACACAAAAACACGGTATTTGTTCTTTCAAAACCGGTTAGCACGCTACTGATGACTCAAAATCCGGTAATTGTACTATTCATTTCCGGTAAACACGCTTCAACTCATAGAACCAGTATCAAAGTCCTCGAAACCCGGTATCATGCTCAAATTCGGTACAAGCTCATTGAAATTTGGTGTCCACGGTCTCTTAAGGTTTAAACCCGGTATCAATGTCTAAAACCGGTAGACAATGACCATATATCCGAAAAAATGCTCCTTCCAAAAACAAATCCGGTAACACCTTTTCCCGGTACGTAAAATGTATCAGATCTCGATCCAGAAATCTCAAATTCAACAAAATTGAACAATAGATTGACGATCGTCAGACGTTCATTAACACAAAATAATCAATCCTTTTCAATTAAATTGGATCACATCACTCTAAATTGCACCAATTTCTGGAAATCGTGAAGAACACATTCGATATAAAAAAATCTTCACCTCTGCTAAAATTTCTCCAAATTTGTTGAAATTAAAACTTGTAATCGATTCCAATAGATTTAGCAAGAAAGGTATAATCGATTTGTGCATCAAAACCACAATTTAGCTCGAAATCTCACAAAATCAAATCGCAAACCAACAGTTTCCCCGAAAACGGGCTGTAGAACACAAATTGTTTGCAAAAGATCGAATCGATGATTGATTTCTTCGATTTAGCTCTGATACTACTTATTAGGATCCCATAAATAACAATTCAAACAACAAATGATAGTAACAATATGAGATAGGGAGAGATCTATGTATTATTCATATGGAAAACTAATATAGAGAACTACATCGAGAGAGAATGTTTCTCTCTCTAGAAGAACACACGCTCACTATCAATCTACATTGTGAAATGATCTCTTAGCTACAAATTGCAAACACAAGACCCTTATATACTCCCACATCTCACTTGTTACACACTTAAGCCCAAGCCCAATTACAATTGTTAAAGCCCAAATACACTACAAAGCTCGATATAATAATAACAGAGAGCCCTTTACAAAACTTTCTAAACTTGGACATTTTATGTCCTAATACACTTCGTGAGGTGATGCTTAAAGTTATAGATGTTGAATCTAAGCTGAAAAAGGAGAAAACTTTGGTTCAAACTTTGTAAGCAAGTTTAGAAAATCATCAAAATGCATTTTTTCGTCTGAATAGAGAAAATGTTGAAAATATTTGTTTGATAAATAATTTCCAAGAGGACAAAGAAAAATCTTTCTAAAGAAGTTACAAAGCTTAAAGAAGAAAAAAAAATTGCAAGTGAAGATATCTAAATTATCAGACAAGTTTATTCTTTCAGAATGTGAGAGTGCTGAAAATGCTCAAAAATATAATGTTGTTTGTGCTGAAGAACTGTTTTGAATGAGAATCGTAAAGAACTTGATTTGAAATTTATAAAAGAGGACATATTGATAAGGCAATTTTTCTGAAAAAATCGAAGGGTTTCAAGTTTTTCAACCTAAAAGAGGGTTTAGGATATGCCAATTATCACCACTTAAAGAATGTTCTTTCTAATGTTCCAACTTCGTATGAGTATGTGTTAGAACATAAAATGTTATAAGTTTGGATGTTTTGTAAAGGCCTCATTATTTGATATTAGGCTTTGTTATTAGCATTGGGTTTGGGCTTAATGAATGTACAAGGGTGATAGGGTATAAATAGGGAATTGTATTGTAATTGTTTGTATTCATTCATTCAAAAATGTAGACGTATGTGAGTTGTGTGTTTCTAGAGAGAGAAACATTTTTCCCTCTCTAGAGTTGTGAATGATACATCAATTCCCTTCCAATTCATATCTTGTATATCATTCTAACATTGATTTAATTGTGATCATGGACCTCACAAGTGGTATCAGAACCTAAATCAAAGAATTTATCATCGATTTGATCGAGATCACAATTTTTTCAAAGGAACAATTATTCTTCACATGAACAGTACATTGAAAATTTTGAATTCTTCATTTTGGTGCTAATTTGTTCGAGCTTTGATGACAAATTGATTCATAGGTTATAGACGAATCATTTGGAGTCAATTACAAGTGTTAATTTCAATCACATTAGAAGAATTTGTCGATTTTGAGAAGAATTGGTTCGAAATACTTGTTTTACTGTATGATGATCGATTTTGGATTTAGAGATGTTTTTGTTGAAAATCATCAACTACAAAAGTGCTCAGTTGATAATTTCGAACATGTGTACAAATGAAGAAATGAAAAAGATAGATTGATTTTTGGCTTCTAGACGCAAGAATTCGCAAGATCCCAAGAACTCGCAAGTTCTTCAAGAACTCGCAAGCTTCATCCATGGATACAACATTTTTGCTAAGTACGGAATTCGCAAGTAGCTACATGCAAACAGTTATAGAATTCTCAAGATACTTTGCTAATGTTGTATGCAAAAAGTCAAGAATTCGCACACTACACCTTGCGTAAAGTGAGGAATTCGCAAGCCACCTCCTGCGAAAAGTAGGAATTCACACATGGTACTTTACGAGAAGTGGCTTCCAGAATGAAAGCTAAGTTTAGAATTTGCATAAAATTTTGCGAAAAACTTTGATGTTGAATATTTTTGAAGTATAGAATTCGCAAGAAAGGGTCTGCGAAAAGCTAGAATTCACAAGCAGTACCCTGCGAAAAGCTTAGAATTCGCATGTAAGCTCATGCGAAAAGTAAGAATTTGCATGCAAGCCTCGGCGAAAAGTGATCTTTCATGTACAATGATCTGGGAAAAGTTATGCCATGCTGTCTGTGAAAAGTTACTGTTCAGAACCTAATTTGCTATAAGTTTGCCCTATTCCCGAGATTTTCCGTGTAATGCATATGTGACATCACTCTTATCATTTGTTGGTCACATATTTTTAGCAACTGATCAAATTTTCACGAAAGCTCATGCAAGACAAGATTTTAGATTAGGTGTTTGGATTTAGTCTCTGATTGGATTGGATTATCATCTTCGGTATCTGCAATCATCAATATGGAGTTTTCTCTATGATATAGACCTTTGAGTGCTCTTAATCATTCTTCTAACCTGATCAGTTAGAAGTGTGAGTGACTGCAATCATTGTTCAGGTGCTTTGTTGTGATCTAGAGTTTTGAGTGCTTATAATCATCCGGCTGATTCGTGAAGAAAAGAGGTCTGAGTTTATTCGTTCAGTGTTCTGAAAAGCTGTTAGAAAATGAGCATCTTTCATCAGTTATTGAAAAGATATTAGGATTTTCTTCTAACCCTTGCCTAGTAGTGTTTGTTACAAGATGCATCCTTCTACAAATTTATCAGATTAAGTTCTTAAGTTGAATTCCTATTCAACTCGTAGTCAAAGACAGATTCGTTGTTATAAACTGAAGATACACTGTGGTTGTCACTCAAAATTCACACATTTCTTTCTTGTGGGCGTAACGAATGTGTTAATTTTTCTAGAGATAAAAGTTGTCTTTTGTGCACTCAGTTGAGGTTATTTTGTACATCGTATCTGGTATTAAAGTTGAAACTTCAAAGGATAAGAGCTATTTTCAAGTTTGAAAGTTTTGTAAAGGCCTCATTATTTGATATCAGGCCTTGTTATTAGCATTGGGTTTGGTCTTAATGAATGTACAAGGGTGATAGGGTATAAATAGGGAATTGTATTATAATTGTTTGTATTCATTCATTCAAAAATGTAGCTGTATGTGAGTTGTGTGTTTCTAGAGAGAGAAACATTTTTGCTCTCTCTAGAGTTGTGAATAATACATCAACTCCCTTCCAATTCATCTCTTGTATATCATTCTAACAATTTATTTAATTGATTTTCTAAGTCTTGGTAGAAGATTTCATGAGTACAAGATTAGATGGACAAAATCATCTGAAGAAGTAGAACCCAATGAGGATTTCAATAGAAAAAGATCTAAAAAAAATGCAAAACCTCTTGATTATAACAAATTAAATGATATTTATCATACGAGAGAGCTTACTCTTTCGGATGATTACTTTCTAACCTATTCTGAAGAGGAGATGTTGCCATCAAATGCCACTCAAGATCCTGATTTAACTTTAAAAGACATTCATTCATTAGAAATGAAAATTTCTAAGCTTGAAAAGGAGCTTGAGATTGAAAAGAACTTAAACTTTGGCTTATCTGTTGAAGAAAGAGAACAATTTTTATGCTAGAACAAAGCGCTTGAAGAAGAAGTTAAATCTAAAGATAAAGAAACTTCTGAGAAGAATTTTGAAAATAAAAGTTTTGATCAAAACCATTGGATTATTCTTTCAAATTCAGAATTTGAGTCTTTTACTTCAGAAGTTTCTGATCCAAATGTGATTTCTTCTAAAAATATTTCAACTGCTTTGGAAGCTTCTTCTTGAAAATCTTTTATGGGTGATTTCTCTAATGTTTCAAAGTCTTCCACTTCATCAAATGATTTTGTGAATTATGATTTTGAAAAGGAAAAGGAAGTAAGTGCTTGGAAAGATTTTACAAGTAAACATTCTTATAAAGTTGGTCCAAATTATCTTGTTAAATCTAATCTTGAAAAAGAATGTGATAAGGATTTTAATGAGTTAATGAAAGTTTCAAAGCCTTCAAGTGAAAGAGTAAAATCTGCTGAGGAACTTGAATTTTCTGCATTAATCAATGCTCCGATTTATTTGGATGATTTGCATGATTGCTTTAAGACCCCTGAATTTCTAGAGAAACTCAAGTGTTCTAACTCTGATAACTATTGTCAGCCAATTTTTAAAGACAAAGGAAAATAAAAAAATAATCCCGACACCAATTTTTTGTTGGTGAATGTTCTAAGAGTGCTTCTAAGCATGTTTCTGATACTACATCTAACTTTTCCGATGAATCAAAGAGGTCTATTCAGAAACAAAATCATAAATTTGGAAACTTTTCAAAAGAGCATTCTCACTACTCGAGCGGTTCTGATTCAAAATCTTTAGTTAATTCAAATATTCGTTTTAAAAGATTTAAGCAATTTTGGATAGTCAAGGGTTCTACATCGGAAAAAGACGTTCCAAAGTCATCTGTTCCCAAATCAAATGTCAAGAAGAACAAAGCTTTTCAAGATAATTCTTTTGTTGAACTTGATGTTGTTTATTCTATAAATCAGGTAATCAAGTTAGCTGAAAAGAAACTTTGTTGTTCTCACTTTGGAACAAATGGTTTTGTTAATCGAAATCATGCTCAATATTGGTTTGGTACTTATAGAGTTTCCTCAAATGGAACTACACATAACAAACAAGGACCCAAGTTCTATTGGATACCAAAATCAATTTAATTTGTTTTACAGGTTCATCATGTGGTGGTGCTTAAACTCAGAATTATTCAACACAAATGACTACAAAACATAAGAAGATTGTGCAGAATTTGAGGGGAGTATAAATTTTTCATTTTTTTCATTCAAAGAAGTTTCCTTTCATTGTTAAAATTTAAAATTTTCATCAAATTTGAATTTTCGTTATATTTTATTCATAATTTCATATATTTCCAAATTTAATTTTGAGTACCTGTGTTTTTAATGCTTTATCTACTACTGATCTATTTGCATATTTTCAGGGGGAAATATTCTTTAGTATGTTTGACTTCTGATTATTACAAATCATGATTCGGTCTTAAATTATAAGAGGGAGATTATAGTGTTCATCATTTAATGGGGAGAATGCAAAATTCATTGTGATAATCATTTAACATCTCAGAATCTTCGTTTGTTTTGCAGATGACTCATAATTTGAGGGGGAACTTACAAGATTACTTGAAAAGAAGGACAACTTTTGAGTATGAAAAATATCTTCTCAAATGTCCAAACCACTTCTTATTCTCAAATTGATTTTATGAATTTAGAAGTGAGATTTAAATGTTTTCATATCTCAAAATAAAATCATATCTCTAACCGTGTGTTTCCAGAGTTAATACTTGTGTATTTTATCTTCTATGCTTAAATCACATCACGGTTCAGCTTCATATTGGATTTGTTATTACCATGTCACATGACGGAAATCTCTTCCTTGGTAATACTCCCGGTTGTATTGATTGTTGAATTCTTATCCTATGTTGTTAGTGCACATATTTGTTGGATACAAGATCATGAAGACTGAATACTGAAAGTCAAGCAAGTCAAAGCTCAAGTCAAACGCTTAAGCATAGAAGTCAAAGTCTTTTGTAATAAATGTCAAAGTCAAACTGTTGTATTGTCATAATTGTAAGCAGAATGTTTCTAGAGAGAGAAAGTCAGAGAGAATACTCATTGTACGAATTCCTTGTTTGAATTGAAAACAAGTAGATTGATTGTTTTTGTCTGTCATCGTAATTGTACTGTAATTAGAACTTAAATTTAGGAATAATAATTGGTATCAGAGCAGAGTTCAAATCGAAATCATCAAAGAAAATGGAGTTTCACACTGTTCATTGAGTTTTTGATCGATTTTCGAATTTTGTGTGAAAAAGTGTGATTAATTGAGTTTAGTGAGTTTGTATCATGTATTAGTCAAATCTTGTATATGTTTGAGGATCATTTGCACTGTAATTCTACATCAATTTGGTGATTTTGTTCATTTTAGAATCACGAGTTCTAACACACAGTAATAGAATCAATTTGTATAATTGAGTGATCTTTATTGAAATTCAGTTATTGTAATAGATTCTAGATGTATTAGTGATCAAATTGTCAAAGTTACAGATCGAAAGTTGAAGATTTGATGGGTTTTTTAGAAGATTAGACTGAATTTTTGTCTAGATTCGAAGAACTCGCATAAGTATCAAGAACTCGTACCAAGAACTCGCATCAAAGAGATTTTGCATAATTTTTGTGTCTGAAAATTTCACAAGTATAGATTTCGCATGTTGGTGATATGCGAAATGTGTTGAATTCGCATATGTGTTTTGTGAGAATTCCTCAGAATTCGTACATGCTTGTGTACAAAAAATCAGAATTCGCATAGATCTTTTATACGAAAAGTTTTGTGAAAAATATTCTAAGGAAAGAATTCGTATGATGCTTGCGTGCGAGAAATGAAGAACTCGCATATAGTTGCATACGAATTCCTAGAATTCGCATTGTGTTTTATGGGAATTGTTCAGATTTCTCATAAGAGTGAGATGCAAATTGCTCAGAATTCGCATAAGAAGTTAAAAAGTTTTCCAAGTACATAATTCGTATGAGTCTGTAATGCGAAAAGCTTATGCGAAAAGTTTATGCGAAAAGTTAGTTTTTCAAATGTTTCAAGTCCAAATTTCGCATAGTGTTGTGTGCGAATTCTTGGAACTCGCATATAACTACGTGTGATTTCTGTTGTGTGCAAATTATGGATTGTATTTGTCTACGAATTATGAAGTTTTAAGTGTGCGAATTCTTGGCTAATTTTGATTGTACGCGAATTCTATGTGCAAATTGTGCTTGTCCCAGTGTGATGTGTGAATTCCATACTTAGGAGATTTTTGGAAATTTTATTTTCTGAAAATTCTTTCTAAGTTTTTATGTATTCTGATTTCTATTGAACAAACGATCATTTTAAGTTCTTATTAAAACAGTTTTCAAAATAGGATGACTTCAAGGGAAGCATTAGCCATTGGTACAGACGTGAAGCCTCCGATGCCCTTTAAAGGAGAATACGAACAGTGGAAGGATCGCTTCAAGGATTTTATTGATCGCAACGATTTGGGTGACTATATCCGGATATCTCTCAAGGAAGTAGTGATGAAGCCTCCTATGAAGGTTCATGTGGTTGAAAATGAAGGGGAGGAAGGTGAACAAAAGGAATACCCACTTTCACTAGAAGAATGCATAGATGAGCAAAGGAAAAGGGTCAAAGCTGATAGACTGGCAAGGTCTTTTATTCTACAAGGGATTCAAAATGAAATATACGTAAATATTGATAGCTACAATGCCACGGGAAAACAGATGTGGGATCAGCTCGAAAAGATGATGCTAGGATCCAAGATCGGTAACCAACTTAAAGTCTCTAACTGCCTGAACAACTACGAGGAATTCAAGGCCAAGGAAGGTGAATCTCTAGAAGTTACATATGACATATTTGTGACTTTGCTGAACGAGTTAAGTAAGAAGAAAGTTAGGAAATCACAGATTGAGCTCAATGTTAAATTCCTGAGCATACTGCAACCAAAGTGGAAGAGATTCACAAGGAAGATGAAACAGATGAAGGACTTGAACAAGATACCACTCCACGAAGTGTATGAGACTTTAAGGAAAAATGAAGAAGAGGTAGAGGAGATTAAAGATGAGAAGAAAAAAATCTGAGAAGGTGGTTACTGATCCAGTTGCTCTTGTGGTGAAAAAGAAAGAAAAGAGGTCAATAAGCTTAAAGAGAAGAAGAAAGTCGTAGTTTCAGAATCTGAGGAAGTTGACAGTGAAGAAGACTCTGACTCAGATGACTGAGAGCATTTAAAACAGGCAATGCTATTATTGACTAAAGCTTTCCAATAGAAGTTTTATAAGAAGCCTAGATCTAACAGTCAGAGATATTCTTCGGGTTCAGGAAACTACGAACACAAAGAGAGAATTGAAGGAAAAATAATTGAAGAGAAAAGGCCTGAGGAGAAGAGGTTCAAATCTGAAGAGAAGAAGAAAGAGCAAGAGCCAGTTAAATGCTACAACTGGAGAAAACTCGGCCACTATGCAAAGGTTTGTTGAAAGCTTAAGGTCCGCAATTCCGAATATTACAAGAACAAGATGCTTTTAGCCAAGCAACAGGAGGATGACAAAGCACTTATGGATGAGGACGAGTACTGGATTGATCATTCTAATGAAGAGGATATAGAAGAAAAGGCTCATATGTGTTTTATGGGTAAGGAAGAGAATGAAGCTGAAGCAGATTCAGACGGTGAAGACAACGAAGAGGTTTGTGATATGTCTGAATCAGATTTTCTTAATCAAATGCAAGTCATGATGGTTAAAATCCAGGAATTAGAGTCTAAGATTAAACGTGAGAAAGGTATCATTAAAGAGAAAAACCAGTCAATACTGAAACTTATCAAGGATATTGCTGAGAAAAATGTATTGATTGAGGATTTGCACAAAAACATTGATACCAGCGCGAAAGAAAAGACTATAATTCATAATGAGCTATCTGAAACTACTTCAAAATACAAACTGTGTGATTTTGAGGCTAAAGAAATTGCGAAAAAGTGTTCATCTTTAAAGAAAGAGAACAAATCTTTATCTGAAAAAGTGAATGTTTTGGAGGAAAAACTTTACACTTTGGGTCAAACTGAGCAAACCATTCACCTGAACAAACCCAAGGAGAGTAGTGAGTGTTGGGGTCTTGGTTACGAGAACCCACACTACCTCAAAAAGGGTATTTCTAAAATGCTTGCCTTATATGATTTTGGATTTTTAAAATTGGCACCACAATACCCTGAATTTAAAGTTAAATGGACTAAACTTTCAGACGAGGATGAAGCTAAGGAAAGGGAGAAAAGAAAGAACAAAACTAAAATGCAACTTGCATTTCGATACGAGAGGTTGAATTATAGTTACAGTTATGATCAAACAAAATTTCTTTCAAACGATTATTTCCAAAGTTATTCTACAGAGGAGTTGGAGGCTAAATCAGTTAAAGGTAAAATTTATGTACCTCCTCTCGTGTTAGAAAGTAAAATTTCTGAACTCGAGAACACTCTGTTAGAAGAAAGAATTTTGACTAATCTAGAACAATTTGTGTTTTCAACCGTCTTTCTTAATTCTGAAATTTCAAACACTTCCAAAGCTTCAAAATCTGATGATGTTAAAAGTATGTTTGATGAAGAGTTTGATTTCTTAAACTCTGATGGTGATTTAGATGATCGTATTGCTCAATTTCATTTCAATGCAAAACTTCCTAATCATTCACAGTTTATAATCAATTCTTTTGGATTACCAAGTGTGTTCGAGAAAGGTGAAACATCATTGAATGTTGATGAACCAGTTTTTGTGAATACCAAGAATGCCAAAGGTAAAAAGAAAAGAACTCGACATTCACATAAATGGACAACCACTGGTAAGCCAAAGAACAAGCAATCTTTCAAATCTCACAGTTCTAACTTTAAAAGTTCAAATGTTTCAGATGTGAGAAAGAAAAAGACTAGAGTGAGATCAGAATGGCAACCAAAGAAGAAGATTGATGAGACATAAAAATCATGTTCTGATATTTCTTGTAATAGAAAAACTGATAATAAACATGATGTAATTGAGAATGTTGCTTTTAATAAACAAAAACTTGTAACTTTTTACAAGAAATATTCAATAAAGCAATTATTCCAATTATCTCCGTCTGCTGGAAAGTCTTCTAATTATCATAGAAATTATTTTGCTTCTCGGAAATATTCTGATGTTTGGTTTGGAACATATCATGTCTATTCTTATCATTCTCATGCTTTAAATGATTTTCAAAAGAAAAGAGGCCCCAAATTTAAATGGGTGCCAAAATCTTGTGCTAACATTGTAGGACCCATCTATAAATGGGTACCTAAACCAATTGTTTCGTGATTTCTCCTGTGTAGACCCGTCATATGTGGAACTTGGATTCTGGTTGCTCTAAGCATATGACCAGGCAGAAAGATTTATTATCTAATTATACAGAGAAATATTGTGGAACAATTCGATTTAGAAATGACTAGTTTTCACCTATTATGGGATATGGTGATGTGATTAAAAAGGTGAGCTATGTTGAAGGTCTAGGACATAACCTATTCAACATTGGACAGTTTTGTTACAAAGACTTAGAGGTTAATTTCAAGGCCAAGAGGTGTTATGCGCGTACTGAAGATGGTAAGGAACTCTTGGTCGGGACAAGAAAGTCAAACCTCTACACAATCAATTTTTCAAAAGTCAAGACTGACAATGAGGTGTGTCTACAATCAAAAGCTTCGTTGCAACAAAGCTGGATATGGCATCGAAGGCTGTCTCACCTGAATTTTTTCTACATCAACAAGCTGGTCATGGGTAATTTGGTAAAAGGACTTCCAGAGCTCAAGTATGTTAAAGAACATCTCTGTACATCGTGTGAGAAGGGCAAGATGAAAAGAGTCGCTCATAATCCAAAGCCTGAGCCAAGTAAAAGTTCTACCTTGGAGATACTGCATATGGATCTCTATGGTCCGATGCATACTCAAAGCATAAACAGCAAGAAGTATGTGTTAGTGATTGTGAACGATTACTTGAGATACACTTGGGTCAAATTTCTGAGATCAAAAGATGAGACGCCCGAAGTCATCATCACATTCTTAAAGACAACTCAATTGAATCTGTAGAAAACAGTCAAGCCTCTTAGAACGGATAATGGCACAGAATTCAAGAACAAAATTGTTAAAGAATATCTCGAATCGTTCAGGATAAGACATCAGTTTTCTGCTACCAGAACGACTGAACAAAATTGAGTCGTAGAGAGACAAAACAGAATGCTAGTCGAAGTCGCTTTTACTAAGCCGAGTCAATCAGATCTACCTCTATTTCTATGGGATGAAGTTGTGTCGAGTGCCTGCTACACGCAAAATCTCTCCATTATCCACCACCGGTTCGGTAAAACACCATATGCTTTAATAAACAATAGAATACCTAGCATTAAACACTTTCATATCTTTGGATGCAGGTGTTTTGTTTTGAATGACAAGGAGAACTTGAACAAGTTCAGTCCAAAAGCTGACAAATGCATTTTTATCAACTACTCTAAAACGTTTGCAACTTACAGAGTATATCTAAAGAAATCGAAGATAGTAGTTGAGAGCGTCAACGTTACATTCGATGAAGAGATGGCTTCTGTTCAAGACAGTTCAGAACCCGTTATTACTGGTGCATTAGCTTTTGGACAGATCAGTCCAGAACCTGTAATTAGTGACAATAAATCGGATAAAGCGTCAACATCAACATCTCATTTATCTTATTTAGATTTATTGTTTGAATTATTTTATGATGAATTTCTTGGTACTAGACTGACTAAACCTGTTGTGGTTGATAGTTCGGAAGATTCAAGAAGACATCATCCAACCACTTCAGATATATCATCTGAATCCAATTCCTCGGTTCAGCAAGAAGTTCCAATTCAAATGCCTACTCCATCAGTTAAAGCTGTAAATGAAACTGTCGAGCCAGAAGTTGTTGAATCAGTTGGATGCATGGTAACGAATAATCAACAGACAGAAACTGTCCAACCAACTGAAGCTTCTGCACAGAATACTTCAACTGAACCCCTACCTAATCCTGAACAAAATGAAGAAGTTGAAAGTGGATTTTTAGATTAGCATTATGATCAATCTACATCTAATCTACTCCCTCATGAACACAAGTGGACCAAAGAGCACCCGATAAGTCAAATCATTGGAGATCCATCCAAACCGATGCAAACTAGGTCTGCTACATTAAACATGTGCATGCATGATTTATTCTTGAGCAAGATAGATCCAAGTCGAGTATCTGAAGCTCTAGCTGACTCAGACTCGGTAACTGCGATGCATGAAGAGTTGAATCAATTTGAAGCGATAAGCAAGAGGAAGGTATTGATTACGACGAGACTTATGCTCCAGTTGCGTGCATCAAGGCTATTCGTATGTTTCTAGCATATGTCGCACACAAGAACTTCACTGTCTACCAAATGGATGTGAAGACTGCCTTTCTAAATGGCATCTTAAAGGAGGAAGTCTACGTTTCTCAGCCAGAAGGTTTTGTCAATCCAAAGAAACCAAATCACGTTTACATTATGGATAAAGCTCTCTATGGTATGAAACAAGCCCCTCGCGCCTGGTATGAAGTCTTATCCAAATTTTTAGTCAAGTCGGGCTTCTCCAAAGGTAAAATTGATACTACTCTTTTCATTAAAAAGTAAAAAGTTGATATCATTTTAATTCAGATATATGTGGATGATATCATATTTGGCTCAACTAATGCTAAATACTGTAAGAATTTTTCTAACCTTATGGTGTCAAGATTTCAAATGAGTATGATGGGAGAGATGAATTTCTTTCTTTGATTACAAGTCAAACAATTTTCCACGGGGATCTTTATTAATCAATCAAAGTACATTTTCGATATTCTTAGAAAATTCAAAATGGAAAATTGTACTCCTATTGGAACCCCAATGGCACCTAGAACTAAGATTGGTGTTGATCCTTCTGGAAAAGTTGTCGATGTAAGAACCTACCAAGGTATGATTGGTTCTTTAATTTATTTGACATCTAGTAGGCCAGATATAATGTTCTCTACATGCTTATGTGCATGATATCAGGCTAGTCCTAAAGAATCCTGTTAGTGTATTTTGTTGTATCCAAGATTTAATATGTAAAGTCAAATAGTCAAAGTCAACAATGTATTTGAGTGTTTGAGTGTTTAAGCTTGTGAGAGAATTGTGCGACCTATAAATAGGATTGTGAGAGTTCTTAATAGTAGCTTGTAACATTTGATATTGTCAGACATATGAATACAAAGATTTCTCTCATTACACTCTCTCTCTAGATCTGAAATTGTCATATCATAATTGTAAGATTTGTGCTTGAATATGGGAAACATTCATTTTCAATTTTGTCCGCAATCAAACGTATTTTTAGATATCTAAAGGGCACCGCAGCTCTTGGTCTGTGGTATCCTAAAGATACAGGTTTCGAGCTCACACCATATTTAGATGCAGATCATGCACGTTGTATTATTGACCGGAAGAGTACATCGGGACACATACAATTTATTGGCGATAAACTCGAGAGTTGGGCTTCAAAGAAACAACTCTGTGTATCTACTTCAACAGCCGAGGCAGAGTATGTCGCTGCGGCTAGCTGTTGTTCTCAGGTGTTGTGGATGCGGACACAACTGCGAGATTATGGCTTCAAATATGACAAGATCCCGATCTACTGCGATTCAAAGAGCACCGTTACAATATCTGCTAATCCTGTTCAAAATACCAAAACCAAGCACATAGACGTGAGATATCACTTTATTAAAGACAATGTTGAAAAAGGTACAATCGAACTTTACTTTGTAAACACAGATTATCAGCTTGTTGATTTATTTACCAAACCGCTTGATGAAAAAAGATTTAATTTTCTCATTTCAAAGCTTGGTATACTAAATCTCAAGACTTAATCTATTGTTACCTAATAAAGTTTAGTTTTGTTATTTTTCTTCATTTCTTTATTCTTTATTCTGAAATATATATGCACTTAAGTTTGTGCATGATTTTCGGGGGAGTGTGAGAAGATGATAAGATAATCTAAATTTGAGGGGGAGTTAATATAATTTGCATATATTCTATAACTGACAAATTTTCGTATGCATGATTTTAGGGGGAGTTAAGGAGTTAGGAAGATAACTTATGAATACATCTGATCAGAACTAGTGCTTAACACGTTTTATTGCTTTATGTCTTTAATTTTCAATAAATTTTGTGAATAAAGCTTTGTACTTTGACAAATTTTTTATTGTTGCAGATTTGAGAGGGAGCTTAAACGATCATATCAATATGACTTTTGAGCTGACTTCGTGAGATTGAAGATGAGTGTGAGGAAATATTCTAATCTTAATCTCACACATGTCTGAAAGAAGGACAACTTTCAGATATGAAAACTTATTCTTAAATGTTCAAACCACTTCTTATTCTCAAAATAGATTTCTTGAATTTAGAAGTGTGATATTAAATCTTTTCATATTATGTGATTAATTGTTAAACAAACTGTGTGTTTCCAAAGATAAATATTTGTGTATTATCTTTTCCATATATTGTCAAGTATTCACACACACCGATTTACTATTTTTTGTTAATATGTTCTTACCATGTCTCATATTGCAACAAATTTTCGATGGTAAGACACCCCGCTTGAAATTCAAAGTTTGAGTGTGATTTCATTCGAAACGTTTCTTTCAAGAATGTCTATATTTTGATTCGTATAGACAAAATCCGATTTTTCTTGACCTAAACCTTAATTGATAAGATCAAATATGAATTTGATCTTATTATACAATGTCAGATTTTCAAACAAGTTTCTTGTATTCATTTCATTCATTCAATATACTTCTTTTGAAATATTTTCAATGTTTAAAATGTTCAAATCTTCATGATTACATTCAAGAGCATACAGACATCTAACATGTATTTTATGCTTTAACTGAAGAGTTAAATCATTTTGAGCAACATTATTATTTTAGGAAAACATGGGTTCTTTGTGTGAGCTTAACAGAACTTCTATGGATTTACGTTAACCAGTGTTTCTTACCCAAGAAGTTAATCCTTGAGTGATAGAGTGTGAGGAGTCAATATATGAGTGTGGGTGCGATGAGGTAAAAGGAAAAGGAGAGTTTGGTTAGAAGCGAGCTTAAAGATAAAAAGAAAGAAGGTGAGAGAACAGCGTAAAAGAATATCAAACTCTGCACCAACTTTTTTCTGAGTCGGGCAACATCATTTCTGATTGTTTCACAATTCTTTGGTGAACGTTATTGAATCAAGAAACTAGCCCATGCCAACTCTTGCCTTAACCTTACCAGCTACTCATCTTTTTCTTAAAAAGAAGATGTTTCATATTTTCTGGGTATGCAACACATATGCTATCAGGTTTTCATTTGGAAAATCTGGATATTGAACAAGAAGGAAGTCTGCCCCAACTTCGCACTTCGATCATGCACAATCGAGTCTGTGTTATACTGTTGTTGTCTCAATGGTTTACACAATTTTGAGCCTAACAAAAGCAATCATCAAGTGCTTAATTCTTTCAAACACAAGCACGTACACACAGAAAATTCATTTTTCTGTCTAAACGTTAATAGAATACACTTGTGTTATTCGATGATTGAATGGAAGACCTGGGGGAGTGAACATCAAAAAGCTCCTTTTCAATGTCTATTCGTTACACACAGTGACTTCGTGTTACTGACAGACATTTTTAACTGATTCATTTGTTGATTCAGGTGTTACACTCATAATTTCTCTGAATTTGCAAAGATTCGGATAAATATCTTTTCTATCGATAAATAGTCAGAGGCTCTTGTAAAAGATCAAATTAGATTGGTTCAGGACATTTTTTGTGAAAGTTTTGATGATTTCAATGCCACAATCATCAAAAAAGGGGAGATGATCAAGAAATGAGAGAAATGATAAAGAAATGTTGGAGTATAAAGGAGAAACTTGTGTCAAGAAAGTCAATCTAAAGAAAAGATTCTGCTAAAGAAATGCAATTTTGTGAGAAGGTTTAACAAGTTTGAAAGAGCAAGTTCAAAGAATTATGATAGAGAGCAGAAGTTTACTGAAATTTTCTTTGAAGATGATTTGTTGAAGCAAACAGAGCTGAACCTGAAGATAATTTCTTTCTGATGTCTGAAAAAGGTTTTTACAACCTTGGGGGAGATTGCTATAATATTCTTGATGAATGTTCTTACAGACTTTGGGGAGATTACAAAAGTTTTTGAAGTCAACTTTATCCGAGAAAAAGGGAGATTGTTTTTGAAAGAGATTGTGTTTCAATGTTTATTTTTCTGAAGATGATCTTTGTTGGAAGAAATTTACAAGGAGGAGATAAAATTGCTAAAGATCGATCAAAGGGGAGATAGTTTGGTTTGTACGAAAAGTAGGAGATTGTATTGCAAAATATTTTTAGTGATGATCTTGATCCAAAGGGGGAGATTGTTAGTGCACATATTTGTTGGATACAAGATCAAGAAGACTGAAGACTGAAAGTGAAGCAAGTCAAAGCTCAAGTCAAACTCTCAAGCATAGAAGTCAAAGTCTTTTGTAATAAATGACAAAGTCAAAGTGTTGTATAGTGTTTTAGTTCTATTGTGTGTGTGTGAGTATAAATAAGGATATGACTAGAGGTGTTGTAAGAGTTTTATAGAATAAATTGTTAGAATTGTAAGCAGACTGTTTCTAGAGAGAGAAAGTCAGATTGAATTAAAAACAGGTAGATTGATTGTTTAAGTTTGTCATCATAATTGTACTGTAATTAGAACTTGAATTTGGGAATAATATATGTTTTTTTACGTGAGCATCAAATATTCTTTCAGCATAAGTTATTTATTCATGCATTGTTTGTATACTTGTTCATATAAACAACATTCTATTTTTTCTTGTATTCTAGTATTACAATTTTGATTCTTAACAATGTTTGACACTCAAACAAACTTACATAATTTGTTTCATTCTTATCTTTTGAAGAATTCTACAAGTTCAAATATTTATGTTGTTTGAAAGCATTCATTTAAATGTGCCTTTATTGTTGAGATTCTTTGTTCAACACTTTCTATGCAAAAGAATCATATTCTTTGTTGAACAACACAAAATTCTTTTAGGGCATATTTCATGGGAGCAATGTGTGAGCTTAAAGTACTTCTATGGATTCACACAACTTATGTATCCTACCCAAGAAGTTATCCTTGAGTGATTGAGGGGTAAGGGGACATACATCAAATAGTGGATAAGATAACTCATCTGGTTGAGTAATCTCACTGTGCTACGAGGTAAACTGGAAATGAGATTTTGGTTAGGAGTTAGAAATTAAAAACGGACAGGGGTTGTGAGAACTGAGATAAAAGAATAAGTGAACATTGAACCAACCATTTCTAAGCTGGGCATCCACATCTACTGATTGGTTCACAACTTTTTGATGACCATCATTGAAACAGGTAGTGAGACCATGCCAACTCTTGCTTTAACCCCAACTGCTACTCATTTTTTTCTCAATAAAGAATTGTTTCTATTTTTTATAGGGATGCAATATGTAATCTATCTAGTCTTCATTCAGAAGATTTGGATATTAAAAAAGAAGAAAATTTGCCCCACCTTCACACTTCAATCATGCACATTGAGTCCGTGAAAAACTTGTTGTGTCTCAACAACTTACACATTTTGATCCATATTGAGCATAAAATGCTAAAGTTCTTTCAAACACATGCACTAGCACACAGGAAATATGTCTTCCTGTCTTAAAATATATACAGATACTCTTATGTTTCTTAATGATTGGATGGAAGCCCTGGAGGAGTGATCATCAATAAAACTCCTTTATAAAGTACATTCGTTATACTATGTGGCTCCATGTTACTTACAATAATTTTTAACTGTTTTATTTGTAGATACATGATTACCACTTATTTTGAATTTGAAAAGATTTAGAAACATATTCTAGAATTGACGGATCATTCATGTTTTCACTTTGGAGAATAAGGAGGTTTTTATCCATCCCGGTGCTTGAAGAAGATTCTTATTATTCATTTATTGGGAAGAATGTTAGGTAATGTTTGTTCTTTAGGGAAGAATGTTCAAGAATAATGTTTGAGATGTTAGAGAAATAGGGTAATGTGGTCGATCAGGTGACCAGATTTCTTGACAATCGTGTGAGTTAACTTTTTGAATTGGTATTTCGACCATATGCCTGAGTTACATGAAATCCAATATGGGAAAAGACTAGAGACCACTATCGTTTTTAGGCACAAAAACGATAGAAAAAATGTTGGAGAGTATATGTCGTTTGTTCAAAATCGTGAGTACTAAGACATAAGTATATATGGTATATATACTAGTCCCATTCGTAAAAATAGGAAAAATAACTGAAATAACAATAATGGCAAATTACTAGCAATAATGGTCGGTTACAACCGTTTTATCTAAGATCATGGTCTGGAAATAACTGAACAATAAATGTTCAGTAACTGCAAGTTCAGAGATAGCTAATCCAGATATAGTCACCAGAGCCTCTGGTCCAGAGATACCCACCAGAGCCTCTGGTCTAGAGATGGCCATTAGAGCCTCTACAGAGATACATACCAGAGCCTCTACAGAGATAGCCATCAGAGCCTCTTGTCCAGATTTTCAGAACTAAATCTGAAAATTGCATCTCTTGATCTTAAGCTCCAAACTGATGAGATCTGAAGTTTTCTTCATTCTGATCGAGTTTTTCCATTGCATTCCAACTCCAAAATTCTGAAGAGCTTTTGGGGTATTGCCCAAAACCCCGTGGGACCACCGCTAGGGATCAAACTCGTCTTATAACAAGTGTGCACTCCGCACCACCTAACTTGTATTAGATCACAGTTTGAAACCCATTAGCACTCGTTATGTCCAATTATACTTGAATGGTCGATGACACTAAAATCACCAATAATCCTCCCCCGTTTTAGTGCAACCCATGAAATAACACATTAAATTGAACAAACCAAACTTGCACATAAATGAAAATATCGAAACGATTGAATTTCCATATTAATATTTTACCCGTTCCAAAAATTCGAGAATCAAGGTGTCCCAAGGATTGAACCCATCAACTCATTTGAATACTTAAAGATAAAATACATATAAGTTTTCTATACTCGTCTAGTAAAATAAAATATGACACAATTATAAAGTTGTGTATCCTAATCCTCTCGTGATTGTATAAAGGCCAAGTCCCCAACCTTTTGAAATGCGGCAACACTTCACAATCACATAGGTAATTTATTTGCTTCATATACCTGCAAATACACTTTATCAAATGAATTATTAAGGAGATAAACTTGAACCTACCCACTGCAGGACTGAACACATACCCAGGATGATGCAACTTGTGTTCCAATTTATAAGTAAGAACTTTCCACACTGAATTCATCTTCTAATGTCATCTTAGAAGAGAATTGGGTGTCTCGAATTTATAAATTTATAAGGACTTTAATGCCATCCCAATCCCAGACTTGTGCACTAAGTCTCTTATCAGACCTTTAGCTAAATGATCTGCCAAATGTTGTTGTGTTCTAACAAACTTAACAAAACTTACACCATTCATGATTAATTCTCAAATTATACTACCATTGTAAACATGGCTATAAACCTTAGCCAAAGTGGTCATACCATCCCAATGGATTGAAATAGGTGGGGCTTTTGGCCACGATGGAATCTCATAAATTAAATTCTTTAGCCACTCTGCCTCTTTATATGTAGCAGCTAATGCAACAAACTCAAATTCCATTGTTGAGTTTGTAATACAAGTTTGCTTTTTGGATGCCAAAGAAATGGCACCTCCTCCATGAAAAAATACCCAACCACTAGTCGAGGAATGATCCTCCATGTTGGATATCCAATATGCATCCGAATAACCTTCTAAAACCGAAGGGTATCCTAGATAACTCAAACCATTGTCCATGATTCCCCTAAGATATTTAAATACTCTCTTAATCGCTTGCCAATGTTGAGTACTAGAATTACTAGTATACCAGCTCAATCGTCCCACGACATAAACTATATCGAGCCTAGTGCTTGTCTTGGCGTACATGAAGCTACCAATGTCCTTAGAGTATTCAGGTTGTGAAATAGCATTGCTCGTATTTGGAATTAATTTCACACTTGAATCCATGGGAGTGCTTATGGGAGAACAATCACGGTAATTGAACTTATTGAGAATTTTCTCAATGTAATACGATTGCGTCATAACAATCCCTTTGTTAACCCGTCTAATCCTTATACCAAGTATTACATCAGCCTCTCCCATTTCTTTCATGGAAAACATAGATGACAATAGTTTCTTAGTCTCATCTACATGATTTTGGTCAGTCCCAAAAATTAGCATGTCATCTACATACAAGCAGATGATCACACCTGCACCAGTAGCATCAAATCTACCATAAACACATTTTTCACATTGGTTTAAAGCAAAACCACATGACAAAATAACTTCATCAAACTTTTGATTCCACTTTTTAGGTGCTTATTTCAGCCCATACAAGGATTTCACAAGTTTACATACATTATGTTCGTTTCCGGGCATAAAAAAACCTTCCGGTTTTTTCATGTAAACTTCCTCATGAAGATCGCCATTCAAGAAAGTTGTTTTAACATCCATTTAATGAATAATCAGATCGTGTATTGCTTCCAAGGCGATTAACAATCTAATAGTCGAAATACGTGCCACCGGAGCATACGTATAGAAATAGTCAATATATTGGTTTGCCGAAACCCTTAAATTACTAACCGGGCCTTGAATTTACCAATCGCCCCCATCAACTTTCATCTTATTTTGGAAGATCCATTTGCATCTACGTGGTTTAGAACCTGGAGGCAAATCTGATAACACCCAAGTGTTATTCTCAAGAATTAATAATATTTCGTCATCAATTGCTTCCTTCCAAAAGGCGACATATCGAGACTCCATCGCCTCTTTGAAAGTATTTGGGTCATCCTCAATACTATTAAAAGAAGAGTATTGAATCCCATGCTCATCCCTTGAACCTTCCACCAAATATAGTTGGAAGTTAGGACAGAAATTTTTGGCAATTCGGCCTCTATTGCTTCTCCGGACCTGCTGTGTTTCTAGAATGGAAAGACTATCCAAACTTTCTAGATTTTTCACTCTATTAGTGCTAGGAATCAGGTCCTTATGCCTTTGTGTTAAGTCCAAATATTGTATACAAGATTTAATAGGAAAGTCAAATGTATAAAAGTCAACATTGACCTTGTAATAGTTAGTCAAAGTAAGTTTACTTTCCTTATTAGTTAAGTCTTGTTTTAGTTAGATGGTATATATAGTTTGGTTTGTGTAATCATGTTATAACGAACTAGAGTGCATTGTATTGTAAGATCAGATTTGTGACTAATTCAAGGTCTACTTTCTCTCTCTAGACTTTCTCTCTGTAGTTCTTGTGCATAATGTTCATATCTTGAGTAATTAGCTTGTTGTGATTGGGATTTATGTTTATCAATTGGTATCAGAGCCGTACCAAACTTTTCAGAAAAGATTTTATCATGATTTGATTTCAGTGTGTTTTTGGATCGATATTTTAAATTTTCGAAAATATTTTCAAGAAACGAGTTTGTTACTGTTTCATCAAATTTTTTGTGAAAAGTTGATTTTATTGCTTGAAATTGGAATCTTTGTGCTCGATTTGTTGTAGTGATTGAGTCTTGTGTTGATTCCATATCGTAATTCAATCTAAATCTTTGTCAATTTTCAATTTTTGAGATTTTTTTTAATATCGTTCGGTTACAGTTCTTGAATCAAATTTGTTGATTTTAGTGTTTTTAATCGAATTTGCTTGCTAGAATTGTGTTCGAATTGTGTAGGTGAGTGAATTGTCAAATTTTCAGTTTGAAATTCAAAGTCTAGATGTGTTTTTGGTGAAAATTTGTTGATTTTATAGATATGCGTTTCATTCATTAGATATGCGTGTTCTTCATCAGATATGCGTTTCATTCATCTGAGGTGTGCGTTTCATTCATCTGAGGTGTGCGTTTCATTCATCCAGGTTTGTGTGTGATCATCAGAGTGTGCGTTTCACACTACACACGCATAGCAGAGTGTGCGTTTCACACTACACATGCATAACAGAGTGTGCGTTTCACACTACACACGCACACCACAACTTTGCGCTTCAAGAAGGACCCGCATACCTCACTATGCGTTTCCTCAAGGACCCGCATACCTCAATATGCGTTTCTTTCTACACCCGCATAGTCCATTGTGCGCTTCAGGCTACAAATGCATAGCCTGTTGTGCGTTTCCTCTGTGACCCGAATTCCTCTGTGACCCGAATTCCTCAATTGTGCGGGTCTCCCTGTCTTAGTTAAAAAAAAAAGTCTGAAATTTTTTTTTGGTCATCTTTGGAAATATATTTTTCTACATTGCGAAATAACAAGTATTGTTCAAATTTCAATTTTCACGAAATATTTTCTTAGATTTCAATTTGATCTGACTTTTGATTTTCTGATATATACAGTTTGGGAACGATCATTCTCATCAAGCTGATTTCTCATTCAATATTTTCTGAGAGAGATGAGTTCACCAATTTTGCTCAGAGGAAGATACGAGCAGTGGAAAGCTGATTTTCTCAAATTTGTAGATACAAATGAGCTGAGTTGTTATATCAGATTGTCATTGACTGAAGGAGAGATGACACCTCATACTCCAACAGAAGATTGTACTGAGGATAGAGAGAAAAGAAAGAATGCTAATAATATGGCTCGAACTTTTCTGTTGAATAGTATTCGTCATGAGAATAAAGGTCGCATAGATACATATCAGTTGACATGAAAAGATTTCTACAAATCAACAGGAAAGGAGATATGGGACTATCTTGAATGGACGATGATAGGGCCAACAGTTGTGTCAGATCTAAAAGGAAAGATTTCTGAGTTGCAAGCTAAAATTCAGCAGACAGTCTCTGTTAAGAGCAATGAGCAGAAAGTTAAGAACTTGGAATCTGAGAATGCTGAGCATTGAAAGAATTTATCTGATTTGGAAAAACAGCTTGTTGCAAATAAGCTGATTTTGAAAGTGAAAAGAAAAGTTTTTCAAAGAAATTCTCAGATTTCTCAAAGAAGTGCTATGAAGAAAAGAAGTCAGTTGATCTTAAATGCATAAAACTTTCTCAACAAATCTCTGATTTTGAGAAAGTACTGATCATGGAAGGAGAGAAGTTTGATAAAGAGAAGAAGGCCATAGAACAGAAGAATGTAGAATTCTTTAAAGAGTTATCTGGCCAGCGAAATGATTCAGAAAAAGAGTTTGAAGAAGAAAGATTAATCTTTGAATCTGAAATCATGAAACTGACTTCCAAATTGTCTGAACTGTCTGCAGCTGCGCTGAAAGAGCAAAAGACGAAGTCTGAATTCAAGACAAAGATTGACCAGCTTGTGAAGGAAAGAGACAACTTCGCCTCAAAGATCAAAGAACTTGAGAAATCTATTTCAAGTTCAAATCAGAAATGCATCTCTTTAAACAGGTCAGTCAAATCCTTTAATCAGATTCGTCGCATTAACTTTTTCTACGATGAATTTTTAGATGGTTCAGATACTTATCCAAGAAAAAGTTTCAAGAAAGAGAAACTGGTTTGGCAAAAGAAACCAGTCCAAGATGATAAGGAAAATGAGCTGAAAAAGAAGAAATCATGTGTACATGTACACAAAGCAAAGAAGAACAAAGCATCTAACGGTAATAAATTTTATTGTTCTATTTGTTGTACACATGATCATTTTCATAAAACAAATGATCATTACTGGTATGGATCTTACTCTGTAACCCCCACACGCACTGCAACTAACATTTCTGGACCCAAATACCAGTGGGTACCAAAACCAAAACCTGAATCTGTGTTGCAGGCACCTCACTCCAAGGGGGAGTAAGAAAGACAATGGCTCTTGAGTAAATCAGCTCAAGACCCGGACTTCAATGTCAAAATGGCTCTTGAGTAAATCAGCTCAAGACCCGGACTTCAATGACAAAATGGCTTCTAAGCACATCAACTTAGGACCCGGTCTTCAAAGGAGTTTGACTTCTAAACACAACAGTTTAGGACTCGGACTTCAGTGATCAAAAAGACCTTACTCCTGTATGCTTGCATCCGATGGATATTGATGGTCTTCATCCCGAGTGAATTGATCTGATCTCTATCCTAAATTTTTATTTGCTAAATTTTTCTGATATTGATGGTCTAACAATTCAAAGGGAGTGTTTGATCTCTATCATGTTTTAACTGACATATTTCAGATGCTTAATTTAAGAGGGAGTAAAGGTGATGACTTCTGATTATTTCAGATCAGAACTCATTCTAGAAAACCGTTTTACTGCTTTCTGTCTTTTATTTTTTAAATAAATAAAATGAATAAAGTGGCTTCTGATCACATGACAGATCATGACCCGTTCATCATTGATCAAAGAAGGATATTATGCTAATATCCAAGGGGAGCTAAAAAGACATAAATCATATTATCGTGATTTGAGGTGGAGCTGAAAAGGTAAAAATCTTCTGATCCTAGATTTCTGATTGTTTGAAAGAAGGACAACTTTCGAGCAAGAAAAACCTTTTCTTAAATGTTCAAACCACTTCTTATTCTCTAAAGATTTCTTGAATTTAGAAGTGTGCTTTTAAATGTTTTTCAAAATTTCGAGCTTTATTGTTTAACTGACCGTGTGTTTCCAAAGATCAATACTTGTGTATTATCTTGTCTATATACTGTCAAGTATTCACACACACCGGTTCAGTATTTTATTTGAAAATGTTATTACCATGTCTCAAATACGAACCAATTTTTCGATGGTAATACTCTCGTTTGCGTTCAAAGTTGTTGTGCATCATTCATCTTGTTCATATTTGTGCTTTCTTTGATAAATTGTTTATATTCGTTCATATAAACAAAATTACCAATTCTTTGATACCCTAACCATTTGATTTGATCTTATTGTTTCATTGTCAGATTCTCAAAACAATTCTCTTGACTTCATATTCATTCATTCAATATCCTTGTTTTGAGAAATCTTCAAAGAACAAATGCTCAAATTTCATTCATATTTTCAATGAGCATACATACTCTGACATATGATTTCTTGTGCTTTACATGTCAAGAAAAATCATTGACCAGCATGTACTTTTAGGAACATGGGATTCAGTGTGAGTGCTTAATAGATCTTCCATGGATTCACGATAACCAGTGTTTCCTACCCCGGAAGAAATCCTTTGAGTGATTGAGGGGAGAGGGGTCTAAAAGAATTGAGTGTGGGAGTGAGCAGAGGTAAAATGGAAATGAGAGATTGGTTAGATGTGAGCTTATATGTTTAAAAGAAAGAGGGTGTGATAACAGAGTTAAAAGAATATCAGAACTCTGCACCAAACATCTTTCTGAGCCGGGCAGCCACATTACTGATTGGTTCACATTTCTTTGGTGACCATCATTGAAATAGGCAAATAGCCCATGCCATTTCTTGTATACAACCCCACTAGCTACTCATTCTTTTCTTAAAAAGAGAATGTTTCACATTTTCTGGGGAAGCAACACATAATCTATCGGATCTTCTCTTGGAAGATTCTGATATTGAAAAAGAAGGAAAGTTGCCCCACCTTCGACCCTTTCTCATGCACATTGAGTCTATGTATAATCATTGCAGTCTCAGTGATTTACATACTTTGAGCCTTATGAAACACAATCATTGTGCTAATTCTTTCAAAACACAATCACGAGCACACAGAGAATATGTTTTTCTGTCAGAACATTCATAGAATTACCTTGTGTTTTTCAATGATTGAATGGAAGTCCTGGGGAGTCAACATCAAACCAACTCCTTATATTGTACATCCGTTGTACACAGTAACTTTGTGTTACTGACAGGCATTCCTAACTGTTTCATTTGTTGAATCAGGGTTACACGCTCACTATGTCTGAATTTGCAAAGATTCAGATATAAACAGTTCATGATTCGGCTCTTCAGATCAAAGTACAACTTCTATCAAATGGGAGATTGTTTCAAAGGGGTTATCAAAGTCTGAGCTTGAAATTGAAGAAATTTTGATGATCTGATGCTCACATCATCAAAAAGGGGGAGAATTATACAAAGATCAATTTCAAAAGTCCATGTTCAAATTTCTTGACATAATTTCAAAATGCTTCCGCTGATACAAAGTTTCAAAGACTCTGAAGATATCGAGAAAGTTTGTTTGTCTGAAGACTGTCAAGAGATCAAAGTGATGAAGATAAAAATTTAATCGAAGTCGAAAGATTTTTCAGAGTTGAAGTTTCAAGTTTCAAAGAAGTTTCAAGAATTTTCTGTTTTGTTCAAGGCATGTTGACTTTCCAAAGCTTCAAAGTTTAAAAAGACTTTCCAAAGCTTCAAAGTTTAAAAAGACTTTCCAAGATTCTTCAAGGGTAGAAAGTTTAAAGATTGTGAAAGCTGCAAAGAGATAAAAACTGAAGAATCAAGTGCTGAATATTTGTATCAAATTTTTATTAAATCTTGAATACAAAGGGGGAGATTGTTAAGTCCAAATATTGTATACAAGATTTAATAGGAAAGTCAAATGTATACAAGTCAACATTGACCTTGTAATAATTAGTCAAAGTAAGTTTACTTTCCTTATTAGTTAAGTCTTGTTTTAGTTAGATGGTATATATAGTTTGGTTTGTGTAATCATGTTATAACAAACTAGAGTGCATTGTATTGTAAGATCATATTTGTGACTAATTCAAGATCTACTTTCCCTCTCTAGACTTTCTCTCTCTAGTTCTTGTGCATAATGTTCATATCTTGAGTAATTAGCTTGTTGTGATTGGGATTTATGTTTATCACTTTGCATTGATGAAAATCGCATCTCATAAAAAATCGCATCAAGTGAATCGATTACAGTGTTAATCGACGCCAAATCATTAGGTTCTATTACGTGGAATCTATAAGCCTTGGAATTTTCTGCATATCCAATGAATATAAAATCAGTTCCACATTCACCCAAAGTTTTCCTTTTGGGTTCGGGTAGTTTTACAACAGCCCGACAATCCCAAATTCAAAAATAATTCAAATTTAGAGTTTTCTTGAACCAAAGTTCATATGGGGTTGTTTTGTTCCTTTTATTTGGAACTTTGTTCAAAACATAACAGGCCATTAACATGACCTATCCCCAAAATCCCTCACTCAATCCCGAATAAGAAAGCATCGAGTTTACAATTTCCTTTAAAACTCGATTATTATGTTCGGAAATCCCATTTTGTTGAGGTGTGTATGGTGTCGTTGTCATGGATGATACCA
The DNA here is from genome assembly GCA_023525745.1 of Arctium lappa. Taxonomy (NCBI): domain Eukaryota; kingdom Viridiplantae; phylum Streptophyta; class Magnoliopsida; order Asterales; family Asteraceae; genus Arctium; species Arctium lappa. Next base: position 71,346,710 of record CM042051.1, on the reverse strand, counting down.
ACTGATTGAAAGTATTGGGGATCCATATATTGCCCTCACCGATCACTTCTGAGACATTTTATCGAATTACCCAATTGTAGTTCGACTTTGGTTTTGTAAATTTTAAACTTATCTAAAGCTTCCTCTTTTGCATGCAAAAGATATACATAACAAAGTTGAGTATTGTCGTCAATAAAAGTGACAACATACTTGAGGGCTGAAAGTCCAAGATCTCTAAATCCTAGAGAGAAAAAGTAAAGAGAGAGAGAGAGAAGCACAAAGTATATGAACTTGATAGAATGAGCGTGAAGTGTTTTTAAGACACAGGGACCAAAGGGACTTAAATATCCTTGGTCAATACAACACAGTATATGATTCTACACACTGTATTAGACCAAGCCTATAAATACAATGATTACTATAAAATCAGACTTAACAATCTCCCCCTTAGTAATCATTGGCGCTGTGGTCTTCAAAAACCATCTTCTAAATCAGCATGGACCAACTAAGCGACTTTGTAAAGCAGCTTTCTGACTTAAAAAAAATTCTTCTCATCATCTTTCAGATTGAGTTGTCTTTGATGTCTTGACAAGACTGGACCAGTTTGAATAAGCTTGAAGGAACAATTGGTTCAACAACTTGTGCTCTAGACGATACACCTCTTTTAAATAAACTTGAAGAATTTGTGGTGATCGGAGCTTGAACAGCCAAAAGACAAATATTGTTGAATTAATTAGAATCTTGAGTGAATCTTGAGCAGCAGATAAACTTTGGAGCTCTTTGTCTCTTTAACATCTCCTTAACTTCTCCCCCTCATGACCTTGATGATCGGTACCAACTTGGTCATGCAAATGTTGGAGACGAGACAACTTAAAATCTGCAAAATCATATTAAAGAAAAAATAGGGAAGGTTTGCGCGACACATTGGTGGCGCAAAGAAAGGTTTGCGCTAGCCAAAGGTGGCGCAAAGTGAGGTTTGCGCGACCAACTGTTGGCGCAAATCTGACTTGAACTCAAAATTTTTTACCTTTTTAGGCTCTTTGACTCCCCCTACACAAATGCACTAGATTTGACAATTCAAGTTAGCATTCATATAGAAAATCAGATACTCCCCCTCAAAAACAGATATGATCTTTTCAGAAAAAATCTCCTTTTTCACTCCCCCTTGAATAATGCACAAACCCATTTATAAAAATATGAGAACACAAAAATGTAAACATCAATGTTGAAAGAAAAATATATTGAATATGTATTTTGAAACGACTAAATATATAAAGATTTAAACAGAAACAAATAAAATTCTACTTAGTAAAATATCACAATAAAATTCATCAGAAGAAATCAAATGTAAGTGTTTGGATACAGAAACAAGTTTTATTGCATATTAAGTTATGACATGTTTAGTTTCAAAAACTTCCATCAATCTATTCAGTGTGCTAGCATGCGAACTTCGATTAGCTTCAAGAAAATGCAATTCTAAAAATATAATAGAGAACGTTGCAAATAATCACACTAAGCCATCAAAAATTCAGACATTCACAAATTTATAGGTTTATTACAACTCAAACATATCACCAAGTATCATGAGATGTGTGCTTATTGGCATCTTTTTAGCATTGTGGTCTATGGCATCTTTACATGAGTGTGCTCTTTGGCATCTTTTAAGCTTGTGCACATTGGCATCTTTTAATCAAAAAGTTTGGTAAGTAAAGAACATGTCGTAAACGTAACTTTCTATCTGATCATATTGCAGGATTTGAGTCAGTCGCTCCCAGACCAGTTGGCCTTAGGGGACTAGCTGTCAAACACCCCTTGGAACTTACTCTCCCAGATCAGAAAGGCTACATCGACATATCCTAAACCCATTCATACTAGAAGAACATGACTTTCGATCTGATTCTATAGAAAGATTTGGGTTCGATCACTCCCAGATCAATTGACCTTAGGGGAACAGATGACAAGCATCCCACAGAACTTACTTTCCCAAACCAGAAAGATCACAGGTACAAACTTTTAAACTTAAAGATTTCTGATTTATAAGAATTTAATAATCATCTCAATCACAAGGTTTTACATCTAAGTGCTTAGCCCATATTTTCATTACGATCCAAAATTCCAACTTTTTAGGTTTTCTAAGCATTGTAAACTATAAATATTCCGAATCACCCAACTTTAAAGCAATATCAAAAGTTACAAACATGTTGCTGACTTTTCGACTTTTGTTAGACTTGAAAGATGAACATATAAAAACTTTAATATATACAAATCAACTTGAAAATTTATCCTAGACACACATTTTATTCAAAAGAAAGAAAAATTGTAAAACTTTTACTTTATAGAATAAAATTTGTGAAGGTTTAAACTTTGAAATTCAACATGCCAAGATTTGAAAAAATATAAACATTTGATCGGCAAGTCTATATGCAGTTGAAACAAAATATAATTCAATAATATTATCTTTCACACAATGTATAAAGAATATGTGTCTCATTTCAAAAAAATTGGGTTAAACAAATTCAGGAGTTGAAATTGAAATGCTCAGATTCTTTTAAAAACATTTGAGAAAACTTGAACAACATCATAATCAGAGATATATGCAGCGGAATTAAGTAGATGTACTCATAGTTTCTCATTAGTTAGAAGATGAAAAACATTGAATAACGAGTCCTAGAAAGACATGTCTAGAAGTCAATGTCTTTGAAGCACAGGTTCTGAGCTGAATTACTCAGAAGCCAAAAAGTTGACAATGAAGTCCGGGTCTTGAGCTGACTTACTCAAGAGCCATATTTCTCTTACTCCCCCTTGACATGAGATACCTGCAACTTTGAGTCAGATTGATATTTTGGTACCCACTTGTATTTGGGCCCATGTTTGTTAGTTGCAGTTTGTTAGGACACAATCTCATTGGATTCAAGATCATACAAAACGAAGATCGCAATCTGAAGTTAATGTTGAAAGTTATTCTCAACCAAAGTCTAAGGGTCAAATTGTAATCAGCGTCAAAGTTATAATATCTAGATATTTATTATTTAGATATTATTTAGTTTAATATTAGTTTTTTATTAAGTTTTGATGATTAGTTTATTATGTTTCACATGCAAAGACACCTCACGTGTGCACTTTGGGAGTTGAAGGTGGCAATTCTTTGATACGTGGCAATTCTTTCAAAGGAATTCCAAATTGTTTATTGGTCCAAGAAAAGTATTCCAACCTGTAATATCGGTCCAAGAAAAACAATATATCGGTCCACTCACATTGCATTCCACTCACATTGCATAATTCCAAGATTCAAACTTTTTATCATGGCATTCCACTCACTTTTTATCGGTCCAAGATTCAAACTTTGTTAATTTATCGGTCTCACTAATTTTTACCGATCGAAACATTTGTCCGGTCGAACATCTTATCCGGTCAAGTCTCACCTTTGCGCGACCAACTGCTCAAGAAAAGCTCCACTTTGCGTGACCAACTTCTCAAGTAAACCTCAGCTTTGCTCCACCAACTGCTCAAGCAAACCTCAAGTTTGCGCGACCCACTACAAACGCAAAGTTTGACTTTTGCTCCATTTCCAGACTTGGTTAAATTTGGAAATTTTATTTTTGAATTTTTTATCTGTTATTATTTTGGGCTAACGATCATATTCAGTTTTTCTAATCCAAATATAATGTCTTCCTATTTTACAATGTTGAATAAAGGAGAATACGAAAAGTGGAAAAGGAATTTTTTCAGCTTCATAGATAATGACGATCTGGGTCAAAACATGAGATTACCATTGTCTGAGGGAGCACAGGTGCAAAGAGAGAGTGCTGATTATAGAGCTAGAGTTTATCTGAGAAAGAGTATTTCTAAGGAAATATATGATTTAATGGATATTCCCGAAGCTTCAGGGAAACAGATTTGGGACTATCTTGCATTAAACTCTGAATGGATTGTCTCAGACCGAAACGTTTTCTTAAAAGGAAAAGTTTTGGAAGCTAAGAACTTTGAACTTAAAAAAAAGATTTATACTCTTGAAACTCAAATACATAAGTTAGAGTCTATTGAGAGCAATGAGAAGAAGTACAAGGATTTAGAGAGTGCAAATGTTGAGCTACAAAAGAAAATATCTGAGTTTGAAACGAAGTTCTCAGATCTGTCAAAGAAGGGTGTGGAGGAGAAGAAGGTGATTGAGCTTCAAAGTTTAATGCTTTCTCAAAAAGTTGAAGACTTTGAGAAAGTAATCATATTGGAAAGATATCAGTTTGCCAAGGAGAGGAAGGCAAATGATCAGAAGGGTGCTAAGAAGGGATTCGAAGAAGAAAGAAGCATCCTTGAAGATGCTATTAGGAAGCTAACCGAGAAGCTATCTGAATTATCTAAGTGTGTACTGACAGAGAAGAAAAGGAAGTCTGCATTTGAGAAGAAGATTGAGCTCCTTATCAAAGAACGAGACAGTTATTCTTCAAAGGTAAAAGGGCTTCAAGATATTATTTCATAGACGGTGGTGGTGACTGAGCGAACGACTCCAGCGTCAAAAATCCACTCACATAGAAATAATTCAGTTGGTTCTAACAAACCAGCCGCAAGCTCACATCAGAAAACTGCTCTATTCAGAAGGTCAGTTAAATCTTCTAATCAGATTCATTCTACTAATCTTTTCTATGACAGGAATAAAGATTTTTCAGGTACACAAAGAAGGAGAAGAAGCTTCCAAGAAGAAGCTGAACTGGTCTGGAACAGGAAACCAGTGAAAGAAGAGCTTCAATGTAAGAAGTCAAGTGTACATACGCCTAATGACAAGAACAACAATGCGCTGAAAGGTAAACCTGATTTTGTTTACTCGAGAGATAAATTAATCAGTTTGTCAGGTAAGAAATTTTATTGTTCTTATTGTCGTACACATGATCCTGTTCACAAGACGAGTGATCATTACTGGTACAGTTCTTATTCCGTAACCCCCATAAGAACTGCAACTAACACTCATGGACCCAAATACTAGTGGGTACTAAAGAAAATTAAATCTGTGTTATAGGCACCTACTGTCAAGGGGGGGTATGAGAACAAAGGTTCTTGAATAACACAGTTCAAGACCCACACTTCAAAGAGAAATGGTTCTTGAGTAAAACAACTCAAGACCCGGACATCAATGTCAAAAAGGCTTCTAAGTAAATAAGCTTAGAACCCACACTTCAACGAAGTATGGATTTTGAACACAACAGTTCAAGACCCGTACTTCAAAGATCAAATAAACCTTACTCCATGCCGAAAAGATTTTGTACTCCAATATTCAAATGAGGAAATCAACCTTCAAGGGGGAGTACATATATTTTCTGAAATTTTATGCATATCTTTTAGAACTGATAATGTACTAATGCATAATTTCAGAGGGAGTATAAAAAGGTGATGACTTCTGATTACTTCTGATCAGAAATCGTACTTTAAAAGTTTTACTGCTTTTTGTCTTTTCAATTTAAGTGAATAAATTTGCTTTGACTTGACTTAAGACTTTTGCAGAAGTTTGAGAGAAGCTTAAAAGATCATATCTTTATGACTTTAAGCTTAGCTTCATGAGATGTAAGATCATACGTTCAGGTATTATCCTTTATCTTAATCTCATATATGGTTGAAAGAAGGACAACTTTCAATCATTGAAAACATCGTTCTAAAACGTTCAAATCACTTCCCGATTCTTCAACCAGATTTTATAATTCGGAAGTGTGATTTTCAATATTTTCTTATTCAATTGAGCTTTAACTGTTAAGTTAAACCATTTTGAGCATTATATGCTTCATAAGAAAACAAGGATTTCATTATGCTAGGAATTAACACAACTTATATGGAATCACCTTAACCAGTGATTTCTACCCAAGAAGTTAATCCATATTGATTAAGTGTGAGAAGTCGAAACGAAATGAGAGTGATTAGAGTGAGCTAAATGTTCAAAAGAAAGAGCGTGTGAGAACAGAGTTAAAAGAATATCACAACTCTGCACCAACTTTTTCTGAGCCGGGAAACCACAGTTCTATGTTTCACAATTCTTTGGTGATCATTATTGAAACAGGCAACTAGCCCATGCCAACTCTTGATCAAACCTCACCAACTACTCATTTTCTTCTTAAATAGAAAGTGTTTCACATTTTCTAAGGGGATGCAATACATTTGCTATATGATTTTCATTTGGAAAATCTGGATATTGAAAAGAAGGAAGTCTGCCACACCTTCGCACTTCAAACATGCACATTGAGTCTGTGTTTTACTTACTGTTGTCTAAGTGGTTTACACAACTTTGAGCCAAATAAGCAATCATCAAGTGCTTAATTCTTTCAACACAAGCACGAACACACAAGGAATTAGTTTCTTTGTCATAACGTTTATAGAAATAAACTTTGTGGTGTTTCAATGATTAAATGGAAGCCCTGGGGGAGTCAACATCAAACAGCTCATTTCCAATGTGTATTTGTTACACCCAGTGACTTAGTGTTATTGACAGGCATGTTAACTGATTTATTAGTTGATTCAGGTGTTACACGACTACTTTTTCTAGACTTGCAAAGATCTGGATGTATATCTTATGAATTGACGAATCAGGGGCTCTATAAGCATTACATTTCTTAACATATGTTTTGATGAAGTCGTACTTTTCATCAAAAAGGGGGATAAGAGCCTACCAAGAAATGTGAAAGATCAAAGGTTTAGAGAACTCTTCCAACTATTCTGAAGATATAGAAGAGAAGAGCTAATCAAGAAAAGATTCTTCAAAGTATTCTAAAGACATACTGATCTGAGAGAAATTTTCTTTGAAGATACTTTGCTAAAAGCATTTCAAGCTAAACCTGGAGATTATTACAATTGAACAGAGAAAGAGATTGCATATTCTGAGCTGAAAGAGAAGATCAAATTGCTACATCATTTTCGTAATGATCTTGATCCAAAGGGGGATATTGTTAGGACCCAGTCTTATTGGATTTAAGATCATACAAAACGAAGATCGCAATCTGAACTTAATGCTGAAAGTTACTCTCAACCAAAGTCTAAGGGTCAAATTGTAATAAGCGTCAAAGTTATAATATCTAGATATTTATTATTTAGATATTATGTTTTAGATATTATTTAGTTTAATTATTATCTTAGTTTTTAATATAATATCTAGATATTAGATATCTAGATATTATGTTTATGTTTTGTTAGTTTAAGTTAGCAAATATCTCTCATAAATCTGAGAACCAACATCGATCGACCGATAGAGATCAAGAACACTTAGAGAAAGAGAGCTCAAACTGTAACAATATCAACCTCTGTAATACGCGTTTATAATCTAAACAGGTTGGTAATATTTATATGTTTGTTGTTTGATTTATCTGGTAACGATCACGGACTCACACAGTTCTTATGGGGAAACATTTGTAAGATTTAACATTGAAAGCACGAGAAAAATTATCATAATTATAAGAACAAGAATGAACAGAAGAATCAGAAGAAGAGAAATCATAATCATCTGAACTCGAATCAGAAGAAGAATATGAGACATTTTTGGAAATGTGAATCATTTGCCTTATAGAATATTTGGAAATTTTATTACACACAGCAAATGAATCACTTTTATAATGTTTGTCTACATATAAATCCTCATCAGTCGCAGAATCATCTGATGTCCGCTTCACCCTCCATTTCTGCTTTGAATGCGCGCTCAAAGTCCTATCTGAAAGATTAGAATCAGAAGAATTAGAATTATCAGAAATTATTTTATCTTGTTTCTTTGACTTCTTTGACCTTTTTCGTTTACGCTTTGGTTTATAATACTGATCATTTAGCGTAAAAGAGTCATAAAAAATTTGGGATTTAATATTTAAATAAGAACAAAAATAATTTTACCTAAGCAACCAATCTGATCAGACAATAAATCTGAACATACCTCGGAGTCAGAATTATTTTGAGAAAAGATATCAAATTTAGAAACTTCCATTTTGTTTACTTGACAATCAGAAGAAAAACTAGAAATAGAATCTTGTTTTTGAGAAAATAATTTTTCTTCAAGACTAGACGTCATGAAAGAAAGAATAATATCAGATTCAATTTCTTTTAAAGTATTTTGATCTTCCATCTTATCTTCAAGATCAATGATTTTGCCTTCTAATATTAAAGGAGGGGTATATCTCTTAAAATCATAAATGTTTGGAGATATATTTTCCTTATCAGATTTATTAGCAAAAATATCAACAAAATCATTAGACACTAAAGATTTGATGGGAGATATATCATTTAAACCTTTTCTACCTCTTCTTGATTTATCAGGAAAATATTTGGCATTTTCATATGTGTAAACAAAAGGAATTTCCTTTTTCTTGTTATTTGTCCTTTTCTCATTTTCGATTTCTATCACTTGCTTCTCATTCATCCAACCAATTTTAAATTGAGGGGCATATTGAGCAAGAGTTAGATAATCGTACTTATATAAAGTAGGGGATTTTTCAATCGCATTGTTTAAACAATGTGGATTTTTAAATCCAAGTCCCCATTTTTCTTTTAAAACTTCCTCACTCCTTGGTTTATTCATAAAAACGGTTTGCTCAGATTGGTATCTTCGATATAACTTTTCTTCTAATTTATTTATTTTATCCGAAAAACTGTCTTTTAAATTGATCATATCAGTCAAAGACTCAAGATAAGACTTATTTGATTTTTCCAAATCATCTAATTTCTTTTGAAATATGTCTTTTGAATTATCCAAAATAGATTTTACATCTTTCAAATAAATTTTCAATTTGTCAATCAAATATGACTTTTCTGAATTTAAATTCTTTTCAGATAATAACTTCAAGCGTAAATCATGTAAAGCAATAATTATAACATTCATGTGAGAAGAAATAAAAGTGTAATCAAAATCAGAAATTACCTCGTCTTCATCAGTGTTAGAATCATCATCTGACTGATCATCTCCAACAAAGCACATCTGAGCGATCTCGACATTTGCAGCTTCATCATCGGAGTGATCAAGCCAGAATTCTTCTTCTGCAAGCAACGCAGTTCCCTTCTCTCTCTTTTCAGCCAGTTCCAATTTCTTTCGATAATATGCTGAAGCCAATAGATAATAGCGCAAACTAGGTTTGCAAAAAATTCAAGAAAATTGGGAATTCGCGTGAGAAGCCAATAGCGCAAACTAGGTTTGCGTGACTCGTTGAAGACGAGAACCTCTCTTGCGTGATACACTAATAGCGAGAACTTAGCTTTGCGTGATAAACAGAAGACGCAAATTGACTTTGCGTGAGAAGACAATGATGCAAACTTGAGTTTTCGTGAGAAGCTGGCAAGAACTTGACTTTTCGTGAGTTAGAGGAAGCGCAAATCACTCTTTGCAAGAGCAGAGGAAGACGAGAACTGAACTTTTCTCAAGCTGAATGAGACGCACACTCGGATTCTCGCGAGTAATGAGTGATGCAAATGAGACTTTGTGTTAAGAACTTCTGGCGAAAACTTTAACATTGCTCGTCGATCACTGAACTTTGACAGTTATGAACTAGCGCAAAGCTTATGAACTCGCGCAAATCGTGATGAACTCGCGCAAACATTGAATCTAGCGCAAAGCTTATGAACTCGCGCAAATCGTGATGAACTCGCGCAAACATTGAATCTAGCGCAAACCACCTGAAAATCAGTAAAAATCACCAAAATCGATTGTAGCCATGAATTTGATAAAGCTTTTTCACACATAATTGATCGAAAAACAAATTTTAACACTTTCCAATCAAACTTTTCGATTAAAATCCACAAAATTAAGAACTCGTATACTCAACGGAACCGAAAAACGAGTTTTCCAGAAACATTTAAAATCTCAAAATTGATTATCAAAAACTGTTTTTCTTGAAATTTGGTGTGAATCAAGAGTGTTCTTCTTGCAAAATCGAATCCAACAAACCAAAAATCAAGGAAAATCAATCACAAACAAGGCCGAATTTGATGAAAAATCCAAAAACGAGAGTTTCTTGAAAAAATTCAAGAAAATCAATCAAATTTTCGAATTAATGCACAAATTCACATACGAAAATCAATTCTCTTAAATCTCTCAAGATCTAGATTGGCTCTGATTCCAATTGAAAGTCCAAGATCTCTAAATCCTAGAGAGAGATTGTAGAGATAGAGAGAGAGAGAGAGAGAAGCACAAAGTATATGAACTTGATAGAATGAGCGTGAAGTGTTCTTAAGACACAGGGACCAAAGGGACTTAAATACCCTTGGTCAATACAACACAGTATATGATTCTACATACTGTATTAGACCAAGCCTATAAATACAATGATTACTATAAAATCAGACTTAACAAAGGTGAAGTGGAAATCACACAGGTCACTGTGTACAAGTTCCAAAACATTTGTATTCCTTTTAACGTTCGGAAAAGGTTGTTTTTATAATGTATCTTTGAAATCGAAGAATATCGAGAAAAAAATCACTAGCTTACTCTCTGAGCAGAGTAGCATGGGGCAAGTGGAATCCCCGTATTTTGCTCAAAGGGTTTAAGGGATATAGTGCATCAAGTTGTTCACAAGGGCTAACTTGATCCTCTTCCCCAGGGATCCTCGGCACTTTGATTTCAAATCCAGAGGTTAATCGTAACTTTAGTGAGCATGCAAGTTTTTCATTTCTCTGCATTAATGTCAAACGCTGGAATTAATCTATCTTTTGACATTTCATGCATCCTTCTAAAATTCACATGACCTAATCTAGCATGCCATATCATTGAATCAATAATTTTAGAACAAGATGATGACGATAAAACCACATAATTTTCAGAATATAATTTTTTTTCACTACGTTTAAACGGAACATACGATTACTTAAATATCAAAGCCAATAAAGCTACCACATCGAGATAGGATAAACCTATCTGATTCAAACACTTGTTTAAAACCAAGATTATTTAAACGACTTCAACTCACTAAGTTCTTACGGATTCTAGGCACAAATAAAACATCATAAAGTTTAACATTATTTTGAGAAGATAATTCTAAATTAACGACTCCAACTCCAAAAATTGGTGCACTCGACTCGTTTCCCATATTAAGCATTGAACCGTCTTCAATCGGTGTCAATTTATCGAACTACTATCGATCCTTGCAAATATGGCTTGTCACTCCCGAGTCGATCCACCATGCATAGTCATCATCCTGCACATAAAAAGACTCAGGTATAAGTGAAACATAATTATGGACAAAATTATCAAATATAATAAAAAACTGACCTTCTTTCACTTCATCGTGATCCTTAGACCTCGATCCACTTCCACTCGTACCACCACCATTATTGTTCAACTTCACCCGACAATCACATTTGCAACGGCCCACCTTGTTGCATCTGCAACACACCAAATCCCTTCTCTATTTAGAGGACTTATTGGGTCCATCAAACTTACGTTTCTTGCCTTTTCCTTTATTGTTGGAGTTGGCTTTCTTCTCCTCAACCATGTGATCAGAGGGATGTACAAATTTAACTTTTCCTTTGGTTTTGTAATTTTTTTTCACCCAAATAGATTCTTCGATGGGTAAATGACTCCCAAGTTGAACCAATGACAATTCCTCCTTTTGATGTTTCAAGTTATGCTTAAAAACTTTCCAAGATGGTGGAAGTTTGTCAATCACACTCGATACAGCAATAGATTCATCCATATTCATTTTGTGTAGTGTAAATTGACCCAAAATGGGAAGGATGTCATTATATTGTTTCATTAAGAGCTTTGAGTCTACCATCTTATAATTTTTAAATCGCTAACCAAGAACTTCTTACTAGAAGCATCTTCAGCGATATATTTAGACTCAAGGGAATTCCATAATTCCTTCGCACTTTCCACAGTTTGGTAGATATCGAATAAGGAATCGCACATACAGTTCAAGATGTGACCTCTGCGAATGTAGTCATCAGTTTCCCACTTGCTTCTTCTCCGAGTTTGTTCCAGCGTCTCATCCTCCACAACTTCTGGCATGGGGGTACTCAGCATATACACCACCTTCAAAGTTGTCAGCAGATAATAGATCTTTTTATGCCAACGGCTAAAATAAGTTCCTTAAAACTTCGATGTCATCTATTTCACATAATCGGCCATGATCGACATCACGAAAATACCAATTCGATTGGTAGAGAAATATGGTATTATAGTCGATCAGGTGACCGGATTTCTTGAGAATCGTGTGAGTTCACTTTCCAAATTGGTATTTCAACCTTATGCCTGAGTTACACGAAATTCAATGTGGGATAAGACTCAAGACCACTATCGTTTTTAGGCACAAAAATGATAGCAAAAATGTTGGAGAGTATATGTCGTCTGTTCAAAATCTTGAGTACTAAAATATAAGTATATGGTATATATACTAGTCCCATTCGTAAAAATAGGAAAAATAACTGAAATGGCAATAATGGAAAATTATTAGCAATAATGGTCGGTTACAAGCATTTTAGCTAAGATCATGGGCTAGAAGTAACTCAGCAATAAATGTTCAGTAACTGCAGGTTCAGAGATAGCTAATCTAAATATCGTCAACAGAGCCTCTGGTCTAGAGATATCACCCAGAGCCTCTCCAAAGATAACCACCAGAGCCTCTGCAGAGAGGGCCACCAAAGCCTCTGGTCCAGAGATGGCCACCAGAGCCTCTGTAGAGATACCCACCAGCGCCTCTATAGAGATAGCCTCATAGCCTCTATAGAGATAGCCTCAGAGCCTCTGGTCCAGATTTTCAGAACTAAGTCTGAAAATTGCACCTCTTGATCTTAAGCTCCAAACTAATCAGAAATGAATTTTTCTTCATTCTGACTGAGTTTTTCCACTGCATTCCAAGTCCAAAATTCTGAAGAGCTTTTGGGGCGCTACTCCAAAGCCCATGGGACCACCGCTAGGGGCTTTGTCCCTTAACCCCGCAAGGAGGCGTGGCCCCCTTGACTCCGCCATTTCGTCGTGTCCGGGATCAATATCGTCTTATAGCAAATGTGCACTCCGCACCGCCTAACTTGTATTAGATCACAGTTTAAAACCCATTACCACTCGTGTTATATCCAATTACACTTGAATGGTTATTGACAGTAAAATCACCAACAATGATATTCAAGAAAAATATTTGATGTTCAAGATGCTCATGATCATCAAAAAGGGGGAGAAAAGGAAGAAAGAAGTATGTACAGTTCATGTAATCTTGTGATGGTGAGAAGTTATGTTTAAAAAGATTTTTGTGATTATGATGAAGTTCTGAGAGAGATGAATGATAAAAAGAGTTAAAGATCATTTGAGAATGATTTTGTGAAGAAGAGATAAAAGATTTTGTTAAAGTTAAAGTTGATGATGTCAAAGAAAGAAGTTTGTTATTCAAGATGAGAAGATTGATTAAAGTTGTTTGTCATTGAAGATAAATGTGAAGATTTGAAGATTAGTTTGTATTTCATCATTTGAAAAAGATTACTGCTTGAGATTGAAGAAGAGAAATGTTATCTGAGAAAGCTTTGTTTTGAAGAAATTTTGTTGTAGAAAAGATTGTTGTTGAAGAGAAGATCTTTCAAGAAGAAAAAGTTTTGTTAGAGCTTTAACTGTTGTATTTCTATTTTTTTGTTGTATTCTTGTATAAGGTTAAGAATGTTAGGTTTATAACTTTTATTCAAGATTACACCTTGTAAGGGTATTTTTGTTAATATACCTTGAGGGTATAAATAGTTTTAGTTGCTTTGTATTTTGAAGTAGAGAGCTCATTTGTCAACTTCTAGAGAGAGAATTATTAAGAGAACTTGAGAGAGCTTTGAATGTTACTTTCTCTTTCTAGAAATATACTTGTGATTTAATATTTAACCCTTGATCAATACACTTGAATTGAGATTATCATATACTCAAGATGACACATGGCACACAACGATTAGACCAACTTTTGACTTTCACTTTTCAAAACTTGTCGCGTCTAGGATGTGATAACACTGTTTAAACTAAACGGTCCCACACAAAAGGTGAGATATCTTGAACTATCGCACACCAAGTGTGTGATACTTTGAACTATCACACACCAATGGTGCGATAAAAATTCATTTTTCAAAAAAAATTGAACATTTTGAAATTTTCTAATAAATAGATTCTATCTTCTTAAAAGATGTTCAACTTTTAACTGATTTTCAGCAACAATTTTTCCAAACAAAATACTCCCCCTTAAATGATGCATTTAAATCAAAAAATTGTTTTCCATCATTAAAGGTAAGCAAAAAGAATTTGAAAAAAAAATTATAACTCTCCCCGACAAGTATGCACAAAAATTTCAGTTCTTCCTTAAAAGTTGCATACTTTCACAATTTCTCCCAAAACAAATATTTTGCACAAATGTTTATTACTCCCCCTCAAACTGTTAAACCAAAGTCAGATTCACTCCCCCTCAAATCATGAACACAAATCACCACACCCCATGATTGGTGAGAAGTGAACATTACCAAACCACACAACTCCAACATATCGTTCAATGTAGTTTGTCATAATTTCTTTCCTTCCAGTCAAATGTTTTGAACAACCTGATCTAAGTACCACACATGGTCGGCCTGCAAAACAGATTAAGCAGTTTTGGGTATCCATCTGAACATGGGTTCTGATTTTTTAGGTGCAATATCTTTAACTTTATTGGTCAAAATTTTATAAGTTCCATACCAATTATGAACATTTTTTTTATGAACAAAATCATTTATTCCAAAATAAGAACAACAAATTTTCTCTTGAGAGAAACTGGTCAAATGTTTTATGGAATATATAAAACAAGGAATTTTAACATCAGTTTTAACATGAGTCACATCAAGAAAAACTTTGTCCTTCTTCACATGAGAATAATTAGAAACAAATAATTTTGACACATTTACATCTCCAATAGACTTCTTTATTCTCCACACTTGTTTCACTCTTTTCAAATGATTGTCTGAAACATCAGAAGAACCAGAATCAGACTTGGTCGAGTAGTAAGTATGCAATTTGGAAAAAAATTCGGACTGATGATGTCTCTAAAAACACCTCTTTTGTTTTGTTAAAAGAGTAGTAGGTATTATCATGGACAATCTTCGAAAAACTTTTTGAAGATTCACCTTTGTAAATCTTTGTCGGAATGTTCTTTTCGTTTGGTTTTTATTTCACACTTATAAAAATACTTGAGTTTTTCTAGACAATCAAAACAACCACTTTCATCATCTAAATTCACCTCAGCATTCATCAAACCATTAAACACCTTTTTAGTTTTAGATTTAACAAATTCATCTGATGATGATGTTGATATCTTTGAATCACAAGAGATATTTCCAATAAAAGATTTACATGTAGAAGCTTCTGAATCTGTTGAAATATTATCAGATAATACCACACTTGGTTCAGAAGTTTCTTTAACTTGAGATTTGATAGCATCTTTGTCGGTCCAACAATACTTATCAAGTTTATAGAAACAACAACACAATATGATTACCAACCTGTATTGATTATAACAAACGAGTTACAAGGTTGATCGATTAAGCTTTGATTGTGTTCTCTATGTTTTTCTCTCAATTACACCTTTAAGTGTGTGTTTGTATGTGTGAAATCTAATCTTGAGAGATTGAGATACACTTAATCTAACCAAGTGTGTCTAACACACTATCTACCACTTGCAATAATATCTAGAATATTATCTAGATATTAACTAACAAACTATATTATAATTAAATCTAATATATGAAACTAGAAACTAACTAAGTCTAATATCTAATAGAATTAGATATTTAAACTAAGTTAACTAGAACAATAAACAAACAATTACATTGACATTTATTACAAATAGACATAGACTTTAATATCGATAGTCGACTTTTCGGCTTTAGCTTCAGATTGCGATCTTCAGTTTGGAAGATCTTTAATCCAATGAGACTGTGTCTTAACAATATCCCCCTTTGGATCAAGATCATTATGAAAATGATTTTAGCAATTAATTTTTCTTGTTCAGCTCAGAAGATGCAATCTCTTTCTCTAGCTCTTGAATCAGCATGTCTTCAATCTAACAATCTCCCCCTTTGAAGAGTGGACGTGATTCTTGAAACATGTGATCTTTGCCATTTCTTATGTAGTCATTCTCCCCCTTTTTGATGTAAGTGCAACGACTTCATCAAAATTAGTTGTAAGAAATGTCAATCATGCGGTTAGAGCCCCTGATCTGTCAATATAAAAGATATTCATCCAGATCTTTTCAAATCCAGAAAAAATAGTCGTGTAACACCTGAATCAACTAATAAATCAGTTAACATGCCTGTCAGTAACACTAAGCCACTGTGTGTAACTAATACACATTGGAAAGGAGCTGTTTGATGTTGACTCCCCAGGGCTTCCATTTAATCATCGAAACACCACAAAGGTAATTTCTATAAACGTTATGACAAAGAAACTAATTCCTTGTGTGTTTGTGCTTGTGTTAGAAAGAATTAAGCACGGATGATTGCTTATAGGCTCAAAAATTGTGTAAACCACTGAGACAACAGTAAGTTAAACACAGACTCAATGTGCATGATTGAAGTGCGAAGGTGTGGCAGACTTCCTTCTTTTCAATATCCAGATTTTTCGAATGAAAATCAGATAGCATATGTGTTGCATCCCCTTTGAAAATGTGAAACACTCTCTTATTGAGAAGAAAATGAGTAGATGGTGAGGTTTGATCAAGAGTTGGCATGGGTTAGTTGCCTGTTTCAATAATGATCACCAAAGAATTATGAATCACTAGAATGGTGGCTACCCGGCTCAGAAAAGTTTGGTGCAGAGTTGTGATATTCTTTTAACTCTGTTCTCACACGCCCTTTCTTTTAAACATTTTGCTTTCTCTAATCACACTCATTTCTTTTCTATTTGCACACTCAATCACTAAGGATTAACTTTTTGGGTAGAAATCACTGGTTAAGGTGATTCCATTTAAGTTGTGTTAATTCTAGCACAATGATTCTTTGTTTTCCTATGATGCATGTGATGCTTAAATTGGTTTAACTATGTCAGTTAAAGCACAATATTGATTATGAAAACATTTAAAATACACTCCCAAAATATAAAATGTGATGAAAAATCGGGAAGTGGTTTGAACATTAAAAACAATGTTTTCTATGATTGAAAGTTGTCCTTCTTTCAACCATATATGAGATAAAGATATAGAATTATACCTTTACGTACGATCTTCCATCTCATGAAGCTAAGCTTTAAGTCATAAACATATGAACTTGTAAGATTCTCTCAAAATTTCTGCAAAAGTCTTATGTCAAGTCAATGTAAAATTTATTCACTTTAATGGAAGAGACAAAAAGCAGTAAAACTTTTTAAAGTACGAGTTCTGATCAGAAATAATCATAAGTCATCACCTTTTTATACTCCCCCTGAAATTATGCATTAGTACATTATTAGTTGTAAAAGATATGCATAAAATTTCAGAAAAGTATGTACTCCCCCTTGAAGGTTGATTTCCTCATTTTAGTATCGGAGTACAATTTCATTTTCAGTACAGAGTAAGGTCTTTTGATGTTTGAAGAGCGGGTCTTGAACTGTTGTGTTCAAAAGCCTTTATTCTTCCTACTCCCCCTTAACAGTAGGTGCCTGCAACACACGTTTAGTTTTCTTTGGTACCCACTGGTATTTGGGTCGATGAGTGTTAGTTGCAGTTTGTATGGGGGTTACTGAGTAAGGACCATACCAGTAATGGTCACTAGTCTTGTGAACAGGATCATGTGTATGACAATAAGAACAATAAAATTTCTTACCTGACAACTTGATTAATTGATCTCTCGTGTAGACGAAATCAAGTTTACCTTTACGCGCAATGTTCTTCTTGGCATTATGCGTATGTACACATGAGCTTTTACATTTAAGCTCTTCTTTAACTGGTTTCCTGTTCCAGACCAGTTCATCTTCTTCCTGGAAGCTTCTTCTCCTTCTTGGATGTGTACCTGAAAAATCTTTATTTCTATCAAAGAAAAGGTTAGTAGAATGAATCTGATTAGAAGAATTAACTGACCTTTTGAAAAGAGCAGTTTTCTGATGTGAGCTTGCGGCTGGTTTGTTAGAACCAACTGAATTATTTCTAGGTGAGTGGATTTTTGACTCTGGAGTTGTTCGCTCAGTCACCACCACCGTCTTTGAAATAATATCTTGAAGCTCTTTTACCTTTGAAGAATAACTGTCTCGTTCTTTGATAAGGAGCTCAATCTTCTTCTCAAATGCAGACTTCTTTTTCTTCTCTGTCAGTACACTCTTAGATAATTCAGATAGCTTCTCGGTAAGCTTCTTTAGCTTTGCTTCAAGTATGCTTCTTTCTTCTTCGAATCCCTTCTTAGCACCCTTCTGATCATTTGCCTTCCTCTCCTTGGGAAACTGATCTCTTTCCAATATGATTACTTTCTCAAACTCTTCAACTTTTTGAGAAAGCATTAAACATTTAAGCTCGATCACCTTCTTCTCCTCTACACCCTTCTTTGACAGATATGAGAACTTCTTTTCAAACTCAGATATTTTCTTTTGAAGCTCAGAGTTCTCAGCTTCCAAAACCTTAACTCTTGATGACACTGTTGATCCTCTCATCAGCTTCTCAATATGTTCCCATAACAGCTTTCCTTTAGTCTCTTTGCTTTCTAATGTAAAAAATATCTCTTTTGAAATCTCCTCAGACATTGCATTTAGTAGGAAAGATAAATCTAAGTTGTCAGCGTCATATCTCTTTCTTTGCTCGTCTGAGTACATACGAAGTGGTAATGGACAATCTAGATCTACTCTTTCTCCATTATTCTTTGTAGTATAACACATTGTCCTTGGAGCTGTCATACTCCCTTCACTCAGAGATTTTCTAATGAATATACCAGATCATGTCTTTCAATGAAGTTCATGAACCGATCTTTCCACTACTCATACTCTCCACTGAAGAGTACAGGTGGCTTCGTGTCGGTTCCGATAGCTAGAGCTTCTCTTGACATCCTGTATGATTAAATGTGCAATAAAAACTTGGATTTGACCGTTAGTCCAGATAAAATTTGATCACACAAGAAATTTTGTCCACCTAGGCAGACTTAGCACGGGGGTCCCGCTAAGTCTCAATTTATCACAATTAAAGACCCTATTACAGCTTTGAAAAATTCTCAGAAAAAATATTCTAAGTCTGGATTGGAGCAGAGAGGTTTGCGTGTCAAGCACAGTGCGCAAAGTGAGGTTTGCGTTTCACGTGGGACGCGCAAAGTTGAGTTTTGCGTTTCACGTGGGACGCGCAAAGTAAGGTTTGCGTTTCTGAGGTAAGCGCAAAGTAAGGTTTGCGGGTCTAGTTGGAAGCGCAAAGTTTGAGGTTTGCGGGTCTTACTTGATCTGAGAAGTGAAGTTGCGTTTGGCTAGAGAGGTGCAAAGTGAGATTTGCGGGTCACTTGAGGAGCGCAAAGTTGGACTTTGCGTTTGTTGAAGGACGCGCAAAGTGAAGTTTGCGATTTGTAGTGGGAGGCGCAATGTTGAACTTTGCGTGTGTTCTTCTTTTGCTTTGCGATTGTTCGTCCTGTTCTATGAAAAATCATCTGAAACTTGGTTTCTTTGTCGATTAGCAATACAAATCTCTACCAATATGTCTAGAATCACTTCTAGAACTGAATGTAAGCACTCGATCTCACTAAAACACACTATTTGAAGAAAAATTTTATAGCACAGTGACTTTTTGTTCTCGACTATTTTCTCACTTAAATCACAAAATGGAACACGAATAAAGCTTAATACTGAAATTAATCAACAACAACTCTATCTAGCATGCTAATCGATCACAACCTGATCGATTTTAACACCTAAAACACTTAAACACTCGAAATCAAAATTTCAAATAGAACACAGAGACGTTTTTCAGAAAACTTGAGTTGATCTTTATCAGGCTCTGATACCAATTGTCGGTCCAACAATACTTATCAAGTTTATAGAAACAACAACACAATATGATTACCAACCTGTATTGATTATAACAAACGAGTTACAAGGTTGATCGATTAAGCTTTAATTGTGTTCTCTATGTTTTTCTCTCAATTACACCTTTAAGTGTGTGTTTGTATGTGTGAAATCTAATCTTGAGAGATTGAGATACACTTAATCTAACCAAGTGTGTCTAACACACTATCTACCACTTGCAATAATATCTAGAATAATATCTAGATATTAACTAACAAACTATATTATAATTAAATCTAATATATGAAACTAGAAACTAACTATGTCTAATATCTAATAAAATTAGATATTTAAACTAAGTTAACTAGAACAATAAACAAACAATTACATTGACATTTATTACAAATAGACATAGACTTTAATATCGAGAGTCGACTTTTCGGCTTTAGCTTCAGATTGCGATCTTCAGTTTGGATGATCTTGAATCCAATAAGACTGTGTCTTAACAATCTTCAAGTTCCTTGATTTTACTTAAAAATTGATTTCTTTCTTCAAGAATCAAACTCCTTTCATTTTCAAGATTTGTTTCAAGTTCGGATATTTTCATTTCTAAAGAATTGTTCTCCTTTGAATCTGAAACACAACCTTGATTAACACTAGGTTTTGAAGAGAGTTCCTCTTTAGAATAGCTACGAAAATAATCGTCAGAAAGAGTAATTTTCCTCATTTTCTAACCCTCCTTTATTAACCCTCATTTATCTTATCATAAACAAGAGGAATTTATGTTTTATCACTTCTAGACCTACTGAAATTCTCTTGCTTCAACTTCTTTTCAGATGACTTTGTAAAAATCATTTTTTAACCATAACCCATGTATCTAATATCATACATAGTAGGATCTTGAGCAATGCCTTTTGTCAAACACTTTGGATTTTCAAAACCTAAACCCTCTTTTGGATTATAAAATTTAAATTCCTTGGGTTTATTCAAATGAATGGTTTGATCAGTTTGACCTCTTTTCAAAAACTCACCCTGAAGTTCTTTGAGTTTTGCATAAAGTTCAGTTCTTTCAGCAAATATAGAATCATATTCAACTACATTCTTACAACACTCATTTTCTGAATTCAGATATCTTCATTTTCATTTTATCATTTTCTTCTTCAACTTCTTTCTTACTCTCTTCTAAAAAAGTTAAGTTTCTTAGAGCTTCAGCTTTCACAAAAAAAATGTAAAACCAACTGATGTTCATTTTTCAATTTGTTTTCCAAAGAAATAACCAAAGTTAATTCCTTTTTTAGTTTAACTTCAAACTCTTGAATTTTAAGCATCATTTCTTAAGTTTTTCCTCAAATGCAAAATAAAGATTAGAAGTTACCTCAGATGCCGAATCAGAATAGTAAGAACCACGATCTTCCTCATCAGACGGATATTGCTCTTTCTTCTTTTCCATATCTTCTCTGGATATGATTATAAACTTGAATTTATTTTTAAACGATATTGGTTTAGAACAATTTGAAACTTTGACTAAAAGTCAAACTTTGACCAAAAGTCAACACTTGAAATACTTGAACAGTGATGTCTCACACTTGCAAGTATCGTAAGCTTGAGATGCGATGAACTTAGATATCGCAACCTTGAGATGCGATAAATTCAGATATTGTAGCCTTGTGATGTGATACAAACAATTATCTCAGCCTTGGTGAAAGTGTAATCCTAGATCAATATCTAGCAATCTCAATCTAGAGTAAGATCAGACAATGTAAATCTAGAGAGAGAGTAGAGAGAGAAAGTCAATCAGTCATATGTATATTGATTTAACAATGAAATGCGTACTGTACAATGAAATCAAACAAGACATAAGGTATTTATACCACATGCTAAAACTCTCAAATAGTCTAACTAAAACTCTCAAGTACTTGAACAAACTCTCAAGATGTACTTCTCTCACAAAGCTAAACTACTTGATAATAAACTCTTATAAGCCTAAACATCATATTGACTTACAATTACATTAGACTTTGTTGACATTTTATGACTTGAATTTTCCTATTAAATCTTGTATACAATAATACACTAACAATCTCCCCTTTTGTATTCAAGATTTAAAAAAATTGACACTAGTCTTCAGCGCTTGATTCTTCAACTTTTGTCTTTGACATTGAATCTTCAGTCTTTTAGTGTTTGAAGAATCTTGAAAAGTCTTTTGCACTTTGTATTTTTGGAAAGTCAACAAGTCTTCAATAAAGCTTTGAAACCTTTGAAAATCTTTGGAACTTCGAGGGATCTTTGAAAACTGTATCTTCATTACTGTAATCTCTTATCAGTCTTCAGAAAAACAAACTTTCTCGAATCATCTTCAAAATCTGTCTCTGAAACATAGTAAGCATCTGAATTGTCTTGAACTTTCAGAATTATCTCTACAGGATTATCTTCACCATTTGTCTTTGAAATTGATCTTTGTAGATATCTCCCCCAGTTTGATGATTGTGAGCACCATAATCATCAAAACATCTTCAATTTCAACATTCTCTTTGATCATCCTCCTTTGTATTCAACGTAACAATCTCCTCCTTTATGATAATTTGACATTTTTCATCCTTTGATCTGAGTATCTGAATCATGAACTGTATATACCCGAATCTTTTCAGATTCAGATATAATGAACTTGGTAACCCTGATTCAACAAATGAAACAGTTAGGAGTGCCTGTCAGTAACACGGAGTTACTGTGTACAACGAATGTACAATTTAAGGAGCTGGTTTGATGATGACTCCCCAAGACTTCCTTTCAATCATTGAAAAATACAAGGTTTATCTATGAATGTTCTGACAGAAAAACAAATTTTCTGTGTACTCGTGCTTGTGTATGAAAGAATTTAGCACAATGATTGTGTTTCATAAGGCTCAAATTGTGTAAACTGTTGAGACAGCAACAGGTATTACACGGACTCAATGTGCATGAAAGAGGTGCGAAGGTGGGGCAACTTTCCATATTTTTCAATATCTAAATATTCCGAGTGAAGACTAGATAGCAGATATGATGCGTCCCCAAAGAAAATGAAACATTTCTTTATTAAGAAAGAAACGAGTGGCTGGTGGGGTAATTGCAAGAGTTGGCATGGGCTTACTGCCTGTTTCAATGATGGTCACCAAAAAATGTGAACCAATCAGTAGATGTGGCTGCCCGGCTCAGAAAGTGGTTGGTGCAGGGTTTTGATATTCTTTTAACTTTCTTCTCGCACCCTCTTTCTTTTTATCATTTAAGCTCACTTCTAACCAAACTCTCATGTACATTTTTCCGCTCCACACAATGAGAAAAACTCAACCGGATGAGTTATCTCCCCCACTCTTTGATTTTGACCCCTCACCCCTCAATCACTCTAGGATAACTTCCTGGGTAGGAAACACTGGTTAACGTGAATCCATGGAAGTTCTGTTTAAGTTCTCACATGAATCCCATGTAATTTGTCCTAAAATAATGGTTGTTCAACAGTTTAACTTGAACAATTAAGCACAAAAATGTGATAATATTGTCAAAATGTATGCTCATTAAAAATAACAATGAAATTTGAGCATTTAAACTTTGAAGATCTCTCAAAACAAGGATATTAAATGAATGAAATGAAATCAAGAGAATTGTTTTGAGAATCTGACAATGTATCAATCAGATCAAATGATATGATTAGGGTGTCAAAGAATTGGATATTTTGTTTATATTAACAAATATAAACAAGTTAGCAATGAAAGCATAAGATAGGAATGATGTATGATGCTCAAACAACATTTGAAAGCAAACGGGAGTATTACCATCGAAAAATAGGTTCGTTTAGAGATATGGTAATAACATATTAAAATGAAGTATTGAACCGATGTGTGTGAATACTTTACAGTATATAGGAAAGATAATACACGAGTAGTGATCTTTAGAAACACACGGTCAGTTAAACGTTAAAGCTCAATATGAAAAACATTTGAAAATCACACTTCTTAATTCATGAAATCTTTTGAGAATAGAGAAGTGGTTTGAACATTTCAGAAAGCGTTTTTCATGTTTGAAAGTTGTTCTTCTTCCAAACAATCAAAGATCTAAGATCAGAAGATATTTACCTTTAATCTCCCTCTCAAATCATTATATCATGATTTGTTTTCTTTTTAGGCTCCCCCTGGATATTTGCAACTTATCCATATGTGAACTTTGAAGAACGGGTCCTGATCTATCATGTGATCAGAAGCCACAGTCTTGACATTAAAGTTCAGGTTTTGAACTGTTTTGTTCAAAAGCCTTCGTCTTTGACTTTGAAGACCGAGTCCTAAGTTGATTTACTCAGAAGTAAACATCTTCCTCCCCCTAAACCTGTGGTACCTGCGAAACAGATTTAACAGGTTTTGGTACCCACTGGTATTTAGGTCCTGGTATGTTAGATTTAGGAATCCACTTCTCATTAGATTTATATCTTTTAAATCCATAATTCTAAGAAGTTATTTTGTAAGAACCGTACCAGTTATGAGCAGTTTCTCTCTGAACGAAGTCATTCTCTCCACAGTAAGAAAAACAGATTTTCCTTTGAGCAATCCTGATTAAATGATTAGTAAAGTAATATATATCAGAATTACCAAAAGATTTACCTTTATATGCACTATTCTTTTTTCCATTGGATGTGGATTTGAATGATCTGTCATTCTTCTTCTCATCATCTGAAGAACTCTTCACTTTCCAAACCATCTGATTTTTCTTAGAATTCTTTCCAAGAGTTTTAACATAGAAGCTTGTTGGACTATCAACAGATTTATCATAAAATATATTTGATGGTCGGATCTGATTTGTGTTGACAATTTTAGATTGGACACGATTCTTTTTGAAAACATTTTCATGTATAGAACTTGGAGCTGTTTTGAAAGAACAAACTGATTCTGTTGAATTATGAACAGGTGATTTACTAATCACACCAGCTGAAATCTTTTCCGACATTTCACTGTTTGCATCTTCCAAGTCTTTTATCTTTTTAGTCAAAATGTTTCTTTTATCTGAAAGTATGTCAAACTTTTGTTTCAAATCAGATTTAGCCTTTTTTCTTATTGGACATCTGATGATAGAACAGTTATTTTGGATGTGAGCTTTGATATTTCAGATTCAAAATGTGAACGTTCAAGCTCAAAATCTTTTTGTAAGTTCTTGGTTTTATCAGAAATTTCATTGAAGATCCCAACATTTCTCTTTTCATATTTCTTCTTTTCAATCTCCAAAGACTTTTTGTTTTCTTGAAAAGCTTTTCTTTCTTTCTCAAGTAAGTCTTGTAGAATAAAAATCTGTTTGGGAAATTCAGAATTTTTATCTTCAAGAACTTTTCTTTCTTTGACAAAAGTGTCTCTTTCAGTTATTATTATCTTTTTGAATTCAGACACTTGCTTAGAAAGTTTTAAACATCTCAGCTCCAAATCCTTTTTCTCTTGCAAAGTTTTCTTTGAAATTTCAGATGACTGTTGGGTAGAAGATGTCTTCACATTTGATCTATATTTTTCTGCTTGGAAGCTTGTTTTCAGTTCAACATTTTTCTTCTCCAGAGCAGATATCTGATCTTCAAAAGCCTTAAACTTCTGTTGAAGCTTAACTGATTCATTTTTCAGCTCTGATGATTTATGTTCAGTTTTCTTCAGTTGGCTTTGAAAATTCGCTTTAACTTTATCTTCTTTGATGCTTTTCATCAAGTCAACATTTTTCACTTTCAATGCATATACATTTTCTTCAGAAGCCATATACTTTTGTTGAAGCTCAACTGATTCAGCTTGCAATTTTGAAGATCTTTGTTCAGTTGTCTTTAGTTGGCTTTGAAGATTTTTAATATAAGACTCCTTGAGCTTGATTACTTTCTCAAGAGACTGAATGGTATTATATTTTATTCCCATCATTTTCTCTCTATCTTTAATCTCTTTCTCTTTTTCACTGATAATACCTGGAATAGATTGAGAATAATCAGTACGTTTTGCACAAACAGGAGTTTTATCAGTGTTTGTCAATTTAGAATTTGAAGCAGATTTATTTAAAGTTGGAGATATTTCATTTCCATCCACTATGATACGAGGAATTAAAATGATAGGCTCCAAATCTTTGTTGTTGATCATCCGCTTTCTCTCTGTAGAATGTTTGCATGTAGAAGACATCTTGAATGATTAGCTTGATTGAGATGATCGTTCCCAAACAGTTCAGAATATTTGTCTGAAAGTCAAACTTTGATCACCAAAAAAAAAAGTTCAAACAAAATCTATCTCTGAAACTCGCAAAGAACTAAACTCGCAGCCCAAGTGAACTCGCTAAGCACTGTTCATCAAGAAATTCGCTAAACGTTGTTAGCGCGCAGTCAGAACTCGCTAGACGTTGTTAGCGCGAAAGTAGAAACTCGCAAGGTATTGTTAGCGCGAAACTCACAGAACTCGCAGGCCACTGCTTGCGCGAAATAGCTTCTCGCTAGATATTGTTAGCGCAAAGTAGAAAACTTGCAGGCCGCTGGTAGCGCAAAGTATGAAACTCGCATGATGTTATTGGCGCAAAGTAGCTTTTCGCTACACGTTGTTAGCGCGTTTCAACACTTAGAATATTTTTCTAAGATTTCAACATCGCAAGTCACTTCTTGCGCGTTTCTGAGAAACTCTCAGATCACATGAACTGATCGACCAAAACTCACAAGCTTTGTCTTGCGTGTTTCTGGAACTTGCAGACCTCTATTAGCACGTTTGTCAAGAACTCGCAGATAACTTGAAACATCAAAGTCCTTCTTTTTGCGTGTTCTTGATAGCTTGCGTGTTCTTAATATGAATCTTGCGCGTTCTACGGATCTTGCGCGTTCTATCCTTGTTTTCACAGAATCGATCCAACAAATTCATAAAACTTGCAAATTTCCCTGCAATCGATTCTAACAGACTCGAAATACAATCTAGAGCATCTTTCTAAGCAACAAATCTATTAAAAACATCAAAGTACAATGCATTTTGATCAAGAATACAGACTCTGAGTTCGTGTTTTCAAAACTTACAAAAATCCAAAAATTCGAACAAATTAGTGATCAATTATTATGCAAGTGTGAATACAAAGTGTTCTATTTCACTAATCGATCACAATACAATTGATTCAACAGTCAAAGAACAACAAATTCGACAAAATCTTGATTCAACAGTGAATTTCCAAGAAACGAGTTCGTAAAATCAAGATTTCTCAATTTTGATTCAATCTGATAATCTGATCGTTCTAAATTGGTTTGGTTCGGCTCTGATACCAATTGAAAGTGTAAACCCCGATCAATATCAAGCAATCTCAATCTAGATTAAGATCAGACAATGTAAATCTAGAGAGAGAGTAGAGAGAGTAGAGAGAGAAAGTCAATCAGTCATATGTATATTGATTTAACAATGAAATGCTTACTGTACAATGAAATCAAACAAGACATAAGGTATTTATACCACATGCTAAAACTCTCAAATAATCCAACTGAAACTCTCAAGTACTTGAACAAACTCTCAAGATGTACTTCTCTCACAAAGCTAAACTACTTGATAAGAAACTCTTATAAGCCTAAACATCATATTGACTTACAATTACATTAGACTTTGTTGACATTTCTTGACTTGACTTTTCCTATTAAATCTTTGATACAATAATACACTAACACTTGGGATGCGATATACTCAAGTATCGCAGGCTTTAAGATGCAATAAAAACAAACTGTCTCACCCTTATATGCGACAAATTCAAAAGGTCTCACCCTTAGATGTGACAAAGTTCTTTTGAGGCGCGATAAAAATTCAAATTTTAAAACTATCTTATATATGGAAGCGATAAACTCAAGAATCATCAAAATATCACATCAACACATATTCCAACTGTCCAAATTTTGATCCATCAAAACTTAAAATTGCTTGTAAATTTGTTTGATTCATGGTCAATTCTTGTTCCCAAACACAATTAAAGAATGACTTAATACCTAATTCGGATCAAAACTAGAAAATTTCACCAAAATTACCAATATCAGTCAAAAAACCAAATTCTCCAAAAAATCTATGATTCGATCAAACTAATTTGAAATTGCAGAAAGAAACTGATTCAGATTGATTATAGGACAAAATTTGAACCAATTGATAATCCCATATTCAATTGTATGATCAAGAATGATAAGAATTGAATCACAAGTTCTATATATTTCTAGTGAGAGAAATATGTGACCCAGATTACTAGCATATAACAATCAATACACATATTAACAACACAAGTTTATTAATCAATCACACGAATTACAACTAATCACAGATCTAACATATAGTCACAATTCTCACGTTGTGTTCTTTGTGTATGCGAAATCTTACCAATCTCTATGAATGTATCTAATGTGCGTACGTGATTACAAATCTAACACAAAGCAAACCTATTTATACTAAGTCAACATTCGTTGACTTTACAACCAAACCCTTCCACTAACAACCAATTACAATTTTGACCCTCTATTTAATCTTGAATACAATTTCAGTCTAACAATCTCCCTCTTTGGATTCAAGATTAAAAAAAAATTGACAATAATCTTCAACTCTTCTTATCTTCAAACAATCTTCAGCATACAGTCTTTATTAGCTTTGACAACTTCAAATCTTTGACACTTGAATGAACTTCATCTTCAAACATCTGAAGTTAATCTTCCTCTTTGGCTTTACTTTAGCAACTTTCACAAATCTTCAAAACTTACAAACTTTGACTTTGAAATCACTTGATTCAAACAACCATTTATCTGATTTGAATATCTCCCCCTTTCATTACATCTCCTTTGAAACAACTTTGAATAAACACCATTAATTTCAATCTCCCCCTTTGTTTACAAATAAATCAAATTTGAAACCTCGAACTTTGCTCTTTCTTTCATTTCAGCTTTGTCAAACAACTTGTAACTGACTTGAACTTGAACAACTGAAACTTTTCTTCAATTCTGTAAACTGACTTTGAAACTTTTATATATCTCCCCCTTTTTGATGAATTGTGAGAATCAGAATCATCAAAACTTTTTCAATGTCAGCACAGTCTTTGAATGATCTCGCCCAAATCATCTGATAAGCACAGTCTTCATGATTAACAATCTCCCCTTGTTGATAGGATATGAACAATATCCCCCCAACTGATCTGATAATGAGCCGTCAATTCATGAACGTATTCATCTGAATCTTTTCAAATTCAGACAAATTATGAGTTGTGACCCTGAATCAACAGATGAAACAGTTAGGAATGTCTGTCAGTAGCACAAAGCCACTGTGTACAACGAATGTACAATGGAAGGAGCTTTAAATGATGTTTACTCCCCAGGACTTCCATTCAATCATTGAAAAACACAAGGTATTTTCTATGAATGTTCTGACAGAAAAACAGATTTTATGTGTGCTTGTGCTTGTATTATGAAAGAATTAGCGCAATGATTGTTGTTAAGGCTCAAAATTATGCAAACCATTGAGACAGCAAAGGTTATACATAGAATCAATTGTGCATGAAAAAGGGTCGAAGGTGGGCAACTTTCCTTCTTTTTCAATATCAGTATTTTCCAAGTGAAGAACCAATAGCATATGTATTGCATCCCCAGAAAATGTGAAACATTCTCTTTTTAAGAAAAGAATGAGTAGCTGGTGGGGCTGTATGCAAGAGTTGGCATGGGCTAGTTGCCTATTTCAATGTCATTCATGAAGAATTGTGAAACAACAATTTATGTGGCTGCCCGGCTCAGAAAGATTTGGTGCAGAGTTTGATATTATTTTACTCTGATCTCTCATCCTCTTTCTTTTAATCATTTAAGCTCACTTCTAACCAAACTCTCATTTCCATTTTACCTCTTCACACACCAATACTCAAATCTTTTGATCCTTCTCCCCTCAATCACTCTAAGAATTACTTTCGGGGTAGGAAACACTAGTTATCGTGAATCCATGGAAGTCTGTTAAGCTCACACATTGAATCCCATGTATTTGTCCTAAAAGCATGCGTTGCTCAATGATTTTCTTGACATTAAAGCACAAGAAATCATTTGTCAGTATATGTATGCTCATCAAAAATTCAGAATGAAATTTGAGCATTTTAAGCTTTTAAGATTTCTCAAAACTTTATATGAATGAATAATCATGAATTGAATAGAAATGTTTTGAGAATCTGGAAATGATTTAAATTAGATCAAATATTCATGAAGAATTAGAAATAAGGTATATCAAAGACGTAAAATGTTTATATGAACAAAATATAAACATGTGTTAAAAGCACATGTATATAAAGATATGATGTCTGATCTCAATCAATTAAGAATAACAAACGAGAGTATTACCATAGAAAGATTTAACATTTCATACATGGCAATAACAAAGTCAAGAAATGTACTAAACCGATGTGTGTATGAATACTTGACAAAGTATAAATACATGACAATTACACAAGTATTTGTCATTAGAAACACACGGTCAGATAAACATCAAAGAATCCAAAATAAAATCATTTAAAATCACACTTCGAAATTCATAAATCAGTTTGAGAATGCGAAGTGGTTTGAACATTTAAGAAAAAACATTTTTCACAAGTGAAAGTTGTCCTTCTTTCATCAAGTGATAGAGTGTAAGGTTCAGAAAAATATACCTTCAGTATAAAACCTTAACTCCCCCTAAAATGAATATCATCGTGTAAGCTTCCTTGATAAAACTTCAGATATCCTCCCCCTAAATATCTGTAAAAAGTCATTTTATTAGAAAAATATGATAGTGAAATTTATTTACCCCGCCCTAAAAATATATAGCAATTAAATTCCTATAAACTCCCTCTCAACATTTAAATCTCATATTGCAGCTTGACAATTAAATCTCATATTGCAGCTTGATATCTAAAAAAATAGCTAGAAATGATCGTTAATCAGAAAATCAGAAAAATCACTTGAAAATACAGAAAATCACTCAAAAATTTCAACAAGTACAAAATTCGTATATAAGAATTCGTATAATGAACAATTCGCATATAAGAATTCGTATGATACTCACAACAAGAATTTAAGTATAGAATTCGTATAACTCACACATAATTCGTATATCACACACAACAAGCAAGAATTCATAAGAATTAGAATTCGTATGATCAAAATTCGCAAAGCATTCACAATCAAAAATTCACAAGTCTATAATTTGTAGACACAATTCGCATAACACTCACACTCAAGAATTCGTATGAAAGAATTCGTATAAAAAGGATATCACAAAGGATACAAAATCTGAGCTTTTCGTATAGGCTTGTGCGAATTCTTTGAAATTCGTAAGAGACTCAGATCCGAATTCCTTGAAGTTCGTAAGTCTCTTAGATACGAATTCTTCTCAATTCGTAAGTATCTATTATGCGAATTCTACACTTCTCGTAGATAGTTTTGTGCGAATTCCTTACTTAGCAAAAATAACTTTTGTGTGAATTCTTTGAACCCTGCAAATTCTGTCCTTGGAAACAATAAAATCAATCAATCTGCGCATTCCATGACTCTGCGAGTTCTACTTGCGAGTTCTTCAACAAGTCTGCAAATTCTTTGAATATTGAAGTTTTTTTCTTGATTTTTCAACTGAAATCCACTCAAACTTTGATGTTTGGCTCTGAAACTTTGTAGAAATGATCACTTTGTCATCGATAACAACCCTATGGAGTGAATTTATCAACTAACAAACGTATATGTGGTAATCAAATCTTGACAGTCCGCGAGTGATAACTTTCAAAAACAAGAAATATTGATCAAATTCTCACAATCTGATGTTCAATTGAACATTCAACCAAAACAAGAAATGATCCAGAACTGTGAACGATCACTATAAACTCGATTTAACATCAAAACATCACTATTTCACAAATTCGATTGATGGAACAGTAACGATGAACATTGACTTTTCTTGAAAACAAAAAATCGATCTTTCTGAATATTCTGATCTAGCTCTGATACCAATTGTGACCCAGATTACTAGCATATAACAATCAATACACAGATTAAGAACACAAGTTTATTAATTAATCACACAAATTACAACTGTCGGTCCATAATACTATCAAGTTTTATCGACAATAAACACATAAACGATTACCAACCTGTTTGATTAATAACAATCGATGATTACAAGGTTTTCGGTTTGAAGCTCTCGTGTTTTCTCTCTGTGTATTACACTGTAAGTGTGTGTGTGTTCTTGGATATGTGTGTTTTATGATCTAATCTGATCTCTCTAGCTTCTATCACACACAAACTCAACCACTTGCAATACAACTTGCAATATTAAACTAATAAAACTAACTTAATATCTAAACTATAATATAATAACTAGTATATAATATCTAAATATCTATTTATAAGATATTTAGATTAAACATAAAATATAATAAATAATAATTAACTTTGACTATTTTATTACAAACGACATTAGACTTTATATCGAGAGTCGACTTTTCGGCTTTAGCTTCAGATTGGATCTTTAGATTAGATGATCTTGAATCCAATAGATATGTGATCTAACAATATCACCCTTTGGATCAAGATCATTACTAAAAAGATTTTAGCAATTCAGTCTTCTTCTTCAGCTCAGAAGATGCAATCTCTTTCTCTAGCTCAGAATGCTTTAGCAAAGTATCTTCAAAGAAAATTTATCTGAAATCAGCATGTCTTCAGAATACTTTGATCTCGCAGCTCTTGGTTAGCTTTTCTCTTCTCTAATGTCTTGTAATGTAATGGACTGGACATTTCTTCATCAAAACTTTTTTGATGGAAAGTGCAACGACTTCATCAAAACTTTGAATAAGAAATGTCAACCACTTGGAGCCTCTGATCCGTCAGTTCAAAAGATATTCATCCAGATCTTTTCAAATCTAGACAAAATAGTCGTGTAACACCTGAATCAACTAATGAATCAGTTAACATGCTTGTCAGTAACACTAAGTCACTGTGTGTAACAAATACACATTGGAAAAGAGTTGTTTGATGTTGACTCCCCCAAGGCTTCCATTTAATCATCGAAACACCACAAAGGTAATTACTATAAACGTTATGACAAAGAAACAAATTCCTTGTGTGTTCGTGCTTGTGATAGAAAGAATTAAGCACGGATGATTGCTTATTGGCTCAATATTGTGTAAACCACTGAGACAACAGTAAGTTAAACACATTCTCAATTGTGCATGATTGAAGTGCAAAGGTGGGGCAGACTTCCTTCTTTTTAATATCCAGATTTCCAAATGAAAATCAGATAGCATATGTGTTGCTTTCCCTTTGAAAATGTGAAACACTTTCTTGTTGAGAAGAAATGAGTAGTTGGAGAGGTTTGATCAAGAGTTGGATCGGCTAGTTGCCTGTTTCAATAATGTTCACCAAAGAATTGTAAACACTAGTAATGTGGCTGCCCGGCTCAGAAAAACTTGGTGCAGAGTTGTGATATTCTTTTAACTCTATTCTCACACGCTCTTTCTTTTAAACATTTTGCTCACTCTAATCACACTCATTTCTTTTCGACTTCTCACACTCAATCACTATGGATTAACTTCTTGGGTAGAAATCATTGGTTAAGGTGATTTCATAGAAGTTGGGTTAATTCCTAGCACAAAGAAATCCTTGTTTTCCTTTGATGCATATGATGCTCAGATTGGTTTAACTATTTCAGTTAAAGCACAATATATTTTTTGAAAACATTTAAAGTCCCACTTCCAATTCATGAATTCGTTTTGAGAATCGGGAAGTGGTTTGAACATTGAAAACAATGTTTTCGATGATTGAAAGTTGTCCTTCTTTCAACCATATATGAGATGAAGATATAGAATTATACCTTTACGTACGATCTTCCATCTCATGAAGCTAAGCTTTAAAGTCATAAACATATGAACTTGTAAGCATCTCTCAAAAATTCTGCAAAAGTCTTATGTCAATTCAAAGCAAAGTTATTCACTTAAATTGAAAAGACAAAAAGCAGTAAAACTGTTAAAGTACGAGTTCTGATCAGAAATAATCAGAAGTTATATCCAAACTCCTTTGACTTGAAGAGCTTCCCCTAAAATCTTGCATTACAAAAATTTGACATAAAAGGTAAATGCATAAATCTTATGAGCTCCCCCTCAAAATAAGATTGACCACTTGTCAATTTCTTCTCATACTCCCCCTTGGATCATGAACAGAATAAAGAAGTGCAGATATCAATCAGAATTAAGAATGAAGAAATGATGAAAAATTATACAATTACAAAACTTTGATAGGTAAATATTGATTAAATCATTAGATTTAGCATACCAAGCTTAGAGACAAGAAAGTTAAACATTATTTCGTCTAAAGGTTTGGTAAACAAATCGACAAGCTGATAATCAGTTTTTACAAAGAAAAGTTCAATTGTTCCTTTTTCGACATGATCTTTAATAAAATGATACCTGACGTCTATGTGTTTAGTCTTTGTGTGTTGAACAGGATTCGCTGTTATTGCGATGGCGCTCTAGGAGTCACAGTATATCAGGATTTTGTTGAAGTGGAAACCGTAGTCGTGCAATTGAGTTCTCATCCATAAGACCTGAGAACAGCAGCTAGCAGCAGCTACATATTCTGCTTCGGCCGTGGAAGTTGAAACACAAAGTTGCTTCTTCGATGCCCAACTTACAAGCTTATCACCGAGGAACTGTACATGTCCTGACGTGCTCTTCCTGTCTAACATACAACCTGCATGATCTGCATTTGTATACGTTGTTAGTTCAAAACTTGTATCTTTAGGATACCACAGACCAAGATCTGCAGTCCCCTTTAGATACCTAAATATGCGCTTTACTGCAGACATATGGATTTCTTTAGGATTGGCCTGATATCGTGCACGTAAGCATGTTGAAAAAATTATATCTGGCCTACTAGAAGTAAGATACATTAAAAAACCTGTCATTCCTCTGTAAGTCCTATCATCAACAGCCTTACCCGAAGTATCAGTGCCAATCTTAGTACCTGGTGCCATTGGGGTACTAATCGGTTTTGAATTTTCCATTTTGAACTTCCGAAGAATATCCATAATGTATTTTGATTGAATGATAAAAATACCCGATGAAAATTGTTTGACTCGTAAACCGAGAAAGAAATTCATATGTCCCATCAAATTCATCTGAAATCTAGACACCATAAGGTTTGAAAAATTCTTACAGTACTTAGGATTTGTAGAGCCAAAAATAATATCATCTACATAGATTTGAATTAGAATGATATCGGCTTTTTCTATTTTGATAAACAAAGTGGTATCCACCGTACCTTTAGAAAACCAGACTTGACTAGAAATTTGGAAAGGACATTATACCAGGCTCGAGGAGCTTGTTTCAGACCGTAGAGTGCTTTGTCGAGAATGTAGACGTGATTTGGCTTCTCTTGATTGACAAAACCCTCTGGCTGAGAGACGTAGACTTTTTCCTTCAGAAAGCCATTCAGAAAGGCAGTCTTCACGTCCATTTGAAAGACCGTGATGTTCTTGTGGGCTGCGTAGGCTAGAAACAATCTGATTGCCTCTATTCGTGCCACAAAAGTATATGTCTCGTCATAGTCGATTTCTTCCTCTTGTCTGTATACTTTGGCTACTAGTCTTTCCTTGTTTCGGATAACGGTACCATCTTCGTCTTTCTTTATCTTGAAAACCCATTTCGTACCTATTATTTTTTACCTTGAGGTTTTGGTACGAGTCTCCAGACTTTAAGTGCGTCGAACTGATTCAGCTCTTCTTGCATTGAGATCACCCATTCTGGATCAGCAAGTGCCTCTGATACGCGAGTTGGATCGAACTTGCTCAGAAAGGAGTCATGCATGCACATATTCATAGATGTTGACCTAGTTTGCACCGGTTTTGATGGATCGCCAATGATCTGGCTTATCGGGTGCTCTTTGGTCCATTTATGTTCATGAGATAGTGGATTATATGAATGTATGTCAGTTGTATCATCTATAAATCCACTTGTACCTTCTTCAGCTTGTTTAGGAGGAATGATGATTGCAGTTGAAGTGGTAGGTTCAAAAGGCTCAGCAGGTACAGCTTGTTCTGGGTATGGATGGATCTGTACAGAACATCCTACTGGTTCAGCTACTTCTGTCTCTTCATCACATGGAACTTCTTCAACCGTTGGAGTCAGCATTTGAATTGGACCTTCTTGTTGAATCGGGGCGTTGGATTCAATAGGAAAATTTGAACTGGTTGGATGAGTAGTCGTTAAGTCTTCCATCCTGTCAACCACAACAGATTTCTTTACATTAGATCCAAGAAATTCATCATAAAACAATTCAAATAATAAATCTAAATCAAATAAATGGTTAGTAGAAGTTGATGCTTCATCTGATTTATTCTGTTAAGATGTAGGTTCTGGACTGATTTGTCCAGAAGCTATAATTCCTGTTATAGCGGGTTTTGAACTGTGTTGTTCAGAAGCCATCTCTTCATCAAGCGTGACGTTGATGCTTTCAATCACCGTCTTTGACTTCTTCAGATAAACACGAAATGCAGTTGAAGTCGAGGAATAACCAATGAAGATTCCTTTGTCCGCCTTAGCACTGAACTTGTTGAGACTCTCCCTATCGTTTAGCACGAAACACTTACACCCAAATATATGGAAATATTTGATTGTCGGTGTTCGGTTGTTGATTAAAGCATAAGTAGTCTTCTTGAATCCGTGATGTATCATGGAGCGATTCTATGTATAGCACGCGGTCGATACAGCTTCAGCCCACAAAAATAGAGGTAAGTCTGATTGACTTAGCATAGTACGAGAAGCCTCGACTAGCGTACGATTTCTTCTTTTGACCACTCCATTTTGTTGAGGCGTACGAGCAGAGTATTCATGTGAAATCCCGACAGATTCGAGATATTCTTCAACCTTGTTGTTCTTGAACTCTGTGTCGTTATCTGTTCTTAGAAACTTGACCGGTTTTTGCAGATTCACCTGGGTCGTCTTTAGGAATGTGATGAGAACATCTGATGTCTCATCCTTTGAACGTAGAAACTTGACCCATGTGTATCGTGAGTAATCGTCCATGATCACGAGTATGTACTTCTTTCCGCCTTGACTTTGAGTTCGCATTGGACCGCATAAGTCCATATGCAATAACTCTAACGGAGCGCTTGTACTCGGTTCAGCCTTTGGTTTATGTGGAGACCTCTTCATTTTTCCTTTTTCACATGCTGCACAAAGATGTTCTCTTTCATATTTGAGCGTTGGAAGTCCTTTGACGAGCTTTCCTCTGACCAGATTGTTGATGTACCTAAAGTTGAGTTGAGAGAGCCTTCGATGCCATAACCAGCTTTGTTGCATCGAGGCTTTCGTCATTAGACAAACCTGTTTGTCAGTCTGGATTTTTGAAAAGTTAATTGTTTAGAGGTCTGACTTTCTTGTTCCGACCAAAAGTTCCTCGCCTTCTTCAGTACGAACTGAACACGTCTTGGCTTTGAAATTGACCTCTAAGCTTTTGTCACAGAACTGCCCGATACTGAACAGGTTGTGCCATAAGCCTTCTACATAGCTCACCTTCTTTATCGTGACATTGTCATGTTGTACATCACCATATCCCATTATTGGAGAAAATTGGTTGTTGCCGAATCTGACTGATCCGCAATACTTCTCTTTAAAATTGGACAACATATCTTTTTGTCCAGTCATATGCTTGGAGCATCCGCTATCCAAGTACCACATATGACGGATCTGCACAAGAAAATAATAAAACAATTGATTTAAATAGTCTTAAAACAAAGATGGAATTAAGACTCTTGAGCATTTAGGAGAGGGTCTTGAACTAATTTGTTCAACAGCCTAATTTTAACATTGAAGTTCCGGTTTTGAGTTGATTTACTCAAGAACCAATGTCTTGTCATTGAAGAACGAGTCCTGATTTGTACATAATTAGAATTCGTTTTCTCTTTAAACTTTGTGTGCCTGCAACACAGATTTAGTTTTTGGTAACCACTGGAATTTGGGTCCTACTGTGTTACAAAAGATTTTGGTACCCATTTCAAATTGGGTCCTCTTTTCTTTTGAAATGCATTTGAAAAATTAGAATGAGATAAATGCACATGATAATTGCCAAACCAATCTTCAGAATCTTGACAAGAAGTAGAAACATGTTTATCATAAATAGAAGACTTTCTAGCAGATAAAGATAATTGAAATAATTGCTTCATTGTATATTGTTTACGAGAAACAGCAAGTTTTGAGTTCAAAATAGCAACATCAACAATTAAGACATCTTTACTAGGTGAAGTCTTACTACAATTAACAATACAAAACAATTTAACGGTCTTGTCAAGCTTCTGTTTCGGTTGCCACAGAGATTTAACTTCTGGCCTATGTTTGCTCAGATCTGAAACATGTGAAACTCGTGAGTTAGACTTCTGAGCAAAAAACGAATGCTTCTTCTTCGGATTACCAGTAGTGTTTGGTTTCTGTGAATGCTGAGATATATTCTTACCTTTAGCATTTTTAGCTTTCACAGAGACTGACTTATCAACTTTCGTTGATTTTGCACTGTTAACAGGCATACTGGTCTTTCCCAAAGATTTCTTAACAAAAGATGAATGGTGAGGAAGTTTTGCATTAAAGTCAAATTGATTAGAACAATCATCTAAACCACTGTTAGAGTTCAGAAAATCAAACCCTTTATTTGTAAAACCAAACATATCCTCAGAGTTTGAAGCTTTAGAAATAATAACATTTTTGAACACAGTTGAAAAAACTTTTTGTTCAATATTCATCAACAGGTCTTTCATCTGTTAAAGAATTCTCGAGTTCAGAAATTTTACTTTCTAAAACAAAAGGAGGGACATATAATTTACCTTGATTAGGCTTCGCCTCCATTTCCTTTTTAGAATAACTTTGAAAGAAATCACTTGAAAGAGTTTTCTTCTTTTGATATATTGGATTTTCGTTATAACTATTATTAATCTTCGCATAATAAAATGGAAGGTGAACTTTAGACGAGTTCAACCGTTTTTCAGTTTCGTTGGCTTCATCCTCTTCTGATAGTTTAGTCTAGAAAGTTTTAAACTCAGGGATTCGTTGAGCTAATTTCATAGAAAGATGATCATAAAGTGCAGGCACTTCAGACATTCCATTTTTGAAGACAGTGAGGATTCTTATAACCGGTTCCCCATCTCTCTATTTTCTCTTTGGGTTTGTTCAGATGAATAGTCTGTTCAGTTTGACCCATTTTGTATAACTTTTCTTCCAAACTTTTTAATTTACCAAGTAAAGAAAAGTTTTCTTTGGTACAAGAAGAATGCAATTTTGTAAGCTCATATATATCAATCTCACTTTTTGTTAGTTTAGTCTTGAGTTCGGAATTCTCTTTAAGAATTATTGTCTTTTCCTTTGCGTTGGTGTCATTATCTCTATGTAAAACCTCAACCAATACTTTCTTCCCAGTAATTTCATTGCTAAGTTTCTGTATCAGTTGGTTTTTGTCAGTTATAACACCATTTTCTCGCTCAAGATTCGACTCTAACTCTTGTTGTTTTAAATTCATGGCATGCATTTTATTCATGAAATCTGAATACGATAAATCACATACCTCCTCTTCGTCATCATCTGAATCAGCTTCAGCATCTGATTCTTGCTTTCCCATCAAGCACATGTTGACGGCTTCATCCTTTTCTTCATCCTCTTCTTCCTCGTCAGAATGATCAAGCCAGTATTCATCTTCTGAATGAGTAAGTTCTCTTGTTTCATAACTTTCATTTAACTTCTTATATTCAAAAGGAATGTGCATCTTATCAGTTCCTTTTTGTTGAATTTGCATCCTGTACTTAGGATCAAGATCCATATACATGATGTCATACATGATACGAACTTTAGAATAGCCTTATTGTTGAGTCAAATATTGTATTCAAGATTAAAAGGTCATAGTTGTGTTTGCAATTAGTTGTAAAGTCAAAGAGTGTCCAAAGTGTAAAAGTCAACAATAGTCAAAGAATATTAAAAGGGTCAAAGTCAAGGATATCAAAGAGTAGTTAGTTGTGTTGTAACCTTGTAATAAGAGGTATAAATAGGTTTCTTTGTCATTAAGCATTAGGTCAGAACTTTCATATTGTCATATACGTACAGAGAGAAACTGTAGCGAGAAAAACATTCAAGATCTATGAATTAAAGTCAGATTTGTGATTAAACCTTGTAAATGTGGACCTATCAATTGGTATCAGAGCAGACGAAAATCGGAAATGGAGATCAAAATTGGAAGTTTTTGTTGCATTTTTTAAGAACTCGAAAACCAACCGTTGAATATCGAATTTAGTGATTTTTTGTTGCAGTGTACTTGATTTTGATTCTAGAATAAGTCTTGTTTGAATAGTATAGCCTAACTCACAACGAATTAGTGTGAATTTTGGTTTTCGTTGGAATTTTATTCGAAGTTTTGAGAAGACTGTGTTTGGATCAAAGATCGTAATTCTATTGTTTTTTTAGAGGAAATGTTGTACTAGAATTGTATTCAGATAGTGATCTTGGTTCAATCTACAAATTTTCGTGGTGTAATTTGAAGTATTGGATCGAATTTTGGGTGATTTTGGAGTTTTTGGGCCGAGATCTGAGAAATTTGCATCAAAAGTGAAGAACTCGCATGATAAATGAAGAACTCGCATGGCACTTGAAGATTGAGAGTTTAAGGATTGAATTCGCACAAGCTTATATGCGAAAAGCAGAATTTCGCATCGTTCTCTATACGAAAATCGCAAATTTGCATCCCATTACGTGCGAAATCTGAGGAATTTGCACACCTCTTCATGCGAAAAGTCAGAATTCACACGCCCCTTCATACGGATTCTGAGGATTTCGCATATTGAAGTTCAAAGTTTTCTAAGGGAGGAATTCGCATCGATACGGAAAGCTCAAAGGGTTGAATTTTTATGTCAAGAATTCGCATCGCCCTACGTGCGAAAAGTAGGATTTCGCTTCCTTCTACGTGCGAAAAGAAAGAATTTGCATCCTTCTGCGTGCGAATTCTGTGTGCGAAAAGTGATTTCCTTGGTGTGAGAATTCCATACTTAGACAAATTTTGAGAAGCTGAAACATGAATTTTCAAGTCTACGAAGGGGGACATATTTCTGAGTGTGATCAAAGTTTCTGATTTTTGTTAACGATCATTTCAAGCTCTTATTTTACAGATTTCAAAATGTCTCAAGGTTACAGTTTTGAGTTTGGACAG
Organism: Arctium lappa; assembly: GCA_023525745.1. NCBI lineage: Eukaryota > Viridiplantae > Streptophyta > Magnoliopsida > Asterales > Asteraceae > Arctium > Arctium lappa. The sequence continues at coordinate 71,305,674 of CM042051.1, read as the reverse complement.
ATGAATGTAGATCCCAGTTTCAGTGCAATCAACAGATATAAGAACAACGATGAACAAATTATAGATCACAGCAACTAGTCATATGATTGATAATACTTCAAAGGGTTAAGGTTTACAGAGAGAATTTATGATAAGGATAAGTAAACCTTAAGAACTAGTAAACTGAATAATGATTTTCTGTTTCTAAACTGTTCAACCCTAATTATGAACTAAATAAACCTTTATATACTTAGCTTTACAAGCAATTGGGCTTTATGGGCTTGGGCCCAACTAACTAAATAAACTATTAAGTAATTACAATAAGCACCCTTATAAATACTTTATTCCACTTTCAACACATAGGACTTTCAGTCCTAACAATCTCCCCCTAAAGTTGAATAAAGCATTTAACAACTTGAAAAACTTCAGGCCTTGATCTTCTTTCCCTCTTGAATCTTTTGAAGAACTTTGGTGTTGCATGTCTTCATGTCTTTCAACGCTCCCCCTTGAATAAAGCTCTTGGTCTTCATAGTATCAACTTTGTAATCAGATTCAATATACAGTAGCCTCGACTGAATGCACTATCACGCAACTTTTAACTGTAGAAACTCAATCACATCGGATCAGCACACATGAAAGATAATGTGAGAGTAACGTGACTTTCCATGGTGCATCTTCAGTTTAAAACAACGAATCTGTCTTTGAACCGCGAGTTGAATAGACTTTCAGCTTAAGAACTTGTTTCAATCAGCTCGTAGGAGGAATGATAAACAAATTTGTAGCCGACACCACATGATACGGGAAAGAATCAATACAGACTTTGAAATCATCAATCTTTGAAATCTTCACTATCTTCAGATAAACAAATTTAGCATTAAAATCATATATTCATCTCCTTGATCTCTAGACTGTCTTCAGAACTGACTTTCTTTCTTTAATACTTTGAAATTGAGCTTGTAAACATTTCTCCCCCTTTTTGATGATTGTGAGCATCATGATCATCAAAACTCTTAAATTTCAACATATTCTTTGATCTCCCCTTTATGATAAGATGACATTCTCCACATTTTGATCTGAGTATCCGTCAATTCATGAAATATATATATCCGAATCTTTTCAAATTCAGATATAATAGGGATTGAAAACCTGAATCAACAAATGATACAGTTAGTATGCCTGTAAGTAGCACGGAGCCACTTTGTACAACGGATGTACTTTGGAAAGGAGTTTTTGTGATGTTCACTCCCCCAGGGCTTCCATTCAATCATCGAAAAACCACAAAGGAATTTTCTATGAATGTTATGACAAGAAAACTTATTCCTTGTGTGCTCGTGCAAGTGTAGAAATGATTGAAGCTACTTAGCTTGATCAGGCTCAAAAATGTGTAAACTGTTGAGACAACAACAGATATTACACGGACTCAATGTGCATGAAAGAGGTGCGAAGGTGGGGCAATTTTCCTTCTTTTTCAATATCTAAATCTTTCGATTGAAGACTAGATAGCAGATATGCTGCGTCCCCAAAGAAAATGAAACATTTCTTTGTTGAGAAAGAAACGAGTGGTTGGTGGGGTTAATAGCAAGAGTTGGCATGGGCTAGGTGCCTTTTTCAATGATGGTCACCAAAGAATGTGAACCAATCAGAATATGTGGCTGCCCGGCTCAGAAAGTGGTTGGTGTAGAGTTTTAATATTCTTTTAACTCAGTTCTCACACCCTCTTTCTTTTTATCATTGAAACTCACTTCTAACCAAACTCTCTTTTCCATTTTTCCGCTCAGCACAATGAGAAAAACTCAACCCGATGAGTTATCTCCCCCACTCTTTGATTTAAGACCCCTCACCCCTCAATCACTCAAGGATAACTTCTTGGGTAGGAAACACTGGTTAACGTGAATCCATGGAAGTTCTGTTTAAGCTCTCACATAAATCCCATGTAATTCCTATAAAGAATGTATGCTCAACAGTTTAAATTGACCATTTAAGCACAGAATGTATGATAACACTGTCAAAATGTATGCTCATAAGATTTGAGCAATTGAAATTTGAAGATTTCTCAAAACAGATATATTGAATGAATGAAATGAAATCAAGAGCATTGTTTTGAGAATCTGACAGTGTATCAATCAGATCACATAAAATGGATAGGGTATCAAAGAACTGGATATTTTGTTTATATGAACAAATATAAACAATTTAGCAATGAAAGCACAACTTTAGAAATAATGATAGATTCTCAACAACATTGAATATCAAACGGGGGTATTACCATCGAAAAATTGTTTTGCTATGAGACATGGTAATAACAAATACAAATGAAGTACTGAACCTGTGTGTGTGAATACTTTACAATATAAGAATAAGAAAATACGCAAGTAATGATCTTTAGAAACACACAGTCAGTTAAACATTAATGCGCAAAAAGTGAAAAACATTTAAATTCACACTTCTAGATTCATGAAACCTTTTGAAAATCAGAAGTGGTTTGAACATTTCAGAAACTGTTTTTCATGCTTGAAAGTTGTTCTTCTTTCAAACACTCAGAGATCTAGGATTAGAAGATATTTAACTTTTAAGCTCCCCTTCAAAACATGATATAATGATTTAGATCTTTTAAGCTCCCCCTGGATATTTGCAAAATATCCAGGTCTGAACGTTGAAGAACGGGTCCTGATCTGTCATGTGATCAGAAGCCAAACTTCGTTGAAGTCCGGGTTCTAAGCTGGTTTACTTAGAAGCCATTGTTCTTCTACTCCCCCTTAACAGTAGGTGCCTGCAATAAAGAATCGGTTTTCAACTTTGGTACCCACTGGTATTTGGGTCCATGAATGTTAGTTGCAGTTCTTGTGGGGGATATAGAATAAGAACCATACCAGAAATGATCACTGGTTTTGTGAATGTGATCATGTGTATGACAATAAGAACAGTGGTATTTCTTACCTGATAACCTGAGTAATTGATCTCTCGAGTAGATATGATCAGGTTTACCTTTATGCACTTTGTTCTTCTTGGCATTGACCGCATGTACACATGATTCTTTTTCTTTCAGCTCATCTTCAACTGGTTTCTTCTTCCAGACCAGTTCCTCATCTTTGTATCTCCTTCTTCTAGAGCGTGTACCTGAACCATCTATATTGCTATCATAGAAAAGGTTAGTTTTACGAATCTGATCAAAAGATTTAACTGACCTTTGTGTAGAGACAGATTTCTGATTTGAGCTTGATACAGACTTTTCAAGCACTTTAATCGTTGAAGCGAAGTTGTCTCTTTCTTGAACAAGCAGGTCAATCTTCTTCGTGAACTCAGACTTCGTTTTCTGCTCTTTTAGTGCCTTCTCAGATAGTTCAGATAACTTGGCAGTAAGCTTTTTGATCTCCGTCTCAAACATGCTTCATTCTTCTTCAAATCCCTTCTCAGCATTGTTTCTTTGGCCGTATATTTCTTTGAAGACGCTAACATTCTTTTGTTCAATGGCCTTCTTTTCTGTTGCAAACTTCTCTCTTTCAAGAACGATTACTTTCTGAAAATCAGAAACTTGCTGAGAAAGTTTTATGCATTTCAGCTCAACTTCTTTGTTCTCATCAGCACATTTTCTCGAGAATTCTGAGAACTTCTTTGCGAACGATTTCTCAAACTCGGATTTATCTTGAGCATGCTTTTGCTCCAAATCAGATATTTGCTTTTGAAGCTCAGCATTTGTATCTTTCTGATGCTCAATCTGCTCCTCAGAACTTTCAACAGATGCTGCTTGTTGGATTTGGACAATTCGAACTTCCAGATCAGAAATCTGTCTTTTTAGTTCAGAGTTCTCAGTTTCCAAAAACTTTACTCTTGAAGACATCTTTGTTCCTGTCATTATCTTTTCAAGATGTTCCCACAGCTGTTTTCCTGTAGCCTTTTTACTGTCTAAACTTACAGAAATCTCTTTTGAAATCTCCTCGGAAATTCCTTGCAAGATAAAAGCTTTAGATAATTTATAAGCTTCAAATCTCTTTCTTTGCTCATCTGTGTAATCCTTAAATGGTATTGTGTACACTAAGTGTTCCGTTCTTCCATTTTCTCCCATATAATGACAAATATCTGTCGGAGTTTCCATTTTTCCTTCCCTCAGAGATAATCTGATATAATCACCCAATTCATGTTTATCAGTGAAGTCTAAGAACTGAATCCTCCATTTGTCATATTCTCCTCTGTAAAGAACCGGTGGCATCTCATCCATACTTATTGAAAGAGCTTCGCTTGAAGGCATTCCTTTTGGTATACAGGGACTGAACTTTTCAAAGAGATGGTACGCTAAAGTGCAAGGACCAAAAGTGACAACTTGTGAAACTTGAAATTTTAGGGTCACAAATGACACGCTGAATCCTTGAAGTACGGGGGCTAAAATAATTTTTTTTTTTAACACCCGGTCGAAGGTAAGACCGGAGGAAGCAAGATACCGGTCGAAGGTGCAAGACCGGAGTACAAGTATCCAGTCGAAGGGTTTGACCGAACAACTACCCGGTCGAAGATAGGACCGGTGGTTACAAACACTCGGTCGAAGGAGTTTGACCGGAGCACAAGTGTCCGGTCGAAGGAGGAAGTCTTATTTGGTCGAAAGGACAAGACCGACACAGCCGAGTATCGGTCGAATGTTAGACCGAAAACCACTAAGGTCCGGTCGAAGGAAAGACCGGAGATCACACCTACCCGGTCGAAGTAAGGACCGGTGTTTACAAACACTCGGTCGAAGGCTCTGGTCGAATAACAATCGGTCGAATAACAATCGGTCGAATAACAAATTAACAGATAAAGATCGATAAAATCATGTAAAGACCGATAATAACGAACAAAATAATCGACCGATCAAACCGAAGAACACCGAAGAACACGATGAGTTCGACCGAAGAACACGATGAGTTCGACCGCAGAACTCGAAGAATTTCTGAGAATCGATCGAACCCAAACCCAGATCCTTCGATCCTTTGATCGAAGGAATTAAAACAAATCAAGCAAAAACCAATTTCTCTAAGATCGAAGGAAACAATGATTGGATATGAACAAACCCAGAACCACTAAGACCGAATCCTCACTTTCCAGAAAACTATCAGATTCGATCGAAACCAAAAAGTCCAGAAAATAAACTTCGATCGATAAAACACATAACAAGATAATCAGATAAGCACATATAAGCGATTAACACACAAAAAAAATTATAGGGTTTTAGACAAACCTTTTTCTGGATCAAACCTTTTGCCTATCTGCTCTGATACCAATTGTAGATCCCAGTTTCAGTGCAATCAACAGATATAAGAACAACGATGAACAAATTATAGATCACAACAACTAGTCATATGATTGATAATACTTCAAAGGGTTAAGGTTTACAGAGAGAATTTCTGATAAGGATAAGTAAACCTTAAGAACTAGTAAACTGAATAATGATTTTCTGTTTCTAAACTGTTCAACCCTAATTATGAACTAAATAAACCTTTATATACTTAGGCTTTACAAGCAATTGGGCTTTATGGGCTTGGGCCCAACTAACTAAATAAACTATTAAGTAATTACAATAAGCACCCTTATAAATACTTTATTCCACTTTCAACACATAGGACTTTCAGTCCTAACAATGAATATTTCTGAGGCTAAAGCAAATATTAAACATCTTATTGGACAGTTGTCCATTTATACCAAGATAGCAAATGACTTCTCAAGGGAAAATACAAAGATTAAAGTTGAGAAAGTTGAGTTGCAAAGTAAAGTCTTTGCTCTTGAACTGAAATAAAAGATCTGAAAAGCAAATCTAAAACCCCAGATCTTGAAGCAGAAAGAGACAAATTAAAAGAGAAAGTTTTTTGTCTTGAAGTAGAAATAAATGTGCTAAAAAGGAAGCTTCTCAAGTGAAAGACAACTCTAGTGTGCAAGATGAGCTGAAGAAAGTTGAAGAGAACAGAAAATTATTGGAAAGACAGAATGTTGAGCTGAAAAAGAAGATTTTGGAATTGGAAGCTAAGGGGGTATTTACCTGTGGCTTAATGAGCTTAATGGAGGTGAGTGGCATATTCGCACAGACAATTGGAGTGTTTACTTGGGGCTTAATGGCTTATTCGCATAGATGAAAACGGCTTATTCGCACAGATGGAAAATTGGTGTTGTCCACGTTCAGCCAAAAATTTTACATCCCTACCCCTGTCTAATAAAACACACTCTTTCATTATGTACGCCTCCATCAAGATATGAAGCTCCATCACAGATCAGGAAACATGAAAACCCCATATCTAATCGAAAGAAAGAAGATGAAAAACTCGAATCGGCCTTGAACCCATCTCTAATCGAAACCCCCTGCTGACACCTTCTTCTGTACGAATCACAAACCCTAATCTTTAGTCGAAACCCCCTTCTGTTCGATTTTTGAGATTTGAACTTCGATTTTTGAACTTCGATTTTTGAACTTCGATTTTTCAGGGCTGTTTCAATTTTTGAAAAGAGTCACCCTCGACGATTGCATCTCCGGCGACCATAGAAAGAGTAGCGATGATCACTGCACCTCCTGATATCGGTGACCATTTTTGGAGTCACCATCGTCACCCTGGTTTGCATCCTGGTTTACTCACTCCCTGTTCATTATTCATCTTTTTGTTCATTGTTTATATTTTTTTATTGTGGGTAGTAGTTCTACAATATTGATTGTCCATTTTATTTCATTGTTTATATTTTTTGGTGATTGTTCAGATTTTGATTGTGAACAAATATTGATTTTGGATAGTTTAATTGTTCAATGTGGATAACTTTTTAATTATTTTATGTGGATAGATATTGATTCTGTGTTTGTATTGATTTTGATTTTGATTTGATTTGATATTGTGTTTGTATTGGTTTTTTTGGTTTGATTTTGATTGAAGTGGTGTAAACAAAAATTGGTTTAAACTTGTTCAAGAAAAGGTAAACAACAACACATTTTTGTTTGAGGGGTAGATCAGTCATTTCTGTCATTCAGACGGTTGATTCAAGTAAAAAAAGTAAACAACACCACATTTTTACCCAGACAGACAAATTTATCCAGACAGACAGATTTATCCATACATGACTTAATCAAAAATTTGGTAAACAACCCCTAAGATTGTCAAATTCAAGAAAGAAGATTCAGTCTTGGAAAAGCATATCTCTAAAGACAAAGAAGAATTTGACAAGGAAAAAAAATCTTTTGCTCAAAAGTTTTCTGATTTCTCAAGGAAGTCGTTTGAAAAGAAGAAATTTGTTGAATTGAAATGTGCTAAGCTTTCTCAACAAGTGACAGACTTTGAGAAAGTTATCATCATGGAAAGAGATAAATTTGAGAAAGAGAAGAAGTTAACAGAAAAGAAGAATATTGGATTATTCAAAGAAAAATATGACAAAAGAAAAGGTTTTGAAAAAGATTTTGAAGAAGAAAGAAAGGTATTTGAGACAGAAATCAACAAGCTTTCAAAGAAGCTATCTGAACTATCTACAACTGCATTGAATGAACAGAAGACGAAGTCTGGATTACAAAAGAAGATTGATATATTGTCTGAAGAAAGAAATAGTTTGTCCAACAAGATCACAGAACTTGAAGGAATCATTTTCAAGGTTGAATTGAGAGCACAAAGAAGTCCTGATATAATTGCTCAATCACCCATGAATGATTCATGGGTTTAGGGGGAGTAAGAGCATTGGCTTTTGAACAAAGCAGTTCAAGACCCGACCTTCAATGATAAAGATGGGGAGTTTGACTTCTGAATTTACTTCAATCCTAGTAATTAAGAACTCGGTTTATTGATTAAGGATTATACAAATGTTAAGGGGGAGCTTATATGTTATATATATTTACTGATACAATTTCTGTTTTTTTTTCAGGAGGAGATTAAAAGATAAATTGATTATTACATTTAGGGGGAGTTACTATTCTCACCGGAGAATTTGTAACGTTGGCTTCTGAATACTTCCGTTCAGAACCCGTACCTAAGAGTTTTCATTCTTAAGGAAGTTGAAAAGATACGTCTTTTTCATGAAGTTTTATTGTTTGTTTTAGGGGGAGTTAGTAAAACTTTCACTGTCATATTTTTAAGAGGGATAAAAGAAAAGAAACATAAATTTCATTGTTATATTCATTTTGTTCTTTTCTAATGTTTATTTTTTTTACAGATACATAGGAGGAGTATCTGATGTTTTTTCAAAGGGAGCTTAAAAGATAAATATTCATATTAAAGGGAGTTAAGATTTCTATGTTGAAGGTATATCATTCTAAATCCTAATCTCTATCATATTTGAAAGAAGAACGATTTTCGGATGTGAAAAATATTTTCTTAAATGTTCAAACCACTTCGTGTTTTCAAAAGTTTTATGAATTTCGAAGTGTGATTTTTAAATGTTTTTCATATCAGTGTTTTCTTGATTAACTGGTCGTGTGTTTCTCAAAGATAAATACTTGTGTATTGTCTTTTCATATACTGTTAAGTATTCTTACACACATTGGTTCAGTACTTTTAATTGACTTTGATATTACCACGTCTCAAAAGATAAATCTTTCAATGGTAATACTCTTGTTTGAAATTCATTGTTGTTTGAGTATCAAACATCATTTCTTCATAATTGTGCTTTCATTGTCAAATTGTTTATATTTGTTCATATAAACAACTTTCAATTCTTTGATATCCCAACATATTTTCTTCATGATATTTGATCTGATCGCATCATTGTCAGATTCTCAAAACATTTCACTTGAATTTGTTTCATTCATTCAATTTCTTTGTTTTGAGAGATCTTAAATGTTCAAAATGTTCAAATTTCTTTCTTATCTCTGATGAGCATACATTTTCTAATAATGATATCTTGTGCTTATCTGTCAAGATAAATTGTTGAGCAACAATTATTTTTAGGACAAAATTCATGGGTTCAATGTGTGAGCTTATAAGAACTTCTATGGATTTACGTTAACCTGTATTTCCTACCCAAGAAGTTATGCCGAGTGATTCAGGGGAGAGGAGTCAAAAGAATAGAAAGTGAGTGTGTGCTGACGTAAAATGTGAAAGAGAGATTGGTTAGACGTGAGCTCAAATGTTAAAAAGAAAGAGGGTGAGAGATCAGAGTAAAAGAATAATAAACTCTTCACCAAACTTTTTCTAAGCCGGGCAGCCATATTATTTGTTGTTTCACAATTCTTTCGTGAACTTCATTGAAAAAGGCAACTAGCCCATGCCAAATCTTGAATTAAACCCCACCAGCTACTCATTCTTTTCTCGACAAAAGGATGTTTCATATTTTCTAGGGAAACGGCACATCATCTATCAGATCTTCATTCGGAAGATGTGGATATTGAAAAAGAAAGAAAGTTGTCCCACCTTCGACCCTTTATCATGCACATTGAGTCTTTGTAATACTATTGTTAACTCAATGGTTTACATATTTTGAGCCTGTTCAAGCTTTAAAAGCATCAATCATTGCCACACATGCACGAGCCCACAAGGAATATGTTTTCTTGTCTTAACATTCGTAGAAAATTCCTTTGTGGTTTTTCAATGATTGAATGGAAGCCCTAGCGGAGTGAACATCACAAAAACTCCTTTCCCATGTGCATTCGTTGTACACAGTGGCTCTATGCTACTGACAGGCATGATAACTGATTCATATGTTGATTCAGGGTTACCAATCATAATTTGTCTGAATTTGAAAAGATTCGGATGAATACATTTATGAATTAACGGCAGAATGTTCATATCAGATCAGACGGAGATCATATTCTTTTTGGCGGAGATTGTTTCTCATGAAGATTGTACTTATCTTGATGTGTGGGGAGATATTATCAAAGCTAAAGCTGGCGTTGAAATGTTTTGATGATTCTGATTTCTCATAATTCATCAAAAAGGGGGAGATATTTCGAGATTTCAAAGTCAGATTAATGTTTATCAAAAAGGGGGAGAAGTTTTCAAGACCAATTTCAAGTAAAGTGGAGAGATTTCAAAGTCAAAGTGTTAAAGCAAGACATCTGATGAAGAAAGTTCAAGTTCAAAGCAAATGTAAAGATAATTTTTGAGAGATAGATATGCATCTTTATTCAAAAAGGTAGGTTGAAAAGAGTTCAAGTTTTGAATAAGTTTTCAAGTTTGTAAAGAAAGACAAAGTAGTCGTGATGAAAAGATTTCCAAAGAGAGAGATTCTTAATGATTTGAAGTTGTTAGAGATTCTGTATTGAAGATTTTTCAAGAGAAAGATGACCTGAAGATTAGTGTCAATTTTTTTTAATCTTGAATCCAAACGAGAAGACTGTTGAGTCAAATATTGTATTCAAGATTAAAAGGTCATAGTTGTGTTTGTTTGTAATTAGTTGTAAAGTCCAAGAGTGTCAAAAGTGTAAAAGTCAACAATAGTCAAAGAATATTAAAAGGGTCAAGGATGTCAAAGAGTAGTTAGTTGTGTTGTACCTTGTAATAAGAGGTATAAATAGGTTTATTTGTCATTAAGCATTAGGTAAGAACTTTGATATTGTCATATACGTACAGAGAGAAATTGTAGAGAGAGAAACATGTTGTAGAGAGAGAAACATTCAAGATCTATGAATTAAAGTCAGATTTGTGATTAAATCTTGTAAATGTGGACCTATCACTTATTTAAATATTTAGGATTATCAAATCCTATAACCTCTTTGGGGTTAAAATATTTGAAATCCTTCGGTTTATTCAGAAAAATGGTCTGATCGGTCTGACCCCTTTTTAAAAATTTAACTCAAGATCTTTGATTTATTCTCATAGAAACTAGTTCTCTCAGTACAAGTAGTATTATATTTACGAGCATATTTATCACTTCTTCTTTCTTAAATCACAAGCTCGTCTGATAAATCAGATATTTTCTTTTACAAAATTTTCTTCTCTTCTTCAAATTGATTCTTTTCTTCTAAATACTCTTTCTTTTCTTCCTCCAAAGATTTTATAAATCTCAAATTTTGCCCATTTTCAACAGCAAATTTCAGCATTAAATCATGATTCTTTTTCGATTTAGCTTCCCAAGAAGCACTTAAACTTTTCTTCTTTTTAGTTTTGTTTCAACATCTGAAATTTTAAGCATCAAATCATGTAATTGATATTCAAATGCAGAAAGAGAATCTTCATTTACCTCAGCATCTGAGTAGCATTCATCAGACAGATATTCCTTTTTTCTTCTTGGCCATTAAGCACAAATGATCTTTTGTATCTTCTATTTTGTCAATGAAATTCTGCCAGTGTGCATCCTCAGAAAGTAAATCTATTTGTCCCTCATTGAAAATCTAATTTTATTTGATCATCATAGCTTCACTTGTCATGATCATAAACACTTGAAATTGATCGTTGATCTGATATCGATTTGGAAAAACCTGAAACAATTAACAGAAAGTCAAACATTGATAGAAAGGTCAAACTTGAAAATTCAACATTAAAATCAAAATTGAAAAATCAAATTTGAAGCCAATTCTCGAAATTCAAAATTGAAAGTCAACTCTTGCAGACAAAATCTGAAAGTCAACTTTAAAGTCAAAACTTTAAATTCAAATCTGAAGTCAGTTCTTGAAAATGAACCTGAAAGTCAATCTCTTGAAAACTATTCTCAAAAATCAATTATAAAAATTAAATCTGGAATTGAAAGTCAAACGTGCAAGTCAACACACAAAAAGTCAAACAGTGAAATTCGAATAAGAAAACGGTGTGGTTTTAATTTTATAACCGCAAGCGTACGGGTTTTGTAGCATACGGGTCGATCACAGGGAGATGACGGTCTAAACACTAACTACTCAATAATCATGTCTAGTTATGCGAATTAGATAATTGATTTGATGATTAAACTAAGGGCTTGTTTGTTTTTGGGCTTTCAGCCCTTATTTGGCACTTTTATCTGAATCGGTCAAACCTTTTGAGTTTCAGATTGTTTGTTTTCTTTTGAGTTTAAGAGCCTCTAATATCAAAATAAGATCTAAACAAATAAGTGGTGCACTAACATCTAATTCGCTTAGACCTCCTCCAGATTTCATCGATTTGTGTCTCTTATCTCCCTCACCGATACCTTCATCATCGCATCCATTCCCGTCGATCTCAACATCAGGTTTGGCCCTAGTTGTTTAATTTATCGTTTTCCTCTTCTTCTTATTTTTTTTCTGAAATCCTTACATCGTCGGCCATGGAGACGAGATCCGACAATGGTTTCTCTTTTCTCGGAAGCCATGGTTACTCGGCCATGGTTTCTCGCTTCTCAGTTGTCGGCCATGGCAGCTTCTTGTTGTTGTGTTCATCTAACAATGGAATATTTGGTGGATAAATTGGGGATTGAGATGAAGGGTTTGACGCAAATGTGGAGTTTGCGATTAAGGAAGAAGGAGAAGAGGCGGTGGTGTGGCGATGGATGAACTGACAAAAGTGAGAATCATTTAGGGAAGATGATTGATGGGTAGATTATATGTATATATAAATATATGTATATGTATAATGTAGATAAATATATTATATATAAATATATATCTTATTTTTAATATATAGCTAGTGACTCATATTAGCTACATATATATGAATATATAGCTTTTTTTTGAAAGAAACATAAATATATAGCTTGTTAAGACACAATCTCATTGGATTCAAGATCATCCAAACTGAAGATCGCAATCTGAAGCTAAAGCAGAAAAGTCGTCTCATTAATATTAGTCTAAGTCGTTTGTAATAAAATGTCAAAGTAATTAATGTTAATTTTAATTTAGTATTTAGTTTAATTTAGTTAATATCTAAGTTAGTTAGATATTATTATTTAGAAATAATATCTAGATATTAAATCTAGATATTATATTAGTTAGATATTAGTTGTTAAGTTGTGTGTTGTAGAAGCTAAGAGAGAATAATCGAAAATATCAGATCAACACAAACACACACTTAAAGGTGAAAAACAGAGAGAAGACATCCAAGCTTAAATCTGATCAACCTTGTAACCGTTGTTATATATCAATACCGGTTGGTAATCATATTGTGTCGTTAATCTATAAACTTGATAGTATTGTTGGACCGACAATTGGTATCAGAGCCTGATAAAGATCAAATCAATCTTTTCAAGAAAAAACGTCTATGTGTTCTGTGTTCTAAATCGATTTCGATATTTAAACTGTTTTAGGTGTTAAAATCGATCAGGTTGTGATCGAAATACATGCTAGATCGAGTTGTGTGTGATTAATTTCAGTATTAGGCTTTATTCGAATTCCAATTTGGGGTTTTAGTGAGAAAACAGTCGAGAACTTTAAGTCACTGTGCTATCAAACTATTTTCGAAATAGTGTGTTTAAGTGAGATCGAGTGCTTAAAATCAGTTCTTGAAGTGTTTCTAGACATATTGGTACAGATTTATACTGCTAATCGACAAAGAAAACAAGTTTCAGTTCATTTTTCATAGAACAGGACGAACATACGCTAAGCAGAAGAAGAACACACGCAAAGTCCAAACTTTGCGCGTCCCAAGTGAAACACAAAGTCCCACTTTGCGCGTCCCAAGTGAAACGTAAAGCCCACTTTGCGCTCCTCAAAGGAAACGCAAAGCAAACCTCAACTTCACTTCTCGGATCAAGTTAGAAACGCAAACCTCAACTTTGCGCTTCCCACTTGAAACGCAAACTCAACTTTGCGCTTCCCACTTGAAACGCAAACCTTGATACACAAATCACTGTTCCATACTTAGAATATTTTTCTGAGAATTTTTCGAAACTGTAGCGGGACCCCCGTGCTAAGTCTGCCTAGAGGGATAAAATTTCTTAAGTGATCAAATTTTATCTAGATTAACGGTCAAATCCAAGTTCTTATTTTATATATCATACTGGATGACTTCAAAAGATGCTCTTTCCATTGGCACGGATGTCAAACCCCCAGTTCTGTTCAAAGGGGATTACGAACAATGGAAAGACAGATTTCTTGACTTTGTGGATCGACACTTAAACGGCGATAACATTCTTTTATCTATAAAAGAAGGTCCCATGGCACCACTTTCTCTCCAAGTACCTGATGATGATGATGATGATGATGATGCTGAAGATGATTCTTCTGACAGTGAGGATGGGAACGTGGAAAGAGAACAGAAGATGAAAACTGTTACACTAGCGTATGCCCAATTTTCTGAAGAACAAAAGAACCGTTTCAAAGCTGATAAGCAAGCAAGATCTTTACTTCTTCAAAGTATCCCTAATGATATCTACATCAAAATAGACAGCTACAAAGCTACTGCTAAGAAGATGTGGGATCAACTTCAAAAGATGATGATGGGATCTAAGGTTGGGAACAGATGAAAGTCGAAAACTATATAAACAGTTACAAAGAATTCAAAGCCTTTGAAGATGAAAGCCTAGCTTCTGCTTCTGAACGATATCTTCTGCTTCTGAACGACCTGTCAAAAAATAAAGTTAAAAAGAAACAGATAGAGAACAACGTCAAGTTTCTCAGTGTCCTTCAACCAGAATGGAAGAAGCATAACGAAGAATGAAACAGATGAAAGATATGTCTGACATTCCACTCCACGAGGTGTATGACACACTAAGGCAGAACGAAGAGGAAGTAGAAGAGAAACGGAATGGAAAGAAGAAAAAGAAAGTTGAGAAAGTTCCTGATTCAGTTGCACTTGTTGTCAAAGATAAGAAGAAAAAGAAGAAAGTAATTACAAGTTCTGAATCAGAAACTGAATCTGATGGAGATGATGGAAAAAGTCTCAAGCAAGCACTGCAATTACTGACCCGTGCATTCCAAAAGAAATTCTACAATAAACCGGGTTCAAATACACAGAGATATTCTTCATCAAGCTCCAAGAACCGTGAGCATAGAGAAAGAGTAGAAGGAGGTAGTTCCCAAGAGAAAGGAAGCAATTTGGGAATGACTACACCAGTACAGACAAGAAAACTGATGTCCCAATCATATGCTACAACTGTGGCATGACTGGTCATTACGCCTCAAACTGTCGAAAGCCAAAGGCTAGCAATTCGGCGTATTACCAGAACAAACTAATGTTAGCCAAGCAACAAGAAATCGGCAAAGCATTAATGGCTAAAGACGAATTTTGGTTAGATCATTCTGAAGAGGAAGAAGAAGAAGAAGAGAATAAAGAAGCTGCTAACATGAGCTTAATGGCCAATCATGCAAAGTATGATGATTCAGATACTGAAGCAACTGAAGAGGTAATGAACTTAACCGAAAATAAATTTATGATTAAATTGGATGCGATGATGGTCGAACTTCAAGACCTTCAGTCGAAACTGAAAAAGGAAAAAGGTAGAGTTGCTAAGCGGAATCAAAAGATCTTTGAGCTAATACGTCAGTTATTGGGAACAAAAATCTCATGGATTCCCTACGCAAATCTGCTTCTGATTTTAATCTTAAAAACGATTGTTTAGAAAAAGAAATTTTCTGATTTTGTTTCTCAAATTTCTAAGTCTGATTTAGAAAAGAAACAAACTGCCATAATTGTTTATAAGTTGCAGTCTGAGAACAAGAATCTAAATAAGAAAATAACTGGTCTGGAAACCAAACTTTACTCAATAGGCCAAACAGATCAAACTATTTTCATGAATACACCAAAAGAAGAGGTTGATTTTAAAGCAAAATGGGGATTAGGTTGTAATAATCCTCATTACCTGAAACATGTTATTAGAAAACAGCCTGGTTTATATAATGCAGATTATATGAATGCTGCTCGTAAACTTCCTCATTTGAAACCCAAATTTTTTACCAAAGCATCAGAAGAAGTCGAGGCAAGAGAAGATACAAATAGAAAGAATTTGAAGAAAATGCAACTACCATTCTGTTATGCAAGACTGAATGATAGTTATCTTTCGGAAAACCCAAAAGTTCTTTCAAAATAATTTTTTGCTACATATTCTTCTACTGAGATGGAGGCAAAACCTGTTCGAGCTAAAACTTATCTACCTCCACTCGTATTAGAAAGCAAAATAATTGAGTTAGAAAATGTCTTATCTGACGAAAGAATTTTGGTGAAAATAAAACAAGATGTGTTTTCTACGGTTTTGAAGAACACTGTTTTTCATTCTGAATCTAAAAGGTGTTCTACAGTTTCAAAAACCCCTCACACTTCTACTATTTCTTTGATGACTTAGGGGTTGTTTGGTTGATTTTCCATTATGTTTTGTATGGATAAAGTTGTCTGTGTGGATTAATCTATCTGTATAGATTTAGAAGATTTTTATTTGAGAGAGTTTTTTCATACATGGAAGGACCGTGTTTTTTAATGGGAGGGACTGGTTTGGAAAAAACTTGGCTTTCTTGTTAGAGCACAAATATGTTGGATTCAAGATCATAAAGTTTGAAGACCAAAAGATCAAGAAGTCAAAGCTGGAAAGTCAACTCTCATAAAAGTCAAAGTCTATTTGTTAATAAAGTCAAAGTCAATGTATTTGTAATTTGTTTCTTTGTATTTGATAGAGGGTATAAATACCTTTGTCCTTGTCTTTGTAGGTAGTAGTACACACATGCATATTAGAGAAGAACTTATTTGTATATCTTTCTAGAGTGAGAAAGTAGAGAGAGAAAGTTGTGAGATTGTAATCTTGTGAATGATTCAATGACATGTGATTACGAAATCTCATCTTGAGTAATTGTTACTGATTTAGAACTTGATATTTGGGAATAACAATTGGTATCAAAGCAGATCCAAAGTGAAATCAAATCAAGAAATCAAGAAAAGTTCGTTTTTTACTGTTCATGTTTACTGTTCATCGAAGTTCAAATCGATTTTTGAGTTTTTGTGCGATTTAGGAGTTGAAATCGATCAGAGTATGTTCATATAGTATAATCGATCATGTTTGTATGATTTGATTTGTCAATTGCACTGTAATTTTCCTAAATTTCGAATTTTTGTTGATATTTTTGTTCATGAGTTTAATGCACTGTAAATTGATCCAAAATGTATCTTTTTGTATTAGTTTTTGAAATTCTTGCATTGTAATATGTTCTAGTATTGTAATCGATCATTTCTTCAAAGTTTCAAGCCAATTGACAAAGGTTTGATCGCAAAACAGATGGAAAAATCAATTTCTGGGTCGATATCTTGAAGAACGCGCTAGATCTCTAAAACGCGCTAGTTCATCGTCCAAACGCGCAAGTTCGTCGTGAAACGCGCAAGGTTCATCAGCTAGAACGCGCAAGTCAAAGGATAAATTTTGGTCTAAAACGCGCACGTTTCGATCTGCGAGTTCTCCAAACGCGCTCATCAAAGCTAGCGAGTTTGAAAAGGAACAGTGGTTTGCGAGTTTGAAGAGGAATAGTTGAAACGCGCAAGTGAAGCTAGCGAGTTTTGTTCAAATGCGCAAACTTCGACGTGCGAGTTTTGTAAACGCGCAAGTCTCTGTTAGCGAGTTTCAGCGTGAATAGTCTTTAGCGAGTTTAGGCACTTGCGAGTTTCATCATCTGCGAGTTTGATCTGCGAGTTTGCTTGCGAGTTTGTCTGCGAGTTTTCCTGAGAGTTTATAAAAGGCGCAAGTCTCGATCTACGTGTTTCACAGTGAATAGTGACTTGCGAGTTTCTATACTTAGAATATTTTTTGAAAAATTTTCAAAACTGTAATACGCTCTTTAATAGTGAAATTTTTTTCTCTAGGGGCGCTGCCCCTCGACCCCGCAAGGGCGTTGCCCCTTGACCCCACCCGCTAACCGGGAAGCGGGACCCCCGTGCTAAGTCTGCCTAGGGGGACATAGTTCTTTTTGTGATCAAAACTCTGAAATTTAATTTCAAAATTTTTCTTGTGATTTCATAATTTGGATTAACGATCATTTTTCAAGTTCTAATTTCTTTTTAATTGAAACAGGATGTCTTCTCAAGGAAAAATGTCATCAAAAGAAGAGATTGCTAAACTTAAAGCAGAGATTCTTCATCTTGAAGGCCGATTTGCACAAAGTTGTAAAAAGTTGAAAGATTTAAATATGAATGTTGTTGTATCTAAAAGTCATTTGGAATATTATAAGAAGAAACATGATGATCAAGTTGACAGTTATAACAAGCTTAATGAGTGGATGCATGCACATATAGATTACCTGAAGAAGACAACAATTCAGGTCGATATTCAGAATTTTTTGCCAAATACAAGGAACATTTTCAACAACTTGAAAAAGAAGTTATTCAAGTCTTGAAAGATGATAAATGGTTGGAAGCTGAGAAATTAAAGACTGAGAATTCTGATTTTCTGCAAAAGATTTCTGACTTGGAATATCAGATTATCCAAATCCAGCAGCAAGCATCTGTTGAAAGTTATGAGGAGACGATTAAGAGTCTGGAAGATGCTAATGCTGAGCTTCAAAAGAAAATATCTAATCTGGAGAAAAAGATGGTTGAAGAAAGATCTGATTTTGAGACTAAAAAGAAAGGATTTGCAAAGAAGTTCTCAGATTTTTCTAGAAAATGTGCTGACGAGAAGAAGACGGTTGAGAAATGCGTTAAACTTTCTCAACAAATCTCTGATTTTGAGAAAGTGATCATTATTGAAAGAGAAAAGTTTGCAAAGGATAAAAAGGAGATTGAGCAGAAGAATGTTGGATTTTTTAAAGAGATATCTGATGGAAGAAAGAATGTGGAAATGGACTTTGAAGAAGAAAGAAATATTTTTGAAACTGAGATAAAGAAGCTAACTGCAAAACTATCTGAGCTATCTACTTGTGTGCTTAAAGAGCAGCAAACAAAGTCTGAATTTGAGTCCAAGATTGATCTTCTTGTAAAAGAAAGAGATAGTTACTCTTCAAAGGTAAAAGAGCTTGAAAAGATTGTTTCAAAGGTGGTGGTGACTGAGCAAACGCCTCCAGAGTCACAAATCCACACACCTCAAAATAATTCAGCTGATTTTAAAAAGACAGCCTCAAGCTCACACATGAAACTTGTTTCTTCAAGAAGGTTAGTCAATTCATTCAATCAGATTCGTACTTCTAATATTTTCTATGATCAATATGTAGATGGTTCGGGTACACAAAGAAGAAGAAGAAAATATCAAGAAGAGAAACTGGTATGGAAAGTGAAACCAGTGGATGATGATGAGAAGAAGGAAGAAAAGAAAGGAAAGAAGAAAGAAAACAAACCATTTGTATCTGCATCAAATGCAAAGAAGAACAAAGTGCTTAAAGGTAAACCTGATCTTGCTTACTCGAGAGATCAAATGTTCAGGTTATCTAAGAAAAGGTATTGTTCTTACTGTCATACATATGATTTTGTTCATAAAGCAAGTGATCATTACTGGTATGGTTCTTATTCAGTTACTCCCATTCGAACTGCAACTAACACACATGGACCCAAATACCAGTGGGTACCAAAACCGAAAGTTGATTCTATGTTGCAGGCACCACAAGTTAAGGGGAAGTAAGAGAACAATGGCTCTTGAATAACACAGTTCAAGACCCGCATCTCAATGTCAAGAACAAGGCTTCTAAGTATGTCAGCTTAGAACCCGTGCTTTAACGAAGATTGACTTCTAAACACAACAATTTAGGACTCGCTCTTCAATGATGAAAAAGAATTGCTACTCCCGAGCTGATAAGAGAGTGTACTCAGATGCTTAGAAGAGGAAATCAACCTTAAAGGGGGAGTACATAAATTTTTCTGGAAATATGTATTCGGAAGATATGATGAACTACACTTCAAATGGAGTTGTAGATCTCTATCATGTGCCTTTTACTGATAAATTTCAGATGCATATTTTCAGGGGGAGTAAAGAATTATGATTTTTGATTACTTCTGATCAGAACTCGTTCTACAATTGTTTTACTGTTTTCAGTCGTTTATTTTCGAATAAATTTTGTGAATAAATTTTTGACTAGACTTTGAGACTTATAGGATGAGAGAAGTTGACACGATCATATCTTAATGACTTCAGCTGACTGTATGAGAATTAAGATTGCGTGAAAAGGTAAATTTCTTATTCTAATCTCAAATATATCTGGAAGAAGGACAACTTTCAGGTATAGAAAACATGTTCTTAAATGTTCAAACCACTTCCCGATTTTTAACAGATTTTATAATATGGAAGTGTGATTTTAAATGTTTTTTATTTTAATTTTGTGTTTAATTGATAACCAAACCGTGTGTATCCACAGATAAATACTTGCGTATTGTCTTTTCTATATACTTTCAAGTATTCACACACACCGGTTTGATTTTGTTCAACATGTTCTTACCATGTCTCTAAATTGAAACAATTTTTCTTCGATGGTAAGACACTCCGCTTGTATTCAAAGAATTTTGAGCGATATTTCATTTCGAAACGGTCATTTCAAGAATGTCTATATCTTGTTTCGTATAGACAAATATAAATTTTTCTTGACCTTAAGCTTTAATTGTTATATCATTCATTTCTGATCATTTTATACAATGTCAGATTTTCAAACAAGTTTCTTGCATTCATGTTCATTCATTCAATTTCCTTGTTTGAAAATACTTCAATGGTTTAAAATGCTCATATCTTCATGATTATATCACTGAGCATACTTATATCTGACATTTGTATATGAGCTTTAACTGATATAGTTAAACCATTTGAGCAACTCGTGCTTTATAGGACTGGGTTCTTTGTGCTAGGACTTAACTGAACTTCTATGGATTCACGTTAACCAGTGTCTCCTACCCAAGAAGTTAATCTTTTAGTGATTGAGTGTGAGGAGTCTAAAAGAAATGAGTGTGGGTGTGACGAGGTAAAATGGAAAAGAGAGTTTGGTTAGTAGTGAGCTTATTGATTAAAAAGATAGAGGGTGAGAGATCAGAGTAAAAGAATATCAAACTCTGCACCAACTACTTTCTGAGCCGGGCAGCCACATTACTAGCATTTCACAAATCTTTGGTGAATGTTATTGAAACAGGCAAATAGCCCATGCCAACTCTTGTTTAAACCCCACCAACCACTCATTTTCTTCTCAAAAAGAAAATGTTTCACATTTTCAAGGGGACGCAGCATATAATCTATCTGATTTTCATTTGGAAAATCTGGATATTGAAAAAGAAGGAAGTCTGCCCCGCCTTCGCACTTCAATCATGCACTTAGAGTCTGTGTTTATCTACTGTTGTCGCAGTGGTTTACACTATGTTAAGCCTTAAAAAGCAATCATTTGTGCTTAATTCTTTCAACATTTGCACGAGCACACAAAGAATTCGTTTCTTTGTCATAACATTCATAGAAATTGCGTTTGTGGTATTTCGATGATTGGATGGAAGCCCTGGGGGAGTGAACATTAAAAAGCTCCTTTCCAATGTGTATTCGTTACACACAGTGACTTTGTGTTACTGACAGGCATGTTAACTGATTCATTTGTTGATTCAGGAGTTACACGTTTCTATTTTGTCTAGATTTGAAAAGATCTGGATAAATACATTGTTCGAATTGGCAAAGAATCAGAGGCTCAGATCAGAATGGTCAAAGACATTTCTTGATGAAAGTTTTGATGATGTTGATGCTCAATTCATCAAAAAGGGGGAGAAGAGTTCAAATCAAGAAATGTTGGTTGAAAAGTTTGAAGAAATGTCCGAAATTCAAGATATGGGAGAATTATTCAAGATTGTTGAAAGATGAAAGATTTCAGTTTGTTGAAGATAATTTGCTGGAGCAAAGTGTGCTAAATCTGAAAATCTTAAGATATTTTTCTTTTCAAGTCTGAAAAAGGTTTGTGTACAACCTTGGGAAAGATTGTTACTATTTTTGATGATCAGACGTTGGGAAGATTGCTGAAAGTATTTGAAGATACTGTGCTTATCAGAGAAGGGGAGATTGTAAAGATTTCATACAAATAGGGGGAGTATGAAAGTTGGTTGAGAAAGTTATGTTTGAGAAAGTTATGTTTGAGAAAGTTATGTCAGCGTTCAAAGAAACAGAACACCTCTGGTAAACGCAAGAAAAGCCAATCTCAGAAATCTGATTTTCCTGATAAATCTAAATCTTCAAATCAGATTCATACGACTAACCTTCCTTTTCACAGAAAGTTAGATGGTTCAGGTTCACCTCAGAAGAAAGGAAGCTACAAGGAAGAAAATCTTTTCTGGAAGAAGAAGCCAGTTAAAGATGAAAGCTCATGTGTACATACGCATAATGAAACGAAGAACAATGCACTGAAAAGTAAACCTGCTCATGTTTACACGAGAGATCAAATGATCAGGTTATCAGGTAAGGAAAATTCTTGTTCTTACTATCGTACACATGATCCTGTTCACAAGACTAGTGATCATTACTAGTATGGTTCTTATTCCATTACCCCCATACGAACTGCAACTAACACATATGGACCCAAATACCAGTGGGTACCAAAGAAGAATAATGATTATGTGTTGCAGGCACCTACTGTCAAGGAGGAGTAGAAGAACAAAGGTTCTTGAATAACACAGTTCAAGACCCACACTTCAAAGAAGAATGGTTCTTGAGTAAATCAGCTCAAGACCCGGACATCAATGTCAACAACGACTTCTGATGATGTACAGATCAGGACTCGTTCTTCAAAGATCAAAAGACCTTACTCCAATGCTGATATGAGAGATTGTACTCCGATACTCCAACGAGGAAATCAATCTTCAAGGGGGAGTACATATTTATTTCTGAAATTTTAAATGCATATCTTTTTCAATGATAATTTTTTCAAATGCATAATTTCAGGGGGAGTAAGAGAAGTTCATAGTTTTACTGCTTTTTATCTTTTCAATTTAAGTGAATAAATTTGCTTTGACATAGACTTAAGACTTTTGCAGAAATTTTGAGAAGAGCTTACACGATCATATGTTTATGACTTTAAGCTAAGCTTCATGAGATGTAAGATCGCACTTAAAGGTATATTTCTTTATCTTAATCTCATATGTGATTGAAAGAAGGACAACTTTCAATCATTGAAAACATATTCTTAAACGTTCAAACCACTTCCTGATTTTTCATAAGATTTTTTATTTCGGGAGTGTACTTTAAATGTTCTACATGAGCTTACATGATTATAAATCATTTTGAGCAACATATTCTGTATAGGATATACGGGATCCGTATGCTAGGAATTAACACAACTTCTATGAAATCACGTTAACCAGTGATTTCTACCCATGAAGTTAATCCATAGTGATTGGGTGTGAGGAGTCAAAAGAAATGAGTGTGGAAGAGTGATGATATATCATGAAAAAGAGAGTTCGGTTAGCAGTGAGCTAAATGTTCAAAAGAAAGAGCGTGTGAGAACAGAGTTAAAAGAATATCACAACTCTGCACCAACTTTTTCTGAGTCGGGAAGCCACATTTCTAGTGTTTCACAACTCTTTTGTGAACATTATTGAAACAGGCAACTAGCCCATGCCAACTCTTGAAATTACCCCACCAACTACTCATTTACTTCTTAACAGGAAATGTTTCATTTTCAAAGGGGAAGCAACACATATGCTATCTGATTTTCATTTGGAAAATCTAGATATTGAAAAGAAGGAAGTCTGTCCCACCTTCGCACTTCACTCATGCACATTGAGTCTATGTTTAACTTACTGTTGTCTCAGTGGTTTACACAATTTTGAGTCAAATAAGTGATCATCAAGTGCTTAATTCTTTCTAACAGAAGCACAAACACACAAGAAATTTGTTTCTTTGTCATAACGTTTATAGAAATAACCTTTGTGGTGTTTCGATGATTAAATGGAAGCCCTGGGGGAGTCAACATCAAAACAGCTCCTTTCCATTGTGTATTCGTTACACAAAGTGACTTAGTGTTACTGACAGGCGTTTCTAACTGATTTGTTTATTGCTACAGGTGTTACATAACTATTTTGTCTAGCTTTGCAAAGATCTGGATAAATATCTATTGCATTGACTAATCAGAGGCTTCTAATGATCAACATTTCTTGTCATCAAGTTTTGATGTAATCGTTACACTTCTCATCAAAAAGGGGGAGAATGACTACACAAGAAATGGCAACGATCACATGTTTCAAGAATCACGTCCAAGATTGAATTCTTCAAAGAGCAAGTATTCTGAAGATATGCTGATTCAAGAGAAATTTTCTTTGAAGATACTTTGTTGAAGAATTTCGAGCTGAAACTAAAGATAATTTCTTCCCAACATCCAAGAAAGATAATCTACATCTTTTGGGGAGTTTACTATATCTTGAAGACTAAGAAAGAGATTTCATCTTCTGAGAGAGAAGATCGTATTGCTAAATCATTTTCGTAATGATCTTGATCCAAAGGGGGAGATTGTTAAGACACAGTCTCATTGGATTCAAGATCATCCAAACTGAATATCGCAATCTGAAGCTAAAGCAGAAAAGTCGTCTCATTAATATTAGTCTAAGTCGTTTGTAATAAAATGTCAAAGTAATTAATGTTAATTGTAATTTAGTATTTAGTTTAATTTAGTTAATATCTAAGTTAGTTAGATATTATTATTTAGAAATAATATCTAGATATTAAATCTAGATATTATGTTAGTTAGATATTAGTTGTTAAGTTGTGTATTGTAGAAGCTAAGAGAGAATAATCGAAAATATCAGATCAACACAAAACACACACTTAAAGGTGAAAAACAGAGAGAACACATCCAAGCTTAAATCTGATCAACCTTGTAACCGTTGTTATATATCAATACAGGTTAGTAATCATATTGTGTCGTTAATCTATAAACTTGATAGTATTGTTGGACCGTCGTTTGTAATAAAATGTCAAAGTAATTAATGTTAATTGTAATTTAGTATTTAGTTTAATTTAGTTAATATCTAAGTTAGTTAGATATTATTATTTAGAAATAATATCTAGATATTAAATCTAGATATTATGTTAGTTAGATATTAGTTGTTAAGTTGTGTGTTGTAGAAGCTAAGAGAGAATAATCGAAAATATCATATCAACACAAAACATACACTTAAAGGTGAAAAACAGAGAGAACACATCCAAGCTTAAATCTGATCAACCTTGTAACCGTTGTTATATATCAATACAGGTTGGTAATCATATTGTGTCGTTAATCTATTAACTTGATAGTATTGTTGGACCCACATAGCTAGTGACTCATATTAGCTACATATATATAAATATATAGCTTTTTATTAAGAAATATATATTCAAACATTTAACAGTTTATAAAAACAAACAGTCTAATTGATTCAGATTTCAGACTTCGGCGCCTCTTACAAAACAAACGCCACCTAAGTGGACATAAAATTAAACGAGATTAAGGGAAGGAGAGAGAAAAAGAGGAAAATAAAAGTAGGCTAAGCAAAATAAAAGGCAACTACAACTAAAGGGGCACTGGGTAACGTCAACCTAGGATTTTGGTAATGGTGGGAGTTCGTTTTACCAAACTACTTTAACCCTCTCTCGAGGTGGAAAAGCTTTTCTAGAGCAAGACACATACTTACTTTCGTAATATGTGTACGTTGGGAAGAAACATTATGATTTCAAACAAGTAATATTTCCAATCAACGTCCCTAACTACTTATCATGTTAGGACCGTTGTCATTGATTAATTTGATCCATGTAAAAGACCAAACATTCGTCTCGTCAAAAACTAATTGAATTGACTAAATGTTTTGTTAAAAACCAATTAAATTAACTCCAACTTTCGTTAGAATCAAAATGGATTAAAACTCAACATCCGTTTTAAAAACAATTAATCAATACCAAGACCTCGATCCTAAGAGACGATTACCCAATAAAACGATTACTAAATTAGGACCAAGAAATTATTCAATTATCTAGACTCCAACAAAATCAAAGATAATGGATTTAAACAAACTAGCAAACCAACTACATTAGACACGATATAATAGCGATTAACATTAACTAAAAACAAAGAAGAACAATTGTGCATAAAATTAAAAGGATGCAAAGATGAATGAAGTGTAATAATTGAAATAGAGTACAGAGAGTAGAGATGCATAAAAAGAGAGAGTTAAGAAGTAAGGGATAAGAAAGGTGCATAAAAATCAAAACTTGATATAAACTAATAAGGATTAAGAGAGATTCAAAGAAGAAAAACAAAGAAAGATAAACTAAGATAATAATATTCAAAGAAAGATAAACTAAGATAATCAACTATTCTAAAGAAGTAGGGAAGAAGATACTCAATAACGTATGAAAACCGAATGTAATCGATCTTTGTTGAAGATAGCACATTCCAACCATTCAAATTCAAATTTAAACTGTATTAATCTTTTATTTTTCTAGCTAGATGATTTTTAGTCAATTTATCATCATTTCCTTCTTTACCTCTTGATTCTCCTCCCTTAATTCCCGTCCTCTTTATGATGTTTCCTTTTTCTTCTTTCTGTATTTTAGGATGTTATTGTATATCTCTGTATATATATACACCTTATGTGAATGATAAAAGTAAGTTGAATAGAAAATCAATTATTGAATTCTCACGAAGTTGATAAAGTTTTGGAGCGTTTTAGTGAGAAACTCTTACCTTTAGATCGTTCCAAACGGTTTTCGCCAAGTCGGCAAACATGCAGCTGAGACGTATTTCTTGACTAACAGAATTCAAGATCCAACTACCAACCAAATCATCACATTGTTTCCAATAACTCAAGTCGATTGGATTAGTTGGTGGAGGAAGAGATCAATCGACAAAACCAAACTTGCCTTTAGCATTCAGTGCCTTTGAGATGCCTCGAACCCATGAACCGTAATTATCTCCCTGCAGAATTGGAGAATAAAAACAATAGTAGGACTATCAGATGAATGGATCAGATAAGGATCAGTCTTATGAGATGGGTTTGTGACTGTCATGGGTTCATAAACTGTATCAGAACTGGAGTTCGTCATGGAGGAAGAAAGAAAAGTGAATGAAAATAAAAAGAAAGCGGATGAACATGTCTTGAAGGAAAGGATCGATTCAAGCTCAACTTTCTATTGAGTATTGGGGTGAATGTATCTTAACAGCAACATTTCTAATAAATAAATGGCCTACACCACTTTTACATAATAAAAGTCGACATGAAATTATTTTGGGTTCCGCTCCAGATTATCAACACTTAAAAGTTTTTGGATGTCTTTGTTTTGCAAGGAACACCAATATAAAAACCAAGCTTGATCCTAGAGCAAAACCAGCCGTGTTCCTTGGTTATCCGTTTGGAAAGAAAGGCTATATTGTCTTAGATATTGAATCAAAATCATCGTATGTTTCAAGGGATGTAACTTTTCATGAACATGTATTCCCATTCAATGACATATCCAAATATTCACATAGTCCACAATATTCTAATCTTTCTGATCAAGATTATTTTTGGTCATTAGAATCATCTCATGATCAATTAATCCCTTCCACATCCATCTCATATCCATACTCTACTTCCTCTATGGACAATAATGGATCACATTCATTCTCACCACTTCACTCACACTCACCTGCTAGTGAGCAACCGTTATCTTCTCTTGAGCCACAATCATCATCTAATGAGACTTTATCTAATGGGAACGAAGTTCATGATCCAGTTACTCATAAAGATCAAGGTCGTATTCGACATCGTCCTACTTGGATGAAAGATTACATATGTGATATTAATTGTTGTACTGCATCTTCCCCTTATCCACTGACAAATTGTTTATCTGTTAAACAATCCAGTCATAACCATAAGGTGTTTCTCACTTCAGTCATCACTAATGATGAACCTTGAACATTCACCGAGGCAATAAAGCACTCTCACTAGCGTGATGACATGGATAAATAAATGTCTGCTTTAGAATCAAAGCGAACCTGGCAACTTACTCCTTTACCGGATGGTAAAAAGGTTGTAGATTGCAAATGGGTCTATAAACTAAAATTTAAAGCAGATGAATCTATTGAACGTTATAAAGCCAGACTTGTTGCAAAAGGCTACACCCAATAAGAAGGCATTGACTATCATTATACGTTTGCTCCTGTAGCAAAATTAGTCATTGATAGAGTTCTCCTATCGGTAGCTTCTATTCATAACTGGTCTCTCCACCAGTTAGATGTAAACAATGCATTCCTCCAAGGCGATCTTCTTGAAGATATTTATATGAAAATTCCTCCGGGATTCGACAAAAAAGGAGAAACGAGGGTTTGTAAACTTAACAAATCTTTATATGGTCTAAAACAAGCGTCTCGTCAATGGTTTGCAAAATTTTCCGCTGCTCTCCTGGATGAAGGCTTTATCCAATCTTGTGCAGACTATTCTCTTTTCACATTCAAATCTTCAAAAATACACATCTTTGTTTTAGTCTACGTAGATGATATCATAATCACCGACAATGATAACACTTTTATTAGCTCTCTCAAAACTCGTCTCGAGACAAAATTCTCTATAAAAAATCTTGGTCGCCTCCAATATTTTTTAGGTATTAAAGTCTCACATTCTACT
Source organism: Arctium lappa (assembly GCA_023525745.1). NCBI lineage: Eukaryota > Viridiplantae > Streptophyta > Magnoliopsida > Asterales > Asteraceae > Arctium > Arctium lappa. Next base: position 71,277,403 of record CM042051.1, on the reverse strand, counting down.
GCTGGAATTTTCCTAGGACAAAGGAAATATATTTTGGATATCATAACGGACTCCGGTCTCACAAATGCCAAAATATCCCCTTTTCCAATGGAACATCTTAAACTCACTACTTCAGGTGGTACACCACTCAAAGACCCCACATCATATCGTCGATTGATCGGAAGACTTTTATATCTTACTGTCACTCGACCTGATGTGTTATTTGTTGTTAACTATTTAAGTCAGTTCATGCAACATCCAACTTCCACTTATCTTAACGTTGCACATCGTGTTGTTTGTTATCTTAAAAGAACCATTAATCATGGAATATTCTTATCCACAACTAGTTCTTTATCTTTCAGTGGATACACAGATTCCGATTGGGCAGGATGTCCAACTACTAGCCGCTCCACTACAGGATATTTCACTATGCTAGGAGATAGTCCTATATCCTGGAAATCCAAGAAGCAACCTACTGTTTCTCGATCATCAGTTGAGTCCGAATATAGAGCCTTAGCTAATCTCACTTCTGAAATTCAACGGCTTAGTTATCTTTTCAAAGATCTAGGTTTTCCCTTTACTAAACCCATTATCTTTTACTGTGATAATGAAGCAGCAATGCATATTGCCGCAAATCCTGTTTTTCATGAGCATACAAAACATATCGAGTTATATTGTTACTTCGTACCTGAGATGATACTATCTGGCCTCATAGTCCCAAAATATATTTTTTCATCCAACCAACTTCCAGACATCTTCAAAAAACCTATGGGAGCAAATCAATTTCGACGACTGGTTAGCAAGTTAGGAGTTCGTTCCGATAGTCCTCCCGCTCCAACTTGAGCGGGGATGTTGAAGATAGCACATTCCAACCATTCAAATTTAAATTGTATTAATCTTTTATTTTTCTAGCGAGATAATTTTTAGTCAATTTATCATTATTTCCTTCTTTACCTCCTGATTCTCCTCCCTTAATTCCCGTCCTCTTTATGATGTTTCCTTTTTCTTCTTTCTGTATTTTAGGATGTTATTGTATATCTCTGTATATACACACCTTATGTGAATGAGAAAAGTAAGTTGAATAGCAAATCAATTAGGGAATTCTCACAATATTCAATGGCATAAGCTTCATGATTAGGAGTCTTCTTCCCCAAGCTATGAAGGAATCAACTAGAGAGAAACCAAAGTGTAACCCTTGTTCTAAGAAAAAAAATAAAAACGGCTCACTTCCTCCAAAACAAAAAAAACCTAAAGAGTTTAAATAGGGCAAGCCAAAAACCCAAGGAAAAATCCCAAAAAAACAAGTCCAACGACCTTCACGACCGTGAAGAAATCTTCACGCCCGTGAAAGTGCAGCAGAAAATTAAGAACATTTCAGGAGCAGTCGTTCACGACCGTGAAGAAATCTTCGCACCCGCGAAACCGTGGCAGAAACTTTAAATCTTGAGTCAAATATTTTTCTTCACGCCCGCGAAGCTTGGAGAACAACTATTATTTTCTAATTTCATCTCTTTCAACGACTTCTCCTCTTTGCTCTTGATCATCTTCTTCTTTTCTTCATTCTCGGCTTTATCTCCCATGCACACTTGATTATCCTCTTCTCTTTTCACCTCGAGCACGTCTTCATCTATCTCACCTTTAGAGCACACAATTTGCACAAAACATATACCAAAAGCATAAAAATTATCCCCAAAAGAATTTCCAACCGTGATTAGAGAGAATAAAAGAGAAATGAAAAATAATGCATGAAAAAGCTAAACTGTTAAGTCTGATTTTATAGTAATCATTGTATTTATAGGCTTGGTCTTATACTGTGTTTAGTTGTCTCATACTGTATTGTATTGACCAGGGTATTTAAGTCCCTTTGGTCCTTGTGTCTTGTAAGAACTTCATGCATTCATCTAATAGAAATACTACTTTGCACTTCACTCTCTCTCTCTACTTTATCTCTCTAGGATTTAGAGATCTTGGATTAACAATTGGTATCAGAACCAATCTAGATCTTGAGAGAATTGAGAGAATAGATTTTCGTATATGAATTTGTGCATTAATCCGAAAATTTGATTGATTTTCTTGAAAAAAATTTCAAGAAATCTCGTTTTTGGATTTTTCATCAAATTCAGACTTGTTTTTCGTTGAATTTTGTTGAAATTTGATTTGTTGGATTCGATTTTGATAGGAGAACACTTTTGATTAACATCATTTTTCAAGAAAATGAGTTTTTGATAATCGATTTTGAGGTTTTCTTTTTCTGGAAAAGTCGTGTTTTTACGAACTGTCAGTTTTCGAAATTTCGATTTTGTGGTTTTTGATCGAAGTTTTTGCTTGAAAGTTGTCAGAAAATAGTTTTCGATCGTATTTGTGTAAGAAATTTCAATCAATTTCTGTTTTAAAATCAAAATTTGAAAGTTTTTCTGAAATTCTATCATGTTTGCGCTAGATTTAAAGTTTGTGCGAGTTCATCATTTGGTTTGCGCGAGTTCATCTTAGTTTGCGCCAGTTCTTCCTAATATTATCTGTGTATTTCAAGTTTTCTTCTCACGCAAATCAATCTCACGCAAAGTTAAATTTGCGTCAGTTGCCTCACACGCAAAGAGCAAGTTCTCGTTTTCCATTCTTCACGAAAAGTTCAGCTTTTCGTATTGGGTTCTTCACGCAAAGTAACATTTGCGTTATATTCAGCTAACGCAAAGTAACATTTGCGTTTCTAGCCTCTCACACAAAGTACAGTTTGCGTCATCAAAGCATCAAGCAAAGTTCAGTTCGCGTCATCTTTTCATCACGCAAATCTCAGTTTGCGTATTGCACTTCTCACGCAAAGTCTCTTTTGCGTCACTCATTGATCGCGAGAATCTCGTTTGAGTCTCATACTGCTCACGCAAATCTAAGTTTGCGCCTTTGGTTACTCATGCAAAGATCAGTTTGCGCTACCTGCCTCTCACGCAAACCTCAAGTTTGCGCCAGCTCAGTCAACTCTTAGAACTTTTTTTCTGGATTTCTTCCATGGATTCTGCCAAATTAGCCTTTCAAGCTCAGTTCTATAAGAATGACCTCACGATGTCATTGGGTACAGACACTCGTCCTCCAGTTCTGATAGATGAAAACGAATTCACTCAGTAGCAAGATCGATTCCTCAACTTCATTGAACGTCAAACTAATGGAGCAAACATGATGAAGTCTCTAACTGAAGGACCTTTCATAAAGACTAACAAAGAGATTCCTGCAACACCTGACGAAGTTTTACGAATAAAAGTTGATCGAGAATTAAGTGCTAATTTGATGCTAGCTTTGCCAAACTCTGTCTATAACCGTGTTGATCATTACAAAAATTATCCAAATCAGATGTGGGAACAGTTAGAAAAGATCATGCTTGGATCTTCAGTTGCGACTCAACTTAGACATACACGCTTCATGAACAACTTTGAGGAGTTCAAGGCCAAAGACAGTGAGTCTCTAAAGAGTGTTTTCGACAGATTCTGTGTCGTGATCAATGACCTGAGAAAAATAAAAGTGGAAAAGACTGAGCTTGAAACAAATCTGAAATTCCTCAACGTTCTTCAGCCTGAATGGAATAAATCTTGTCACAGACTGAGGAACGATGTTCGAGTCTCCACTATGCAGATTCAGGAATTATATGAGATCTTGATGACTGATGAGAGCTTAGTCATAGAGAAGGACAAACTAGACAAATAGAACAAGAATACAGTGGACCCAGTTGCACTTCTGATGAGCCAACTGGCTGAACAAGCGTTGTCTGATAATGCTTACAATGGGGCCACTGATGATGATGGAGAGGCACTGTAGAAAGCTATGATCCTTCTCTCACAACATTATCAGAAGAAGTTCCAACCTAGGACGAGTTCTAACAATCTTCGCTTCACTTCTGGTTCAAAAGTCAAAGTGCCTGAGCCAAAGACAGTTGCTACCTGCTACAATTGTGGAAAGCCAGGTCATATAGCTAAGGAGTGTCGAGCAAAGAACGTTAAGGATTCAACTTACTATCGAAAGAAATTGGAACTGGCCGAGAAAAGAGAGAACGAAACTTCTTTACTTGCAGAAGAAGAATTCTGGCTGGATCACTTCGATGATAAAGCTGCAAATGTCGAGATCGCTCAGATGTGCTTGTTGGAGTTGATTTGTCAGATGATGATTCTGACACTGATGAAGACGAGGTAATTTCTGATTTTGATTACACTTTCATTTCTTCATAGATGGATGTTATAATTTCTGCTATACATGATTTACGCTTGAAGTTATTATCTGAAAAGAATTTAAATTCTGAAAAGTCAGATTTGATTGACAAATTGAAAATTTCTTTGAAAGATGAAAAATCTATTTTGAAAAATACAAAAGACAACTTTCAAAAGAAATTAGATAATTTGGAAAAATCAAATAAGACTTATCTTGAATCTTTGTCTGCAATGACCAATTTAAAAGACAGTTTTTCGGATAAAATAAATAAATTAGAAGAAAAGTTATATCGAACAAACCAATCTGAGCAAACAATTTTTATGAATAAACCAAGGAGTGAGGAAGCTTTAAAAGAAAAATGGGGACTTGGTTTTAAAAATCCACATTGTTTAAACAATGCGATTGAAAAATCCCCAACTTTATATAAATACGATTATCTAACTCTTGCTCAATATGCTCCTCAATTTAAAATTGATTGGATGAATGAAAAGCAAGTGTTAGAAATCAAAAATGAGAAGAGAATGAAAAACACTCACAAGGAAATTCCTTTTGTTTACACATATGAAAATGCCAAATATTTTCCTGATAAATCAAAAAAAGGCAGAAAAGGTTTAAATGATATATCTCTTGTCAAATCTTCAATACCTGATGATTTTGTTAATGTTTATGCCAATATTTCTGATAAGGAAAATATTTCTCCAATCATTTATGATTCTAAGAAATATACTCCTCCTTTAATATTAGAAGGCAAAATCATTGATCTTGAAGATAAGACTGAAGATCAAAATATTTTAAAAGAAATTGAATCTGATATTATTATTCCTTTCATGACGTCTAGTCTTGAAGAAAAATTATTTTCACAAAAACAAGATTCTATTTCTAGCCTTTCTTCTGATTGTCAAGTAAACAAAATGAAAGTTTCTAAATTTGATATATTTTCTCAAAACAATTTTGACTCTGAGGTATGTTCAGATTTATTGTCTGATCAGATAGGTTGCTTAGGTAAAATTATTTCTTCTGATTTAAATATTAATTCGGAAATTCTTCATGAATCTTTTACGCTAAATGATCAGTATTATAAAACTAAACGTAAAAGAAGACGGTCAAAGAAGTCGAATAAACAAGATAATGTTCTTTCTGACAGTTCTAATTCTTATGATTCTACGACTGATGAGGATAGATGTGTAGACAAAATTTATAAAAGTGATTCATTTGCTACTTGTAATAAAATTTCAAAATACTCTATAAATCAAATGATTCGAATTTCAAAACATGTCTCATACTCTTCCTCGGATTCTAGTTCAGATGATAATGCTTTGTCTTTTTCTGATGATTGCGCCTATTATTCTGATAATCTTTCTCGTACTTCTCGTGTCAAATCTAATAAATATTTCCCCATAAGAACTGCAACTAACAAACATGGGCCCCAATTCAAGTGGGTACCAAAATCTCAATCTGACTCAAAGTTGCAGGAACCTCATGTCAAGGGGGAGTAAGAGAAAAATGGCTCTTGAATAACACAGTTCAAGACCCGGATTTCATTGTCAACATTTTGGCTTCTAAGTACTTCAGCTTAGAACCCATACTTCAATGGACTTCGACTTCTAAACATGTCAGTTTAGAACTCGTTCTTCAATGTAGTTAAGCTTCTGACTAATGAGAAACTGTAAGTGCATCTACTCTATTCCGCTGCATATATCTCTGATAATGATGTTGTTCTAGTTTTCTCAAATGTTTTTAAAAGAATCTGAGCATTTCAATTCAACTCCTGAATTTGATCAACCCAATTTTTTTTTTCAAATGAGACACATATTCTTTATACACTATGTGAAAGATGATATTATTGAATTATATTTTGTTTCAACTGAATATAAACCTGTCGATCAAATTTTTTTATTTTTCAAATCTCGGCATGTTGATTTTAAAAGTTTAAACTTTCACAAATTTTATTCTATCAAGTAAAAGTTTTACAATTTTCTTTCTTTTGAATAAAATGTGTGTCTATGATAAATTTTCAAGTTTCTTTGTTTATATTAAATTTGTTATATGTTCATCTTTCAAGTCTAACAAAAGTCGAAAAGTCAGCAACATGTTTGTAGCTTTTGTTTTTGCTTTAAAGTTGTGTGATTCGGAATATTTATAGTTTACAATGCTTAGAAAACCTAAAAAGTCAGAATTTTGGATTGTAATGAAAATATAGGCTAAGCTCTCCGATATAAAACCTTGTGTTTGAGATGATTATTAAATTCTTATAAATCAGAAATCTCTGAGTTTAAAAATTTGTACCTGTGACCTTTCTGGTTTAGGAAAGTAAGTTCTGTGGGATGCTTGTCATCTGGTCCCCTAAGGTCATTTGATCTGGGAGTGATCGAACCCAAATCCTTCTATAGAACCAGATCGAAAGTCATGTTCTACTGGTATGAATGGGTTTAGGATGTGTCGATGTAGATTTTCTGATCTGGGAGAGTATGTTCCAAAGGGTTCTTGACACCTAGTCCCCTATGGCTAATTGTTCTGGGAGCGGTTGACCCAAATCCTGCAATAGGGTCAGATAGAAAGTTACGTTTACGGCATGTTTTTTACTTAATAAACTTTTTGATTAAAAGATGCCAAAGTGCACAAGCTTAAAAGATGCCAAAGAGCACACTCATGTAAAGATGCCATAGAGCACAATGCAAAAAAATGCCAATGAGCACACGTATCATGATACTTGGTGATATGTTTGAGTTGTAATAAACATATACATTTGTGAAAGTCTGAATTCTTGATGGCTTAGTGTGATTATTTGCAAAGTTCTCTATTATATTTTTAGAATTTCATTTTCTTGAAGCTAATCGAAGTTCACATGCGAGCACACTGAATAGATTGATGAAAGTTTTTGAAACTGAACATGTCTTAACTTGATATGCAATGAAACTTATTTCTGTATTTCAAACACATACATTTGATTTCATCTGATGGATTTTATTGTGATATTTTACTAAGTAGAATTTTATTTGTTTCTGTTTAAATTTTTATATATTTAGTCGTTTCATAATACATATTCAGTATATTTTTATTTCTACATTGATGTTTCATTTTCTTGTGTTCTCATTTATATATTTAATGGGTTTGTGCATTATTCAAGGGGGAGTAAATAAAGGAGAAATTTCTGAAATGATCTTATATGTTTTCGAGGGCAGTATCTGATTTTCTATATGAATGTTAACTTGAATTGTCAAATATAGTGCATTTGTGTAGGGGGAGTCAAAGAGCTTAAAAAGGTAAAAATTTTATGAGCTCAAGTCATATTTGCGCCAATAGTTGGTCGCGCAAACCTCACTTTGCGCCACCTTCGGCTAGCGCAAACCTTGCTTTGCGCCACCAGCGTGTCGCGCAAACCTCCCCTATTTTTCCTTTATTCTATTTTTGCAGATCTTAAGATGTCTCGTCTCCAACATTTGCATGACCAAGTTGATCCTGATCATCAAGGTCATGTGGGGGAGAAGTTAAGGAGATGTTAAAGAGACAAAGAGCTCAAACGTTTATTTGATGATCAAGATTCTGCTGCTCAAGATTCTATTTTCTCAATTATACTAATTCTACATCTTTTGTTGTTCCTGCTCCGACCACCATTGTTCATTCAAGGTCATTTAAAAGAGGTGTGTCGTCTAGAGCACAAGCTGATGAATCGACTGTTCGTTCAAGTTTATTCAAATCTGGTCCAGTCTTGTCAAGGCAGCAAAGATATCACAAACTGAAAGATGCTGAGAATAATTTTTTTTTACAAGTCAGAAAGCTTTGCAAAGTCTCTTAGTTGGTCCATGCTGATTTAGAAGATGGATTTTGAAGACCACATCGCCAATGATTACAAAGGGGGATATTTTTAAGTCTGATTTTATAGTAATCATTGTATTTATAGGCTTGGTCTTATACTGTGTTTAGTTGTCTCATACTGTGTTGTATTGACCAGGGTATTTAAGTCCATTTGGTACTTGTGTCTTGTAAGAAATTCACGCATTCATCTAATAGATATACTACTTTGCGCTTCACTCTCTCTCTCTCTCTCTCTCTCTCTCTCTCTCTCTACTTTTTCTTTCTAGGACTTAGAGATCTTGGATTAACATAAACTAAACACTAAAATATGAAGAAAAATGCAACTAAAATATACAAAGTTAGGTGCATAAAATGCACTTAACATAAAACTTTCACACAAAATGATAACCATCGCGAAAATATGATCAACTGTCGCGAAAAGTTGTGAACTATCATATGCGAAAAGTTGTGAACTAGGTTTTTGGAAGTTTTGGCTAGAGGATCCAAGTTCTTCAAAGGAGCTCAAAGTTGGGGAAAATCTAGATTTAGCCTAAATCTAGCAAAGGTGAGTTCAAGTTGATTTGTGAAAACGTTGTACATGCCAAAAAAATGTCTATTTTAAGGTGATTATGTGTTTACATGATTTTTATTAAAAGTTGGAATATTTGAAGAGTTTTACTCATTTGGGTTATTTGGTTTTATAAATCTTGTGAAACACCCACATTTGGGATTTTTGGACATTTTGATAAATAAATCATATGGATATGTTTCTTGAGGATTTAATATATAAATGGAGGTCATTTGTTGTAAATTTCCTTTTTGTGTGTTTGATCTGATAAACCGTTTAAAAAAATGCATATTATTATGTTATGAGGCGTTTTGGAAATATAAGGGTATGAATTCATTTGGAAAACGGTTTATCTCAACCAATGAGGACTTTTGGGTTAATCATACTTTTGATCGTTGTGTTTGCATAACCGTTGGTTAAATACTTTTGATTGTTTACAATGACTTTTATTGTATGATAAAGTAAATTGTTGAGCTTTTGGCTCGGTTTTGACTAAAATGAGTCTTGGGAACATTTGTTGTAACACCCTAAAAGTTGGGGTAAAATAAAACTCAAAATTTCTGCAATATAACGCCTAAAATATGGCGAAACCAAAACTGTAAACATGACTATAACCCAAAAGAGTCGGGGTAGTTCTATAATGAAGTAGCGGAATAAATAAGACATATACATGACAACCTATTTAATCTAGAACAATTAACAACTAGATTAAGATGGGTGTCACTATGACTTCAAAACACTCTCTCTCTCGATTTCCCAAAAATGCCCGGTCCAAGGAGGAATCCAAGGCGCGATCCCGACGAATCAAGTTGCCCTACTCGCACCACTAGCGGAACCTGTGAACCATTTAAACATGAACACAAGTGTTAGAACGAAGTCTAACGGTTATTACGCCGGGACTAGTTATAATGTAAATAAGAACAATAATTAAATGTTACCGGCGCCCATGCATTGAGATCAATGCCAAAACCTCCCAATCGGGACATTGAAATTTCTTGTACATTTATAAAGTAGATATTTTCCAAATAAAACGGGGAAATCCCGCGATGTAGATTGAATTTCACCGTCCAGCCCCGGTTCTAGTTCCCATGCCACGCCAGACATCACAATCCTCAAACCATCTCTGCCTCTAGCGCTTACCCCGTCGGGTTACACCTCAAGGTCTTACAAGCAAAGGTGTCTATCCAATCTAGCCAAGTTCCAACTAAGGGACTTGCGTCCCCTATTGTCTACTCGCAATGCCCAAAGCAATAAACATGCATTATACTATGCATACCATCTAAATCCTCGTGCACAAGGAAATAGACATAAGACTTCCCATATAGATCAAGAACAAGTAAGGATAACACATTTCATGCAAGCATATTGTCGATAAATAACGCCATCATACTTGGTACATAATCTTCATAAATAACTAAAGTGCATTTAGCCACATATAAAAAGTCCCCAAATAATAATTTGACTCTAACTGTTGATAGAAATATATGCCTTTGGATTTAACCCTTGAAAGTGTAATCATTTATTCTAAACCATATTTCATCCATTAACTTACGTAAATGATTCCTCACAAGATGTTTGGGCCCTCACACTCACTTCAAGATTATTCAACTCATATCATACAAAACCCTAGATTTTTGGGTTACCATTCAACACCACATAAATCACAAATGAACAAGTAATGGAGCATGTATGAGTATTTATAAGTAAGAAAGCTTACCTAGAGGTTAGATGAACAAACCCTATAAATGAGGAATGAATGGGATTGAGACTTCCACCCTTTGATCTTGAAAGATTAAACCCCTATGAACTTAGAACCCTAAGAATCACCAACCATTAATGATTTACCCACCTAACAATTAATGAAGAGAGAAAGGGAAGAGTGTGTGTGAAAATCGCACATTTAGTGTGTGCAAAAGTCTTCAAGGAGCTGCAACTACATTTAATGATCTAAACCCAAAAAATGGCATTAAATGAGAATTTGGTCATCTGGACACCGCACGATAGTGCCCACGCGATAGTGCCCTTGGCACAATCGCGGACACAGTCGCAGGAATTGTACCATGACCACCCCCACTCTCGCGACCTTGACATCGCGATTGTGACCATGACGCTGTCCCCGGTCACAATCACGCCATATGTACCATAGCCTCGAACCCCCTTGCGACATTGCCCATGCGATAATGACATTGTCACTATCGCGGGCACAGTCGACGATCCCCCTTCCAGCTGCTGAAACCCGACAATTCGACCCGATTTCACCCAGATCCAAAAACCATGAAGAAGAACTCTTAAACATAACCTTATAGCAATTATTTTACAAAGAGGTCTAAAGATTCGGGGTGTTACAATCCTCCACCCCTTAGAATGGATTTCGTCCTCGAAATCCTAACTAGCCAAACAAATGAGGGTATCGCCTCTTCATATCTTCTTCCGCTTCCCAAGTTACATTGGCACCGCGATGATGCTTCCATTGGACTTTCACCATAACCACTTCTTTGTGTCGTAGCTTCTTTGTCTTTCTTTCGAGAATCGATTCGGGTTCCTCTACGCATCGATTGTTGTCCACTCTGATTTCCGATAGTGGGATGACACTCTCTTCTTCATCTAGGCATTTCCGCAAATAGCACACATGAAAAGTAGGGTAAATTCCATCCATCTCCGGTGGAAGATCCAACTTGTAGGCTTATAGACCAACGTTCAAGGATAGTGAAAGGCCCAAGGAAACGGGGATTGAGCTTCCCCCGCTTTCCAAACCTTATCAATCCTTTCCAGGGTGATACTTTCAGGAATCACCCGTTCCCCCACTTGGAATTCGACCGGTCTCCTCTTTTTGTCTGCGTACCTCTTTTGCCAATCTTGTGCCGCTTTCAAACGCTCTCTGATGATTTTCACTTTATCAACCGTCTCTTGAACGATCTCCAGTCCGGCAAACTGTTTCTCACCCGCTTCCAACCAACACACGGGTGTCCTACACTTTCTTCCATACAATGCCTCGAATGGCGCCACACCAATACTTGAATGATAGTTGTTGTTGTAGGCGAATTCCACTAATGGAAGGTGTGCATCCCAATTTCCCCCGAAATCGATGACACACGACCTCAACATGTTCTCAAGGGTATGGATGATCCTCTCACTCTGTCTGTCTGTCTGCGGGTGATAAACGATACTCAACTTAACTCTTGTGCCCAACTCCTTCTATAAGCTATCCCAAAAGTGTGAGGTGAAACGGCCATCTCGGTCGTACACAATAGAAAGTGGCACTTCATGCCTCGAGACTACTTCATCTATGTATAGTTTGGCCAACTTGTCCATTGGTAGGGTCTCTCGCATAGACAAGAAATGAGCTCTCTTGGTTAAACGATCCACTATTACCCAAATGGTATTGTGGTTCTTTAAAGTCCTCGGTAGTTTGGTTACAAAGTCCATGGTGATGTGCTCCCACTTCCACTCCGGTATTTCCAAGGATTGGAGACTACCTTATGGTCGTTGGTGATCCGCCTTCACTTGTAGGAAAGTTATGTATTGCTCCACATAACTAGCCACATCTAGTTTCATCACTGGCCACCAATAGTTGAGCTTCAAATCCCGATACATCTTAGTGCTTCCCAGATGTATCGAGTACATGGACTTGTGCACGTCCTCCAATAGTAGGTCCCGACATCCTCCAATCTTTGACACCCAAATTCATCCTTGATACAATTTCAAACCCCTTCCATCCTCGGTCAATTGGTGATGTTGCTTCACTATGATTTCGCTTTTGAGGTTGACTTCAAGAAGTGCTTCCGACTGTGATGCCTTGATTTTATCAATCAAACTTGAGATCACGTCCACCCTTGCAAAGGTGGCTTGAACCCCACAACTATACTCCTTCCGGCTCAAGGCGTCTGCGACCACATTTGCTTTTCCGGGGTGGTATTGAAGTTCACAGTCATAATCCTTGAGTAGCTCAAGCCATCTCCTTTGCCGCATATTCAATTCTTTCTGATCGAAGACATACTTCAGGCTTTTATGATTGGTAAAGAGGGTACACTTCATCCCGTAAAGGTAGTGTCGCCATAACTTCAAGTCGAACACCACCGCCGCTAGCTCGAGATCGTGAGTTGGGTAATTCTTCTCATGCTCCTTCAATTGCCTTGATGCATAAGCTATGACCTTGCCCCTTTGCATCAAGACACACCCCAAACCCATTTTAGACGCATCGCTGTAGACTAAAAAGTCTTCTGTCCCCTTGGGTAGGGATAAGATTGGCGCTTCACACAATTTCCTTTGGAGGGTCCGAAAGGCTTGCTCTTGCTTCTCGGTCCAAAGAAACTTCACATTCTTCCTTGTTAGAGACGTCAATGGTGAGGCTAACTTGGAAAAATCTTGGATGAATCTCCTATAGTAACCGGCTAGACCCAAGAAACTACGAATTTTCGTGGGACTCTTTGGCGGTTCCCAATTCATCATAGCCTCAATCTTTGACGAATCCACCTTCAGTCCTTCACTTGACACCACATGACCCAAAAATTGAACCTCGCTTATCCAAAATTCACACTTGGAGAATTTGGCATAGAGCTTCTCATCCCTCAATACTTCCAACACTTCTCGAAGGTGTTCCTCGTGCTCTTCGTCAGTCCTCGAGTACACCAAGATATCATCGATGAACACTATGACCGACTTGTCTAGGAAAGGTCGGAAAACTCGGTTCATCAAATCCATGAATACCGCCGGAGCGTTAGTTAGACCAAAAGACATAACCAGGAACTCGTAGTGACCATAACGAGTTCTAAAGGCGGTCTTGGAAATGCCTTCTTCTCTAACCTTCACTTGATGATAACCCGATCGAAGATCAATCTTGGAGAAACATCCGGCTCCTTGCAGTTGGTCGAAGAGGTCATCGATTCGAGGTAATTAATACTTGTTCTTTACGGTTACCTTGTTCAACTCTCGGTAGTCGATGCACATCCGCATCGACCCTTCCATCTTTTTGATGTACAGAACCGGAGTTCCCCAAGGCGAGGAACTCGGTCTCATGAATCCCTTCTCTAACAACTCTTGAAGTTGTGACATCATTACTTGCATTTCAGTCGGGGCGAGACGATAAGGCGCACGGGCTATCGGTGCCGCTCCCGAGACTAAGTCAATCCTGAACTCCACTTGGTGGTCGAGCGGCAACCCCAGTAGATCGTCCGGAAAGACATCCGGATACTCACTAACAACCCGAACATCTTCAATCTTTTTTTTCTCCACCTTGGCATCCAACACGTAGGCAAGGAACGATGGGCAATTCTTCACAAGACACTTACTTGCTTTGATGGAAGAAATAAGAGTCACTTCACCCTTACGCTTTTCTCCGTAGACAAAGATAAAACCTCCACTTGAAGTCGGTAATTTGATCAAATTCTTTGAACATAAGATATCCGCTTTGTGCCGTGACAACCAGTCTATTCCGATCACCACATCGAAGCTCCCAATTGCCATAGGAAGTAGGTCCACTTCGAAGAGCTCCCCATTAATATCTAGATGACACCTTTCCAACACTTCACGCAAGATCACTCGTTCCCCCTTTTCTATTTCTACTACCAAGGCATCACTAAGAGTGCTAGAGGGCACATTAAGGTTTTTGCAAAAATCAAGCGACGCAAAAGAGAAATTTGCACCGGAATCAAATAGCACCTTAGCAGCAAGGGAGTTCAGTAAGAACGTACCCGACACCACATCGGCGGTCTCCTTCGCTTCTTCTCTTGACATTTGAAAGGCCCTCCCTTGGGCCTTAGGGAAGGTTTCCTTCTTTGGTTGAGTTGGTGGGTTTCCTCCCCTCGCTCTGTCCCTTAGCTTGGGGCAATCCCTCTTTATGTGACCCGACTCCTTGCATTCATAACAAAGGGTCCCCGGCATGGGATAGTTTAGACATGTGTGACCCGGCTTGCCACACTTGAAACACGAGACTTGATTGGAGTTGGAGTTGCAAGGACCAAAGTGCTTGTTTTTGCACTTAGAACACCATTTCGCCTCCCGGCGATTATCAAAGCTTCTAACGTTAAGTTGAAACTTCGGTTTCTTGAACGACCTTGGCGGCGCCTCTCCTTTCCTCTTTTCCGCGGTCTTTGCCTTCTCTTCTTGGTCTTTAGCGTAGACTCTTTCCATTATCTTGGCTTCCTCTATATACTCCCGAAGATTTGTGGCTTTAGAGTTGTGGACTCTATTCCCCATATCTGCAGGTAGGCCTTTATCTTGTCTTTCTCGGTCGGGGCCACGTGCCCCACTAGATTTAGCTTCTCCATGAAGAGACGAGTATACTATTTCACCGTCCACTCCCCTTTTGTTAGAGCTCGAAACTCTTCTTCAATCAAATCCATTTCCTGTTCGTTGCAGTACTCCTCCATAACCTTCTCTTTAAACGTAGCCCAAGGCATCTTTGCTAAAACGGTCTCCCCTATGGTTGCGGTGTGGACATCCCACCAAATCAATGCCGCACCTCGAAGCATTTGCTAACAAAAATTTACCTTCTGACTCTCATCACATCCGCAAGCCTTGAAGGCATGCTCATTTTCTCTCAACCATTTCATGCAAGCCACAAGATCATCGGCCCCGGCGAACTCTGGCGGCTTACATCCCATGAAGGATTTATACAAGCAACCCTTTCCTGTTTGCCTTGTCTTTAAGACCACCACTCCATCAGTACGGTTCTCGCCCCCAGTACCACCCAAGCCGGCTACCGCGTTCTCTGCCACCACCTCCGGCCTCCGAAGACTGGCATCTCTATCTTCCAACATTTTCAGGAATGCTTCTTGTTGCTTTTCCATGGCCGATGTTACCATCTGCATAACACTGGCCATCATATCGGTTTGCGGGTTTGCATCCTCAATGACCGGATTTGTGGATGCCAACTCCACTCTAGGTATGTGTTCCACGGGTCCGAAAAATATTGGCGGCATTCCGGGAGGAACCACAGTCGCCACCCGGGCTACAGGATTCGGGTTAGACGAAATATCCTCAATCATTTCTCCCACGTTCAATGGTCGACTCCGAGTATTTACCATTTCGGATCTGCCACACAAATAAGGAAGGAAATGCGAAAAAAGCAACACTAGATTTGCACAAGAAACATACTCATACGGTCCATTGATCATTATAATCATAGTAATTCAAGTACGTTCACGTAATCATATATTCATAACAACAGTAGATAATTGGAACTATGAACATACACTACATAAAAATTCTCGCTACCACTTTTACTATTCTCAACAACGTAGTTTTTGTTGACTCTAGGGTCGCCCCATCTTAGAAATTCTACCCAAAGCTCGCAGTTCATAACTTAATTATCTCAGCTTAAGTCTAGGCATCGAGTCTACATACCTAGTTCACTTAAACTAGAGTTCTGATACCAACTTGTAACACCCGAAAAATTGGGGTAAAATAAAACTCAAAATTTCTGCAATATAACGCCTAAAATATGGCGAATCCAAAACCTGTAAACATGACTATACCCCAAAAGAGTCGGGGTAGTTCTATAATGATGTAGCGGAATAAATAAGACATATACATGACAACCTATTTAATCTAGAACAATTAACAACTAGATTAAGATGGGTGTCACTAAGACTTCAAAACACTCTTTCTCGATTTCCCAAAAATGCCCGGTCCAAGGAGGAATCTTAGGTGCGATCCCGGCGAATCAAGGTGCCGTACTCGCACCACTAGCGGAACCTGTGAACCATTTAAACATGAACACAAGTGTTAGAACGAAGTCTAACGGTTATTACACCGGTACTAGTTATAATGTAAATAAGACCAATAATTAAATGTTACCGGCGCCCATGCATTGAGATCAATGCCAAAACCTCCCAATCGGGACATTGAAATTTCCTGTACATTTATAACATAGATATTTTCCAAATAAAATGGGGAAATTATGCGATGTAGATTGGATTTCACCATCCAGCCCCGATTCTAGTTCCCATGCCACGCCGGACATCACAATCCTCAAACCGTCTCGGCCTCTAGCGCTTACCCCGTCGGGTTACACCTCAAGGTCTTACAATCAAGGGTGCCTATCCAATCTAGATGAGTTCCAACTAAGGGACTTGTGTCCCCTATTGTCTACTCGCAATGTCCAAAGCAATAAACATGCATTATACTATGCATACCATCTAAATCCTCGTGCACAAGGAAATAGACATAAGACTTCCCATATAGATCAAGAACAAGTAAGGATTGTTAGATCCAAATAATCTGTTAAAGTGTTGAAAATACCAGTCCTATTTCAGAGGACTTTCAAGAAGATACACTTCAGAGGACGAAGACTTCAGAGGATGAAGACTTCAGAGGACAAACCTGCCTCTGAAGCACTTGTCCACTCAGAAAAGACATCAGAGATGGCTTCATCAGAGGCTCTGAAGACAACGTCAGAGCTCTGAAGACATTCTCTGGATGTTCGACGAGATGGCTTCATCAGAGGCTCTGAAGACAATGTCAGAGGCTCTGATGACATTCTGAAGATACTCTGAAGTTCAGAGAATGAACAGAAGAACAGATGACACGTCACTTAGTGATAAGATTTACTTTATAGAGTAGGTCACTATTCAGCATGCTCTTTCTCGTCATACAAGTACACTGCTTACTTTATGGTCCTATAAATAGGACCATCACCTTATTGTTCAAAGTGTGCTTAAGAAGTTATAAATCTGATATTATAAGTTGAATACTTTATTCTAAGAATATCTTGTTTATCTTTATCTGCTTTATGAACTGTGATATTTGAATCTCCTTTGATATTAAACTGCATTACTTCCGCTGTCATTACTCTTATTGTTTATATCATTGTTACGAGATTAGATCTGGGATCCAACAATTGGTATCAGAGCCTCTTTTGTTTCTAAAACAAAGAAAGATCATATCTGCATACTCGGATAGATTTACATCTCATTGATTCTAAAACTTTCAATATCTTTGCATGTTCATATAAACCCAGTTTATTCAAGAACATCATATGCTCTAGATTTGACAGTAAATCACAGTTCATTACTCAAAGCATCAGCACTTAAATTTTTTTATGGCAAACTCAAGCATAAGTGCCATGTATACAGCTGGGTCATTAACAAAACCTCCTACACTTTTAAGGGATGAATATCCCCAATGGAAAATAAGGATGGTAAATTTTCTAGAAGGTATGGACAGGGATCTTTTTAGATCTGTAAACATTGGACCTCACATTCCAATGGTGTTGGTACCAAGAGTTCCTGCAACAGCAGATACTGCCGAAATACCTGCATATTATGAAAAGAAAACCACAAACTTCACTGATGAAGAAAATAATATGATGGATAATGACTCAAAAGCTGTTAGATTACTCATAATGGCCATTCCCAATGATATCTTTCAAGAACTTGATTCTTGTAAAACTGCAAAAGAGATATGGGATCAGTTGTTAAATCAACTTGAAGGTGGCCTACAAACTCAGAAAAACAGAAGAAATCTATGCATCAATGAATATCATGATTTTCATGCTCTACCAGAAGAAAAGTTACACCAAACTTACTCAAGATTCAACATTCTAATAAACAAGTGTAGAAAGTTTGGAGTGATAAGAACAAAAGAGGAAAACAACGTTCTTTTTTTGAAAAGCTTGAATGAAGAATGGTCACAACTGTCCATGTCTATACAGGCTAATCAAGATCTTGAGTCATGGTCATTAACTGACATTTATGGTACTCTTGTTGCACATGAAAAAGAAGTTATGAAGCAAACATCAAAAACCTCCTTGGGTGGACCCCTTGCACTTGTTTCAAAACAAACATCAAAAGAAAACAACTGTGAAGAGTCACAAAAATGTTTGGAAACAAAAAGAAGATCCAAAAAGGTTTTGATAGCAGAAGAAACTCATACTGATTCAGACTCAGATGAAGATATAAAAGCCTTTGCCAAATCTCTTGCATTAATCACTCATCAGTTTAACAAGAAATTTGGTAAGAAGGTATTTGAAGGAAGGAGAGAGAATGAAGAAAGAAGAAATCCGGAGAGAAGATTTCAACAAGAACCCAGATTCACTCCATATAGTGATCAAAAGGGTGCAAACTTCAACCATGAAAATGCAACATCACAAACAAGACCACAACAACCATTTCAACCAAGGTATCCACAACCACAAAGATACTTCAAAACTCAAGAACAGAAGCCAGAGACAAGCACTACCACTCTTCCACCAAATCAAAATGATGGAAGATGCTTCAGATGTGGAAAATCAGGCCACTTCTCTGCAAACTGCAGAGGAAAACTTGTCAAAGATCAAGATTACTACAAGAACAAATACAAATACAATGTAAAAGAAAGAGTTCTTGTAGCAGAAATGGAAGACTGGCTATCTGACTCAACAAGTGATGGTGAGGAAGAGCCTACCAATCTCTGTGGTATGGCTTTTTCAGATGGAAATCAAACTGATGAAACATCCGAAGATAACTCTGAAAAGGTAAACTCTCTTTACACCTCTGACAGTGATCCTGAAAAAGATGCTTTTAAACTAATTAATGAACTTCAGGATCTAAAGCGAAAGTTTGTTGAAGAAAAAGAAAAGAGAGAGCAAGTAACAAAAGAGCTCATTTTTTACAAAAGAGAAGAATCTTCTGGAATCAGAAAAGAAAGAAATTTTTCTTGAAAAAACCAAACTTGAAGAAACCAACAAGCAAAAAGAAAAATCATTTTCGGAAGAAAGAAAAGAGATTGAAAAAGTTTTAAAAGGAAAAGAAGAAGAAGTAAAGAAATCTGAGTATGAAAGGCTCAATTCTTTTGCCTTAACCAAATTTTTTCAAAAAGAAAGAGAAATCTTACATCAATCTCTAGATAGACAAAATCTACAAATCAAAAGCTATGTCAATGCACAAAGTGTTTTCGATAAAATAAAAACTCAAATGGACTCTCAAGGGCTAGGATTCAATGAGTTGAATTCATTTAATGGATTGGAGAAAACTTCACTTTCTTCCACTTTCTGTATAGGAAAGGTCCAAAGCTCTGAACATCCATCTCTGAATAATTTCAAAAGAATGAAAACATCAGAGGGATCAAAAGCAAGAGCTTTAAATTTCAAAAATACAAAGTACTCTGAAGTAAAAGAAATGAAAGAATCTGTGTTACAGATAAAAGAAGAAACTTCAGAGGTACACTTTACAAAACCTCAGAGCTATGATTCCAAAGAAATTTTCAGGTTTGATGCTTTCATCTCAAGAGAATCAGAGACATTTGAACCAAGTACCTCTGATACAAGTACTTCTAAAAATGAATCTCAGAGTTTACTTAATCCGAATGTCCCTCTGTATTCACCAAAGTCAGATGAAAACATCAGAACTACGTTTAAAGATGATGTTCAAAAGATTTGTGAAGAAAATATCATGGAGGACTTGAAAAGAAAAGAAAGCATGAAACGGATCATCAAAGTCTCTAGATCAAAAGTAATAAAAAAACCAATAGAGATAGATATCTCTATTAAATCTAAGAGAGACTTTCTTGACTCTGATTCAGAATCTGATTTAGAGATTGATGAACAGATTTTTTGTAAACCAGGGAATGTAATTCACAAAACAATAGAAACTGTTGGCTCTGGTATTTTGAATGTTCCAATTTCAGTATTGAAAACCAAAACCAGAATACCAATTAATCCTGATTTTGAAAATATGTGTTTACAAGCAAAAACATCTCTGGAACTTGAAAAAGAGCTGCAAGAAAAGGCAAAGAATAAAACAAACACTTCTGGTTCTTACA
This sequence comes from Arctium lappa, assembly GCA_023525745.1. Lineage (NCBI taxonomy): Eukaryota > Viridiplantae > Streptophyta > Magnoliopsida > Asterales > Asteraceae > Arctium > Arctium lappa. The sequence goes on along the minus strand of CM042051.1, from coordinate 71,257,131 downwards.
CCTATAAAACAATAAAATTCTCTCCTGAACAAAAAGGCAAATGGATAAAAGTTAACCATGTTGATCCTGTCTGTGCAGTAAGCAGCAAAGAAAAGAAGATGTTTTTGAACAAGAAAAAGCAACTTGAAAAGAAGACTGCCTTTCAAACAAAAGAAGTAGTTAGGGATAAATGTAATATTCCTAGTGCTAGTTTCAGAAGAAGTCAAAATGTAACAAATGTTTTTAATGAAAAGAAAAACTTTGCTTCTAGTTCTTCTTGTTCTATTAATTGTAACTGCATTTATCTCTTGATGAAACTGAAGAATCATTTTAAAGGATCACACTGCCTTTTGAATAAATCTCTGGAAAATATCTCAGAGACAAAATCTCAAAAGAAGACAAGAAAAGGCAAGACATCAAATGATGAGATGCCAAAGAGTAAAACAATTCCACCAAAGTCTAACAAAAAAGGACCCATAATGAGGTGGGTACCTAAGAAACAATAATCTGTCTTGCAGAAACAGTCAATGCCAATCTGGTACCTAGATTCTGGATGTTCAAGGCATATGACTGGAAATAAAGAACTGCTATCCTCATTCAAAGCAAAATCCGGAGGAGCAGTTACTTTTGGAGACAACAAGCAAGGACAGATTAAAGGATATGGTGAAATATCAAGAGGAAATGTTTCAGTATCAAAAGTTGCTTATGTGGATGGATTAAAACACAATCTGATAAGCATAAGTCAACTTTTTGATCATGGTTTCAATGTGAAATTTCAAAGAAAATATTGTTCACTTCTTCACTCAGAATCAGGTCAAGAAATGCTAAGAGCAGACAGAAGAGGTAACCTCTACAGAATGAACTTTACCAAAATCACAGACACTAATTCAGAGAAACTTTGTCTTGTATCTCTGAATAGTGAGGAAATCTGGCTCTGGCATAAAAAGCTTTCACATCTAAACTTTTCCTCACTTGATAAGTTAGTTAAACTTAATTTGGTTAAGGGATTACCATCTCTAAAGTTTAACAAAGATCATCTTTGTTCTGCTTGTGAGATGGGTAAAATGAAAAGATCTTCCCATAAAACCAAAAGTGAAAACAACTATCCTAGACCTCTGCACATGCTTCATGTGGACCTCTGTGGTCCTATCTCTGTACAGAGTCTAGCAGGTAAGAAATACATTCTGGTTCTAATTGATGAATTTTCCAGATATACATGGATAGAATTCATTAGAGCTAAATCTGATGTACCTGAAATATTAATAAGATTGTTGAAAAGATTACAGGTTCTATTCAGCAGCAAAGTTCAGAAACTAAGAAGTGATAATGGAACAGAATTCAGAAATGCCAAAATCAATTCTTATCTATCAGAAGAAGGCATTACCCCTAACTTCTCAGCAGCAAGAACTCCTCAACAAAATGGAGTAGTTGAAAGGAAAAACAGAACACTGGTTGAAGCTGCCAGAACAATGCTTGCTGAATCTAATCTTTCAACAAATCTTTGGGCAGAAGCAATAGCAACAGCCTGCTTCACTCAGAATAGAGCTACAATTGTGAAAAGATTTCAGAAAACATCTTATGAACTCATTCACAATAGAAAACCTAATATTAAATATTTTCATGTTTTTGGATGCAGGTGCTATATTCTGAAAGATAGAGAATATCTTGGAAAGTTTGACAAGAAAGCTGATGAGGGCAAATTCATTGGATATTCATTAGCCTCAAAAGCTTTCAGAGTGTTCAATCTTAGAACCAGGACTATTCAAGAGAGCATCAATATCACTTTTGATGACAATAAAAGCTCTGAACAACAAGAAAGTTCATCACAAATATTTGAATCATCAAGGGAATCTGAATTAAACAAAATATTTGAAGATTTCTTTGATGATGAAAATATCTCTGAAGTTATCTTCAGAGAAAGACAGGGAGAGAATTCAGAAGAACCTCAAGAAACAGGTACAACCCTATCAGGTCCCTCTGAACTAACACCTTCTGTCTCACCAAATGCAGATCAGCAAAGTGAATCAGAAGATGATCACGAAGTATCTGAAGCAACTCCAGAACCAAATGATGAAAAAGAATATACATCTCTGGAACAAAACTCAGAGCCTCTGAACAGTACAACAGAGGCATCACCATCAGAGCCTCTGAACAGTACAACAGAGGCATCACCAGATTTCAGAACCTCTGAATCTCAAACTGCACAAATTATTGCTCCAATCACCAGATGGACAAAAGATCATCCAATTGATCAGATCATTGGATCCTCATCCGAAGGAGTTAAAACAAGATCTGCCACCATCAATGAATGCTTCTATGTAAACTTTTTGAGCATTATTGAACCAAAGAAGGTAAAAGAAGCTCTTGAAGATCCTCATTGGATTTTTGCAATGCAGGATGAGCTTCAGGAGTTTGTAAGAAACAAAGTCTGGACCCTAGTTCCCCTTCCTAAAGGAAAATTTGCAATTGGAACAAAATGGGTTTTCAGAAACAAAAAGGATGAGGATGGCATAATAATCAGAAACAAAGCCCGGTTGGTTGCAAAAGGATATTGCCAGGAAGAAGGCATTGATTATGATGAAACCTTTGCACCTGTAGCTAGGCTAGAAGCAATCAGAATCTTCTTAGCCTATGCTGCACACAAAGGATTCAAAGTTTATCAAATGGATGTTAAATCTGCATTTCTTCATGGTAAATTAAATGAAGAAGTCTATGTCCAACAACCACCTTGATTTGAAAGTACAGAGTATCCTAATCATGTGTATTATTTGGATAAAGCTCTGTATGGACTCAAACAAGCCCCAAGAGCTTGGTATGAGACTCTGTCCACTTTTCTGATTAACAATGGATTTGAAAAGGGCACAATTGATACTACCTTATTCATCAAAAGGTACAAGAATGAGATGCTTTTAGTACAAATTTATGTTGATGACATTATATTTGGCTCTACCAATCAAAAGTATTGTGACAAGTTCTCAGAGTTGATGAAGAGTGAATTTGAGATGAGCCTCATGGGAGAATTAACTTTCTTTCTAGGCTTACAAGTAAAACAAATTTCAGAAGGTACATTCATAAGTCAATCTAAGTATGTCTCTGAAATTTTGCAAAAATACAAACTCAATGATTCAACTTCAATGAGAACACCTTTATCCACCGGAGTCAAACTTGACTCTGATCCATCAGGAGAGAATGTGGATATAAAAACCTACAGAGGAATGATAGGTTCACTATTATACTTAACTGCAAGTAGGCCTGACATAATGTTTGCAACATGCCTTTGTGCTAGATATCAAGCAAATCCAAAGGTATCTCATTTAACTGCTGTGAAAAGAATTTTCAGATACCTCAGAGGGACACAAACATTAGGCCTCTGGTATCCAAAACTCTCAAATTTTGATCTAACAGCTTACACTGATGCAGATCATGCCGGATGTAAGCTTGACAGAAAGAGTACCTCTGGATGTTGTCAGTTATTGGGCAATAAGCTGGTAAGTTGGTCATCCAAGAAACAAAACTGTGTTTCCACTTCAACTGCAGAGGCAGAATATGTTGCTGCTGCTAGTTGTTGCTCACAAGTATTATGGATGAGAACTCAGCTCAGAGATTATGGCCAACAATTTGACAGAATTCCAATTCTCTGCGATTCAAAAAGTGCCATAGCCATCTCTGCCAATCCAGTACAGCACTCCAAAACCAAGCACATCGATGTAAGGTACCACTTTCTGAAAGATCATGTTGAAAAAGGAACAATAGAGATGTATTTTGTACCAACTGAACTTCAACTTGCTGATATTTTCACAAAAGCTTTAGATGAACGAAGGTTCAATTTTTTAATTAGCAAGTTGGGAATGTTGAATATGTCTACCTAACAAAAGAGCAGAGTCTCTGATCCTTTTATCAGAGCCTCTAAACTTTCAAAAAATGGTTAAACTTACTCTCATGAATCACCAAGCATGTGTCAAGGGGGAGACAACGACCCTTTCATCTTTCAAGGGGGAGAAATGATCTTATCTCTGATGTTTATATCAGAGCCTCTGATCTTGTCTCTGATGTTTATATCAGAGCCTTTGATCTTGTCTCTGATGTTTATATCAGAGCCTCTGATCTTATCTCTGATGTTTATATCAGAGCCTCTGATCTTGTCTCTGATGTTTATATCAGAGCCTCTGATCTTGTCTCTGATGTTTATATCAGAGCCTCTGATCTTATCTCTGATGTTTATATCAGAGCCTCTGATCTTGTCTCTGATGTTTATATCAGAGCCTCTGATCTTATCTCTGATGTTTATATCAGAGCCTCTGATCTTGTCTCTGATGTTTATATCAGAGCCTCTGATCTTATCTCTGATGTTTATATCAGAGCCTCTGATCTTGTCTCTGATATTTATATGAGCCTTTTGATCTTGTCTCTGATGTTTATATCAGAGCCTCTGATCCTATCTCTGATGTTTATATCAGAGCCTTTGATCTTGTCTCTGATGATTTTATCAGAACCCAGATCTGGTCTCATTAAACAAATCCTCAAGGATTTTTTTTAAATCTTTTTGGATAACCACTCGTTTCTTTTCTGACGGTTTACTGACACAAAGCGGTTCTCCCCTACACGCCTAAACGTGTCACCCATCAATTCGGGGATGATGGAACGTCCTTTCTGCAATTAAGACTCTCATTCGCCGCTTCAATAACCTGTCCTTCTACCTTCCTTTTGTAGCTATAAAATATCCTTGTTCACTTCCCATTATTTTTTACGCTCTCAAAATCCAAAAGCCGATTCTCTCTTTCTAAGCCTTCATCTTTCTCAACCTGCAACAATGGCGGCTCATTCCCAAACTTCAGATAACTCAAGCAAACTTGTTCCAAGCTTGAATTTGGTACAGTTCGACGTTCCAGTCAAAGGAAACAACTACTTTCTGGACGTAACCCCATCAAAATATGATGAACAGTTTCGCCCAATCCTCGACTTTTTCACCAACTGCGAACTCAATGATGTTCTAACCAAACATGCGTCAGACATTCCCCTTCGCTTTGTCCAACAATGGTGGTATTCAAGTGAATACGACGATGAAAAGGAAGGACTGGTTGGGCACATTAACCTAGGTGAACAAAGCTTAAGCATAAGGATAACCCCACAAACCCTAACTCGCCGATTCAACCTCCTCACCACAACTGATCTTCAAATAGAAACCTTTGAGAAACCTCCAACTCAAGAAGTTCTTATTCAGTTCCTCCAACACCTAGGCTACAACAAAGAAATAACACGCCTCAGTCAATTCAGACGTCAGTACCTACCTCCCAAATGGAACTTTATGTTCAGTGTTCTCAACCGAACAATAACTTGCAAAATTGGAAGCCAGGATCAGACTCATCCAGCGATAATAGCCATAATGTATGCTCTCTTTTTCAACAGAAGCATCAATATGGCCCACATTCTTTTCTGTGAGATGCTGACAGCTGTGGACAAGAAGAACAAGGACTTGGCCAAAGGCAAACAACCAATATCGGTACTGTTTCCACGATTCATCTCAGTGGTCATTCAACGAGCAATGGAGAAATTCTCCATCACTGAGGAGGGCCCAATGACACCTCTGTTTATGATGAACTCATTCAAAGCCACAGAGGTTCCTCCGTATCCACATGACCGACGTTTCCCACACACAATGATTGAAATCATTCCTGCTGACTCTCCTACCCATCTCCTACTTAGTCGTGTTGCCCAATCATCAGAACCGATGATGGGATCCCCAACACATTTAGGTTCTGAGCCTGAGCATGAATCAGAGAGTGATATCTCTGATACTGCTCAAAACATTAACAGAGCAGAACCAGAGGGTGGCTCTGAGAGAGTGAGGAAGAGAAAACATGAGAACCCTCCCTCTGACGAAGAGAATAACTCTGTCAGAGCAGAGGAAGGTGAGCACGAGAGATTTCCAGAGGGTGAGTTTCTAAACCTAGAATCTGAGGGCGGTGAGGTAGAAAAAGATGTCTCTGATGACACAAATGAGAGAATCCAAAGCCCAAATCCCAGTGCAAACAAATTTACTGTCCAAGATGGTCCAGCATCAATGGACATTGAAACAGAGGTGCACACCTCGAACCCTTCCCATCCTACCCGCTCAGAGGCATTTGCTTCTGCCTCTGACGCATGCACCAAAGGGGAAACCTCTGATACGGCTAAGTCCTCCCAAAAGGACTTGGACCAAGATAAAAATACTCACTTACCCCAGAGTATGTCACCTCCACCCACACATGATGCCTTTGTGGCTCAAAATAAGTTGGACCGTCCCATAGAACGTAAGGATTGCCTGTCAGAAAAAGAATGGCACGACCTTATTGCACAAGGAATCCTTAGCCTGGACAGCAAGGTTTCAAAACACATTCGTTTCTCATCATCAGATTCTGACTCTGATGATCAGAGACCAATCGGAACCATTATAGGGAGATCCTTGAAAAAGGGTCCCCAAGGATTAATGGGAAGTCCTTCCGGAGACAACATCAAACCACCTCCGACAGAAGGCCCCTCTGAACTCGAGGGAAACTTAGAATCATGTGTTGATCCTAAGGTTACCCACTCTGATTACGTTACCAAAGAGGAGTTCAAAATCTTTGGTGATGAAATCAGAGAATCTCTGAAGGAGATAAAACTTCAAATGAAGAAGACCTCAGAGGCCTCTGCCTCTAACTCTGAAGTTGAAAAGCTCACTTCAGAGGTCTCTGAGCTGCGAAAGACGGTTCTCACTCAGAACGACAAACTGGATACTCTGGAAAGCCTGGTCATAAAAAATGACTCAGTTTTGTCTAGAGAAATTCAAAACTCCAAAACAGAGCTCCTCAAGGCGATTCCTCCTACCTCTGCCCCCACTCCAACAAATGCAGACTTTTCTCAATTCAAAGAGGAAGTCTTGCGTTCTTTGGCAGAGGTAATTGCAAAGATCTCTACCTCCTCTGCTGCTGCTCCTGCTACAACAGAATTCATTACAAAGGCTGACCTGACCAACTTTTCAAAGAAGATCACCAGCAATGTTCTGAATATCTCCAGCAAGTTCGTCTCCAAGACCACTCAGCAGAACAAAAAGATTGAAGACCTTCTGAAGAATGTCAAATCTTCAGAGGGAGTATTAAAGAGAAAGGTACCAGAGGTCGCATGCTCTGAGGAAGCACGGAAGAAGGCAAGGTATGAAGATTCTGATGACGCAGATGACCAACCTCAGGGATCATCCGATCTTCATAAGGGGGAGAAAACTCCTACACCAAAACCTGTTGAAACACAAAAGGAGTCCACTCCCTCTGAAACAAACCAAAGCAAGGAGAAAGGAATAGAAAGACGCTCAACCTCCACCTCTGCTGAAGATCTTCAGGCAACTTTAAAATCGCCAGTACCAGTCATCTTTCTAGCACCATCCACATCGAATGCTCCAATAATAGCTGCAACTCCAGAAACTATTGGAGCTCTGGAAGAAGATGAAGAGCAGCTGGTAGACTTCTCTACATCAGAAGATGCATTCTCATCACCAGAAAGACCAACTTATGTGATGAGAGATGCTTACGAATCATAATCTGAACAAGAAGAAAAATCAGAATATAAAAAAGAAGAAAAATCAGATTCTGAAAAAGAGGTTGAAGAAGAAGTTGAAGTAGTGGATGTCGAAGAGTATGTCTTCAAGAATGCTCAACCACATCATACTTCAACAACGTCAGAGCTGAGGGAATCACCAGAGATAGATGGCTACATCTCTGAACCCTCAAAAGAAGATCCTCCACAGATGAAGGAACCAGAAACCATGGTTGTTGATGAACAGGCTCCTTCAAAGAATCCTGTTCAGAAAGCAAGCATCGGTCTTCCAGCAAAAGTGTTCAATAAACCTCCCACATTCCTCGAATCAAATCCAGAAGCTTCCATAGAAGATCACTTCAGATACATTTACTGTGAGTTCAACATGGCAGATACACTGGTCATTCCTCTGAATCCAAGAATCAGAGAGGACATGCTAGACTATGAGCGAAGATTTATCAGAGATAAAACAAAACCAAGAGCACAGGTCCTCTCTGATGATCCAATCATCAAAATCAACAAAATCTCAGAAAAGACCTTTGCTTACAACAAGATAATCTATAGGAATTATGTGGTAACTCGATCTGATCAGAAGATTTACGAGTTCAATGACAATGATCTCGTAAATCTAAATCCATATGATTTACCACATTTATATGCCTATTGCTCTGCCAGGTATGATCATGGAAGAAGGGAAATCAGGATGGGCATGTTTGAAGTCCGACGGGCAATGGAGGCCTATGTCAAACACCGAGCAAAACGTGACTTTCAAATTGCTCTGAACCTAGGGGAAGAAAAGCTGGAAGTAACTGAACCTGTGGAGTCATTCGACAAACTTAAAGAACAAAAGACTGGATCAATCGTAGCAGAACCTCTGGGTTTCGTCTTCAGAATAAATCAAGAAAAGAAGATCTTTCTAGCTTCAGAAGTGTCGAAGTACTCTGATGAAACCTTGAGAGGTATAAAGAAATTGATCCATGCAAAGGAAGAAAGGCACAGAGCAGATTTACTGGCAAAGCTTGACTTAGAGATCGACTCGATGATCAGCTTCAGAGCTCTGATCATGAAATTCCATGGAATCTGTTCAAGTGACAAATAGTAGTCTGTTTCTTTATTTCTTTTATTATTACTTTCTTTGTATTAAACTTCCAAATGTTTAAGAAGTAATACTTAAGAGGATAATTTTTCTCCTCTATGCTTTCTAGTGTAAAATTCAATTCTCTGTTATGATTTTGTATCTTCTATTTTCGACACTTAGGGGGAGATTGTTAGATCCAAATAATCTGTTAAAGTGTTGAAAATACCAGTCCTATTTCAGAGGACTTTCAAGAAGATACACTTCAGAGGACGAAGACTTCAGAGGATGAAGACTTCAGAGGATGAAGACTTCAGAGGACAAACCTGCCTCTGAAGCACTTGTCCACTCAGAAAAGACATCAGAGATGGCTTCATCAGAGGCTCTGAAGACAACGTCAGAGCTCTGAAGACATTCTCTGGATGTTCGACGAGATGGCTTCATCAGAGGCTCTGAAGACAATGTCAGAGGCTCTGATGACATTCTGAAGATACTCTGAAGTTCAGAGAATGAACAGAAGAACAGATGACACGTCACTTAGTGATAAGATTTACTTTCTAGAGTAGGTCACTATTCAGCATGCTCTTTCTCGTCATACAAGTACACTGCTTACTTTATGGTCCTATAAATAGGACCATCACCTTATTGTTCAAAGTGTGCTTAAGAAGTTATAAATCTGATATTATAAGTTGAATACTTTATTCTAAGAATATCTTGTTTATCTTTATCTGCTTTATGAACTGTGATATTTGAATCTCCTTTGATATTAAACTGCATTACTTCCGCTGTCATTACTCTTATTGTTTATATCATTGTTACGAGATTAGATCTGGGATCCAACAAGGATAACACATTTCATGCAAGCATATTGTCGATAAATAACGCCATCATACTTGGTACATAATCCTCATAAATAACTAAAGTGCATTTAGCCACATATAAAAAGTCCCCAAATAATAATTTGAGTCCAACTGCTGATAGAAATCTATGCCTTTGAATTTAACCCTTGAAAGTGTAATCATTTATTCTAAACCATATTTCATCCATTAACTTACGTAAATGATTCCTCACAAGATGTTTGGGCCCTCACACTCACTTCAAGATTATTCAACTCATATCATACAAAACCCTAGATTTTTGGGTTACCATTCAACACCACATAAATCACAAATGAACAAGTAATGGAGCACGTATAAGTGTTTATAAGTAAGAAAGCATACCTAGAGGTAAGATGAACAAACCCAAGAAATGAGGAATGAATGGGATTGAGACTTCCACCCTTTGATCTTCAAAGAGTAAACCCCTATGAACTTAGAACCCTAAGAATCACCAACCATTAATGATTTACCCACCTAACAATTAATGAAGAGAGAAAGGGAAGAGTGTGTATGAAAATACATTTAATGATCTAAACCCCAAAAATGGCATTAAATGAGAATTTGGTCGTCTGGACACCGAGCGCGATAGTGCCCACGCGATAGTGCCCTTGGCACAATCGCGGGCACAGTCGCAGGAATTGTACCGTGACCACCCCCACTCTCGCGACCTTGACCTCGCGATTGTGACCATGGCACTGTCGCCGGTCATAATCGCTCCATATGTACCGTAGCCTCGAACCCCCTCGCAACATTGCCCATGCAATAGTCACATTGTCACTATCGCGGGCACAGTCGCCGATCCCCCTTCCAGCTGCTGAAACCCGACGATTCGACCCCATTTCACCCAGATCCAAAAACTATGAAGAAGAACTCTTAAACATAAACTTATAGCAATTATTTTACAAAGAGGTCCAAAGATTCGGCGTGTTACATTTGTCTAGTTTTAATAGCCCGTCGTGGAGTTTTGAGTACAATGGCGGTTATTGTGCATCATTTGAGAATTACATGTTTTGAGTGTGTTGGTCATTCAATTGGAGTCGTGTATTGTTATAGACTCTAATGTAATGGATCCATAGGCATATGAGTCGGTATTTAATATTTTAAAAAGGGCTATTGTTTCATGTTGGGACCAAGATTAGTTATAGGGTCATCGAGGGCCTCATGGTGCCATTGACCCCGTGATGTAATTTATGAGTCTGTTTTTATGGGATGGTCATTTCCCATTTTTAGCAAGTTGAGACTTGGACCCTAGGGTGGCAACTTGGTATGGTTATGTGTGTTATTCCCAATATTCAAGTTCTAATTGATCACAAACAAACAAGATGAGAATTCGAAATCACATGTCATTGATTAAATCCCAATCAATTACAAACTCTCTCTTTCTCTCTCTACTTTCTCACTCTAGAATGATTTACAATTGCCTCTTCTCAAATATGCTCTCTCTCTAAAATATGATTTCTCTACAAATGACATACACCTTACTTACATACAAAGGAAACAAGGTATTTATACCTCCAACAATTACAAAGAAACAAAACACAATTACATTGACTTTGACTTTATTAACAAAAGACTTTGACTTTAAGTGACAGTTGACTTTTTCAGCTTTGACTTCTTGATCTTTTGTCTTCAATCTTAATGATCTTGAATCCAACATATTTATGCTCTAACAATTATGCTCTAACAATCTCCCCCTTTGGATCAAGATCATTACTAAAAGATTTAGCAATGCGATCTTCTTTCTTTAAGTTCTCCCTTTGAAAAATCTTTATCTCCTCTTGTAATCTCCCCTTTGATACAAACATGATATACAAACTCCCCCATAACACGATGAAATTCTTCTTTGACAAGCTTTGTCTTCAAAAACATTCAACAATCTTCCCAACGTCTGATCTTCAAAAAATAATAACAATCTCCCCCAAGATTATAAGCAAACCTCTTTCAGACATATTCCTCATCAAGTTGCCCCCTCTCAACTCGAGACTCAAGGCTTTATGTTTTTCAATCCAGATAACTTAACTTCACTCAGTTGTCCAAACCATTTTGTCCGAAACCATAGTCGTACCAGATTTTCTTCGCTTTATCCACATACATGGACTCGTGGCTTTAAAACGAGACAAATTATAGGTCTCACACACAACTTCACTTTCTTAAAAGAACAATTTTTACCGAAATTAACGCCACAACAACATGCATCCTTTATAGAGCACAAATTATTTATAACCATTCAAATCGCCAGATTAGCACAAGGTCAACCTTGAATATCCCAGTAAACTTACAATTATGAGTTTCTTCATCGAATATCATGCATTTCTAAGATCTCTTCTCCCAATACGACATACATCTTACGCAGATAGCACCTTCTTTTCCGAATCACACTGACTACAACCCATCAATGTTAATCAATTCATACACTTCCACTGCATTATCCTCTACACTTATACATAGCTAATAATAGGAAACCTCCCCAATCCTTCACTTGAAGCATCCATCACTCCAAACTGAACTAATCCTGAAGACACACATTCACATTCTCACTACATCCAACAATCGTCCACCCATATATGAATAAACTCAAGTTTCACTCGCTCAACAAGAAGGAATGACCATGCTCAAACAAAACCATTCTCGCTAACTTAACACTGAACGACAAGTTCACTTGGAATATCATGCATTTCTAAGATCTCTTCTCCCAATACGACATACATCTTACGTAGATAGCACCTTCTTTTCCGAATCACACTGACTACAACCCATCAATGTTAATCAATTCATACACTTCCACTGCATTATCCTCTACACTTATACATAGCTAATAATAGGAAACCTCCCCAATCCTTCACTTGAAGCATCCATCACTCCAAACTGAACTAATCCTGAAGACACACATTCACATTCTCACTACATCCAACAATCGTCCACCCATATATGAATAAACTCAAGTTTCACTCGCTCAACAAGAAGGAATGACCATGCTCAAACAAAACCATTCTCGCTACCTTAACACTGAACGACAAGTTCACTTGGAATATCATGCATTTCTAAGATCTCTTCTCCCAATACGACATACATCTTACGCAGATACCACCTTCTTTTCCGAATCACACTAACTACAACCCATCAGTGTTAATCAATTCATACACTTCCACCGCATTATCACTCTACACTTATACATAGCTAATAATAGGAAACCTCCCCAATCCTTCACTTGAAGCATCCATCACTCCAAACTGAACTAATCCTGAAGACACACATTCACATTCTCACTGCATCCAACAATCGTCCACCCATATATGAATAAACTCAAGTTTCACTCGCTCAACAAGAAGGAATGACCATGCTCAAACAAAACCATTCTCGCTAACTTAACACTGAACGACAAGTTCACTTGGAACGTTTCCCACAATAATACCATGTCTAAACCAACGGTCCTTCATTCCGAGCACTACATTCAATTACCCTTTCAATTTTTTCTCGAAAACATAAACATGCTTCCAAGGAACGGCTCACTAATAGGTGCACGCTTCCGACCAATCACACGAGATAGTTTTCCTCGACCCATGCACCATAACTTACATACAAATCCCCTGATCATATTCTCACTAGGAGTTCAGGTACCCGAAAGTGACAACCTATAATCAATGCTTCACACTTTTCTGGGTCACTTGACAAACTTCCTACTCCGTCCACTTGTTTCAACATACCATCTTCACTTCCTCAAGCTAACACATAACATTGCTCACTCCATTTTCAACCAATTCAAATGTGTTGGAAGCACATTTACATTACTGTGCAACCGGTTTCACCACAAATCTCACTCAAGAATTGAATCTGAACATTCCAAAATAACACCCAAGGCTCGAATCCACCAGACATTTCTCATTCGCCAAAACAGGGTTAGCCTATTCATGAGAATTCCTTTACACACAAGGAATAATTCAACATTCCCACTAATCTCGAATCTACTACAGAACATCATAACCAGCCCATTCAACATCTTCATCAATATATCAAAGGTGCAAGATAAACTCGCCAATCAACTCATCGCGACCAAAGCGCACATGGTTCCTCTTTAAGGCAGCCACCAACTTCCACTTCACCCCCTTCATTTTGAAGATAACAATACCATACACCACCCTAAAATCCATACATCTCGACAACATACTTAATCATTTTTCATAACTCAACAGAAGTCTCCGAACAAAGATTTCCACCCACACTTATTCTTTATCAACAACACAAGGCCACCACTTTACCTCATAGTAACTCCTCACCACATCAATGACTTGCACAACTACTTTGACATAAAATGTCACTAGCTAACCACACAACCACTATCCCACAACATCACAATACAACCAAAAGCTTCATAATCACTTAGTACACATAACAGATATTGCCTTTTGCATATCAACCATAAAAATAAGGTTATCTCACGAGTTTGTCTTTCTCGAATATGGATGAACCACAAAATCATGATCATCTAATCCAATCGAATAAGTTTTCATTCCTTGACATCTCATCACGATCTAGTAGAAACCAGTTCAGATAGTCTTTAAGATATGGCGCACTACTTCACAGGCCATTATACTCAAAGCGCACCCACTTCAGTTATGCTAAGTACTTCATTCCTAAGCAAAGCATCAGTACCTAAAGGAAACCATTTATCGAACTGGCAATCTTCCGCTTTCAAAACGCCCACACAAGGTGGTCCAGCGTCATGCCAGGTACACCTTTCCCCGAATGACCTCTTATACCCTTGTATAAACTCAACAAATAACCACACCATAATTACTTCTTCCAAAGCACCATAACTAACTTGCTGCCCCACAGTCCTCCATGATGAAGACACTAGACTTACTTAATACATAGTCTAATTACAAGGTCGCCTAAACTTTGGCTCCACATCGATACCATATCCTCATAATACCACAACTCTACTTATTAACAAGCTACTTTTAGAAGTATCTATACGACTTCGAATTTCCACTCACCGGCAAGGAGACAACCACATCTCAAGTTACCGAACCAGAGTATAAGCTACCATAATACAAACAATAATAAAGTCCATTCCTGGCACTTCCGCTATTCACCCCTCTTTCTTAAAAGGAACACCACGGTAACGAATCGACCATCAACGGCTCGACCGACACATTTCCACTCTCAGAACCTTTCCTCATCCTTAATTGCAATGTTTCCTCATGACCTAGAAAGTTCATAGACTTCATGCATGACAACACATTAATTTTAAATCATTTGACACATTGAACAATTCAGTAAGTACCACAGTACGATACAAGCTTGAGTATACGCGACACTACACCACCATAGTTGAATGGACATGCACAACGATCTCGAGGAGCGTTCACACTCAACCCCACGATAAAATAAACTTTGTCCAACCTAAAATAGATGATGGCACAAATGAAAATATTTTCGATGAAACTTTACTCATGTGATTTATAGAAATATGGCTCAAATTACTTATATTGAGCGAGTCAGTCGGCTCTCACCCTCATTGGCATGACAACAACATGTTCGTACAAATCTCACTTATAAAACCATGCGATCAAATGTTTCTATGATTTCCACAACAATGGTTAACTCATTTAAAAAATGAGTGAAATAATCCTCCAACTACCAAGTTCAGAATTTATCATCACACAACGCAATGAACTTGTCTTTTCGATCCAAACACACCTTTTCACGTGTCAACTCATTTTCAAAACGAAAACTCACAAGGGGTGCGCACACACATACACGCACATATTTTGACATGAAGGACTCATGTGCTCGTTCGAAAACAATGCATGATACTCATTGTCTATTGAATGTTATTCACTCTAGCAAGGTCAACCGTTTGCACTCACAACATTTTATCACGGACTCCCTACTTCCGACCAACCAGTCAGTTTCTTCACATATGTAACAACCTTCGGCACCAGTGCCTCCCAACCTACTTGTATGTCCATCTACACAGTTACCACCGCGACTAATGATTTGCAAATCATGCGTCCTCACTTTGACCTTAATAGGCTAACCAATAGTAGCCCCTTTCTATCCTATCCTTACCCCATATTATCAATTCACACTGCTATCAATTCTCAACCATCCTTGCCACCCTTCCATTAACTAAAGAGTCAAAAGGTTCATTTATATAACTCGATTATCGACATAACAAACTACCATAATGGAGACTCACTAGAAACTAGGAGCTCACCTCCAATCGGTTATTTTCCCTCCTTTTGGACCCAAGAAGTTCTACTTCTAGTCGGCTCATTAACATTCTGAACGATGCTCCTTCTAGGTGTTTACATTACCTCGCAAACGATCTGTGACATCCGGCAACCAGAACTTACATGTTAGCGCCCAAACAGTATAATACATGTCTTAACATGTAGGAACACCCTAATATGACCTGATTATGTAGGCAAGGGTTTTAGTTTTCCAAAATTCCCGGCAGTGCGCTTAGAATATCCAGTTACCGCACATAACGGTATACGTTGTCTTATAAAATGTCAATCCGATAAAATTAACATTTTATTATATCATAATAATAATAAGTGGGATAAAAATAAAATTTACTTAATCAAAGATAAATTCTAACCTCTAATCAAATCAAACCATAATAATAAAATTTAAAAAAAAACTCTAGAAACTAAGTGAGAATAAAGCCTTTTTAATCAAGTTTTCTTTATAAAACCTACCTACTCAAAATATTAATTAGTATTTATTTTGTTTAAGAAAAATTAAAAAAAGATAAAAAAAAAAAAAAGGCCAAAATTCGGCCACCTACCTCTCTCTTCCCCATATAATCATCCTATCACCTCTATTTGTAAGTTGACTTCTGCATTTTTTTTCAAGAAAACTCATTCATTTCCTCTCTCTCATTCAAACTATCCTCTCCTCTTCTCTCTTCTTTTCTTGACCAAATTCCAGCCCTAAACCTCCTCCAAATCAGATTTTTGAAGATCAAAACAACTCGTCATCAAGGTAACATTCTACTCTTGTATTTCATAAATCTTACCATTAAATCTTCATAAAAATCAAGGTTTCATCATTTTCCCCTCATTTTTCTTCATCTTCTTGAAGGTTTTCTGGAATTTAGGGTTTTGTAAAGTCCCTAAATGGTAGGTTATACACCAATGACATGTTAAATGTCAAGCAATGGTGATAACCCATGATCCATAACTCTAAAACTCAAGAAAATGAAGTTTGGATAACATGCATGTCCATTTTTCTTACAATCTAAGATATTAGAGTCCATACATGTGTTTCGAAAAGTGAAAGGATGATTTTTACTAAAACTTATGTTAAAATGGAAGATAAAAACGTTTTCAACCAAGAAACCCCAATTTATGGGTCAAAAAGTGTTAAAATGTTCATAAAATTAAGTTATTTCATTTTTAGTTTCTGTTAGATTTATTGCATGTTAGTATTTCGGGTATAATTTGAAACATATTGACTCAAATGCTATGAATCTTCTTTTGGAATTTAATATAATGAAATACCAATCAAACCCCACTGGAATCACTCAAAAATATTGAGTTTTGACCTCTCAACCTGACCTCTAAAGTTTGTGATGCAAACAGAATCCGGCTGGACAAAAACTTTCAATCAATCAACCATAACCATCATTTATATCCATAAAAACTAATGATTCCTTTTCTGGAAGTAACTTTAATGAGTTGGGAATCAAATAAAATTTGTTTTACTCGAAAATATGATGATTTGGGTACTCAACCATCATTAAAAAGTTGAGTGTGCAAAAAGTAACTTTCTGCCAGATTGGAACACTTGACTTAAAATGGACATAACTCACTCAATATTGATCCAAATGAGATGAGTCTTTTTCTGGAAGTTTAATCTTTGAGTTAGGAACAAAACCCAATTTGAATCACCTGAAAATACTAAGTTTTGACCCTTCAAATTGTCGAGACAAACAGAATGTGTAATCTGCATGGACCTCTGTGACCAATAAACTTTAAGAAAATTATTACCCTATCTAGACTTATCCAAAAATGTTGTAAATTGTGCCAAAAGTTCCATAATACATTAAAATAAGTCATATAAAAATTTGGTAAAATAATATGTTTGGGAAAATACTCAAAATACAAAGATTTTATGACTTAAAATTTTGACAGCAAACAGTAGCTAATGAACTTTCTTAAAATGATCATTTTGGACTTTTGGACATTTAATAATTAAAAATGAAGATTTTAATTCGAATATAAATATTATAATGTGATCAAACTTAAAATAAAATTTGTCAACCCATAAGACTTAAAAATTTGATCCGAAGAACCAAAATTATGTCGATAAGTTAAGTAAGATTAGTACTCGCTAATCTTACGTAAAATAAATCTAAAGGTTTTTTCCCTTAAAAATTGTATGCCCAAAATATGTGATTTCAAGAATCATCCAACCTTATGACTATCTATAATACGCTCTAATGCGTTACCCAAATTTAATAAAAAAAAGCATGTGAATTTACAAATTCTTATTACCGAATGATTGTTCATTTAAATTGTTGAATTTTGAATTAAATTGTTCATTCACTATGGTATGTATACTTTACGCTGCAAGTGAGTATTCACAACCCCTCTTTTACCGTTTTTATACGTTTTGGGGTGAAAAGCATGTGAATTTACAAATTGTTATTACCGAATGATTGTTCATTTAAATTGTTGAATTTTGAATTAAATTGTTTATGCACTATGGTATGTATACTTTACGCTGCAAGTGAGTATTCACAACCCCTCTTTTACCGTTTTTATACGTTTTGGGGTGAAAAGCATGTGAATTTACAAATTGTTATTACCGAATGATTGTTCATTTAAATTGTTGAATTTTGAATTAAATTGTTTATGCACTATGGTATGTATACTTTACGCTACAAGTGAGTATTCACAGCCCCTCTTTTATCGTTTTACGTATTTTGGGGTGAAAAGCATGTTACAATTGCAGCTTGTTTCTACTCTCAAATGATTGTTCATTACAATTTGTTGAATCTTGAATTTAAATATTTATGCATTATGGTATGTATACTTGACGATGCAATTGAGTACTAAATTAATAAGTCCCCACTGTTGGACACTACCTATTAGCCCAAACTGGGGCCGGTGGTATTAGTGGATAGCGCTATTAGGGTTGACAACCTCACTTTTAGCCGTTAAGCTAGAGGTGCACTTTGCCATTAACGTTACTTGACTCAAAAGGGGTCGGTGGCATTTTGCCTTACCCATGTGGAGTTAGTCCACCGCTGTGGTATGACGCGGTTCTTTTTAAGGGGCGTTGAATTGTCGAAAGGTTTGGTAGTGGCTCAATGCTACAGCATTGCCGTATACATGATAACATGTGCATATATTAGAACAATCACTTCATAAATATTTCGTGAACAAATGTTTCACAAAAGTTTCTAAACTTTGCATACAACTACTTTTATGCATATGAAAACATGTGTACTCACCAACTCTATGTAGTTGACCTTTTCTTTAACATGCTTTTCAGGTACTAAGGTAAGGACCGATAATTAGGATGCATGAACGTGTGTGACAACAATCATCCCGGCAAATATTGAATATTTTGTCTAATTATTGTAATAGTCGTACTTTTGGGAATGATTTCGAATATCATGGTTGTAAACGTAAACATATTTTATTATATTTTTAAATGTTGTGGTTGGTATTATTTATTACTTTATGCCATGAAATCGAGCGCTGCCATATCCTGTGTTTCCGCTTTAGCGGGGTGTGACACGATCTTACAACACCTCTAAACCATTACTATCCTTGCAAAGTTAGAATTTACCCCGCACTAACACCACCATCGATCATCGCAACAATAGTAATCGAGCACACCCATGCACCTGTAAATTCACAATGGCATTGGCCAGATGTGATTTTGAATTTACCTTACATAAGAGTCCTCGCTACCATCGTCGTGATTCTCGAGGATCAAGATCTTCCCTAATAGCTTCCTATATCTCAGTTGTGTCCCCCTCTACTCCACAATTTAATTTTAGGCCCATCCGGTCACCTAAATCTCTTAAACTATATATGGCTCTGATACCAACTATAACAACCTGAATCCAAAACAGCTAATATACAACGAATTACAACCCAAAATGTAAAATTATAACTACAAATGAGATATTCTAGGTCTACCGGAACTGCGAGCTTCCTCCAAGTCCCTATCATGACACCACCTCCCGCAAATCCCTTGAACAAACTTCTAACTGAACCCCTTACCTCAAAGTGGTTTTAGTTTAAGGTCTAGTGAGTTCCCTCTAATAACAACATACGCACCAACAACGATATTTAAAACAGTCTATAACATTTATAAGCAATTCTCCACTTTAAAACATTTAAACTCTTAATCGTAACGCTACACGTATAATCGACACAATGAAGTCACGCCACCTTTGACAACATGTCAGTCTCACGCTGCCTTAATTGGAACACATGCTCCATGGCATAAATGGGACGCCCCCCCCCCCCCCCCCGGCATGAGCACTGGCAGAACACACCAATTGACTTAACCGTTACACATCCACTCCCAAATGTATGCATACAAATATCTCAACTTTTACAACATATCAAAACATGCAGTTCATATGAAATATGAACATGCAGTTACATAACATCTCATGTGTTTAATATAAAACACAAGTCACCACACTTTCAGTTAGAAAGACTCTCCTAGTACTCATGTTCTTCCTTTTTCCACTTATGCTTTGGTCCTTAAAACACCTACGAATAACGAAGTTCGGGTGTTAAGAAACTCATACAATCTCTAGGATTAACCTTAACGACCCATCCCCTTTTTATAAGTCTTAACCTTCTACCCAAGGCCTTCCCGGCTGAAAGACATCCCCCACCCTACCAACCGGGTTCCCGCCGCCCAGGTTCCAGTCCCGTCTTCGGGGCCTACCGGTTTCCCCTTCCTGGTTTACTGACTTCCGTCTCTCGGGATTGTCAACTCCCGGTGTACCGGTTCCCAACTCCCGGGGGTTTACCGGGTACCCGACTCCCGAAGGTTTACCGGCACACAGCGCACAGTCCAAATCAAGGATTGAACGATAACGATCATTTAGAAGCCATATTAAAACATAAAACATTGAGATTAAGAGTCACAAACTTCCCAAACATTGATTTACCAAAACCCACCATAATCTACTCTTTCTAAGAGTGAAATCGGCCAACAAACCCTTCTCAAAACTCAGAAGACTAATTTCTAACACCAAACAAAGAAACAAACCAATAATCATGGATAGGAGATAGAATTAAGGATTACCTTGACAAGGTTGGTGAAGAATTTTCCCAAATCTAGGAAATGTTTCTTCTTCTCTAAAGCTCACTCTTTCACACACACTGATGGTAGCATCCACAAGTCAGAATGAGAAGAGATGGGGTCACTAGGGTTTTAATCCCCGTTTTAATAATTGCAATTTAGTCATTGGGCCTTGGGCTTCCCAACAACAACCAAGCCCCTTTAGAATTTAAGTTCTTGGTTATTACATTAAACATTTCATATTTACAAAATGGTCCTTAAATTTTAAAATTTATGCATTTTAGTTTATTTAATTGTCAACATTTTAATAACCATGAATTATATCAAAATTTTAATTTTAGTAAATTTCATTTTAATGTATTCAACTAATATTACATAAATATAATTTCTTTTATTATGAAAGCATTACAATCGAAAAAATAGAAATATATAATAAGCACCGAAATAAAAACATACATAATCACAAATTGATACTTTAAATAACATCGATTATTTTCTTTTTTTAAATAACATAGACTATTAATCTAATAATCTAGTGAACTAGATCTAGATCTAGATCCTTTAAAACTGGAATACATTAATCAATCATTTATGGGAAAATTATCTTAATTCTGCTTAAATGCAAATGGATTTTATGTTTAGATAGTGTCTTTTTACTTAATAGAATTTTGTTATGAATAAATTAATTCGGATTTATTATAAAAAGTACTATTTTTTACATCTTACATTGGAAATGCTCTAAGGTGAGAGACAATTTAGTCATTCCATCTTTTTTCAATAAATGTTTTTGTATACAAGTTTTTAAAACTTATGAAAACAGGAGATAGCCAAAGTAAACTTTATGGATTAGCTCAATTAGCAATAAAACTTCGGTCTTTGAGGATCCTCTACAAAGGTCGTTTTAATCCTGCAAGGCCGCTATGAATTTTCCTAGCTATTCTCCATAGCCCCTGAAATTAATCGAATTACGCAAAAGCTAGTTGTACAGCCATAATTAAAAAGAGATAAAATAGCCAAAGTCCACAACAATAGACAACATTCATTGTACAAGTTTAAATCATTTCACCATAAGTTCTCCATGTTGGAAGGTGAAATCCAATTAGTGTACTTATAAGTGCATGTTGAACCTCCCTCCTTTCCTAAAGAGAAGAGAGTAATATCGGGCTCCACATATTTTTCATGGTATCAGAGTTGAGATCTACCATTTTAGAGACTCGATGCTCTAGGGCAAGCTTTACTCGTGTAGCCCCCTATCGACGTTTTGGACAATATGTGTCCGTCTACCCTCCGTGGGAGGGGGCATGTTAGAATCACTCATCAGCTAGACTTAGGATCCGTTCACCAAATTCTTACCTGGTAAGCGGAAAGAGATTCACTTTCATTTACCTTATCGTGTAACATCCTTGGCCATGAAAATAGATTGTTGGTAACCATTTTAAACCCGGTAAGTGTTTACCGGGTAGAAATTGTTTTCCACACTTACAGGATAAGACTCTTGGTCTTTGTCGTATCTTCTATCGGATAAGATTGTTGGTCCTTTCCATGCTCAATCAATAAATGATAAGCGCTTACCCTGTAAGCATTGAGTAAACAGCCCTTAGACCGATTCTCTCCTATATATGTCCCCTGATTCAACTCCTGTTATCACATCCTTCTTTGCACCAAATCCATATCCTCCTACTCCTGTAACTACAATCGTTTACATACAATTCGACCATGGAAAACCTGAGCCTTCAAATTTCTCACTAATCCACATCAGTCATAAGATACATTAAGCTTTCTCACCAATCATTCTAAATTTAAAAGAAGTTATAAAAAAAGTATGAAAATCATGATGATTCCTTTTTATATACATATATTCATACATTAAACCCAACTTCCTCAATAAATGAATTTACTTATGCATTTAATTTGGCACATAAAGGCCATATAGAAGTTCTTTTGGAACATATTTAGGTTCTAACTCTACATAAATTATAATTTTATTTCTATTGACGCAAAGTTATCTTCTTCTAGAACTTGGTGCAGTTCAATTAAATGCTCACTTCCATCTCCCGTACATAGCAGTTGAAACACATAACATTTAAATTCAAGATACTATAATAGCTTATGTCAATCATGAATTTGACACATCTAACATGTCATTTGCTGCTTAAATATGGTTCATAGTTGAAACTAAGGGGCCGTTTACCAAATGCTTACTTTGGAAAGCGCTTACAGGCAATAGTCACCACTTTGACGTACCTTATGAGGTAACTGATAACTTCGTTATCTGACGAGTTTTTATCCTCCGAATCATAAGTTTACGGCTTGTCTTGGAGTAAGAATTATCATTTCGAACTGATATATTGTGCAAGTGATGTGTAGATGTACAAGATGTCAATTGGAAGAAAAATGTCTATTTATACTCCACTTTGACATCCCAGATGAAGAAAGCATCAAACCAAGTGAACGAGCGAAGAAAACCAAGTATGGAGTCATGCTATTATGCCATGTGACAATGACATATGTCATAGTCGCGGGGCACCGCCACTTGTACCGTGAAGGTGGTGATCCGGGCGACTATGTCATGTGACTATGACACTGTCGTTGTCGCAGTCGGGGTCTGAGAGTATAAAAATTTGTAGAATCTTAGAGAGTAGAGTTATCTCGGGATTTCTTGGAGTCTAAGCATTATTCAGAGGATTTTTCAAGGGTTTGGAGCTAGAAGAAGGTTTTGCATTGATTGGGAAGATGGAATCAATACGTGGAGCTAAAGATTGGTAGTTGGTGTCATTTATTAAGGGAGTTTTTTCATTCCATTGTATTTTTGTTAAGTAACAATGTGTTGGGGTGTTACTACTTTCTCTTTTATGATGTTGCTTTCTACTAGTAACATTAGCTAAACATTTTGAGGTTGGAAGAAGGATGAATTTTGGATTTATATTGTTAAATATATGATTATTGCATTTATTTAGTCATCTTTATTGGTTGAGTTTATCTATCTTGTTCTTCTTCCTATATAAGATTGGCCATCTTGCTATCTCTTGGTTGTATTTCCTTTTGAGAAATTGGGTTGTATTTCCTTTTGAGAAATTGGGTTTATAACCTGATAAAAGTTAGATAAACCTAGGGTGAGATATTGGATAGAAATATACCATGTAAACCTTAGTTAAGTGTTTTGCAACTCTTATGCTTAATGAGTTGAGTGTGTATGTTTATTAATCGAGATATTTCAATATACATTACATGATACATTCTTGTTATTATTCTTGTTATTGGTTGAGAAATAGTAGTGAGTATTTATGGAATTGCTATATTTGACCTTGTGTATTGACTCATGGAGGTGTGATGTTTATATGTTGATGGAATCCAAATGAAATCCAACCCCTAGCCTTTCTTGATCATTTAAGTAATTCCTTTGTGGTGTTTGGATCCTTGTTGAATCGTTGTTCTGTGCTTATTTCCATTTCTTTAGATAAGTAGTTTAATTAGTTATAACTCAAATCACTTTATCAATAATTCAGTTAGAAGTTGTGGTAACCTTTGTACTTAATTTCGTAGTTCCTTGGATCGATACTCGTACTACTTGATTGACACCGTACACTTGTTGTAGATTTGGAGGGTTAGTAACATTCCTTGCCATCAAAATAGATTGATGGTAAGCGTTTATAACCCGGTAAGCGCTTACCACGTAAGAGTCATCACCCTCACTTACTGGGTAAGCCTCTCGATCCTTGCCTTCCCTCCTACCAAGTAAGATTCTCGGTCCTTGTTATGTTCACCTGATAAGTTAATTGAACCGGTAAGCGTTTACCAAGTAAGTGTTTAGTAAACCGCCCCTGGCCCTTTTACCCAAACGCTTACTCGGTAAGCGCCTACTCGGTAAGCGCGCCTACTCGGTAAGCGCGCCTACTCGGTAAGCGCTTACTACTAAGATTGAACATCTAACTTACTTTATCGGGTAAGATTGTAGTTCATCAAAGCAGTATCGTATGCAACAATTTACCTGGGGTAAGAGTTGTCACCCTCACTTACCGGGTAAGACTCTCCATCCGTATCATCGCTCTTACCGGGAAAGATTCTCGGCCCTTGCCATGTTTATCGAGTAAGGTAAATAACTTGGCAAAAGCTTACCTCGGTAAGTGCTTATCGGCTCATTTACCTCTCCGGATGAACATTGCAAGGGCCGAAAATCTTACCCGGTAAGAACGATATAAGGATGGAGAGTCTTACCTGGTAAGTGCAGATGACGACTCTTACCCGGTAAGTGCTTATCGGCTCATTTACCTCTCCGGATGAACATCGCAAGGGCCGAAAATCTTACCCGGTAAGAACGATATAAGGATGGAGAGTCTTACCTGGTAAGTGCAGATGACGACTCTTACCCGATAAGTGCTTACCGGCTCATTTACCTTACCGGATGAACATCTCAAGGGCCGAGAATCATACCAGGTAAGAGCAATACAAGGATGGAGAGTCTTACCTGGTAAATGGATGTGACGACTCTTACTCGGTAAGTGCTTACCGGGTAAATTGTTGCATATAATAGCTTTTTGATGGGCTACAATCTTACCCGATAAAGTAAGTTGGAGTTCGATTTTGAACGGTAAGCTCTTACCGGGTAAGCATATGGGTAAACAGCCCCTAAGTCTCTTTTTGAATAGTGCTTTAAGATTTGAACATAAGACTGATTTCAGATCTTTATAACATGGAAATAGGTTGGCTTTACATTTTTTATCATCATTCAGTTTTACATTTAGAGTAAAACAGTACATTGCTGTCTAACCTCCGGGTGGAATATACCCCTCTTGTTACGTTTGGTTTGGTTGATCAAAGAACTTGATTAGATATAAAAAGTTTAATTCAAAAAGAATACTAACCTTTAAATCATAACTTGATGCATTCTCCATTCAGTTGATATTGAAGAGGGGAGATAATCATCATTCATAACTTGGTCTTTTCCTCTTTCCTTGCAGATCTCTATGCACTGAAGTAATGACTTTCAGGAAATCGTTTCCGTTTCTCTCTTGTTCTTTCTGAATAGTTCTTGCAGATTGGGAGGTTGATTCTCCACACCAACTTACCTCGATCAATTCTAGTGGTAAGATTTCACCAATACTAGCTGGAATCTGTTGAAGTCTTGAACAACAGCGCACAACCAACCGTTGAAGTCTTGGAAAGTGAGCACTTGAAGCTTCCCATTTTACAATATCCAATTCTTGTAATTTCAAGAGCTTGAGGTTTGCAAAACCCATGTCACTAGTTTCCCATTTTTGTCCGATGCAGGCATTAACATTCAATTTTAGAACTTCAAGGTTTGGTAGCAACCCAATTGTCCGAATCTCGTTCCAGTCCAAAGCAGTATCAGATAAGGTTAGTCTCCTAAGAGTTTCAGGAAACATAAGAGGACTGCATGACTTCACTGCTGCATGATAGATCTTTGTATTTGATAACTTCAACCTTTGAAGGCAGTTCAAATAGCATATATTTGGAAACTCCAAGACCCCCAAAGTCGACACTAAAGGTCCACAAAAACCAAGCTTCCTAAGATTGGGAGTTCTGGATAAAATATCTAGGCACGAAGGTGAAGGGAAAACACCTGAAATAGTCTGTAGACCGTCTAATACCCTGTCATAGCAATCATTTCCTAGGAATTTGTCAGAAGAAACGTCTTCAATAAGATTTTCTCCTGACTTGATATAAAGATGCCTAAGACATTCCATATCCCATGTACTTGTAGGCACAACAATATTCCTCCTTGATGATATGATGAGGGTTTGTAGGTGTACGAGGTTGGATAGTGATGCCGGGGGATTCCCATCATAAGCTTGAATGGCTAGATATCTCAAATTAACTATTTTTGTTACTTCCCTAGGAAATGAGAAAATAGAGGTGGACTCCATATCCAATATCCTAAGAAATTTATAGGTCTCATAGTCAAAAGGTCTACCCACTTGAAAAGATTCACCCAATTCTATGGGACAACAGAAAACGAAGTTAACATGTTGGGTAGAATATTCAAAGGACCTGCCATGTGATGGATATGTTTTACTTTCTGCAGCTGCAACAGGAGAAAATGCTGAAGACACACGGCCATACCTGTCAATTATGGATGAATGTTTTCTTCCTCAGGCACTCCCAACATAAATCATAATCACTTTGTCTAAGTATTAATTCAAAATGAAAAAGATTTACAAAGTTGAGAAATTGTCAATACCTGTAAATTATAGGAGAAAACCTCTCTTCATTTGCTTTCCATGAGCAAAAACTGTGTAATAGGTCATGGACATGACATGCTTTGATTTGTCCATCGGTCCCTTTCTTGGAAACCATTACCAGACTTCTTTGGAGTAAATCCATCAAGTAATCCTCTGCCACGTCCTCTAAAGTTCTACTCCCGGTTTGATCTATGAATCCCTCAGCAACCCATAACAAAATCAGTTTGTTCACTGGGATATCACAATCTCCAGGAAATTTTCCTAGATAGAGAAAGCATGGTCTTAAATGTGGAGGTAAATGATCGTAACTTAAAGATAGAGTATCCATGTACTGGTGTGGGTCACTGACAATGTAATTACTTAGACTTTCAGCAACATCTTTCCAAGAGGCTCTCGTCCACCTGCTTCTGAGAAGTCCTGCAGTTATAGAAACCGCAAGAGGCAAGCCCCAACATTTGCTAGATATCTGCTTCCCAACATCATATAATCTCCAAGGACACATTCCATTTTTGAAAACCATCATTTGTAATATACGCCAACTTTCACGTGCTGTTCGAAGGCGCAACCTATGAGGTGGCACAGCAGCTGTTGCTTCCAAATTCAGATCTATGTTTCGGCTGGTCAACAGTATCCTACTTCCATTTCTGTCATCTGGAAAATATATTTTCAACTCATTCCAGGCTCTTTTATCCCAAATATCATCCAAGACCACCAGATATTTTTGACCCTTCAATCCTCTGTAGATTTGTTCCCCTAACTGCTCATCGCTCATGCTATAGTTTCTGTTTGTAACCTGAACAATAGAACACAAATCGAGTAAAACATCCCTCTTAACGTATTCTTGAGAAACACAAGCCCAGGAACGAATATCAAAGAAATAGACGATATAAGGATCTCGATATATTCTTTGGGCCAAGGTAGTTTTACCCAGCCCTGCCATGCCTACAATTGGGATAACCTCAAGCTTCTTTGAAAATCCAGTAAGCCTCTCTAGTAACTTTATTGTATCATCCTCGAACCCTACCACAGTTTCTTCTTCACCTATGTTCCGTTTCGATGGTAATCTGCCTGCCAATGAGAGTAGTTCAAGCTGTCTCTGTGTAAATCCAGACTCAAGTAGTCTTCTTGATAGAACATCAAACACAACAAATTCCTCATCTGAGTCTATAAACTCGCAACAAAGTATTAACATTACATCAATCACTGTTCCCAATTCCTCTATTGTACCACTGACTCTTGGAGCTTCATCAATGAGAAGAGGAAAGTAATCATCTAATGTACCTTTAATCTTTTCCAACATACCCTTCACCTCTTCATCTTTATTCACCTCATCCCACATATGCCTATCCAAAATCCCCCATTTTCTGCTGTCTTCTAGACCAGTTACAACAGTTTGAAGCTCATAAAGGAGCTTAGGTAAAGACTTCAACCAATAACCATCTAAAGACGCATACCCTTCTTCTTCTAAAAGAAATGCGATCAATTCAGGAGCTGAAAGGTGCACAATTCTCCATAAGGGGTCAATTATACATACGGACATTGCTTTCTTACACAGAAGTTTGAAGGATGAAGATGCAATAAGAGGAGCATACTCATAGCCTACTGAAACATCCATTGCCATACGATCGGCTTTATTACGTAGCCGCTCAAGGCGCTTCAAGAGCCGATCTGTAGCAACAATCATTAGGCAATGATGAATGCACTTCAAATTAACCCTAGCAGTCCCAATTTCTGGTTCAAATTGAATAAATGAATCAAGTTCCAGAGTGCAAAAATTCACCTGCTAGCCCTAGGCTAATGAGGTTCAACTAATGACATAGCTCTTACCAGCAGCGGCCATTGATTCTCTTTCAAACCGAATTATCAACGACAGCACGGGAGCTTCAGGAGTCATCCTGTAGCAACAGCCATAGCTTCTCAACCACAAATGCTAAAAATTATGAAGCTCCAAAACTGATTGCGACACATGAAATTATCTTAGTTTATGGTTGTTCTAACTCAATTGTGGTAGTGATTAATGTTGATTTCCTCAAACTATTGGAATAATGGCTGTAATTGGATTGTAGCCTCAGTGAAAGGGAATTCTGTGGATTTCTTTGTTCACGATTGATAGCCTAATTGTATATGCACTTTGGTTCCTATAGAAAAGTGATTATGTCAACTATACCCACTTCCCCATGTAACATGGGTCCCAAAAAAGGTAGAAAGTATCTCTAATAGCTTGTTTAAAATGGAAAAAAATTAAGGATTTTTGGTTTTTTTTTTTCAACAGATTCTTCATATCTTTTTTTAAGAGGGTTTAAGAGGGAGAAAGTAAGAGAGAGTATAATTTTCTTTAAATTTGAATAACTCTCTAAAAATGAATAATAATAAAAATTTTGTTAAAGAAAAAACAAAATATAACACAATATACGGAAGGAATGAATCTGTAATTCTCATTAATCAAAAGCTCTTTAAATATGGATGAGATACAAGTAGCTAACCACGAGATATTTCAGTTCTAATCTAACTCTGATATATTTATCTCTATTTATATCTTTATCTCTATCGTCATATGCTTTAGACGATGGCACATTTATCCTACAACACTCCCCCTTGTGCCGAGTTAAAGGAGTGATGGTGCACAGTTGTTGCATCGTTAAAACCTTACGCCAAAATAAAACCCAGTGGGAAAAAATAAAAATATGACGAAAGAAATAGTACAACGCACCAGTTTCGTTGCAATACATAGACTTATCCTTCAGTTTAGTTTTCTCTTAGATTCATACTTTAATCTTGAGAGTCAGGAAAGCATGATGGTATATAAACAGTTGTCTCACTAAAACCTTACACCAAGGAACAAAACCCAATGGGAAAAATAAAACCTTAGTTGAAGGAAAGAGCACAACATACCAATATCAAATATATAGCAGACTCCCCCTTTTGTCTACTACTCTCCATGATTTGTGCATTAATCAAGGGAGTTTGAAAACATTTGCATTTACATGTTTTCCAATATATGGTTTTAGATAATGACTTGGTAAAATATGTCACGTTCTTTTGACAGCTTACTTGATTCACTTTAATCTAAAGGAGAGTCTTTTATTGCTGATTGTATAGAAATTTAAGCAGAATATGCTTTGTGTTATTACCCTTGATGTATCTTATGTTCATTTCTTCAATATATGATGCATTATTTCCATATATGCAAGTAGGATACTAGTTGAACCCAAAATTACTAGCTCCTCTAATATATGTAATGATGGTCCTTAATCATATACATTCTTTAATTATCTCATGGAGAGTAATATTATTGGATTAGTTAAAGGAGGTAGTTACAAGGGTTTGTTTAGCTTATTTTCAAGCAATCGGTGTGTTCCTTGTGGTAATTCATCATCCAATTTGGGAACAACCTTTGTATGGGTCAGGCAGATACATAATATCAGCAAAGACATACCAATACATTGTTTGGTGTTTCTATAAGAGCTAGTACTTTTGTTGCTTACATTATAATTAGGTATTGAAGTTTCATTATCAATCCCATTTTTCTTTCTATAGGGAAAGTATAAGTCCATGCCAATGGATCCAAAAGATTAATTTGATATCATTCCAATGACTTTCCATTGGCGCTGAGCTAAATCTAGCTAACAAGTTCACTGAGAACATAAGATGCATCGTTCTTATATATCCTTTCCCAATCAAGTATTCCATTAGGCGGGTATACCACATCCGCTTAGATTACTTTAATCTATAAAGTGGGCGTTTCAATTTTATTGCAAATGCATTTCGTGGTTTAGAGTTACTTGATTTTGGTAATGTAATATCATCAAGCACTTTTATATATATTTAAATCTAGATCCCCATAGAGATATGTAGTAACCACATCCATGAGCTGCATTTCCAGTCCTTCGGAAACTATTAGGCTAATTAATTAGCAGAACGTTATAACGTTCATCACGGGAGAGTAAGTCTTCTCGTGGTCAATCCAGGGTGTTGTGAGAAACTTTGCGCCAAAGGAGAGTCTCATACATTATGAATTAATTATTCTCATTACGCTTTAGGACAAATGATTTATCTATGTCTTACAGGCTTTACACTTGGTGGGTTAGCACTACCAAACCAAATACCTGTTCATTTGTCAAATAATATGATTCTCCTGGATTGCTTATTTAGGCCAATTTGCTCTTTGTTGATATTTTTCAACTGAGCATGGTTCGATGTCAATGTGCTTTATCACCTTATAAGCAACAATATATGCGAAAGATATCATCAATGATTATATATGATCTGTCCATCGACTCATATGTACTCTCATAGTTCATTTGAGATTAATATTCATCTCTAGAATCAATATTAACTTCGGAGCGTCCTCCAGTGATGATTCATAGACATAGTTTAATCAGAGACAATCTCATGAGAGGTTTATGTATTGATGACAAGTAGTTGTGCCTTACTCTTCTCTTCCTTTAGATGAGTATCTATCGAACCAAGTAACTTCCCCCATTTCCGTTTGGGAGCTACGACCTCAACCACACCTCCACCATGTGTGATTGCAACGCACTTTCCAGTGGCGTTGTGCCCCTATTGGGGACTTTTTAACTTTCAAGTATATTTGCAACTCGTATATGTGATCCTGTCACCTTTGGAATATTAAACGTATCAGGTATCGAGTCTGATTCGTTTGACTTCAACATTACGTTGTGAAGTTTTAGGGATCGAAATGAGACAGAGTGGGAATATTCAATGACACTTCCTGTCGTTCCCATGGAAAATCCTTTTTCCTATCTCCCCCTAACAACGGGAAGACTGTCTCATGAAAGTGACAACCCGCAACTCTAGCGGTAAAGAGATCACTAGTCAAATATTCTAATTAGCGGATAATTGTTGGGGGTTTATATTCAACATTTACCAAATCGTCTTTAAGGACCCATTTCGATGCGTTGTGGGGGCGCAATTGGCACATATAATCAAGCATACGTAAATGTAAAGTATCAGGCTTATATCCAGTTACCAACTGGTACACATGAGGCTGGTTAGCAAGTAGTGGGTCTAAAAACGATAAAAAAGAAACTGCATATAATAATTGCATAACCCCAGGTAGATGTGGGTAAATTGATGTGCATTACTAATACCCTAGATGTCATCATATTCTTTTGATAACAACTTCTATGAGACCATTTTATATATACACATGGGGTATAGGAAACTCTACATTGATCCTAATACATATGCAATTAACATCAAATCCTTATGATGTAAATTCTCCAGCATTCCAAGTCATGTAGACTTGATGAAATAATAAGGGTGGTGAGCCCTTAAACGTATAACTAGTGCTAGGAGTGCAGTATTTTATGTGGACAATAATACGACATGCGTTCATCGTGTCGAAACCAGAACCATAAAGTACTTTAATGGCCCGCATTCTGGATGTTTATGTCCATAAATATCACCTTGTATTCGTTGTAACAATGGAATATTTTTGTATAATGTCCTTAGCTTTAGGACGATCTCATTTCTGTATTGGCTAAGTATTAAGGTATATAAAAAAGTTTTATGTATTCGAGAGGGCATATTATGATAGCAATGTTGTTTCTTATGCTTCAGAAGTCAACAGTTGCAATTTGCCTCATTTTGCCTTTCACTCGAAAGAGAATGTGTCTATGTGTATTTTGCAATACACGGATCACTATGTCATAACCACGGTGTCCCACATGGTCATGTCGAAACATATATGTGTTATTGCCTCCAAAATTTATTTATTGGTGACAA
This sequence comes from Arctium lappa, assembly GCA_023525745.1. Taxonomy (NCBI): domain Eukaryota; kingdom Viridiplantae; phylum Streptophyta; class Magnoliopsida; order Asterales; family Asteraceae; genus Arctium; species Arctium lappa. The sequence continues at coordinate 71,224,411 of CM042051.1, read as the reverse complement.
AATATGTTCCGATGACTCAATAATCTACTAGTTTGACACATTAGTTTCCATGATATATGTTTCCATGATATATGTTTCCTTTCATATTCATTGGAATTTATGTATATATGTTCATTTTCATTTCCATTTGATACGAATATCTTTACAAGGTTCCTATTAAACTTGTTCCACCAAGAAAGTGACAATCCATCGTCTAAGTAATTTGGTTGGATGTATTATAAAACAAGTATTAGTCTATCTTTTTTTTTCGATTGTGTGATAAGTAAAAAAAAAATCAATTCTCCTCGATACATTTCTACATGGAACGGAGAATATTGAAATTTTTTGGTATTTGTTTTGATGTATTTCTTTACATCTATAATGTTTACATATTCGATTTTACTTTAGCAAAAAAATTAATTTTGGTACTTAAAATTAATTTCAAAGAAACATATACATAATCAACATTAAATATTAAAACAAATATGTTATATTTCATTTTCAACATGTTCCCTTTTTGATAGAAACACTTTTTAGTGCATATCTTATTTGATTGTCCATTATCACCTGGGTAGTAGTTGTATCCTAATTCAGGTGTTGAAAAATCCTTCCTGACTCTTACCAATACCTTGACCCTTTATAGGGTCTCGTCCACATGGTGCAGAAATGTCACATGTGTGAAATTGTTCTTAACTCACAATCCTTTGGAGTTGTTTCCACCTCTAACACTTTCACTATCGATATCGGGAATTTTCTTTATCCCGACATATGTGGTGTTATTCGAAAGAACCTTGTTATATCTCTCAACCACTTGCATTAAGTTGATGAGTTTGTCTAAAGGTTGCATCCCAACTAATATTTATATTTACTTATATATGAAAGGTGGAAATAGTGTTAAAAATCATGTCATCTTCTGTGAGTTCCTTGCCACAGAGATTGAGACGCGTTTTGGATATAACATTTCTTTGTTGACATCAATTACCTTTTTATAATCGAGTAAGTGGGTTTCACTCCAATGTACGATTAGTTCGGGAAGTACATATTCAAGAGTACTCCCGATTATCGATCCCTTTCGGGACATCCCACATTTCTTTGGGGGTTTCTAGTAAAGATATTCCTATGAAATTTAGGATTTATATGTCGTCTCAAAACATGAAGGTATTTGATTGTACCTTTTCAAGATGTTGGTTTTAGAGTTAATAGGGGGTTGGACTTTAGGTATTTTCTTGTACCTTTTCAAAAGGAGATTTATATACTCATTTATGATACTCAGATTCTTTTGAGTTTACTATGTTGGTTTTGGGATGAGTTGTTTCAACCATTTACATATATAAAGAATAATATATGATTTTCTTTTTGATAAGAAAATGGATTATGGTTATGAAATTTCATTATCATAACAATATTGGATTTTGTATGCTTTGATTTTATTGATAATACTTCATCAATATTTCAATTTTTGCGAAAAAGAAATCACTCAATCTATTGGATTTCCAGGTAGTAGAGGAATCACATGGATTTCTTAAGTCCCTAGAAACCTTAGGGTTGTTTACACCCGTTTGACAAAATCCAGTCGATATCTTGTGATTTATTTCATTTAGATATAACATTATTAATTATAGAGCAATTTGTATGAGGCCAAAATTACTATGAGTTTGGCATATGAAGCCAATTTTAATACCTTCATAGTATTTTTGGAGATTTTGGTAAAAACCAAAATATATGGGGTTAGAAGTGTAACTTTCAAATATTAATTATATAGTTTAAAATTATGAGTAGGAACTCATAATCAAGATAAATGTTTGAATTTAACATTTTCATGCTATTTTTGAAACTTTTGACAAAATAATAAAAATTATGAGGGTTAGAAGTGTAACTTCTAAAAGTTTATGATAGATTATAAATTATAATTAAGATAAACATTTAAATAAGATATGAATAAATAATAAATATTACTTAATAAGACAATAAAAGTCAATCATATAAATTAACTAGCCATGTAAATAACTATCATACTTCACAGTAATATAATTAGTCTAATTTAAAGATATAAATCAAATTTAATTGTCAGATAAGTAAATAACATCAAGATAATTAACTTATCCAACTAAACATATCTTATTATAAATTAATTGATCATGTCAAAATAAATGGCAATGATAAGTTTAAAAAATAAAATTATGCTATCATGATTGAAACTAAAGGACATAAATTAGAACTAAATTAAATATACAACCTAATATACCAATTATATATTCAATATATGGATGGATAAACAAAATCAATTAAAAAAATGTATTACAATTGATTTAAATAAAATAATAAAACAAATGTTAACCTCATAAGTAAGAACGGTTCCTTATTATCACTTAAAACCCTTAAAGTTTTCATCTTTTATCCACCTTCAATCTGATAGTCTCCTCATCTCTTATTCTATTCCGGTTGTATATTGGTTTGCACTAAGTGAACGGTTTTTCGAACATAAACTTGAAGAATGGAAAGTATTCAATAGATCTAAGACCTTGATTCGATCGATAGTGAGCATAAATTATGATATACCACACGGAAAAATACATATAAAGTGATCATATAAAAGTAGATAACATATTTTGATCCAATGGATATACGATTTACTAAGGTGCTTATATAAACATATTGTGTATATTAATAATGGAGATTGATAAAAAAAAATAGAAAGGAAAATACAATATAAGATTACATACTTTATGCAAATTGTATGTTTTATTGTAGGCCGATATAATTTGACATATTATATCACAACATCAGCATGCATATCATATAAATTTGCTTACTTGATTTTATATCGGGAGTAGCAGTGTTGTTTCAGCAGCAACCTATGGGTTCGAAAAGGGTTTATAATATCTGAGTGTCCGTGCTAATAACGTGTTAAAAAAATAGAATAGAACAACAATATACGGAGCGAATGAATCTGTAATCCTCATTAATCAAAAGCCCTTTAAATAGGGATGAGATACAAGTAGCTAACCACGAGATATTTCAGTTCTAATCTAACTCTGATATATTTATCTCTATTTCTATCTTTATCTCTATCGTCATATCCTTTAGACGATGACACATTTATCTTACAACAAAATTTTGTTTTTTTATTATATTTCACCAATAAAATTTTTTAAATGAAATGTATAGAAGAGATAAATAATATTTTATTATATATATATATAATATTTTAATAATATAAGTAATGATGTCATCTCCAAAATGGAGAATGTGTCCTAGTTAGACCTGACAAATGTGTCGGGTCGGGTCGGGTTCAAAGTTAAACGGGTTAAGAGTGTCTAACTTGAACCCGACCCATTTAATAAACGGGTCTGAAAATTCTAACCCTAACCCGACACGACCCGCCTAATCCGTTTAATATTTATAAAATTAAAAATTGAAAATTCACAAAAAAAATACAATCCAAAATTCAAATGAAAGCATTAGAAATCCAAATTTTATAGTTCAAACTTATAACTTCTAATCAAATCTAAAACATTAAAAATAAAATTTATAATATATATATATATATATATATATATATATATATAGGGTTAGGTTATTTTGTTAACTTTATGAACTAATCTCAAACATCCATCTTAACATTTGATGGTTGAGATTAAAACTAATTTTGTAATTAATAAAATAGGTTTTATTTATTAAATGGACATGTGAACAAATGTGGTTAGGGGTAATTTGGGGAATCAAATAATAATTCATTTAAACCCCCATTTAATGGCTCATTAATTTCCCCTTAAACCACAATCGTAACCGATGATTCCTCTACGATTCATTATTTTGAAATTGAGATTGTTACTTAGTTCATCCTTTACTAATATTCATATATCGCCAATAATTAGGATTCACTTATCAAAGCCTCTTCATTATATGTTTTGCACATCTATAATAATAATATATATGAACATCACATATACAATGTTCATGTCCATTCATGTGCATCCAAGGTGAATCAAAGTGCACATTTACATTTTTTCGTTACACTGTTCATTCATTTTCACTACATATATTTGAATATTGATGAACATTATAAACAATGAACGTTGTTGAACATTATAAATATGAACATTGAAAATATTTTTCGTTACACTGTTCATTCATTTTCACTACATATATTTGAATATTGATGAACATTATAAACAATGAACGTTGTTGAACATTGATAAACAATGAACGTTGTTGAACTTTGATAGAACGACTATTCGATATACGGTTTTATCCCAGCATGAACCAAACTACTATAGCAATATTGAAATGATTCAAAAATATTATGAAAAAGAATAAAATTCTAGAATCGTAACCTACAAAGTAATTTTAGAATCTTCATTTTTGTAACTCCCATAAAATTAATGACAAAAGATTACTTATGAAATGACGTTAATACCCTTTTGTATTAAATAAATAAATCAATTAAACATCAACTAACCTTGCAATTCTATTGGTTGAACAAGGTTCACATAGTTAACAAGAAAGAAATGGTTAACAAATGATTCTTGCTCTCTCTCTCTCTCTCTCTCTCTCTATATATATATATATATATATATATATATATATATATATATATATATATATAAACGGGTTATTCAGGTCATTTTCAAGTTGAAAATTTTGACCCTAACCTTACCCATTTAATTTTCGTGTCGTGTCGTGTTGTGTCGTGTCAACTTGTTTACTTAAACAGGTTGAAATGTATTACCCACACCCATTTATTTCGTGTTGAGTTCGTGTCAGGTTAGCGTGTCGTGTCAGTTTTTGTCGGGTCTAGTCCTAGTTGAATGCAATTTTTGTTACAGATTTTGGACTTTCGTTCTTCATTTAAAAAAAAATTGAAGAAATCTTTTAGAGATGCTCTAACTTAAATGTATCGTTACAGCATCTTCAATGCATGGCTCTTACAATCAAGAAAATAGTAAAGTGATTTGTAGAAATTATCAGATATTAAGAACCCCGTCTTTTTATGTTCTTAAATTAGGACGTTGGTTACCTTGATGTTTGTGTGAATGATATATTTTACTAGTTTTTTTATTTTTATTTTCTTGACCTTATAATTAAATATGTATAAATAATAATTATTTAAGCTTAAATAAATACATAGGACCCATAAAAAGTAAGTTCTTATAAGCACTATCACATTGCAGTCTTTTATGTGGATTCTTTTTTTTAATGAGTTGGAAGTGAGATGGCAACAAAAACTGCAAAAATAAGGTTCTTATAACAACCTCCATTTGAGATGTTCTTATAGGGGCCTAATCAGATGTGAACCCTCTGAAATTGTAAGATTCCAGATCAAATCATGCAATTCAAATAAAGATTCAAGATATAACAGTGTATAGATCTAGAGAGAGAGAGAGAGAGTAGAGAGCGAAAGTGACTCTATCGTATATATCACAGCTAATATTACAATTTGGAACTCTTCTTTTAAAACTAACAAGTCATATCCCTTTTTATACAAGGAATAAGAAACTCTCAAATGCCTAAAGTCTTAAGACATAGAAACTATCATAACAAAGCTTTTCTCAAACCACTAAGATTGACTTTGTTGACTTACTTAAACTTAGTCTTTTCTCATTAAATCTTGGATACAATTTTATACACTAACATTCTCCCCCTTTGTATTCAAGATTTAATAAAAATTTGACAATCGTCTTCAGCGCTTGATTATTCAATCTTTAACTCTGACAGCTTTGAACTTTGAAGCTTTAACGATCTTCAATCTTTCATCTTTTGAAGAATCTTGAAAAGTCTTTCACAAAGTCTTTAAACATCCATCAACTCTTGAACAAAACTTTGAAATTCTTGAAACTTCATTAAACTCTTCATCTTTGAACTTCTATCAAAAGAATCTTTCAAAAACTTTGAGGAATATTTGATCTCATGTCTTCATCTCTTCGATCTCTGGATCATCTTCAAAAAAACAAACTTTCTTAATCATCTTTATTTGTCTTTGAATCATCAAGTCTTTGAAATTGGCTTCAGACTCTTTTGACATGATTTCTTTTCATCAATCTTGAATAAAATCCACAAGTCTTTTCACTTTATCTTTGAAATTGATCTTTGAACTTTCTTCATGCTTTGAAATTGAACTCAGTAGATTTCTCCCCCTTTTGATGAATTGTGAGAATCAAAATCATCAAAACTCATTTCAATTTCATCTCAGTCTTTGAAACTTCTTTCCCTTTTTAAACAATGTAGAACAGTCTTCATGATCTCTTCTGGTAATGTTTGAACATTCTCCCCCAACTGATCTGATAATGAGCCGTCAATTTCATGAATGTATTTATCTGAATCTTTTCAAATCCAGACAAATTTTGAGTGGAAAACCTGAATCAACACATGAAACAGTTAGGAATGTCTGTCAGTAACACAAAGTTACTGTGTACAACGAATGTACAATTTAAGGAGTTGGTTTGATGTTGACTCCCCAGGACTTCCATTCAATCATTAAAAACACAAGGTTTAACTATGAATGTTCTGACAGAAAAACAGATTTTCTGTGTGCTTGTGTATGTGTTTTGAAAGAATTAGCACACTGATTATGTTTCATAAAAGGCTCAAAGTATGTAAACCACTGAGACAACAATGATTATACATAGACTCAATGTGCATGAGAAAGGGTCGAAGGTGGGGCAACTTTCCTTCTTTTTCAATATTAGTATCTTCCGAGTGAAGAACCAATAGTATATGTGCTGCTTCCCCATAAAATGTGAAACATTCTCTTTTTAAGAAAAGAATGAGTAGCTGGTGTGGTATTTGCAAGAGATGGCATGGGCTAGGTGCCTTTTTCAATGTCGTTCACGAAGAATTGTGAAACAACAGTTTATGCGGCTGTCCGACTCAGAAAGAATTTGGTGCAGAGTCTCATATTCTTTTACTCTGTTCTCACACCCTCTTTCTTTTTAAACTTTAAAGCTCACTTCTAACCAATCTCTCTTTTCCATTTTACCTCATCACACACCAACACTCAAATCTTTTGACCCCTCTCCCCTCAATCACTCAGGGAATACTTCCGTGGTAGGAAACACTTGTTATCATGAATCCATGGAAGTTCTTTTAAGCACTCACACTGAATCCCATGTATTTTCCTAAAAGAATGTGATGTACAATGATTATTTTGACAAATTAAGCACAAAGTAATCACGTGTCAGTGAAAGTATGCTCATAAAATAAGAATGAAATTTGAGCATTTTAAGCATTGAAAATTTCTCAAAACTTTGTATAAATGAATAATCATGAAAGAAAATAAATGTTTTGAGAATCTGACAATGATTTAAAATAAGATCAAAATTAATGAAGAATTAGATTTTGGGATGTCAAAGACGAAAGATGTTTATATGAACAAGATATAAACATATTAACAATGAAAGCACATGTAATGATGAAATGATGTTTGATTCAAACAATAATGAATACAAACGACGGGAGTATTACCATAGAAAGATTTATCATTTGATACATGGTAATAACAAAATCAATATGAAGTACTGAAGCAGTGTGTGTATGAATACTTGACAGTATAAGGACAAGATAATACACAACAATGTATCTTTGGAAACACACGGTCAGTTAAACTTTAAAGCTTAATTATGAAAAACATTTAAAATCACACTTCTAAATTCAAGAAATCTTTTAAGAACAAGAAGTGGTTTGAACATTTAAGAAAGCGTTTTTCATGTTCGAAAGTTGTTCTTCTTTCAAATAATTAGAGATTAAGATCTGAAGATATTTACCTTGAAGCTCCCCCTCAAATCATGATATAATGATTTAGGTCAGATAAGTTCCCCCTGGATATTTGCATAATATCCTCATCTTTAACATTAAAGAAAGAGTCCTAAGTTGTTATACTTAGAAGTCATAGTCCTTTAACATTTAAGAACGGGTCTTGAACTGAATTATTCAAGAGCCACAGTTCTTTGAGGTACGAGTCCTAGACTGATTTGTCTAGAAGTCAAACATTTTGCTGCCCCTTAAACTTTGGGTGCCTGCAACACAGTTTTAGCTTTTGGTACCCACTGGTATTTGGGTCCTGATGTGTAAGTTGCAGTTCTTGTGGGGGTTACATAGTATGAACCATACCGGTAATTAACAAAAAATTTTACTTACAAAGTCATGTGCTCCACAGTAAGAACACCATATTTTCTTCTGAGCAATCCTGATAAGATGGTTAGTAGAATAAAACATATCATAATTAACAAAAGATTTACCTTTATGCGTTCTGTTCTTTTTGGCATTGAATGTGGATGCATATGCTTTGTCTTTATTCTTCTCATTCAAAGAATCTTTCACTCTCCAGACCATCTAACTTTTCTTATATTGCTTCCCAAGAGATTTGACATAAAAACTCACTGGATTATCAATAGATTTGTCATAAAACAGATTAGATGGTCAAATCTGATTTGAGTTGACAATATTTGGTTTGACACTTTTGTTTTTGAAAACATTTTTATCATAAATTGAACTTGAAGTTGTTTTGAAAGAACAGACTGATTATGTTGAATTATCAACATGTGATTGACTAATCACATCAACTGAAACTTTATCTGATAGTTCAACATTTGCAGCTTCCAATTCTTTTATCTTTTTGGATAAAATGTTTCTTTCAAAAGTTAGTGTGTCAAACTTTTGTTTCAAATCAGATTTAGCCATATTTTCTTTTTGGACATCTGATGATAGAACAAATATTTTGGACATGAGCTTAGATATTTCAGATTCAAAATTTTGACGTTCAAGCTCAAAATCTTTTTCTAAGTTCTTGGTTTTACCAGAAATCTCATTGAAGATCCCAACATTTCTCTTTTCAGTTTTTTTCTTTTCAATCTCAAAAGACTTTTTCTTTTCTTGAAAAATTTTCTTTTTCTTTTCAAGTAAGTCTTGTAAAATAGAGTTCTGTTTGGGAAATTCAGAAGTTTTATCTTCAAGAACTTTCCTTTCCTTAGCAAATGTGTCTCTTTCAGTGATCAAATTTTTTTCAAATTCAGACACTTGTTTGGAAAGTTTTATACATCTTAGCTCAAGATCCTTCTTCTCTTGGTCAGCTTTCTTTGAAATATCAGACATCTTTTGAGCAGCAGATTTCTCTGAATCAGATTTAACTTTATCTTCTTGGAGGCTTTTCTTCAGTTCAACATTCTGTATCTCCAAGGCAGATATCTTGTCTTCAAAAGCCTTAAATTTTTGTTGAAGCTTAACTGATTCATCTTGATGTTCTGATGATTTTTGTTCAGTTTTCTTCAGTTGGCTTTGAAGATTCGCAATATTTTTCTCTTTGAGTTTTAACTCTTTCTCACATGTTAGAATAGTATTCTCTTTTAAAGCAACAATTTTCTCTTTCTCTTTTATCTCTTTCTCTTTTTCACTGATGATACCTGCAAAATCAGATTTAACATGATTAGCACAATTAGCACAATCAGGAATTTTATCAGTATTTGACAATTTAGACTTCAACTCCTGAATCTGTTTGAGAAGCTTTGAATTCTGATTTTTCAGTTTCTCTCTTTCTGCTTCTATTTTCGGTATCTCAGGCATGTACATTATTGCACAGTCTCTCCCTGACAAAACTGTAGACATCTTGAATAGAATGATTAGTCTTGAATGAATGATCGTTCCCAAACAATTCAGAAAAGTTTGACTGAAAGTCAAAATCAGATCACCACTTGAAAACTATATCTCATAAAAATTCTAACTCTGAAACTCGCAAAGCACTAGAACTCGCAAATCAAGTGAATTGGAACTCGTAGATCACTTGAACTGAAACTCGCAGATCACTTGAACTTGAAACTCGCCGATCATTGAATTAGAACTCGCAGAGCATATGGACTGAAACTCGCAGATCACTTGGAATTGAATTTCGCAGATCGAATGAGTTAAAACTCGTAGACTACATTAAGTTGCAGCTTTAGAATTCGCAAACCACATGAAGAGAAACTTGCAGACTAAATGGATTTAAACTCGCAAACCAAATGAATTTCTAACAATAGAACTCGTAGACCAAGTCTACTGAAACTCGCAAATGCTTGTTTGCGTGTTTCTCATGAACTCGCAGATCAAACACTGAAATTCAACCTTGTGTTTTGCGTGTTCTTCAACTTCTTAGCGTGTTCTTCCCTAAGTTCACATATTAGATCCAAATCAATTCAAACCTGCAAATTGATTCTTGAAAAAAAACACCAATATGATCGAAATATAATCCTAAACACTTTTCTAACACACTAAAAAAAAATACTAAAATCATAGAATTACAGTGCATTGGATTGAATTATAGTGTTCGATATTTTTGACAATAAGATCCAAAAATTCGAAAATTAAATCTGATCTTTTGGTTGATTTGTGAAATTGTGTGAATACAATGTGTTTCTAAACTAAAATCGATCACAACTTGATCATTTATACATTCAATCAACAATTATCAATTGCTAATTTGATTCAATAGTAAACCAATTACACGTTCTGCGTGTTCTTGACATTTCTAGAGATCGATCCAAAATTTTCAAGAAATTGATCCAATTCGGTAATCTAATATTTCTGAATTTGATTGGTCTCGCTCTGATACCAATTGAAATTGTAAGATTCCAGATCAAATCAAGCAATTCAAATTAATATTCAAGATATAACAGTGTATAGATCTAGAGAGAGAGAAAGTGACTATGTCGTATATATCACAGCTAAATAATACAATTTGGAACTCTTCTTTTAAAACTAACAAGTCATATCCCTATTTATACAAAGAATAAGAAACTCTCAAATGCCTAAAGTCTTAAGACATAGAAACTCTCATAACAAAGATTTTCTCAAACCACTAAGATTGACTTTGTTGACTTACTTAGACTTAGACTTTTCTCATTAAATCTTGGATACAATTTTATACACTAACACCTTCTAATTTATGATAACCGTGAGATCTCATGTAAACAACTCATTTGAGATAATTATGAATATTTATTATTTATATAATAAAAGGTGAATTAGTAATTTTAGGAATTGGATAACAACGAAATAAATTAATTATCATTATTATAGAAAATTTCATTATTATCTCGTGTAATAAAAAATTTCAAATATTAATCATCTTGTTTCCCATAACAAAATTTGGGTCTCTCCCAACACCACTAAAAAATGGATCATGGAGTATCACACTATGCAAAAAAAAATGTATCACTAAAACTAAAAATCATGAAATCACACTGTATCACAACTTGTATCACAGTCGTAATGTTCATAGAGTGTATCATAGTGGCAAATGGCAATATTCACAGCGTTCATAAAGTTTTTTAGGGTATCACAATGGTATCATATATAAAGTTGTCAGGATCGAATTCTTAACAAGAATTAATTCTCAGAAACAATATCAAAGAAGTTTGCGGAATAACACTTTGATATTCAATGAAACAGTAAATCAATACAGAAAATATGAAGAACAAACTGTAAACTTGTATTGAATGCTTTGAAGTTACAAGATTACACACTCAACCTCAATATTGATGAACAGGCTCACCAATACGAATTCTACTTCTCTAGAATTAGGATTTATGCCTTGAGGTTGATTTCTCTCTTAATCTTAGAATTAATCACCACCAAAACTATTATGTATCTTCTATACATATACTAAACAAAAAGATAATTACAAAAAAATAAACATATCTTCAGTATATCTTCCATGTATATCTCTAAGCTTCCATGTATATCCTTTCATGCGAATCTTCATCATATAAGCAGTATTAATCTTCAGCAGCATTAAATTTCTTCTAGCAGCATTAACTACTAAGCAGCACTAACTACTAGCAGTACTAACTAGCTAAGCAGTACTAACTTTGTTCAAGCAGCACTAACTTTTACTAGCAGTATTAACCACTAGCAGTAGTAATACTTAGCAGTATTAACCTTGAATATCTCTAGCAGTAGTAACTTTGAACCAGCAGCATTAACCATACTTAAGCTTTTCTTCAGTTCCCAACAATCTTCCCCTAACTTGACTTTTAGGAAAAGAAGTCAAGTTCTTCAGATGCTCCCAAAATATTCATTGATCTACTCCAATATTAGGATCCAGTCCCATACTCTGATTGATAGTCCTCTGAATTAGATACTTGGCCATTTCTGAATTTGATGCACAACCCAACTTCTTATTCAACATGGCATGAAGCTTTAGATTTGTGTGATTTTAGACCCTATCCACCAAGTAGTACTCCATATGAAAAGTATCCAATGCTAGTTCATAGACTCCACTCCTTTCATAGAGAGTCCATCCTCTAACAGTTTTGAACACATCTCTGATTAAGTGCTTCACTGCTTCTGGATTGAATAACATGCACAAGTATTCCATGACCAGCTTCACTATAGGTAACCCTGGTTCTGTCAACTGATCTGCATAAATTTTCATCCCCACTTCAAACATTTCTTCCAAATCAGATCTTGAACACTCTCTGACAATTTTGTTCCAGGTGCTGTATATTTCATACTTCTCATCATTTCTTTTCAATCTGATGTATTCTTTGCCATCCACCTCCATAGTATCCCAGTGGATAACTTCAGGAGGTTTAAATCCAACAGGTTCAACTGAAATAGGCTTTGGAATTTTATCCATTACCACCATGTACATGTTTACATTTGAACTCTGTGGTACTTCCTGAGATTTAGCTTCATTCTGAGGTGCCTCTTCTTCTTCAGCAACCTTTTGCTCTTCTTCTACTCTAGGCTTCTTTACACTTTTCTTTCTTTTAGCCATCATTTTGGTTCTTTTCAGAGTCTTTTGAACCTGCACTAAAGTAGCTTCCTTCTTCTTTTCTTCCTTGTTCTCTGCCTTTTCTTTGATAGGAGTTCCCTCTTCACTTTCAGGGAATGGTTGATTCATATTCACATCATGTCTCTCCTTGGCCTTCTTTTCAAACTCCACTCTATCCTTTTCATTACTTTTCAGCTTCCCCATTTCTTTCTCATAGAGATCCCTGATTTGATCAAAAGTCATCTTCACAAACATTTCTTTCTTTACCCCAATTGCACTCCTCAAGAAAGTTATCATTTTGTTTCTTTCCTGAGTGGCAAGGTAAGTTTGTGAAGGTCTTCTTTTCTTTGCACTTGATTTGACTATCATGGCCTTTCTCAAGCTTATTGCCCTTTGCTTAGCTTTCTCTGTTTCAAGCCCTTTCTGATAAGCTTCATTTAATTCAGCAGCTAGAGCCTTTGCCATCTCCCTGTCCTTTTCAACCTGAACTCTTTCTTCTTTTTCAATATCCTCCTGCATCTTCCTGGCTAAGGCTTCATCTGATTCAACCAACCTTTGCTTCTTGATTGGTTGATCAGATTCCACCATCTTTGCTTTTCCTTTGTCTTTGTTCATTGCTTTCTTACTATTATCTTTCTTGGTCACTTCTCCTTTTGTTCCCCCTTCATTTATGACCACTCCCTTTGCTTTGGGAGTGTCATTCTTTGCTTTGATGAGCATTTCAGCTACTTCAATTTCTGTTGGAGATAACTCTGTTACTACTGCTTGTGAAGTTTCAGCAGCACTAACAGTTTCTGCTTCTAACTCCCCCTCAATACTGTTCTTCTCCCCATCATGCTCCCCCTCAACTTTTTCTTTTTCCTCATCCAGGTTTACTTCAGCCTCTGACTCCCCCTTTTTGGGAGCATCAGACACTGGTTCCCTTCTCTTTAGCACAAACTGTTTCCTTTTCTTCTTTTGAATCAGCCTGGTCACCATCTTCTTTAGTTTTGCAATCTGGACTTGTTGTGACAGGATCACCAGCTTCATCTCCTCTATTTCTTTTCCTTGTTTCAGAACATCTAGGTTGATGTTTCCCATTGTATCCATCAATTCCTGGTAGTTATATCTGTCCTCACCTTCTCTAGAAGTGTTACCCTCCTTTGAAGGATCATTGGATCTTTTAGTAGTGGAAGTCTTCTGCCTAGCAGAAGCACTATCCACCCCCGTGGTTTCTTGGCACCAGGGACCTTCGAATGATTGCTCATTCAAGGTTGCCATGGGGGAGGTCTTATTGATGTTACCACTTTCCTCCTCTGTGCTAGCAGGAGTAGTGGCAGCCTCATCACCCATATGCTCTTCCTCCTCCTCAGAGAGCACCTCCTTGGGGTTGGGAGACACCCCTTTGGTTTCCCTATGGATATTCCCTAAAGGAGAATTCTCCCTTAGAGGGCTTAAAGGCTTAGGGGATGATGGTACAAGAAGGGAAGGAGCCTTCTTTACCTGGTTCCTCTTGTAAGTTTGTGTGATGGGAGAGGTTGGTTTTTCAAGAAGGGACTGGGGGATAGATTTAGAGTGGGAAGGTTGGGATTTGCTAGCAGTAGGATGGTCTAATGGGGGCCTTGACCCTGCTGCCATACCTTCATTGGTTTGGGACACCACCATCATTGTAGAGAACAATGGGGTGTCAACTCCTTCCGAGTCCCCAGCAGATCTTCTCATATTTGAGAAAACCTTGCCTTTGGGGGGTTTAGGTACATATACCCCAACAGGTTGAGGTATATCCGTCAATTCATGAGTAATAACTGCTTGGACAAACCTGGGGTATATAAAGAAGCTCTTTTTGTTTCCCATGTTTGAGACAAGATCACTGAAAATCATTTTAGAAAAGTTATACTTTCTGGCAGTGGCTAAGCACACCAAAGCATAAGCAATGGTGCTGCTAAACTCATTCCATCCAGTAGTCTTTTTGGAGATACAGTGCATAAGAGTATGGACAAAGAAACGCCATTGGGGTGAAAATTTGGCTTTAGAGAATTTGAAAACACCCAATGGGCCTCCATACCCCATTCTTGTAAGATTGGGGAACAGTTCATCGTTCGGAATAGAAGTTATACCAGAGGCATCGTCTAGACGTAGACTGATGCGAATAACCTCTTCAGTAACTGTTAGTGGCTTGTCACAGATCCTTGTCTTGATCATTTGCACACCATTCTCAGCAACAATGGTGGCATTAGCCCAGAACTGCCTTTGATGCTCGATATAGATTGTAGGTGATACAATAAGAGCATGAGCAATATGGCTTGACTTGAGGAAATCCACAATCTGATGAAATCCTGCAGCTTGCTTTGGCTTTTGTAGCATCGCGATCTCATTGTGTTCATCGATGAATGCCATGGATGCCATTGATCTTAGTGAAAAGCTTGCCTGAAAACTTCGAACTTGAGAGAGAAAGGGTTTAGAGCGCAAGTGAACAGTATACAAAGAGTCGTTATGAACTTTTAGGCGGACAAAGGGTATTTATAGTATTCGGGACATAAGCAGTAGTAACCTAGAGCAGTATTAACTGCCAGCAGTATTAACCGCGAGCAGTATTAACTAACTAGCAGTATTAACTGCGAGCAGTATTAACTGCGAGCAGTATTAACCACTAGCAGTATTAACCACTAGCAGTATTAACCACTAGCAGTATTAACTGAGAGCAGTATTAATTGCCAGCTGTATTAACCGCGAGTAGTATTAACTAACTAGCAGTATTAACTGCGAGCAGTATTAACTGCGAGCAGTATTAACCACTAGCAGTATTAACTGAGAGCAGTATTAACCACTATCAGTATTAACTAACAAGCAGTACTAACCACTAGCAGTATTAACTAACAAGCAGTATTAACCACTAGCAGTATTAACTAACAAGCAGTATTAACCACTAGCAGTATTAACTAACAAGCAGTATTAACCACACTTACTCTTTGAAGCTTAGCCGAATTGATTACTGCTTTGTATTCCCTGCAAAGGAAGATTAGTAACACCAAGAATCTATACTATTCAGATATTTAACCACTGTTTGAGAGGATGCTTATTCAGAGTTGATCATTCCCACACTTGTTACCAAGAAAGTGAATCTACCCACATCAAAAGCTTTGGTGAATAGATCAGCAAACTGGTTGTCAGTATGAACTTTTACAACTTGAACAAGTTTCTTTTAATTACAGTCTCTTATGAAGTGATACCTGATCTCAATGTGCTTTGTTTTAGAGTGCTTGACAGGATTATTCACAATGCTTATAGCACTGCTATTATCAATAAAAATGGGAGTGTGTAGAAAGGTTACCCCATAGTCCAGCATTTGATTCTGAATCCATAAGACTTGAGAACAGCAACTTGCAGCTGCTATGTACTCTGCCTCTATTGTTGATGTGGACACTGTGGTTTGTTTCTTGCACTGCCATGAAACTAGTCTAGCACCCAAAAACTGACATCCTCCAGAAGTAGATTTTCTGTCCAAGTTTGCCCCACCTAGATCACTGTCTGAGTATGCTATTAGGTCAAAGGGTGAGTCATGAGGATACCAAAGTCCCAATCTGGGTTGCCCTTTGAGATATCTGAATATCCTCTTAACAGCTTGAAAGTGAGATTGCTTTGGCCTAACTTGGAATCTTGCACATACACAGACTGGAAACATTATATCTGGCCTTGATGCTGTGAGATACATGAGAGAGCCAATCATGGATCTATAATGATGCACATCCATATCCTCCCCCTCAAGATCTGCTGTTATCTGCTTGTGTGTCTCCATAGGTGTGCTGGCAGGTTTTGAATCTGAGAAACCAAACTTGGTTAGAATGTCCTGCACATACTTGGATTGACAGGTGAAGATGCCATCTGACTTCTGTTGAACTTGGAGTCCAAGAAAGAAAGTAAGTTCCCCCATTGAACTCATTTTGAATCTTTGATGCATTAGATCCTCAAACTCCTTGCACATGTTGTCTCTTGTAGATCCAAAGATAATGTCATCAACATAGATTTGGACCAGCAAGATATCCTTCTTCTTTCTCTTGATAAATAGAGTCTTATCAATGACTCCTCTTTCAAAGCCATTTTCCAAGAGATAGGATGACAGAGTGTCATACCATGCTCTTGGAGCTTGATGCAGTCCATAAAGAGCTTTCTTTAATTTGTATACCCTGTCTGGATAGCTTGGGTTTTCAAACCCTGGTGGTTGACAGACATATACCTCTTCTTCAATTGAGCCATAGAGAAAAGCACTTTTTACATCCATTTGATAGACTTTGAAGTTCATGTAAGAAGCATAGGCTAGGAATAATCTGATTGCTTCTATTCTAGCCACAGGTGCAAAAACTTCTTCATAATCTATACCCTCTTCTTGAGTATACCCTTGAGCCACCAGTCTTGCTTTGTTCCTTATGACAATACCTCTTTCATCTCTCTTGTTCCTAAAAATCCACTTTGTGCCAATTGCTCTGTGACCTTTAGGAAGGTCTACTAGATCCCATACATCTTGTAGTTTGAACTGCAACAGTTCTTCTTGCATTGCTTCTATCCAACTGGATTCTTTCATAGCTTTATGTGCCTTTTTAGGCTCAAGCTGGGATAGAAAACAAGAAAGCACTGTATGCTGTTGATCTTGCATTTCTTGAAGCCTGCTTTGGTGTCTAGTCATCATAGGAGAGGATATATCTCCTATTACCAGCTGTGGAGGATGATTCTTTTGAACTATGGTGTTATGACTAGGTTCTTCATTAAGTCCAGCCTCTAGATTAGAGTCATTCAACTCAACTGAAGTATTTTCAGCAGCTACTTCTGATTCTTTATCTTCTTGAGTCTCCTCATTTCTACTTACTTCTTCACTCTGACTTGGTCCAGTAGATGGTTCCTTTTCACAGTCTTCAAAGGAATTCACTGTGGGTATGGGAAAGATCACTGATTTAGATATACTTTCTTGAACCTGTATAGTCCCTGATCCTCCACATTCTGAACCTGCATAATCATCACTACTGAAACCAAAGGAGTTAGTTAGTGAATCAATGTCAAATAGCCACAGAGGACCAGACCCAATAGGATTTGGTGTGTTCTCATTGCATTTGACATTGTCACTTTCTTCAATTATTCTAGAAGATGTGTTAAAAACTCTGTAGGCCTTACTCTGAGATGAATACCCAACAAGAAATCCATCATCTTCTTTGCTATCAAACTTACCTAAGTGAGATTTTGTATTGAGAATTGTACAAGGACACCCAAAAGGTTTGAAAAATCCAATGAAAGGTTTTCTTTTATTTAAAAGCTCATATGGTGTCTTGTTCTTTGGCTTAACTACTAGAACTCTGTTTTGGACATAACAGGCAGTATTAACTTCTTCAGCCCAGAAGGTAATTGACAGTTTTGAATCAGCCAACAGAGATCTAGCAGCCTCTATTAGTGTCCTATTTCTCCTTTCAGCAACACCATTCTGTTGAGGAGTCCTAGGAGCACTATATTGTCTCTCAATGCCTTTTTCTTCACAAAAGGTGTTTAGATCCAGATTTTTGAATTCAGTCCCATTATCTGATCTGATGACTTTTACTTTTTGATTAGTTTGGTTTTCAATTCTTAGGATAAAGGATTTGATCAGTCCACTTGTCTCATCCTTAGTCCTTAGAAAATATACCCAGGTAAATCTAGAGTAATCATCTACAATAACCAAGCAGTAAGATTTCTTGCCTATACTCATAACATTTGAAGGACCAAACAGATCCATGTACAATAACTAGAGACAAGAAGAAATTGAATTTATCTCTTTGGTCTTATGAGAAGTTTTATGCTGTTTGCCTTTAAGGCAAGCAACACAATGATCATCACATGAGAAGACTTTAGATGGCAAACCTCTTACAAGGTTGTTTTTAACAAGTTTGTTCATAGTTTTAAAATTCATGTGACACAACCTTCTGTGCCAAATAGAGGATTCATCTACAGAAGCTTTTGAAACAAGACAATTTAGAGATGAATCACTATCAACATTGTCCATATCTAGACAGTAAACATTGTCCTTTCTTGGAGTTCTAAGTAGTATCATGCTTTCATCAACTACCTTGAACCCTGGAGCAAGGATCATACACTCAGTATTTGTAAATAATATACTATGTTGTTTGTCACATACCTGTGATACACTTAACAGGTTGTACTTCAATTGATCAACATAGTAGACATCCTCAAATGTCATCTTACCTTTGGTGACATTACCTTTTCCACTTATCTTACCACCAGTAAGATTATCTCCAAATGCAACATGTCCTCCATTGATATGCTTGAAATCCTGAAGGCATGACATGTTGCCTGTCATGTGCCTAGAGCAACCACTATCAACATGCCATATGCTCTTTCCCTTGAGCTGTTGGTTGCCCTGCACATAAGATAGATCAGTTAGTATGAATTAGGAACCCAAGCCAATGTGGTCTTGGGTACCCCTTTCTCATCAAAATACTTGCATTCTTTCTTTACAAGATTTTTGAACTTTAACTCCTCATTCTTGGAGTACTTTGTCACAATAATAGGCTTGGAAACATTTGTGCTAGAAGCAGTACTGGTTGTAGAAGTACTAACTGCCTTAGCAGCACTTGCATGCTTAGCAGTACTAACCTTGTTAGCAGTAGTAACTATGTTAGCAGCAGTAACTGTGTTGGCAGTAGTAACTGTGTTAGCAACAGTAACTGTGTTAGCAGTATTAACCTTTGAAGAGGTACTAACTGTATTAGCAGCATTAATGTTTTCAGCAGTACTAACACAGGTAGCAGCAGTAATACTTCCAGCAGCACTAACCTTGTCAGCAGTACTAACAGTTTTAGTGCTTTTGGGCACCCACATTTTAATACTTTCTTTTAAAATCTTTTTCTTCATGGGGCCTTTCTTTTCACCATGTTTCTTTCCAGCCTTTCTATAACCAACAGGTTTTTGCACAAATCTTTGAAAGGTCATCTGTTGATTAATAGGATTAAAGAAGCAATATTTAGCCAAATGATTTAACTTGCCACATATGAAGCAAGGCTTTGGTCTATTGATTTTACTCAGATCAACTCCTTGCTTCTGAGCCCATTGATTATTCCAGTTTCTTTGATTTCCTCTTTTTAAACCAGAATTTAGGCTCTTGGCTTTACTGCAATCACACTGTTTACAAGATCCAAGATTCACAACCGTGGTTTGTTTGTAATGAACCTTGTTATCTTTTCCTTTGTTCTTCTCTATCTCCTTAGACTTGATCCAGATTTTCCCGCATCCCTCATTGGTGATAATGTTGTTTTCTAATGGGATCTCTTTACTTACATCATTATCTCTATTCTCACTGGCTTCTTTCTCAGTTAAATCCTTAATTACTACTTCATCCAAAGGATCTATCTTAAAGGCTTTCTCAGATAAGTCATTTTTCTCCTTGGTTTCTAACAAGTCTGAAGTAGGAGAGATATAATTGTTGTTGTAAGGAGGAGGTGTACTGTTGTATCCAATACCAGGCTTCATCTTATCATGAATCTGAGCCTTTAGAAGAGAATCCATTGCTTTTGAAGCATATGAAAACTTTTCTATGTCAAGCTTAACTTTAGACAGTTCCTCCTTCAGCCTATCACTCTCTTCTAAGGATTTAGACAGTTTGGTCTCTAACTCATTCTTTTCCCACTTCCAATAGTTAGTGTCATAAGAGTGTTGAAGTTCATTAGCTTGAAAGCCTTTGATTTGCTCTTCAAATCTCTCTACTATTAACACATAATCTCTTCTATCCTTTTCTAATCTTTTGAGGTCATCACACATACTTTGATTGTGATCCCTGTATCTTTTGACAGTGTCAATGCAAGATTTAGTGCAAAGATTAGAAATTACCTCAGAGGGGAGATCAGACACTTCTGCCATAAGAGCTTGATTCTGAATGGCTTCCTCAGCTTGATCACTCCAGTCAAATCCCATTCCTTGTTGAGAAACAAGGGCTTGAGCAGGATTCTTGTTCTGAGTGTAGCCTCCATTCTGAGCTTGTTGGTGGTTGTTGTTTGGAACAGCACTCCTGCATTCTCTAGCAAAGTGTCCTTTCATGTGACACTTATAACATTCCACCTTGGTCTTGTCAAAACCAGCTCCATCTTCTCTTCTTTGAGAGAAGTTATTCCTTCCTGTTTTTTTAATGAACTTCTTCACCCTCATGGATAACATGGCCATCTGCCATTTAATATCCATCTCCTCCAGGTCATCAGGGTGAAGTTGATCCAGATCATCATTAATCAATGAATTGTTACTATGACTGGACAAAAAGGCTTCAAAGATTGTTTCAGTTCCTTTTTCTGAACTTGCTCCACTAGCAGTACTAACTGCTTCAGGGATGGCAGTAGTATCAGTGGATGCTGAAAGAAGTGCAGCATTGTGGACATAACCAGTGGGCTTCTTCTTGATCTTTACCTCAGTTTCAAAAACTCTTAGATCATTGTATAGATCATCAAGTTCTTTCTCTTCCAGATTGTCACTCTGTCTATATGAGACAGTGTACATAGTCCATTCATCCCCAAGAGATCTGAGGAACTTTCTGTTGATGTCATCTTGATCCATCTTCACTCCTACAGTAGCCAGTTCACCAATGAGCTTGTTGAACCTATCAAAAGTTTGAGTCATAGACTCATTCTTTGAGGAAGTAAAGTTCTCATACTGCTGCTTTAGAACATCTCTTTGATTTCTTTTGATGCTCTTAGTTCCAGCAAATCTTTTCTCTAGAGCATTCCAGAGAATCTGAGCATCAGTGCAGTTGCAAAATTGATGCTGATATTCATTGGGGATGGCCAAGAGCAGAGTGCTCAAGGCCTTCATCTCGGTCTGTCTGATCTTCCTTTCACCATCTGTCTTTGGTGGAGGTCTTTTCCCATCTGGTCCTATCCTTCCAGCTTCAGAAGGACCATTCTCAATGATATCCCACATTGAGTAGTCAGTGAGAAGAATATATTGTCTGATTCTGATCTTCCACATGTCAAACTCACTGGGTTTGAGCATTGGAACCTTGGAGACCAAAGTACTGCTTGATTCTGTAAGATTTTCCATGATGAATAGATGTTTCTGAGAGAGTTTGGCTCTGATACCACTTGTCAGGATCGAATTCTTAACAAGAATTAATTCTCAGAAACAATATCAAAGAAGTTTGCGGAATAACACTTTGATATTCAATGAAACAGTAAATCAATACAGAAAATATGAAGAACAAACTGTAAACTTGTATTGAATGCTTTGAAGTTACAAGATTACACACTCAACCTCAATATTGATGAACAGGCTCACCAATACGAATTCTACTTCTCTAGAATTAGGATTTATGCCTTGAGGTTGATTTCTCTCTTAATCTTAGAATTAATCACCACCAAAACTATTCTGTATCTTCTATACATATACTAAACAAAAAGATAATTACAAAAAAATAAACATATCTTCAGTATATCTTCCATGTATATCTCTAAGCTTCCATGTATATCCTTTCATGCGAATCTTCATCATATAAGCAGTATTAATCTTCAGCAGCATTAAATTTCTTCTAGCAGCATTAACTACTAAGCAGCACTAACTACTAGCAGTACTAACTTGCTAAGCAGTACTAACTTTGTTCAAACAACACTAACTTTGACTAGCAGTATTAACCACTAGCAGTAGTAATACTTAACAGTATTAACCTTGAATATCTCTAGCAGTAGTAACTTTGAACCAGCAGCATTAACCACACTTAAACTTTTCTTCAGTTCCCAACAAAAGTGATAATGTATAACAACATGTATCACAAGATATATGAGTTTGAAAGTGGTAACGTTCGTGGGAGAAATGAGGGATGTTAAGTCTGATTTTATAGTAATCATTGTATTTATAGGTTTGGTCTTATACTGTGCTTAAAGAGCATATATGTAGTGTATCTGACCAAGGGTATTTAAGTCCCTTTGGTCTTGTGTCTTGTAACAAGCATCACACGCACATCTTAGTGAAATTACATATGGCGTTTCTATTGTCTCTCTCTACTTTCTCTCTCTAAAGTTCTAGTGATCTTGGATTAACAATTGGTATCAGAGCTGTCTAGTTCTTGAGAGAATTGAGAGATTGTTTTATTGAATTTGAATTAGTGATCGAAATCGAAAATTTGATCGATTTTCTTGAATTATTCAAGAAAATCTCGTTTTCTTGATTTCTCACAAAATTTGGATTTGTTTCTGGTTGAATTTGTGCAAATTTGATTGTTTTAGAATCGTTTTGAATAGTCGATCATGTTTGATTCATAGTGTTTTGCATAAAATTCGAGTTTAGATCTTTGATTTTACAAAATTGTGATTTTCTGGAAAAACGGGTTTTTGTTACTGTTCTATTCAAGAATTTCTGTTTTAGTGTGTTTTAATCGATTTAGGTTGTTAATTGTTGTTAGAATTGTGTTTTAGAAGTTCAATTTATACATTTTCTAGGTTAAATTTCTTGTTTTGATCTGTTTCTGCGGAAATTTAAGAAATTGTTGAGTAATGCGTTTCAGTCTTGAGTAATGCGTTTCATTCTTGAGTAATGCGGGTCTATCATATTTGAATGCGTGTCACTCATCCTGAAATGCGGGTTACTCATCCTGAGATGCGGGTCTAACTTTTAAATGTTAGTTTTTTCACAGGTTGATCGGCTCTCTCTGAACACGCATTTCCTTCTAATGCGTTTCCTTCAAGACACGCATTTCTCATAATGCGTTTCCTCCATGACCCGCATTCCTTCAAATGCGTTTCAGCCATGACCCGCATTCCTTCCAATGCGTTTCAATCTTGACCCGAATTCCTTTGTGACCCGGATTCCTCTGTGACCCGAATTCCCCAATGTTGCGGGTCTCCCTGTCTTAGTTAAAAAAAAAAAAAAAAAAAGGAGTCTGGAATTTTTTTTTTAGTGTGTCATATAATTTTTTTTTCTTTTTAAACTTTGTGTCATAACAAGTGTTTTTCAAATTTACAATTTTTAATATTTTTTTTTTCAATTCATACTGTTTTTTGTTTTTCAGATTTATCAGCTATGGATTCTGCCAAATTTGCTCTCCAAGCTAGATTCTACTCAAATGATCTGATGATGCAATTGGGAACAGATACTCATCCACCAGTCTTAATCAACGAAGATAAGTTTACATAGTGGCAAGATAGGTTCATAAATTTCATTGAGCGTCAGAGTAACGGAGAAAATATGATGAAATCTTTTACTGAAGGATCATTTGTCAAGCCAAAAGATGACATTCCTTTGACTGCTGATGAAATCAAACGTGAAAAAGCCGATAGAGAAGCAAAGTCCAATTTGATGCTAGCTCTGCCTAACACAATCTACAATCGAATTGACTGTTTCAAACATAATCTGAATATGATGTGGACTCAATTAGAAAAAATTATGCTTGGGTCATCAGTTGCTACTCAGATTCCCCAGACACGATTCATGAACAACTTTGAAGAATTTAAGGCAAAGGACAATGAATCTCTGAAGGCTATCTTTGACCGGTTTTGCGCTGTGATTAATGATCTTAGAAAGATTAAAGTGGAAAAGACTGATCTGGAGACGAATATGAAGTTTCTTAATTCTCTTTAGCCTGAGTGGAATAAAGCATGTCATAGACTGAGGAACGATATCAGAATCTCCACAATGCAGATTCAAGAGTTGTTCGAGATTCTACTAACTGATGAGAGCTTGGTGCTAGAGAAGAAAACCAAGCTAGATAAGAGGAATAAAAAGACAATAGATCCGATAGCTCTTCTCACGAAGCAATTATCTGAAAAGCGTTGTCTGATAACGCTTATACCGGGTCAACTGATGATGATGGAGAGGCCTTACAACAAGCTACGATTCTTCAGAAGAAGTTCCAACCGAGATCGGGTTCCAACTCTTCTCGCTTCACTCCTATGCCTAAAGCAAAAGTACTCGAGCCAAAGACTGATGCTTGCTACAAATGTGGAAAGCCGGGTCATATATCAAAGGAGTGTAGAGCAAAGAGGGTTAAGGACACAACTTATTACCGAAGGAAATTGGAGCTGGCTGAGAAAAGAGAGAATGGAAAAGCTTTGCTAGCCGAAGAAGAATTTTGGCTGGATCACTCTGATGACGAAGCTGGTAACGTAGAGATCGCTCATTTATGCTTAGTCGGAGATGACCAGTCAGATGATTCTGATACTGACGAGGATGAGGTATATTTTGAATTTGATTTTAATTTCATTACCTCTCAGTTGAATATCATAATTAATGCTTTGTCTGATTTTTGTTTTAAGTTTTTATCTGAAAAGAATCTAAATGTTGAAAAGTCAAATTTAATTGACAAACTGAAAATTTCCTTGAAAGATGAAAAATCAATTTTAGAAAATACTAAAGACATTTTTCAAAAGAAATTGGATGCTTTGGAAAATTCAAACAAAACTTATCTTCAATCTTTGACTGACATGACCAAATTAAAAAATGAGTTTTCAGATAAAATAATTAAGTTAGAAGAAAAACTTTATCGAAGAGACCAATCTGAACAAACATTTTATATGAACTAACCGAGAAGTGAAGAAGCTGTTAAACAAAGATGGGGACTTGTTTTGAAAATCCTCATTTTTTAAATAAAGTGATTGATGAAGTTCCCACTATATATAAATATGAATATCTAAAACTTGCACACTATGGTCCTCAATACAAATTCTTTTGGACTAGTGAAAAGCAAATTTTAGATATCGAAAATGAGAAAAGGATATATAAAAAGAAAAACGAAATTCCTTTTGTTTATACGTCTGAAAATGCCAAATATTTTCCAAAAAAATCTAGAAGAGGAAAAAGAGTTTTAAATGAGATATCTCCTATTAAATCTTCAATGTCTAAAGATTTTATTGCTCCTTATGCACCTGATACTTCTAAGGAAGATAGTTCTCAAATATCTTATGATTTGAAGAAATATATTCCTCCGATAGTATTAGAAGGAAAAATCATAGATCTTGTAGAACAGATAGAAGATCAAAATATTTTGAAGAAAATTGAATCTGATATTATTATTTCTTTCATGACATCTACTCTTGAAGAAAATTTATTTTCTCAAAAATCATATTCTATTTCTAGTTCCTCTTCTGATTCAAAGGGAAATAAAAAGGAAGTTTCCAATTTTGAAATCTTTTCTCAAAATTCTTCTGACTCCGAAGTTAATTCAGATTTATTAGTTGATCAGATTGGTTGCTTGGATAAATTTAATATTTCTGATTTAAATAGTAAGTCTAAAATTCTTGATGATTCTTTTACGCTCAATGATCAATATTATAAACCTAAGCGTAAAAGAAGAAGGTCAAAGAAGTCAAAGAAACAAGATAAAGTTGTTTCTGATAGTTCTAATTCTTCTGATATAATTCTTTCAGATAGGGCTTTGAGCGCTAAATCCAAGAAGCAAATCTGGAGAGCGAGGCAGACATCAAATGTTTCTATGATTGAGGGAGATCGATATGTAGACAAAATTTACAATAGTGATTCATTTGCTTATTGTAATAAAATTTCAAAATACTCTATAAAGCAAATGTTTCAAATTTCCAAAAATGTCTCATATTCGTCTTCTGATTCTAGTTCAGATGATTATGCTTTCTCTTCTGATGGTTGTGATTATTTTTTTGATCCTATTCCTCATGCTTCTCATATCAAATCTGCTTATTGTTTCCCCATACGAACTGCAACTAACAAACACGGGCCCAAATATAAGTGGGTTCCCAAATCTTTATCTGATTCAAAGTGGCAGGCATCACATGTTAAGGGGGAGTAATAGGAATATTGGCTCTTGAATACTACAGTTCAAGACCCGTTCTTCATCGATTAATTGGCTTCCGAGTACTTCAACTCAGAACCCGTACTTCATAGACATCGACTTCTAAACAAAACAGTTTAGAACTCGTTCTTCAATGATTAAGCTTCTGACTTAATGAGATACTGTGAGTACATCAATTTTATTTCCGCTGCATATATCTCTGATTATGATGTGTTCCAGTTTTTTTTCTCAATGTTTCAAGAATCTAAACTTGTTTATCTATCTCATGAATTTGTATTACCCAAAATTTTCTTTTAATATGAGACACAAATTAATTTTCTTCTATGTAAAAGATGAAATAGTTGAATTTTATTTTGTTCTAACTAAACATTAATTAAAAGTTTAAATCATTACAAATTTTATTCTATAAAGTAAAGTTTTACATTTTTTCTTTCCTTTGAATAAAATATGTGTCTAGGATAAATTTTCAAGTTATTTTGTTTATATTAAAGTTTTTATATGGTCAAATTTCAAGTCTTACAAAAGTCAAAAAGTCAGGAACATGTTTGAAACTTTTATTTCTGCTTTAAAGATATGTGAGTCGGAATTTTTATAGTTTACTTTGCTTAGACTACCTAAATGATCAGAATTATAGATCGGAATGAAAATATGGGCTAAGCATTTAGACGTTGATCTGAGTAATTGAGATGAATAATAATTTCTTAAAATACAAAAATCTCTAAGTTTAAAAGTTTGTACCTGTGACCTTTCTGGTTTGGGAAAGTAAGTTCCTCGGGATGCTTGTCATCTGGTCCCCTAAGGTCATTTGGTCTGGGAGTGATCGAACAGAAATCCTTCTATAGAACCAGATCGAAAGTCATGTTCTACTGGTATGAATGGGTTTAGGATATGTCGATGTAGCCTTTCTGATCCGGGAAAGTAAGTTCCAAGGGGTGCTTGACACCTAGTCCCCTAAGGCCAACTGGTCTGGGAGCGGCTGACCCAAATCCTGCAATAGGGTCAGATAGAAAGTTACGTTTACGGCATGTTCTTTACTTAATAAACTTCTTGATTAAAAAGATGCCAAAGTGCACAAGCTTAAAATATGCCAAAGAGCACACTCATGTTAAGATGCCAATGAGCACAATGCTAAAAGATGCCAATGAGCACACATCTCATGATACTTGGTGATATGTTTGAGTTGCGATAAATCTGTAAATTTATGAATATCTTAATTCTTGATGGCTTAGTGTTAGTACATGCAAAGTTCTCTATAATATTTTTAGAATTGCATTTTCTTGAAGCTAATCGAAGATTCGCATGTGAGCACACTGAATAGATTGCTGGAAGTTTTGAAACTGAACATGTTTTAACTTGATATGCAATTAAACTCGTTCTTTTATCTTACAACATATGTTTGATTTCAAATGATTGATAAATTTGTGATATTTTACTCTGTAGAATTTAATTTGTTTAGTGTTTAAAATTTTATATGTTTAGTTGTTTCAAAATTTACATTCAGTATATTTTTCTTTCTACATTAATTTCTGATCACAGTGTTCTCATAAATATATTTTAATGGGTTTATGCATTATTCAAGGGGGAGTGAACAAAGGGATTATTTTTCAAAGCTGATATCTGGTTTTGAGGGGGAGTATCTGATTTTCTTTACATAAATGTTATCTCGAATTGTCTTATCTAATGCATTTGTGTAGGGGGAGTCAAAGAGCTTTTAAAGGTAATTTTTTTTCTCTTCTAAGTCTACTTTGCGTGTCTTGTGTGAACCGCAGTCCTCAGTATGTGTATCACGTATGAACCGCATTCCTCAGTGTTCATGGAACGCATTCCTCCCTGTTTTTCTCTGTTTCATTGATTTTGCAGATCTTTCGCTGTCTCGTCTCCAACATTCGCATGACCAAGTTGATCAAGATCATCAAGGTCATGAGGGGGAGAAGTCAAGGAGAAGTTTAAGAGACAAAGAGCTCAAAAGATTATCTGCTGATCAAGATCAGCAGATTCGCTCAAAGATTCCAGTTTCTCAGCTACATCAAATTCTCTTGTTGTTCTTGCTCCGAACACCACAGTTCATTCAAGTTCATTCAAAAGAGGTGTATCGTTTTGAGCTTAAGCAGTAAAGAAAATTTTCTTTCTGCAAGATGCTGAGAAGATTTTTTTTTCTTAAAAGTCAGAAAGCTTCTGAAAGTCGCTTTATTGGTCCGTGCTGTTAATTGAAGATATTTTTTGAAGACCAAAGCGCCAATGATTACTAAGGGGGAGATTGTTAAGTCTGATTTTATAGTAATCATTGTATTTATAGGTTTGGTCTTATATTGTGCTTAAAGAGCATATCTGTAGTGTATCTGACCAAGGGTATTTAAGTCCCTTTGGTCTTGTGTCTTGTAACAAGCATCACACGCACATCTTAGTGAAATTACATATGGCGTTTCTATTGTCTCTCTCTATTTTCTCTCTCTAAAGTTCTAGTGATCTTGGATTAACAAGGGAGAAAAGAGAATAATTACCAATATATGAACCATTGAAAAGGATAATTATCAAAACATTATCCATAAATTTAAAAAAAAGTTACTTTACCTTTAAATATTATACATAAATTTGAATTTTTTGAAAATTAATAGATAATTACTAAAATTAACATTGTTAATCTATATTTATACTACATTATAAAGCACGGATAAAAAACTCTTACATACAAATTATTAGACACAGGGTACCATCATTTTATGCAAGATTTTAAAAATCTCTTAATTTACAAGTATCAAAGCACAAGATACATATTACTACTGCAAACTTCTAACACCCACCAATTTGGTATGTGCAAGGCATTCCTTTTATGCAAACTTTTCCATGTATCACTATTAATTAATATATTATATTACTATAAATTTGTTTTAATTATATTATTAATGTAACACCTTGGATTTTCATATATTAGTTTTCATTTTGGTGTTCTCTAAATCTTTTATCTTGAATCGTAACCTTGTTTTACTAGTCATTAACCTTATGCCTCGCGGGATCGTTTCGGTTACGAAATCTCAAAAGTTTGGGTTCTGGAGGCTTGGGCGACAATGCCCCCGCGAGTATGACATGGCATTGTCGCCGTGGTCATAGTCGTCGGCGTGCATTGGGTCTCGGTACGTGTTGGGCAACAGTGCCCAACGGTTATGCCCAGGTCACTGTCGCATGTCATTGTCGCGGGGATGGTACCGAAGGTTTCCTTGAGAGGGCGACTATGACACGGCGAGAATGCCCATGTCATAGTCGCGGGGCAAGGTCGCCGACGGACCAGACCCCATTTAATGCTTTTCCTTGGTCTTTTCTCATAGGACCACTTTCACCTATCCAAAACCTCCCCATTCTCTCTCGTTTTCTCTCTTTGTTATACAAACCCTAGCTTCATCTAAGGCATTGAATACTTAGATTTCAAGAGGTTACTTCATCATCTTCATCATAGTTGATCACCTAGAGTTCAAGGTCAAGGTTCTACCATATTGAAGATTTTTTGGTTTCTAGGGTTTACCCAAACCAAGCATTGTGAGTACATACTTCATTTTATCAAACTTTATACATATGAAAATGCATTTTTGACTTCTAGATATCTCCTTGTTTACATTTTCATTGTTGATGAGATTTTGACCTAACTTGGTATTTTGGGGATTTCTAGGGCTTCTTACCATTTTGTAAAATAAATAAATGACCCATGTCTTGGAACTACAAATATGGTTGGTTTCATATTTTGATGAGTAAATGTTCAGCTCATGGCTTTTAGTCAACTTTATGTTTTAAGCATATTATGGGTATTTTGGTTGAAAGTGTTATCTTGTGAAAAAGGAAATAAATGGTTTACATTTTAAGGAAAACATATTTGGAAATGAGAAGTTGGTCTTATGATTCATGATTGGGCTTTTCAATTCTTATCAACAGTTAACCATAGAAATGTAACTTGGGAAGTAAATTGTGTTATGAACTATATGTTTGATTATAGTTGGTCACAAATGAAATGGTGACAAGTCAAGACTATTACTAGTGGATCCATAGGTATTGAGTCGACTTACTTTTGGGATGTTATTACCCTTGTAGCTAGTTGAGACATTTGACCCTCGGGGGCCATTTGGTACGGTTATGTGAGACCGATTACTAGCCATGGATCATAGTGTAATTCTAGTGAACGAGTATGACTCGGATTCCTCGGGGGCCCTCCCTCACATCTTAGTATGGACCGGAGTTGTTCGTGGTCATGGATTCCGAGTGTTTAACTCATAACTTGGATTGTGTCCTACTTTTGTGTTCCGATACAATCCTTGGTAAATTGGATAACCCTTGTCATCGTAAGATGAGTTTTGGATCGAAAAACCCTTTTTTTGGCAAATATTTCAACTGTAAACTCTATGGTCTTGAAAAGATTTCTCTTCGTTACATTGTTAATATTTTTGTATATTATAAATTGTATGTTCTTACTAGGCTTTAAGCCTAACACTTTTTCTCAAATGATGTGTATAACAGGTTCCCTTAGCGGCGGGTCGTCAATGGGTTGAGTGAAGAGCGTGGTCTCTTAAGGGCATTTTTGGATGATAGATTATTTGGAGACTTGACGTTTAAAACGATTTATTCATTTTTGGTATTGGGTTGACAACCTATGTAATCTAGATAGAATTGGTCTAGATTAGTCTGTTGTCAAGTTCCCATGCAACTTATACAAGTTTTGTAAACGCGCACACTTTTACCCTTTTGGGTGGTTAGCTCCAAATACAAATGTCTTATTGCCGAATTTTCAATTTTTAAAATTACCCGAATTTTAGGGTGTTACAATTAAATATGTAATTGGTTATTTTTTCTATATGTCATTAAAATATATAAGATAATCATTGAATTCTAACAAAATGTTTAATTTTTTTTATATAAAAAACATTATATTATTAAGCCTAAATTAAACAAATTTATTAAAAAAAACATTATCACTTTTCTCAAAACCATCCAAAATCGTACTGTAAATCAACAAAA
Source organism: Arctium lappa (assembly GCA_023525745.1). Classification (NCBI taxonomy): domain Eukaryota; kingdom Viridiplantae; phylum Streptophyta; class Magnoliopsida; order Asterales; family Asteraceae; genus Arctium; species Arctium lappa. The sequence goes on along the minus strand of CM042051.1, from coordinate 71,192,936 downwards.
AAATAAAATAAAATGAAACATTAAAATCGTGATGTATCTTGCTGCATTGCGCGAGTACGCTTCTAGTATTAATTATTGATTATTAATAATGAAAGTTGAAATCAGATCTCACAGTTACCACAAATTAACGAGTTCTCATTTTAATGACCCCTTGCTCTTATATGTCCTAAATGCATTTATATTTATTAATTTTCTCTTTACATACATCAATATTAAAACTTACTTTTACATTTTCAATACATGACTAGAATCGTACTCGCGCAATGCAGCGAGATACATTATGATTTTAATGTTTTATTTTATTTTTTGTCGATTTACGGTACGATTTTGGATGGTTTTGAGAGAGTGATAATGATTTTTTATAAATTTGATTATTTTAGGCTTAATAATATAATGTTTTTTATATAAAAAAAATTAAGTATTTTGTTAGAATTCAATGATTATCTTATATATTTAAAAAAAATTATATTTAAATTGAGATGTGTATCCTGTTTTGATTATGTTTATTACTTAGTTATGAATTCAAACATATAACTTTATAAATTTATACTCATGCATCATTATTTGTAATTTGTAATTTTAAATAATGTGTATCAATAAACAATACTTAATGCATAAAAAGTTGTTTTTAAAGGTTTTTCGATAGTTTAATAATAATGTAATTTATTTTAGTTTTAATAATATAATGTTTTTTTAAATAAACATTAAATATTCTGTTATATTTTCTTAATTATATTTGAGATTTTTTATATTTAAAGTTTGACTTTTATCCTGTATTTAATTATGCAGGGAGAGATTTTAAGTGATTGAAGTGGAGAGTGATTTTAGGTGAGTTAAAGTGGTTAAAGATAAATATTTAAAGTTAATAAATAAAATGTAGTACAAAAGGCTTTAATGATTGTTTTAAGAGATTTTAAGTAATTAACATCAAATAACGATACATTAACCTCTAACAACTGTTTTTAATAGTTTTTTATACGTGTTTTATAATATAGTATAGAAGTTTAATAATAATGTAATTTATTTTAGATTTAATAATGTTGGTCCGGAGGTGCTTAACAAGTTTGTAGAAGGGGGGGGGGTTGAATACAAACACAAAAATTTAAAGTTTAATAAATTATTTATTGATAAATCAAACACAATTTTCATGTTTGTTGCGGAATTAGATTAAGCAGACTCAATCTAAATAAACTTAAGAAACACTAAAATGGTTGCACAAGAATTTCAGAGAATGGGGGATTAAGGAATATAGAAAACAAAGGTTTCTATTTGGAGTTCAAGGATTGAGCACCTCACCAAATGGAGGGGTGAACTTCCTATTTATACCCTATGCATTAAATGCATGGCAGGGCACTTTACACGTGACGTTCACTGATTGGCTTTGGAAGTCTGATTTTGGGAGACATGCTTTCGGTCGGATCATGAACAGTGTAGTTGACAGAGTTGTTGTACGAATTGTGGCAAAGGCATGTCCTTTCTGACATATCGTACTGAGTTGTGCAAGGTAAGACAAAAGGAAACTTGAGGTATAAGCTTTGTGATCATTTGATCGTTGAATATCTCTTTTCTTCAGAGATATCAAGAGTTCAGCGATCGCTGAAGCTTTCCTCATGTTCCTTCGCGTATAAGTAGAGTTGTCTTTGCTTCACTGATATCCGCATCAGGTCACTAGTAGACTTATCTTTGTTCAGCAGCTTCGTCTTCGATTCAACTATGAACATCTGTTGACGCGAGACTTGTCTTCAGGGATTACGTTACTGTTTACATCAGAACTATCAGCGATAACTGAACAGACTCAGTTTGATCACTGATAGTGAAACACATACATATTAAATGTTTATAAGAAAGATTATCAGCGATAACTGAACAGACTCAGTCTGATCGCTGATGGTGAAATACTAATACATATTAAACGTAATTTTCACCAAGTACAGAAAAGGGTCGTTATCAAATCACTGAGAGAGCTTGGATCAACAATCTCCCCCTATTTGATAATGACAAAGTAACTGAAGAAAATTACTTTTTAATTCAAAATGATGAATAATCAGGACTCATAAGATACATGTCCCAATTACTATTTTGAGGGATCTTTTACAATACTGATAGAGTTAAGTACTTCACTGAAATTTTCATTAATCCAAGAAAAGAATTACAAGGTATGAAAATTACAAGTACAAGTGATGTACTAACTACTGTAAGTTTAAACTAATAAATTACAAGAAGAAAACTAATCTATTAGCTATCTAAAGAGGGTTTAGGAGGATTGATCAAATACTCAGGTATATCTTCTCCTTTTTGCTTTCGCTCTAAAGATTCTTTGCTAATTATCACTTTGATTTGCTCAACAGCAGGAGAGAGATCACACCATAAGCACATGAGATCCTTGAGAAGACCGAGGGGACAGATATGGATTTCAGAGATTCTTTGAAATCTGAGTTGTTCCTCGTCATCTCTGAAGAACATTCCAAAAGGTTCTTCAAGTACTTGTCCCGCAACATATGGTCCACCAGGAGGCAAACATAGATCCAGAACTGAAAGATCAGGAGGAGGACCGAACAAAGCTTCTCTTGAAAATTTGATGGATGTTTCATTCCTGATCACCACGACATTTTTAGAGGAGGAGGAGGAGACAGGCTTTCTTCTGATCTGCTTTGGCTTAGAAGGAAGAGCAGACGACACTTTTAGGATTGCAGCGACTCTGTTGATGAGAGCATCATTTATCCTTTCAACATAGCCTCTGTAGATTGACTTTGATTTCTTCAGTGCGTCTTTGAACTCAAGCCATTCCATATAGCCGAGGTTTTCCAGCTTTGAAACAAACATTGTCTTGCAGCTTCCATCCTCTCTGGTAATCTCCATAGTGACAGAAACTTTGTCCTTCTTCTTTTTTCCAGAGATAGCGACTGAAACAATCTTCATTGGGTCAGAGCGATAGTCGAGTTTATGTTTGCACCAATCGACTGAGCTATCGCTGACCACTAGAGCTTTTGAGCGTTCCTCTTCAATTTCTTTCAAAAGAGAATCCTAGACTTCAACTGGTTTTTTCTTCAGTTTCTTGTCTTTGACTTGAGAAGACTGAATTTTGAGAGCCAGAGTGGCATCTCTTTGACAGTCAGTGATCAGCTTCTCAGCCCTGACGGATTCTTCAATTTCAGCTTCAGTCAGGAACTCTAGATCTGTTCATTGAGAGGGGATCTTCAGTCGTTGACTCTCCAGATGAGAGATCATCTCTGTTCTTTTCTTCATCTCTTCCTCTGACCAATGAAGTGGTCTAGAAGGCCTCCGTGGATGTTGCAGGGACTCATCTTCTTCATCCTCTTCATCAATCTCTCTTACAGAGATTGGGATTATCTTGTCATCAACTTCAGCAGTTGGGATTATTTGGAGCTCTTTACCCTTAAGCAGGGGAGAGAATTGTCTGGTCAGAAAATGAAAAAGGTTAGTTTATTTTTATGGAAGAAGAGAGATAAAGGCTAGAAAGAAACAGGGGTGGGATTTTTATAGAAGGATAAGGGAACTAGAGTAAGGCATACCTGAGAAGGATTCTCCTCAGGTAGTGAGATCATCTTCAGGCTTTCCTCAGCAGTTGCACCTTTGCTTTGGGAAGGGGTTCCTGAAGATGTCTTATTACTCCCCCCTGCTTTGATAACTTCTTTCGAAGCTATCGCTGATGAAGTGATGGCTGAAAAACACCATAGAGATTGATTTTCTTCATCGTCATCATCATCATCTTGATGAGGTTCTTCCTCTTGATCTTCAAGATCAAGGGCTTCATCTTCATCGTCCTCCTCTTCCTCTTCATCGATGGTAGGAGGGGCTTTTTCAGTAGCTATCACCCCTCAACCTGAGAGGGAGTTTCCAGTTGGACCTCAGCAGCAACTTCGAACTCCGTATTTTCTTTAGCTGCTTTCTCCCCCTCTTTGTCATTATCATTGAGGGAGAGATCTTTGGAAGGAGATGAAGCTTTTGCAGCGGCCAACACCTGAACTTCAGCTTCCAAACAGTCCAGACGGCCTTCAATCGCAAGAAGATCTGATGTAGCCTGATGAATGAACTCTACGGCAATGTTCAGAGAGGTACGATCGTTCTCTGTGAATGAGGGAGTAGGAGTCGGAGCTGGTGCCTTCAGGTGAGTTAGGATTTGCTGAAGAAGAACTTCACAGGAATCAACCTTTGTAGACAGGGCTGCAAACTGTTGATGTGAGTCAGTAACACCCTCAAATCTGGAAATAGCAACTAAAATAGAGTTTCTAATTTCACCAATAAATGATTCCTCTACAAACATAATTTAAGATTTAACCTCCACTACACACATACATTCTATACGTACAATCTATAATATGAACGGGTGTTACTAAAACCCAATCGTAGTTGCTATCTCCAAACCGCGGAAGACTTCACCAACCACTTACACTTGCACAAAGCTAAGGCTCAACTCTTTATGACTGCTAGAACCCAACCCCCATCTGGAACCTGATGCACATGCCGACAAATAAAAAGGTTAGGCTTAACGCCTAGTGAGCTCAAGAGTTTTGCATAAGTAAACACATTTAAGATAAGGAACTTTACTTAAAATCATGACCTTTCAATTAATGCACTTTAAAACGTGGAATCAACTCTTTTTCAATGTCATGCACTTTCGAAGATGAACACTTCATTTCAAAACATGCTTTATAAATTGATGCAACTTAACTAGCTTGAAACATGACTCATCATCAAACCATGTATATCGTACGTTCGAAAACATGGAAACTAGGTCCAATACTCACGCGACCGTAAAGACCCAATGACAATAAAAGAAGACGTCCTTAATTTAAAATACCGATAGACGACAATGGGGGAGACCCGTATCCGTTGAGAGTGGAGGAAACACAGAAGTATACCACCCATGCAACGTTAATCGCATGACACCTCCCGACATGCCAGCCCGGTGTCCCTACGACTTCTTTACAAGTGTCACCCCAAGTCAGTTGACCTTGATGGATCATTCTGAAGAACTCCATCCTGAAGGCTCGACACACTTAAAGACTACCTCCCAGGCATTACTTCAAGCGGCGGAGGTCCTAGCGCCTACTATTCCGGTAGCACTAGCCGACTCAACCCTCCTAGCGATCACTTGTAAATTTTCCGGTCATAAAACATGGGTACCGAAGTTTAACCCCGCAATACCCAATTGACCATCCAAAACAGACTGACTCACGTGCCTATGGATCCATTACACACTGTCTAACCTTCCCGGACTAAACATGACAGACCAAAGCATTCAAGTCCGTAACCAACCTCAATACGCATCACAATGCATTAATACGTACGTCATAATTGGGCTCTACATTGAGCCATATAAACCGGACAAGTGTCCTCGAGACTCCTTTAATACGACATCGAGCAAAAATGCTCAAAACCTCCTTTGACCAAAGCTTACGTTTTGCAAGTAACAAACTCCCTCAACCCATACCATGAAATTACGTGTTCCAAAATACTCGAATAGACTCCAACACAGTTTAAGTTGGGTTAAAAGGTTTTCCAAACAGATTTAGGCTCCTTATCCTTTCAAAACGTTCCATAACACAAAATTGAACCTTTTACCCCAAACAACACTAAAATGCCTTTTAACCAAATAATCTCAATGATGCAATAAGTTACCAAACACACCCATTTATGACTCATTTATCAAAATGCCCAAAATCACAATAATGTGTGCTATACAGGTTTATAAAAGTTAAATACTTTCAAAATAACCAAACTGATCAGCAGTTAACAATTTCATGTAAAATGTAAAATACTTTAAAATAACATTTTGGCATGTACACCGTTTTCACAAATCAACTTGAACTCACCTTGCTAGATTTAGGCTAAATCTAGATTTCCCCCCAACTAGAGCTCATTTGAAGAACACTTGGATTCTCAAGACAAAACTTCAAAAAACCTAAATCCATACATATTCAACCATAAATAAATATAATCAACCACAAAGAGTCGTTTCCCAAACCATATACATGAATACCTCAACTAATACCAAAACCCTAACTTCCATAACCGAAGAGAATAGAAGATTACCTTAACCCAAGCTTGAATTCACCAACCAAAACACTTCTAGTTCACCAAAATGATTACAAACCTTCAATCTATGAAAGGGAGAACAAAGGGTGGATGAAACCCTAGAAAACTTTGGGGAAGAAGATGAATAGTGAGGGATGAGAAGCTTACCACCACAAAATACTCTAGTATACTTCAATAAATTTCCAATCTCTTGCTTGATCCTTAAAAAGCTCTAAAAAATGAAACCATAGCAACTTGAATCGCCCAAATCGGAGTTGGAATGAGAGAGTTATGGCCAAATGAAGAAAAAACCCATTTTTACGCACTGGCGGATTTTCGCGACAGTGACTCGCGACAGTGCCCTGTCACAATCGCGAGGCAGGGTCGCGCGAAATGTATTGAAAGTCCTAAACACTGTTTCGGCCGTAACTTCTTCGTTATAGCTCCGTTTTCGCTCCGAAAAGAACCGTTGGACTCGTAATTGAATCTTTCATCCATCTAACCTATAAAATCAAGGATTCAAGCCCAAAATAAAATATCTTATTTTTCCTTAATATATCGATTTCGGTATTAACTTGAAATGATAACTTTCGAAGAATCGGGGTGTTACAATCCTACCAACCTTAAAAGAGATTTCGTCCTCGAAATCTAGAACTACCCAACACCCAACATCGCACTTGGAAAGATCGATTGATTTCCTATCAAAAAGGAATGCCTTCATGAAACCTCACCTCATATACGGACCCGATTACGTTCCGGTTGAGGTTGTCGTTGATTTTCTCATAACGTGTCGTTACAAAACTCAATCTCAATGTTCGATGTATTTCACCAACGTCAGGATGAACGTTGAGTCATTGCTTAATTATTTTATTAATCATTAAATCTCGGTTGTCTCCCAACCTTATGTTGCTCATATTACCTCAAGAATAACTTACGACTTTAATCCATCGTTTCCACCAATAATACCCCACTAATCCATACTGTAAAAGAGTTATCGTCCCTTCCTTGGCGACAATTCCTAGCACTACTTGGTCTGACCCAGCACAAACGTAGATCCGACCCTCAAGTTGCCATAAGCACAATACCCACAGATAGCGGGTTACTTCAACCCCACGGTTACACAGTTCCCATAGTGCATTCAAGCGTCGATTGATAGATCGGCGAAGCCTCGTAGATTGGAGGATTACCACTGATCGATCTCTAAGTATCAATATCTACTTCTCTTAATGTTACCACTTCACCTGCGAACACTCCAAATTCAACGAACGTGTACTGAGCACACTAACGGTTATTGTCCTCAAGAAAAGAGTCGACGCCTAATACCAAAATGGTGACATCAAAACGTGGACGTCCCACCTAATACTTCATTCCAGAAGTATTGTCGCATTAAGGTTGATACTTAACAGAGGCTAATGTTCCCAAATTTTACATCCCTAACAGACGGACCACAAAATTCCTTGATCACGGAAGTCCATTAAGACGGTACACCGTCAACACATAACTTGATGTCAACCAGACAAGCAGCTCATCAATACGAACCCAACAAACGTAGGTAGTCACACAAAACCTCATCCTGAAGGTTTACTAAAGCATAGAGATCATCTCTTAATTAACTGGGGAGCATAATCTATTACTCCCATGATTACGCATGACCCGATTCAAAAACTGAAACTCAAATTCAAGGTTGACTACAAGTCGGATCATCCGACGCTTCAAATCCTAAGGACTTCCCTAGTCCCGATTACAACTCCTTTCATGGAAGGGGGTTTAAATCTATAGGCCTAATGAGTTCAAGGTTTTCAACTAATATGCCAATACAAAACTTTCAAATACATAAGCTTTTTAGCAATTAATCGTGCGGTAAAATCCACTACCGATCACTTGATAGGTTGAAAATTGATCATTGACGTTACACATATAAAACCATTTCCAAAATTCGTTTGATCAGTATTTACGTTAATAAAACGGTAATAAAAGATGTGTAGCAAAATTTACACTATAAACATGAAAACAAATTCATGCACCACAACATGCAAAATAATTGTATGTACAACTCCAAAAGATAACTTCACAATTTTAACTTTAAAATTTTCCCTCCTTAACAAAAAAAACGTCCGAGAATAAAATCTCCAATAAGGCCCATATACGTCAGTTTATTCCTCAAGAGTTAGTAAAACGATAGGGGTGCATGATTTGGTCAAACAAAATTAAATTTTCAAATCAAGTTCAAATCTCGGGCCTCGCAAATAAAATGTACTCGCCAAAAAATAGCATTTACAAAGACGTGCATACCGATAACTCCTTTAATGCATTACGACAATTTATAATAGTAAAATCAACAAATGAACATGTATCGATTAAAAGTTTAATACGAGATAACATAAATCTTTCACATACTTACTCACGCGAGTGTAAATCAAATTCAACCCAAACAGTGTACACATATACTTGTGTAAAACTCAAGATGCGGTCATGCGACATTAAGATTTTCAAAACGCCTCTTACGGTTGTAAAAATACCTGTGCAAGATTCGTATGAGACAAAGTATTAAACAAAACTCATAAATTGACGCACCCAATAATGGAGGTCTACACGTTTCCAAAATTTCTTTTTATTACGTGACTCAAACTGGCATAACATAAGATGCCATAAGACCCGACTGGATTCTCATAAAACTCATTACCGCTAAAAAAAATAAAGCGGTGTCAAAATTTTCATTTCTCAACATAAAAGTATAAGACGACAACAAGTCTAAGAATGTTAAAATTCTAAAACCACAACGTACGATAAAGTGACCCTTTTCAACAACACTTTTATGAGACACGATGCCTAAAAGCTCGTAAATTATACGCAATAAAATTAAAACCCACGCAATCTCAAAGTACACTTACGCACCCCAAAACGCCTCAAAACTATGCTCATAAAATTAAACACGACTCACACAAACCAAATCTTCCAGAAAACTCCGACTCAAGAACATGGGGACAACTATTCCTTTAAAACCTTAACATACGTGGAGGAGATCCAATGTCAAAGTTAAAAGTTATACAGTTACTTGTCCAATATCCAAAATGACATTAAAATACGGATCTTATTATATCCAAAAATATAGTTAGACACAAAACAAGGATGAAGAGATTTCCAATAAATAAAATCGTAACCACGAACAACGAAACAATTTCGTGCATTTTAAACTCACGGTTTAAAATTTGATGAATGCTAAATACTTTACCAAGATTTTGTAATATAGCTCACTTTTTGCTTTGAAAACATGAGAAACCAATAATGCAAACTCATTTTTGAAATAGATGTCGTGCATGGATTTAACCGGCACTCGATACCCCGAAATCATGTTCCTCAAATTTCTGTCATACCACTATCATCCGGATGTTCAAACATCTTAAGGCGATCATCGACGCTTTCATCGGTTCTCCTTACAATTTCTCCTCAAAATAGAGCCAATTAACACGCTTATGGTTCTAATCCGACCAATAGCTCCGACTAAATTTGGTCAACTTAGTGCATTCAACGCACTTAACTATCACTCCAAAGTGACATATTGCTAGAAACATCAATCCTTCCTTAAATTACTCTCTTAGAAACTTTCCCACTACCCCAACGGTCATCATACCAAGGTAGTTCAAGTATACACATGTAGCATGTAGGTTCACCATGACGTTGGCTAGGCGTCATTATGAACGTACCGTACATGCTCATCCTTGCCACCCTCGACAAGCTTCCCATTTCTAGCGACCTTATCAACTCCAAAATATCTTATCTTAAGGTTCCTAATGTGCAACTTCACTTACAATCACTTATAAGAACGCTAGTTTGAGTCTAGGCATCCTACGATCAATACCTAATTCTCGCAAACTTAAGCTCTGATACCAACTTGTAACACCCTCAAATCGGGAAATAGCAACTAAAATAGAGTTTCTAATTTCACCAATAAATGATTCCTCTACAAACATAATTTAAGATTTAACCTCCACTACACACATACATTCTATACGTACAATCTATAATACGAACGGGTGTTACTAAAACCCAATCGTAGTCGCTATCTCCAAACCGCGGAAGACTTCACCAACCACTTACACTTGCACAAAGCTAAGGCTCAACTCTTCATGACTGCTAGAACCCACCCCCCATCTAGAACCTGATGCACATGCCGACAAATAAAAAGGTTAGGCTTAACGCCTAGTGAGCTCAAGAGTTTTGCATAAGTAAACACATTTAAGATAAGGAACTTTACTTAAAATCATGACCTTTCAATTAATGCACTTTAAAACGTGGAATCAACTCTTTTTCAATGTCATGCACTTTCGAAGATGAACACTTCATTTCAAAACATGCTTTATAAATTGATGCAACTTAACTAGCTTGAAACATGACTCATCATCAAACCATGTATATCGTACGTTCGAAAACATGGAAACTAGGTCCAATACTCACGCGACCGTAAAGACCCAATGACAATAAAAGAAGACGTCCTTAATTTAAAATACCGATAGACGACAACGGGGGAGACCCGTATCCGTTGAGAGTGGAGGAAACACAGAAGTATACCACCCATGCAACGTTAATCGCATGACACCTCCCGACATCCCAGCCCGGTGTCCCTACGACTTCTTTACAAGTGTCACCCCAAGTCAGTTGACCTTGATGGATCATTCCGAAGAACTCCATCCCGAAGGCTCGACACACTTAAAGACTACCTCCCAGGCATTACTTCAAGCGGCGGAGGTCCTAGCGCCTACTATTCCGGTAGCACTAGCCGACTCAACCCTCCTAGCAATCACTTGTAAAGTTTCCGGTCATAAAACATGGGTACCGAAGTTTAACCCCGCAATACCCAATTGACCATCCAAAACAGACTGACTCACGTGCCTATGGTCCATTACACACTGTCTAACCTTCCCGGACTAAACATGAAAGACCAAAGCATTCAAGTCCGTAACCAACCTCAATACGCATCACAACGCATTAATACGTACGTCATAACTGGGCTCTACATTGAGCCATATAAAACCGGACAAGTGTCCTCGAGACTCCTTTAATACGACATCGAGCAAAAATGCTCAAAACCCCCTTTGACCAAAGGTTACGTTTTGCAAGTAACAAACTCACTCAACCCATACCATGAAATTACGTGTTCCAAAATACTCGAATGGACTCCAACACAGTTTAAGTTGGGTTAAAAGGTTTTCCAAACATATTTAGGCTCCTTATCCTTTCAAAACGTTCCATAACACAAAATTGAACTTTTTACCCCAAACAACACTAAAATGCCTTTTAATCAAATAATCTCATGTATGCAATAAGTTACCAAACACACCCATTTATGACTCATTTATCAAAATGCCCAAAATCACAATAATGTGTGCTATACAAGTTTATAAAAGTTAAATACTTTCAAAATAACCAAACTGATCAGCAGTTAACAATTTCATGTAAAATGTAAAATACTTTAAAATAACCATTTTGGCATGTACACCGTTTTCACAAATCAACTTGAACTCACCTTGCTAGATTTAGGCTAAATCTAGATTTTTCCCCAACTAGAGCTCCTTTGAAGAACACTTGGATTCTCAAGACAAAACTTCCAAAAACCTAAATCCATACATATTCAACCATAAATAAATATAATCAACCACAAAGAGTCATTTCCCAAACCATATACATGAATACCTCAACTAATACCAAAACCCTAACTTCCATAACCGAAGAGAATAAAAGATTACCTTAACCCAAGCTTGAATTCACCAACCAAAACACTTCTAGTTCACCAAAATGATTACAAACCTTCAATCTATGAAAGGGAGAACAAAGGGTGGATGAAACCCTAGAAAACTTTGGGGAAGAAGATGAATAGTGAGAGATGAGAAGCTTACCACCACAAAATACTCTAGTATACTTCATTAAACTTCCAATATCTTGCGTGATCCTTGAAAAGCTCTAAAAAACGAAACCGTAGAAACTTGAATAGCCCAAATCGGAGTTGAAATGAGAGAGTTATGGCCAAATGAAGAAAAAACCCATTTTTACGCACTGGAGGGTTTTCGCGACAGTGACTCGCGACAGTGCCCTGTCACAATCGCGAGGCAGGGTCGCGCGAAATGTACCGAAAGTCCTAAACACTGTTTCGGACGTAACTTCTTCGTTATAGCTCCGTTTTCGCTCCGGAAAGAATCGTTGGACTCGTAATTGAATCCTTCATCCATCTAAAATATAAAATCAAGGATTCAAGACCAAAATAAAATATCTTATTTTTCCTTAATATATCGGTTTCGGTATTAACTTGAAATGATATATTTCGAAGAATCGGGGTGTTACAGAGTCCTCCCTGACTTTGACAATCACTTCTTGGAGAGTAGCGATTTGAGAGACGTTAGTTTTGGAGGCGCATTGAGTTGTCAACATCTTCAGTGCTTCACCAGCTGTATGAACAACGCTGGTGGTGGTGTTGAGAGAGGCAGTCAGAGACTCCACCTTTGCACTCAAACTGTTGACATTGGTGTCAACAGTCTCCAAACTAGGACCTGAAATATAACTTATTTTTTGAGAAACAGGCTTATATGGTGAGTTGGGAGAAGTGTTTAAGGTTATAGGTGTACCTGAATTATCAAACATTTTGTAGAATTGCATAGTTTCCTCAAAAGATTGATGTTCAGGTCCTATGGGTCCAAACTATGGTTGTGAGAAAGTATATGGAGGGTTAGAGATCAAAGAAATAGAAGGACTAGAGATGGGGATAGAAGATGTAGGGATAGGGGTAGTTACCTCAGTTTGTTGCTGAACTGAGATTGTAGGTTGCGTCACTGTTGTTGTGATAGCGACCGAGATCGCTGGCACGATTGAAGTGGTTATCGCTGAGGATGTGGAGGAGAGACCCACGAATTCATCCAAGGAAGTTTGTTGATAAACATCCTTAGGTATTGAGCTAGAGGTAGCTTTCTCCTTGGTCACCTTGGCCTTCTTCGAAGGACCAAGGGAGCCAGTTGATGGTCGTTTGGAAGGGGTAGCGGCAGGGATAGCAGAAGAAGGAACCTCCTGCGTGGTTGTTGAAGACGAAGAAGTGAGGAGAGTGGTCGGGAGCGAAGTTCAGAGATACTTACCTCGTTGGGGAGCGTTTTGACCTCCAGTGATCGTTGACCCACTTTGGGAAAAGTGGCATCAGAATTGGTGGGGTAAGTAGCAGGATTGAGGAACTTCAGGTACGCACAGATGAAGCGTACATAGGGAATCTTAGGACCCCTCTCGGTCTTCTCTATCTTTGACCTTAAATCGTCAAAGATAGTTGTTGCGTAGTCGAAATTTCTTCCGGCGATCACTGAGTAAGTCATTTGGACCTGAATTTTGCTGGCCTGGTCCAGTGACCCACTCTTCCCACTCATACACTGAATGAAGTGAGAGAAGATGTAGTTAAGCTGAGAAGGCATGAGCGCCTTCTTTACAAGAGTCAACTTTTTGTTGGGAATTGTCATCCTCGACTTTGGTTCCCAAGAGTATTCCATAGCATCTAGGAATTTGATGAGTTTAGCATCAGTGGGTAAGGCATCAAATCCATTCCTGGGTTTGTCAGGAAATCGCAGAGCTTTCCTTAGCCCTAAGGCCGTCATCATCCCTCGTCCAAGTTCAGTGCTGAAAGAAATAGCAGGAACTAGTTCACCCTTTTTGTTGGTGATAGAGGTTTCTCCAGCGGTAAACCAGAATTGTTGGAGAAGAGCTTTTGAAGGTGTGGGATCCATAGTGATAGCATAGGCAATGCAGGATTGCTTCAGAAATTTTGCGGCTTCCACCAGATGTGGGTATTTGACACCATCAAAGTCAAGGCGAGCAAGATTATTGTTTTTGGGAAGCTCAGAGTCAGCTATGGCGAACTTGACGTTCTTAGAGGCGACAAGTGCAGATTGAGCCATTCTGAATATGAACAGATAAAAGAATAGATAAAAGGTTTTAGTCTAAAAATAAAGAAGGTTTTCCCAGTTTCTATTTTAGGAAAGAAACATAGAAAAATTAACATATTTGAAGATTAAAAAGGTGTTTTTAATATAAGATATAAGAACAAGAAGAAAAACCAAAGATTTTGAATGAAGATAATCAAAAGAAAATGGTTTTGAATGAATAAAATCAGAAAGAAAGATGATTTTATGAAAAAAAATCTTACAAACCCATAATGGAAGTCTATAAATGGAGTATTATGTAGAAAGATTTAGAACAAGAATAAGAAGAAGATCAAGAATAACCTGTTGATCTTGAAGGAGATGATGCAAATGCTTGAGAATGCTAGAATTCTTTTGAGAGAATTTTCTTGCCTTGAAAGTATTTCCAGAAAGCGTAAAATGAGAAGAATGGAAAAACATTTTTTTTACACGTGAGAGAGAAGGAGACAGAGTGTGATAGGCGGGAAAACAAATGTTCATCATGACATGGACACGTCCCATGAAGTTGATTGGATGGAAGGGCAACGGATGAACGTGTCAGAAAAAGGCATGTCGTGGATTGTCGGTTCAAATGACGTCATAGAAGATAGAGAGACTGTTCATTTGTCCGTTTTGAAATTATCACTTAAGAAAAGTCAGCAATAGATTTTATTTGAAAGTATCCCTGATGTGAAAGTTAGGGATGAATTTTCTTTTAAGAAGGATTACTGACTAGAAATATCAGTGATAAATTTATTTTTCAAAAAACTTTTAATCATTTGAAGAAAGTTCAGTGATTAAAGTTTATATTTTGAAAAACATCTTAACTGAATGAAGATTCAGTTGTAGGGATGGAGAGAACATACGTGAGAGTCAGAATGTTTATCAGAGAATGATAAAAGGGGAACTTATGAGTACTGACACAATGCATGAACGCTGAAGAATTATTCTTCGAGATTCAGCATTCCAAGCTCACTGATGAGAAAGTTGTACCTTGTCTCATCAAGAGGTTTGGTGAATAAATCAACAAGTTGAAAGTCATTAGGGATGAAATGAAGTTCAATATCACCGTTCATCACATGATCTCTGATAAAGTGATATATGATCTTTATGTGTTTTGTCTTTGAATGTAGCACTGGATTATTTGCTATAGCGATAGCACTAGTGCTGTCGCAATAGATTGGAATCTTTGATAGCTGAAGGTCATAATCCAATAGTTGATTTCTCATCCATAAGATCTGAGAACAACAGCTTCTAGCGGCTACGTATTCAGCTTCAGCTGTGGAAGTGGACACTGAATTTTGCTTTTTGCTTGTCCAACTTACCAGCTTTCCTCCTAGGAGTTGACATCCACCAGTGGTACTCTTTCTGTCAAGTTTAAAACCTGCAAAATCACTATCAGAATAACCAGTTAGATCGAACCCTGAGTCTTTGGGATACCAAAGACGGAGGTTAGGAGTTCCTTTCAGATATCTGAAAATTCTCTTGACAACGATCAGATGGGATTCCTTGGGTTCAGATTGATAGCGTGCACATAAAAAAGTAGAATACATGATGTCAGGTCGGCTCATTGTAAGATACAGCAGGGAGCCTATCATTCCTCTATAGGCATTAACATTAACAGGTTTTCCAGATGGATATTTGTTAAGTGTTAGGGGAGGTGCCATGGGAGTTTTCATCGCTGAAGTTTGTGTAAGATCAAACTTCTTCAGCATGTCTTTAACATACTTACCTTGGTTGATAAAAGTACCTTTGTCAGATTGTTTAATCTGAAGACCAAGAAAATATGTCAGCTCCCCATCATACTCATTTTGTATTCTTTCTTCATCCTTTCAGCGAAGCGAGTACACAGAGATGGGTTAGTAGAACCAAATACGATGTCATCGACATATATTTGTACAAGAATAATATGACCTTTTATCTTTCTGAAAAACAATGTATTATCAATTTTGCCACGTTCAAGTTTTTCAGAGATAAGAATTTATGAGAGAGTGTCATACCAAGCACGAGAGGCTTGTTTTAGACCATAGAGAGTCTTATCCAAGTTATAAACATAATTTGGATACTTAGTGTAACACCCCGATTTTTCGAAAGGTATCATTTCATGTTAATACAGAAACCGATATATTAAGGAAAAATAAGATATTTGATTTTGGGATTGAATCCTTGGTTTTATAGTCTTGATGGATAAAGAATTCAATTACGAGACCAACGGTTCTTTCCGGAGCGAAAACGGAGCTATAACGAAGAAGTTATGGCCAAAACAGTTTCAGTACGCGCTAGGCTATAGTGTCCGGCGATTGTGACAGTGTCACAATCGTCTGTCAAGGTCGCCGGAGCCCGAGAACTCTCGGTACAATCTCAGCGATTGTGCCCGGCGATTGTGACATGGTCACTATAGCCTGGCACAATCGCCCGGGTGTTTCAGGGTGTTAAAATCGCGATTTTCAGCCCCAAACTTCATTTCTTCATATCTTTCTCATCGTAGCTCCGATTTGGGTGATTCAAGTTGCTACAGTTTCGTTTTTGAGAGCTTTTCAAGGTTATGGAAAGATATTGGAAGTCTATTGAAGTATACTAGAGTATTTTGTGGTGGTAAGCTTCTCATCTCTCCCTATTCATCTTCTTCACCAAAGTTTTCTAGGGTTTCATCCACCCTTTGTTCTCCCTTTCATAGATTGAAGGTTTGTAATCATGTTGGTGAACTAGAGGTGTTTTTATTGGTGGATTCAAGTTTGGGTTAAGGTAATATTCTATTCTCTTCGGTTATGGAAGTTAGGGTTTCGGTATTAGTTGAGGTATTCATGTATATGGTTTGGGAAATGATTCTTTGTGTTTGATTATGTATATTTATGGTTGGAACCTTGTGGATCTAGGTTTTGGAAGATTTGGTTTGAAAAACCAAGTTTCTTCAAGGAAATCTCTAAGTGGGTAAAATTTAGATTTAGTCTAAATCTAGCAAGGTGAGTTTACTAAACTTTTGTTAAAACTGGATACACATCATAATTGTTTATTTGTTGTTATTATCACATATTTGCTCAAAATGTTCATCTTTACGGGTTTAAGTATTTGATGGTGTTTTCATGAGACTATATGAGAAATATGTTTTAACAAGTATCATCCCATGATTTACTTTATTTTGTGAAAGTATTTGGGGTCTTCATTATGTACACCAACAATGGGTATTTTGGGTTATCTTTTATGAGTATTTACCATGATTTGCTCTATTGGTCGGATATTTGGGACTTGTTCCATGAATGTACATTGTTGGCATTTTGGCATGATATGGATTATATGTGGCATAGCAGATGATAAATTCTACTTGGAATGCTTTCTTGGCGATTTAATTATTGAACATTGAATATGTTGGAATTTGAGTCTCACATTGGACTTATGTGAGGATGGTAGCATAGTACCCATGGTTGGTATCGAAATGCATTGGTAGATATATACCTAAAGACCTCCTATATATATTATGTTGGACGAACCAAGTCGGTAGACACTAGGAGGATGTAGTCTTGGGCGCCACCGTGTGGGTATGTGCCTAGACCTCCGCCATTCGGGGTAATGCCATGGTTGTAGTCCTCGGGTGTGCCGGGCCTTTGGGTGTCACTCTTAGTAGTTGGCACTAAGGTACATTGTCTCTTTGGGTGGAACTGATTGGTGCTATGGGTCTCCCCTATTGACTCCACATTGTTGAACTCTGGTTAACTGCTGATAAGAATTGTAACTGCTCATGCATGCTTATTATTGTTCAACTCACTAGGCTTTTTGGCCTAACACTTGCTTGGTGTCGATATGTATCTCAGGTTATAGCGGCGCTGGTTCTAAGATGGCATAGATGCTTGGGTGAGAGATTGAGGGATATTGCATTTGGACTTACTTTTGGTAGGAGAACCTTTGGGTTTATAAATGACACCCTTATTTGTAATCTCTTTTCAAGTTATGGAAATTAGATTAGTTGGTTGTTATTTATCGTCCGTTTAATTACAACTGTATTTAAACAGGTTGTGTATTTTTCTCCATTTA
This sequence comes from Arctium lappa, assembly GCA_023525745.1. Classification (NCBI taxonomy): domain Eukaryota; kingdom Viridiplantae; phylum Streptophyta; class Magnoliopsida; order Asterales; family Asteraceae; genus Arctium; species Arctium lappa. Next base: position 71,174,943 of record CM042051.1, on the reverse strand, counting down.
AGGAGGCTCTTGCTTTGGCAATTTTTAGTATACCTCATGTCCGTTGTTTTTCGGATTTTTTTTATCCCTATTTTTAGGGTGTTACAAGTTGGTATCAGAGCTCTAGTTTAAGTGAACTAGGCATGAATGTAAGATGTCTAGACTTAGACTGAGTATGTTAGACAATGATTGTGAGATGGGTAGAATTTCTAAGATGGGTTAGTCTTAGAGTCGACGGAAACTATGGTTATCAAGCGTTGTGGCGATGGTAACGAGAACCTTTATGTATTATATGTTCATAATTTCATCTAGCTAATGTTATTATGAGGATATTTATACGTGATGGTGCTCGAAGTGCCGTTACTGTGACAATTGGTAAGGTAGTAGTACGTTCTGTTGTGCTTGGTTTACTAATGTTATGATATTTAGTAGACGTGGTAGTACGTTTTCTTCGTGTTCAATTTTGTTAATCTCTTTCTTATTCATTCTCGTGCTTGTATGAACGGCCTTGGTATGTCGACCGTTGGGGTGGTAAGAAAGTTTCTGAATGGGTAACCATTAGAAAAAGTTAATGTTTTATTATTCGTTACTTGGAGTGACGGTAAGTATGGTGATTGCATTAAGTGGACAGTTTCGAGTGGGATTGATTGGTTGGATTAGAACCATTGACTTTTGAATCGATGTATTCGAGGAGAAATTGTAAGGTGAACCTATGAAGTCCGTGGCTTTGCCTTAAGATGTTGAGCATCTGGATGACGATAGTGTAACTATAGAAATCGAGGAGCGTGAGTTCAAGTGGATTTGTTAAAACGGTGTACATGCCAAAATGGTTATTTTAAAGTGTTGTACATGAAATGGTTAACTACTGATAAGTTTTGAGTATTTTGAAGTAAAAATGTATTTTACTTGGTATTTGTCAAAGTGTGAGTATTTTAATGAGTTTTTCATATTTGATATACTTGGCTTATTTAGTTCCATAAAATACTCATATTTGGAATTTGGACATCTTGATAAATAATAGCATGATTATAGCATTTTGGATTTTGTACAAATATAGTCCATTTCAAGACTTAAGCATCTTGGTAATATTGGTACATATGAAGTCTATTACATGTTGTATGCATTTTTGTGTATTTGCATTCATAAACCCTTTTGAAACTCTTTGGTCCCAATACGTGTTGAGTTTTGGGTTAATCACGTCTTTGAGGCATGTGTCTTTATAAACGTCGCTTAAAGACATTTCATTATTTGGGGGACCGATAATTATTGGTCAAATGAATTTTGAGCATTTTAGCTCGGTGTTGGCTTAAAAGAGTCTTGTGGACATTTGTCCGGTTTTAATGGCTCGATGTGGAATCCAATTTATGACGTACATCTTAATGCATTTCATTGCATATGCATAATCATTACACGCTCGAGTGCTTTTGCCATTCATGTGTAGTCGCGTATTTTTTTGGCTGTGTTGCATTGGATCCATAGGCACGTGAATCAGTCTTATTGGATGGTCAATTGGGTAGTACGGAGTTGGACCCCGGGACTCATGTTTTATGACCAAAACTTGACAAGTAGGCACTAGGATGAGGTAGTCTTGGGCGACACTGTGTGGGTGTGCGCCTAGATCTCCGACGTAGGGGAATTTCCTCAATTGTAGTCCTCGGACGTGCCGGGCCTTTCGGGTGTCCTTTGTGGCATCAAGGTATCTCGTCTCTTGGGTGGAACTTGTCAAGGATTCGTAGGGACACTTGGGCTTTCATGTCGTTAGGTGTCATACGATGAACGTTGTAGGAGTAGCATACTTCGTGCTCTTCCGCTCTCAATGGATACGGGTATCCCCGTTATTGGTCGTTGTATTTTGTTATTTAATTGTCCATTTGGTGCATACGATTTTATAAACCGTTGGAAAATTCATGTCATTGAACTAGGAGTCGTTTTGGAAACATGAAGAGAAATAGTTCATTTGGAAAACATTTTGTTGCAATCAATGAGAAGTTTTGTTTATTTTGAAATGTTTAGTTTTATGAACATGTCGAGTCATCCATTTTGGAATCTTTGGGTATTTTGGTAAATAAATCATGTTGAGATGTTTCCTCGATGATTTTACATATATAATTGGAGTTCAATTGACGTAAGTGTCATTTCGTGTATTTGATCTTATAAACCTTTTTCAGAAAATACATATTATTGTGTTATGGGGCATTTTAAAAACATAAGAATATGAGTTCCTTTGAAAAAATGGTTCGTCTCAACTAGCAATGAGATTTTAGTTAATTATACTTTGGGTCATGTATGCATATCTTATTGGAAATTTCCGTCATGGTATTTTAGCCAATGTTTTAGAACGATGAGAGCATGTTTATATTTGGCTTTGAACTCGAAAATGACATAAATTATTTTATGTTTTAACCGGGTGCATACGCATGTCAATCTACTAGCTTTGTGAAATAAACGGTCGCATGCAAGTTTTGTTGTGAAATCTTATTTCGTGCCGCATTGTGACTAAAAGAGAGAAAACTTTAAGAGTTTGATATTGAGCATGTGGTCCTGGGTTTTGCAAACATTTATTTATACAGTTTGGAATTAAACTAAATTACTCTTACAATTGCTCAAATCGCATGCATATGTCTTTACTAAATTTTGGGGAATAAACCGATGTATGCGAGTCACAATGGGAAGTTTTATTTAACGATATTTCATGGTTCATTTGCAGAAATTTTGGGGTTCGATTTCGTGAATTTCCTTTCTGTAGTTTTGTATGAAAGTCTTGTCATACACTGTTTTAGTACATGAAACTATTTCTCGTTCTTTACATAAATTATATTGGTTGTGTGAGTAATCGTATAAAAGATTTATGTTATTTCGGATGGAACTTTTGCCCATAACATATTTCAGTTATTGATTTTACTGATAGGAGTTTTCTGCAATGCATGAAATGAATTTTCGGTTGCACGTTGTTGTAATTACAATTTTGGGTATATACGTTTTATCGGTGCGGCCCAAATTTGAAACGCGTATAATATATATATATATATATATATATATATATATTTATTTATTTATTTATTTACCTTCCTATTGTGTTGTTACATTTGGGAAATGATTGGACGTATATAGGCCTTGATGGAAATTTTATCTTCCGATGTTTTGTGTTAAAGTAAAAGATTTTAAAGTTGAAGTGGTGAAATCCTCTTTTGGGGAGTTGTACAAACTTTTATTGCACATGTTATGGAACGGAAAGTTATTTTCATACGCATAGCATAAATTGATGCATACTAAGACCCTGGTAGTCCATTTTAAAATTTTGCTACGCATCTTTCGTTATCGTTGTATTAGTGTAAGTAATGATCAAATGAGTTTTGAAAATGGTTATATGTGTGGCATTGGTGATCAATTTTGAAACCTATCGAATGCACGAAAGTATATTTTCACCGCACGTTTAATTGTTATAAAACTTATGTATTTGAGAGTTTTATAAATATCAAATTGGCATAGTAGTGTGAAAAACCTTGAACTCATTGGGCTATAGGTGTAAGCCCCCTCGTGTTAGAAGTCTATATTAAGGAATAAAAGAGTCCTCAGAGTTTGAGGCGTTAGGCATGTGCTTTCTCCCAGTTAGTTAAGTAACAACCTTTATGCTTCGTTAAACCTACGGACTAAAATCGTGTTAGGTTGTTTGGGAATGGTTGGTTTTGGAATTGTGGGAACTTGGTACGACGGCATGCTATGTGTCGGTGGTGTACTATATTGTTGGGTAATTGTGAATAATGATGATGTTATGGTTGGCTGGTAAGGAAATTAGATGTTGATAATTAAGAATCAATCATTGAAGAGACCTTGATGCGTCATATTTAGAGGTATCTAAGGGAATTGTTTGCCTTGGAGTATTCTTGGTGGAAATGACTAGATAAGGTCGTAAGTTGCTTTCGGGATAATATGTTCAATCTAAGGTTGGGAGGAAACCGAAAATTTATTGATGGGGAAAATGAATTGATAAAGACTCGATGCTCTTTACGTCGTCGGAAAGGTGCATTGAACCTTATAATTTGAGTTCATGGCGACTTGTTATGTGGAATTCAGTGGCAACGTCAACGGGATATAATTGGGATCGAATATGAGGTCAAGCTTAGTGAAAGCATTCCTTTTGAATAGGAAATCAATAGATCTTTCCAAGTGCTATGTTGGGTTCTTGGTTAGTGTTAGATTTCGAGGACGAAATATCTTTTAAGGTTGGGAGGATTGTAACACCCCGATTTTTCGAAAGGTATCATTTCATGTTAATACAGAAACCGATATATTAAGGAAAAATAAGATATTTGATTTTGGGATTGAATCCTTGGTTTTATAGTCTTGATGGATAAAGAATTCAATTACGAGACCAACGGTTCTTTCCGGAGCGAAAACGGAGCTATAACGAAGAAGTTATGGCCAAAACAGTTTCAGTACGCGCTAGGCTATAGTGCCCGGCGATTGTGACAGTGTCACAATCGCCTGTCAAGGTCGCCGGAGCCCGAGAACTCTCGGTACAATCTCAGCGATTGTGCCCGGCGATTGTGACATGGTCACTATAGCCTGGCACAATCGCCCGGGTGTTTCAGGGTGTTAAAATCGCGATTTTCAGCCCCAAACTTCATTTCTTCATATCTTTCTCATCGTAGCTCCGATTTGGGTGATTCAAGTTGCTACAGTTTCGTTTTTGAGAGCTTTTCAAGGTTATGGAAAGATATTGGAAGTCTATTGAAGTATACTAGAGTATTTGGTGGTGGTAAGCTTCTCATCTCTCCCTATTCATCTTCTTCACCAAAGTTTTCTAGGGTTTCATCCACCCTTTGTTCTCCCTTTCATAGATTGAAGGTTTGTAATCATGTTGGTGAACTAGAGGTGTTTTTATTGGTGGATTCAAGTTTGGGTTAAGGTAATATTCTATTCTCTTCGGTTATGGAAGTTAGGGTTTCGGTATTAGTTGAGGTATTCATGTATATGGTTTGGGAAATGATTCTTTGTGTTTGATTATGTATATTTATGGTTGGAACCTTGTGGATCTAGGTTTTGGAAGATTTGGTTTGAAAAACCAAGTTTCTTCAAGGAAATCTCTAAGTGGGTAAAATTTAGATTTAGTCTAAATCTAGCAAGGTGAGTTTACTAAACTTTTGTTAAAACTGGATACACATCATAATTGTTTATTTGTTGTTATTATCACATATTTGCTCAAAATGTTCATCTTTACGGGTTTAAGTATTTGATGGTGTTTTCATGAGACTATATGAGAAATATGTTTTAACAAGTATCATCCCATGATTTACTTTATTTTGTGAAAGTATTTGGGGTCTTCATTATGTACACCAACAATGGGTATTTTGGGTTATCTTTTATGAGTATTTACCATGATTTGCTCTATTGGTCGGATATTTGGGACTTGTTCCATGAATGTACATTGTTGGCATTTTGGCATGATATGGATTATATGTGGCATAGCAGATGATAAATTCTACTTGGAATGCTTTCTTGGCGATTTAATTATTGAACATTGAATATGTTGGAATTTGAGTCTCACATTGGACTTATGTGAGGATGGTAGCATAGTACCCATGGTTGGTATCGAAATGCATTGGTAGATATATACCTAAAGACCTCCTATATATATTATGTTGGACGAACCAAGTCGGTAGACACTAGGAGGATGTAGTCTTGGGCGCCACCGTGTGGGTATGTGCCTAGACCTCCGCCATTCGGGGTAATGCCATGGTTGTTGTCCTCGGGTGTGCCGGGCCTTTGGGTGTCACTCTTAGTAGTTGGCACTAAGGTACATTGTCTCTTTGGGTGGAACTGATTGGTGCTATGGGTCTCCCCTATTGACTCCACATTGTTGAACTCTGGTTAACTGCTGATAAGAATTGTAACTGCTCATGCATGCTTATTATTGTTCAACTCACTAGGCTTTTTGGCCTAACACTTGCTTGGTGTCGATATGTATCTCAGGTTATAGCGGCGCTGGTTCTAAGATGGCATAGATGCTTGGGTGAGAGATTGAGGGATATTGCATTTGGACTTACTTTTGGTAGGAGAACCTTTGGGTTTATAAATGACACCCTTATTTGTAATCTCTTTTCAAGTTATGGAAATTAGATTAGTTGGTTGTTATTTATCGTCCGTTTAATTACAACTGTATTTAAACAGGTTGTGTATTTTTCTCCATTTAAGGAGGCTCTTGCTTTGGCAATTTTTAGTATACCTCATGTCCGTTGTTTTTCGGATTTTTTTTATCCCTATTTTTAGGGTGTTACAAGTTGGTATCAGAGCTCTAGTTTAAGTGAACTAGGCATGAATGTAAGATGTCTAGACTTAGACTGAGTATGTTAGACAATGATTGTGAGATGGGTAGAATTTCTAAGATGGGTTAGTCTTAGAGTCGACGGAAACTATGGTTATCAAGCGTTGTGGCGATGGTAACGAGAACCTTTATGTATTATATGTTCATAATTTCATCTAGCTAATGTTATTATGAGGATATTTATACGTGATGGTGCTCGAAGTGCCGTTACTGTGACAATTGGTAAGGTAGTAGTACGTTCTGTTGTGCTTGGTTTACTAATGTTATGATATTTAGTAGACGTGGTAGTACGTTTTCTTCGTGTTCAATTTTGTTAATCTCTTTCTTATTCATTCTCGTGCTTGTATGAACGGCCTTGGTATGTCGACCGTTGGGGTGGTAAGAAAGTTTCTGAATGGGTAACCATTAGAAAAAGTTAATGTTTTATTATTCGTTACTTGGAGTGACGGTAAGTATGGTGATTGCATTAAGTGGACAGTTTCGAGTGGGATTGATTGGTTGGATTAGAACCATTGACTTTTGAATCGATGTATTCGAGGAGAAATTGTAAGGTGAACCTATGAAGTCCGTGGCTTTGCCTTAAGATGTTGAGCATCTGGATGACGATAGTGTAACTATAGAAATCGAGGAGCGTGAGTTCAAGTGGATTTGTTAAAACGGTGTACATGCCAAAATGGTTATTTTAAAGTGTTGTACATGAAATGGTTAACTACTGATAAGTTTTGAGTATTTTGAAGTAAAAATGTATTTTACTTGGTATTTGTCAAAGTGTGAGTATTTTAATGAGTTTTTCATATTTGATATACTTGGCTTATTTAGTTCCATAAAATACTCATATTTGGAATTTGGACATCTTGATAAATAATAGCATGATTATAGCATTTTGGATTTTGTACAAATATAGTCCATTTCAAGACTTAAGCATCTTGGTAATATTGGTACATATGAAGTCTATTACATGTTGTATGCATTTTTGTGTATTTGCATTCATAAACCCTTTTGAAACTCTTTGGTCCCAATACGTGTTGAGTTTTGGGTTAATCACGTCTTTGAGGCATGTGTCTTTATAAACGTCGCTTAAAGACATTTCATTATTTGGGGGACCGATAATTATTGGTCAAATGAATTTTGAGCATTTTAGCTCGGTGTTGGCTTAAAAGAGTCTTGTGGACATTTGTCCGGTTTTAATGGCTCGATGTGGAATCCAATTTATGACGTACATCTTAATGCATTTCATTGCATATGCATAATCATTACACGCTCGAGTGCTTTTGCCATTCATGTGTAGTCGCGTATTTTTTTGGCTGTGTTGCATTGGATCCATAGGCACGTGAATCAGTCTTATTGGATGGTCAATTGGGTAGTACGGAGTTGGACCCCGGGACTCATGTTTTATGACCAAAACTTGACAAGTAGGCACTAGGATGAGGTAGTCTTGGGCGACACTGTGTGGGTGTGCGCCTAGATCTCCGACGTAGGGGAATTTCCTCAATTGTAGTCCTCGGACGTGCCGGGCCTTTCGGGTGTCCTTTGTGGCATCAAGGTATCTCGTCTCTTGGGTGGAACTTGTCAAGGATTCGTAGGGACACTTGGGCTTTCATGTCGTTAGGTGTCATACGATGAACGTTGTAGGAGTAGCATACTTCGTGCTCTTCCGCTCTCAATGGATACGGGTATCCCCGTTATTGGTCGTTGTATTTTGTTATTTAATTGTCCATTTGGTGCATACGATTTTATAAACCGTTGGAAAATTCATGTCATTGAACTAGGAGTCGTTTTGGAAACATGAAGAGAAATAGTTCATTTGGAAAACATTTTGTTGCAATCAATGAGAAGTTTTGTTTATTTTGAAATGTTTAGTTTTATGAACATGTCGAGTCATCCATTTTGGAATCTTTGGGTATTTTGGTAAATAAATCATGTTGAGATGTTTCCTCGATGATTTTACATATATAATTGGAGTTCAATTGACGTAAGTGTCATTTCGTGTATTTGATCTTATAAACCTTTTTCAGAAAATACATATTATTGTGTTATGGGGCATTTTAAAAACATAAGAATATGAGTTCCTTTGAAAAAATGGTTCGTCTCAACTAGCAATGAGATTTTAGTTAATTATACTTTGGGTCATGTATGCATATCTTATTGGAAATTTCCGTCATGGTATTTTAGCCAATGTTTTAGAACGATGAGAGCATGTTTATATTTGGCTTTGAACTCGAAAATGACATAAATTATTTTATGTTTTAACCGGGTGCATACGCATGTCAATCTACTAGCTTTGTGAAATAAACGGTCGCATGCAAGTTTTGTTGTGAAATCTTATTTCGTGCCGCATTGTGACTAAAAGAGAGAAAACTTTAAGAGTTTGATATTGAGCATGTGGTCCTGGGTTTTGCAAACATTTATTTATACAGTTTGGAATTAAACTAAATTACTCTTACAATTGCTCAAATCGCATGCATATGTCTTTACTAAATTTTGGGGAATAAACCGATGTATGCGAGTCACAATGGGAAGTTTTATTTAACGATATTTCATGGTTCATTTGCAGAAATTTTGGGGTTCGATTTCGTGAATTTCCTTTCTGTAGTTTTGTATGAAAGTCTTGTCATACACTGTTTTAGTACATGAAACTATTTCTCGTTCTTTACATAAATTATATTGGTTGTGTGAGTAATCGTATAAAAGATTTATGTTATTTCGGATGGAACTTTTGCCCATAACATATTTCAGTTATTGATTTTACTGATAGGAGTTTTCTGCAATGCATGAAATGAATTTTCGGTTGCACGTTGTTGTAATTACAATTTTGGGTATATACGTTTTATCGGTGCGGCCCAAATTTGAAACGCGTATAATATATATATATATATATATATATATATATATATTTATTTATTTATTTATTTACCTTCCTATTGTGTTGTTACATTTGGGAAATGATTGGACGTATATAGGCCTTGATGGAAATTTTATCTTCCGATGTTTTGTGTTAAAGTAAAAGATTTTAAAGTTGAAGTGGTGAAATCCTCTTTTGGGGAGTTGTACAAACTTTTATTGCACATGTTATGGAACGGAAAGTTATTTTCATACGCATAGCATAAATTGATGCATACTAAGACCCTGGTAGTCCATTTTAAAATTTTGCTACGCATCTTTCGTTATCGTTGTATTAGTGTAAGTAATGATCAAATGAGTTTTGAAAATGGTTATATGTGTGGCATTGGTGATCAATTTTGAAACCTATCGAATGCACGAAAGTATATTTTCACCGCACGTTTAATTGTTATAAAACTTATGTATTTGAGAGTTTTATAAATATCAAATTGGCATAGTAGTGTGAAAAACCTTGAACTCATTGGGCTATAGGTGTAAGCCCCCTCGTGTTAGAAGTCTATATTAAGGAATAAAAGAGTCCTCAGAGTTTGAGGCGTTAGGCATGTGCTTTCTCCCAGTTAGTTAAGTAACAACCTTTATGCTTCGTTAAACCTACGGACTAAAATCGTGTTAGGTTGTTTGGGAATGGTTGGTTTTGGAATTGTGGGAACTTGGTACGACGGCATGCTATGTGTCGGTGGTGTACTATATTGTTGGGTAATTGTGAATAATGATGATGTTATGGTTGGCTGGTAAGGAAATTAGATGTTGATAATTAAGAATCAATCATTGAAGAGACCTTGATGCGTCATATTTAGAGGTATCTAAGGGAATTGTTTGCCTTGGAGTATTCTTGGTGGAAATGACTAGATAAGGTCGTAAGTTGCTTTCGGGATAATATGTTCAATCTAAGGTTGGGAGGAAACCGAAAATTTATTGATGGGGAAAATGAATTGATAAAGACTCGATGCTCTTTACGTCGTCGGAAAGGTGCATTGAACCTTATAATTTGAGTTCATGGCGACTTGTTATGTGGAATTCAGTGGCAACGTCAACGGGATATAATTGGGATCGAATATGAGGTCAAGCTTAGTGAAAGCATTCCTTTTGAATAGGAAATCAATAGATCTTTCCAAGTGCTATGTTGGGTTCTTGGTTAGTGTTAGATTTCGAGGACGAAATATCTTTTAAGGTTGGGAGGATTGTAACACCCCGATTTTTCGAAAGGTATCATTTCATGTTAATACAGAAACCGATATATTAAGGAAAAATAAGATATTTGATTTTGGGATTGAATCCTTGGTTTTATAGTCTTGATGGATAAAGAATTCAATTACGAGACCAACGGTTCTTTCCGGAGCGAAAACGGAGCTATAACGAAGAAGTTATGGCCAAAACAGTTTCAGTACGCGCTAGGCTATAGTGCCCGGCGATTGTGACAGTGTCACAATCGCCTGTCAAGGTCGCCGGAGCCCGAGAACTCTCGGTACAATCTCAGCGATTGTGCCCGGCGATTGTGACATGGTCACTATAGCCTGGCACAATCGCCCGGGTGTTTCAGGGTGTTAAAATCGCGATTTTCAGCCCCAAACTTCATTTCTTCATATCTTTCTCATCGTAGCTCCGATTTGGGTGATTCAAGTTGCTACAGTTTCGTTTTTGAGAGCTTTTCAAGGTTATGGAAAGATATTGGAAGTCTATTGAAGTATACTAGAGTATTTGGTGGTGGTAAGCTTCTCATCTCTCCCTATTCATCTTCTTCACCAAAGTTTTCTAGGGTTTCATCCACCCTTTGTTCTCCCTTTCATAGATTGAAGGTTTGTAATCATGTTGGTGAACTAGAGGTGTTTTTATTGGTGGATTCAAGTTTGGGTTAAGGTAATATTCTATTCTCTTCGGTTATGGAAGTTAGGGTTTCGGTATTAGTTGAGGTATTCATGTATATGGTTTGGGAAATGATTCTTTGTGTTTGATTATGTATATTTATGGTTGGAACCTTGTGGATCTAGGTTTTGGAAGATTTGGTTTGAAAAACCAAGTTTCTTCAAGGAAATCTCTAAGTGGGTAAAATTTAGATTTAGTCTAAATCTAGCAAGGTGAGTTTACTAAACTTTTGTTAAAACTGGATACACATCATAATTGTTTATTTGTTGTTATTATCACATATTTGCTCAAAATGTTCATCTTTACGGGTTTAAGTATTTGATGGTGTTTTCATGAGACTATATGAGAAATATGTTTTAACAAGTATCATCCCATGATTTACTTTATTTTGTGAAAGTATTTGGGGTCTTCATTATGTACACCAACAATGGGTATTTTGGGTTATCTTTTATGAGTATTTACCATGATTTGCTCTATTGGTCGGATATTTGGGACTTGTTCCATGAATGTACATTGTTGGCATTTTGGCATGATATGGATTATATGTGGCATAGCAGATGATAAATTCTACTTGGAATGCTTTCTTGGCGATTTAATTATTGAACATTGAATATGTTGGAATTTGAGTCTCACATTGGACTTATGTGAGGATGGTAGCATAGTACCCATGGTTGGTATCGAAATGCATTGGTAGATATATACCTAAAGACCTCCTATATATATTATGTTGGACGAACCAAGTCGGTAGACACTAGGAGGATGTAGTCTTGGGCGCCACCGTGTGGGTATGTGCCTAGACCTCCGCCATTCGGGGTAATGCCATGGTTGTAGTCCTCGGGTGTGCCGGGCCTTTGGGTGTCACTCTTAGTAGTTGGCACTAAGGTACATTGTCTCTTTGGGTGGAACTGATTGGTGCTATGGGTCTCCCCTATTGACTCCACATTGTTGAACTCTGGTTAACTGCTGATAAGAATTGTAACTGCTCATGCATGCTTATTATTGTTCAACTCACTAGGCTTTTTGGCCTAACACTTGCTTGGTGTCGATATGTATCTCAGGTTATAGCGGCGCTGGTTCTAAGATGGCATAGATGCTTGGGTGAGAGATTGAGGGATATTGCATTTGGACTTACTTTTGGTAGGAGAACCTTTGGGTTTATAAATGACACCCTTATTTGTAATCTCTTTTCAAGTTATGGAAATTAGATTAGTTGGTTGTTATTTATCGTCCGTTTAATTACAACTGTATTTAAACAGGTTGTGTATTTTTCTCCATTTAAGGAGGCTCTTGCTTTGGCAATTTTTAGTATACCTCATGTCCGTTGTTTTTCGGATTTTTGTTATCCCTATTTTTAGGGTGTTACACTTAGGGTCATAGAACCCTAGTGGTTGATCTACATAGACTTCTTCATTAAGCTTTCCATTTAGAAACACTGATTTTACATCCATTTGATAAACGATGAAGTCTTTATAGACTTCATAAGCTAAGAATAGTCGAATTGCTTCGAGCCTAGCCACAGGGGCAAAGGTTTCATCATAGTCTATGCCTTCCTCTTGTCTGTATCCTTGAGCAACAAGTCGAGCCTTGTTGTGGGTTACAGTTCCATGTTCATCTAACTTGTTTCTAAACACCCATTTGGTGCCTATAACAGTTTTATCAGATGGTCTAGGAACGAGATTCCAAACTTTGTTACAAGTAAGCTCAGTCAGCTCTTCTTGCATAGTGTTGACCCAGTTTGGATCTCTGAGGGCATCATCAGTCTTCTTTGGTTCTATGAAAGAGAGAAAGTTGACAAAGAGACAGATATTACCTGAGCTTCGTCGTGTCTGAATACATGCATCGGGATCACCAAGAATTTGATCTATTGGGTGATCTTTGGTCCATCGCTGAGCATGATCATGATCGCTTAACTCAGAGGTTGGATCAACAATTGGGATGTTTACTGATGAGGATGTTTGAGGTTCATCAACAATTAACTGTTGAGTAGTGGACAGACTATTGTTATCAGAGAGGTTCTCAGATGAAGGTAGATCTGATGGTAGCAGTGTGTTAAGAGGTTCAGCTGAAACCCATGAGTTGGATTCAGCGTTAGTATGTATGATGTTTGGATCATCATCAGCAGTAGGTGGATCTATGTGCTGATGGTTTGAAAAGAAGGGTTCTGTTTCTCTGTAATGAGAAAACATCCAAGCATTTAGCTCTTCATTGTTAGCGATTGGTTTGGAGTTCGCTGAGCGAGTTTCATCAAACGTGACATGAATTGTTTCTTCCATAGATTGTCTTCGCTTGTTGAAAAATCTGTAGGCTTTGGAGAAGGAGGAATATCCTAGAAATATTCCATCATCAGCTTTTGGGTCAAACTTTCCAAGCTGATCTTTGTTGTTTAAGATAAAGCACTGACAACCAAAGATATGAAGATAGCTGATAGAGGGATTTCTTCCATGAAAGAGTTCATAAGCTGTTTTTCCAAATCGCTTTACTATCAGCTATCTGTTTTGAGTAAAACATGCAGTATTTACAGCTTCAGCCCAAAATTGTGTAGGGAGGTGAGAATCGTTGAGCATTGATCTAGCAGCTTTAATGATCGTTCTGTTTCTTCTTTCAGCGACTCCGTTTTGCTGAGGTGTTCTTACTGAGGAGAAATTATGAGAAATTCCCTTGTTCTCAAAGAAATTGTTCAGAGAACTGTTTTTAAATTCAGTTCCATGATCACTTCTTATAGAGCGAACAGTAAGATTATTCAGCACTTCCATCTTTCTAACAAAAGATATTAATTCTTCTGGAATATCACTCTTACAGCGAAGAAAGATAACCCTGGTATAGCGAGAGTATTCATCTACAATGACAAGTGTGTCTTTCTTTCCAGCTATTGATTTGATGTTGACAGGGCCAAACAGATCCATATGCAAGAGCTAAAAAGGACTTGCCACTGAGGAGACTTGTTTTGACTTGAAACTATCTTTTGTTTGTTTTCCTTTTTCACATGCTGAGCAGAGAGATTCTTTAGCATATGAGTGCTGAGCAAGACCAGAAACCAGTTCCTTAGAAGAGAGAGAATTCAGGGTTTTGAAGTTTAGATGAGAGAGCCTCTTGTGCCATAGCCATTTGACATCAGAAGAGGCTTTAGAGAGAAAACATAAGTTTTCAGTGGTAGTAGAGTCCATATCTATTACATAGACATTTTCTCTACGATAACCACTGAGAGTAAGTTTTCCTTTCTCATTCACCACTGAACATGCTTTCTTAGAAAAGCGAACTTCGTAGTCTTTGTCACATAGCTGACTGGTGCTTAGAAGATTGTGCTTCAGTCCATCTACATAAGCGACTCTTCGAAAGGTAGTTGTTCCATTGCTGAGAACACCAAACCCTCGGCTATATCCTTTTCCATTTCCACCAAAGGTCACAGAGGGACCTTTCTCTTCCTTGTATTCAGTGAGCAGGTCTTTTTGTCCAGTCATATGACGAGAACATCCACTATCAAGATACCAGATGCCCTTTGATCCCTGCACACATAAGGAAGATTACGTGTTGTTTGGTACCCAGTTTTCAATGGGTCCTTTTGGGTTAGTGGAGATGGAAGGTTCAGTAATCTTCACAGTAGATGAAGATTCAACTTCAGTGGTAATCTTCACTTTGGTTAATTTCTTAACCTTAGTGGTATTATTCACCTTGGTCGATTTTTCAGCTTTAGTGACCTTTTCAGCCTTGGAGGCATTCATCTTCACTTTAGCTGATTTATCAGCTTTAGTGGCAGTTGGACATTTGCTTGCAATATGGTCAGTAAAACCACAGTGATAGCATTTTCTATATTTGAAAATGGTTTTAGGACCAGAAATATAAGGTTTTGCAAGTTTAAGATGAGCGGGGTCAGGTCCAAGAATGCTTTTCTCATGAGATCTGGGAGGAATTTTCATTTCTTCAGATCTCATGGGTTTAAGGTCAATCTTTAGCTTTGGAGGACAGAGATCAAAGATTTCTATCATAGAACTAGAGGATTGATTCACTGAAGGTTTAAAAGGAACTTTCAGTTTTGCTTTCTTGGTAGCCTTCTGAGGACGAAGAATGGATTTTCCTTTATCCGCAGACTTAGAGTCTTTGGATTTTTCCTCAGGGATAGAATTAGAGGAAGAACAAGGATAGAATTGATTATAAGAAGTGACAAAGAAAGAAGTGACAAACGTTCCAAACTTAAGCGTGGAACTTTCATCTTTAGTTTCATCCTGTGGTTTCCAAAAACCAAGACCAGTTCTATCACTTTCAGGAATTTGAGCATTTATTATCTCAGAGATCTTTGTTGATGATTTGCACCATTTTTCAACATGAGCCTTTTCTGCTTTTAGAGCAGCGATGGCTTGTTCGCGTTCAATGCTGATGATTTCATTTATAATGACTTGATCTTTCAACTTTTCTTCTAAAAGAGTTAGTTCTCTGATATTTTCATGACATTTCTCTAGCTCTTGAGTTAAATGAACATTTTTATTCTCAGCTTAAGTTTTGTCGTTTAGAGCATTATAAAGATCAATCGTCAGCACATCAACAGCGCGACTTCTCTCAGCTTCAGGCAGAGAGGGATTAGTAGAGATAGATACCTGAGATGATATGTAGCTCACGGAAGGTTCATATGCTTCTTCCACTTCTTCTTTAATCTCATCCATGAGGCAAAGATTAGCGACTTCTTCTTCATCAGAACTTAATTCTTCTGATTCAGCCCAGTCGTGTTCTTCAGCGATGAGACCTTTACCTTTTCGTTTGTAGCTTTTCAGGTTTTGATATTTGTTCTTTAGCTTTAGGTATTTGTCATCACTGGATCTTCTTGAGGTAGAAGTCTTGAAGACCTTTTTAGACCTGCACTCACTAGCAAAGTGTCCAATCTTTTCACAGTTATAGCAAGTGGCAGTAGCCTTATCAACAGGAGTTGATTTTGGCTTTTCAGTAAGAGAGAGAGGCTTATTTCTTCGGAAATTGCTCTTTCTTGCAAATCTCTTAAAAGAGTTTGTCAAGAGTGCTAAGGACTCATCGAATTCTGAAAGATCAGGGTCTGATAGATCCTCAGATTCAGAATCTAACTCAGTGATGGTGAAAGTAGATCGCTGAGATGGAATTATCTCTGAAGAGACTAAAGCAACAGGAGTGCTTTTGGAGTCTTTAGAATCTTTTACAAGATTCTTCTTTAAGAGATTCGATTGCTCATAGTTGAGCAATATTCCATACAGAGTGCTAAGAGAAAGAGAATTTAAGTCTTTTGTCAGCTTAAGACATATTGAATAACTGTCCCAGCTTTCAGGAAGACATTCTAAGAATTTTGTTAGGACCTCAGAATTAGAATAGGTCCTACCAATTGTTCTTAGATCAATGATTAAGCAGTTAAACCGCTGATGAACGTCAGAGAGAGATTCATTCTTACCAGCGATGAAACTTTCATACTGTCTTACCAAGTTAATCTTTCGAGTCTCTTGGATTTCAGTGGTGCCCTCATATTGAACACATATGGTTTCCCACATTTTTTTAGAAGTTTTCAGATGCATGATGGAATGAAAAACTTCATCAGACAGAGCCATTGAGATAATGGTCTTTGCTCTTGCATCTATACCTACCTTCTTTTTGTCTTCATCACTCCACTGTCTTATTTCCTTAACGACATAGCGTTTAGGGACAACTTCAGTGGTGGCAGTAGCGGGAACTGCAGCTGTAATTCTAACAGGTTCATAGGGTCTATTTTCTATATACTCAGGTATAGTAGGATCAGCACCTTCAAGAAATAGCATCATTCGATTTTTCCATAGAGAAAAGTTATCTCTGCTAAATCGAGGAGGTTTAGAGAGTGAACCATTATCATAGTAGTTAGTGTTTGTGTTAAGTGCCATTTGAGAATAGCAAAGAAGAGAATAAAGCAAGATCTTGTTTATTAGATTAAACAGTCTGCTCTGATACCACTTGTTGGTCCCGGAGGTGCTTAACAAGTTTGTAGAAGGGGGGGGGGGTTGAATACAAACACATAAACTTAAAGTTTAATAAATTGTTTATTGATAAATCAAACACAATTTACAAGTTTGTTGCGGAATTAGATTAAGACAAACTTAATCTAAACAAACTTAAGAAACACTAAGATGGTTGCACAAGAATTTTAGAGAATGGGGGATTAAGGAATATAGAAAACAAAGGTTTCTATTTGGAGTTCAAGGATTGAGCACCTCACCAGATGGAGGGGTGAACTTTTTATTTATACCATATGCATTAAATGCATGGCAGGGCACTTTACACGTGACGTTCACTGATTGGCTTTAGAAGTCTGACTTTGGGAGGCATGCTTTCGGCCGGATCATGAACAGTGTAGTTGACAGAGTTGTTGTACGAATTGTGGCAGAGGCATGTCCTTTCTGACACATCGTACTGAGTTGTGCAAGGTAAGACAAAAGGAAACTTGAGGGGTAAGCTTTGTGATCATTTGATCGCTGAATATCTCTTTTCTTCAGAGATATCAAGAGTTCAGCGATCGCTGAAGCTTTCCTCATGTTCCTTCGTGTATAAGTAGAGTTGTCTTTGCTTCACTGATATCCGCATCAGGTCACTAGTAGACTTCTCTTTGTTTAGCAGCTTCGTCTTCGATTCAGCTATGAACATCTGTTGACGCGAGACTTGTCTTCAGGGATTACGTTACTGTTTACATCGGAACTATCAGCGATAACTGAACAGACTCAGTTTGATCACTGATAGTGAAACACATACATATTAAATGTTTATAAGAAAGATTATCAGCGATAACTGAACAGACTCAGTCTGATCGCTGATGGTGAAACACTAATACATATTAAACGTAATTTTCACTAAGTACAGAAAAAGGTCGTAATCAAATAACTGAGAGAGCTTGGATCAACAAATAATATAATGTTTTTTTAAATAAACATTAAATATTCTGTTAGATTTTCTTAATTATATTTTAGATTTTTTATATTTAAAATTTGATTTTTATTCTTTATTTAATTATGCAAGGGAGTGATTTTAGGGGATTAAAATGGGGAGTGATTTTAGGGGAGATAAAGTGGTTAAAGATAACGATTGAAAGTTAATAAATACCATTAAATATCTATACTATTTTATAAAGCATGGATAAAAAAACTCTTAAATACAAATTATTAGGCACAAGGTACCATCATTTTATATAAGATTTTAAAAATCTCTTAATTTATAAGTATCAAAGCACAAGATACATATTATTACTAGAGACTTCTAACACCCACCAATTTGGTATGTGCAGGACATTTCTTTTATGCAGACATTTTTATGTATCACTATTAATTAATATATTATATTACTATAATTTTTTTTAATTATATTATTAAATATGTAGTTGGTTATTTTTTAGGGTATTTAATTAAAATACCCTTTTTTGAAAAATCAGTACCCAAAATGCCCCAAATCTTGTAATTTTTGCCAAAATACCCCCTATGTCCGCGTTTTGTCCGCGTTTTTTCAAAAAAACGCGGACTGGTACTGTTTGGGTCCGCGTGTGGGTCAAAACGCGGGGTGGGTCCGCGTTTACACTGTTGCACGCGTGGTTGGTCCGCGTTTCAGCGTGGTTGGTCCGCGTTTCAGCCCTGAAGTCCGCGTCTTGCCATATTAGACGTGATTGAATTGTCAAATTTAATATATATTTACAGTTTATACCCCTATAATTATTTAGTTAGTTTACTTTATACCTTTTACTTTTCTATTATTCATTTTATACTTTTATCATATTAACACACATAATCGTATATTAACTAAAATACGTTAAAAAAATACGTTTTAATTTTAACAAGTTACACCATTATAATCGTCTCTTCGAAACCTTCGAAATGAGCCCAATATTGAATATTTTTTGATTTAATTATTTTATTATATATCATATGTACTAACATAAAACGTATGAAACGTATGCATATATTTTTTTTTTACCATAAAACATAAAACGTATTATATATCATATATACTACATATTTTTGGACAAATTATTCATAATTTATGTTATTCTTCTTTTTACCATTTTACTACTAACGATATTTTTAGTCCAATGGGTAGGATATCGTTATTTTTACTAAAATATTGTTATTTCTAGTCCAATGGTAGGATATCGTTATTTTTACTAAAATATCGTTATTTCTAGTCCAATGGTAGGATATCGTTATTTTTACTAAAATATCGTTATTTCTAGTCCAATGGTAGGATATCGTTATTTTTACTAAAAATAACGATATCCTACCATTGGACTAAAAATAACGATATTTTAGTAAAAATAACGATATCCTTCCATTGGACTAAAAATAACGATATTTTAGTAAAAATAACGATATCCTACCATTGGATTAAAAATAACGATATTTTAGTAAAAATAACGATATCCTACCATTGGACTAAAAATAACGATATTTTAGTAAAAATAACGATATTTTAGTAAAAATAACGATATCCTTCCATTGGACTAAAAATAACGATATTTTAGTAAAAATAACGATATCCTACCATTGGACTAAAAATAACGATATTTTAGTAAAAATAACGATATCCTACCATTGGACTAAAAATAACGATATTTTAGTAAAAATAACGATATCCTACCATTGGACTAAAAATAACGATATTTTAGTAAAAATAACGATATCCTACCATTGGACTAAAAATAACGATATTTTAGTAAAAATAACGATATTCTTCCATTGGACTAGAAATAACGATATTTTTGTAAAAATAACGATATTCTATCATTTTACTAATAACGATATTTTAGTAAAAATAACGATATTTTAGTAAAAATAACGATATATAAAAACGTTTTTTTTAATATATATGATATAATAAAATAATTAAATCCAAAAATATTCAATATTGGGCTCATTTCGAAGGTATCGAAGAGACGATTATAATGGTATAACTTGTTAAATTAAAACGTATTTTTTTAACGTATTTTAGTTAATATACGATTATATGTGTTAATATAATAAAAGTATAAAATGAAAAATAGAAAAGTATAAGGTATAAAGTAAACTAACTAAATAATTATAGGGGTATAAACTGTAAATATATAATAAAATCAACAATTCAATGGGTAATTGGGTATGTCAGAGTTTGGGTATGTACGCGTTTTGTGTGGAACGCGGCTTAAACGCGGACCAAACGCGGATCAAACGCGCATCGAAGCCAAACGCGTACCAGGTCCGCGTGTAGGGGAAACGCGGCCAAAACGCGGACCAGGTCCGCGTGTAACAGTGAAAAACGCGGACCTAGGGGGTATTTTGGCAAAAATTACAAGATTTGGGGCATATTGGGTACTGATTTTTCAACTTAGGGCATTTTAATTAAAAATACTATTTTTTATAGATGTCATTAAAATATATAAGATAATCATTGAATTCTAACAAAATACTTAATTTTTTTATATAAAAAACATTATATTATTAAGCCTAAATTAAACAAATTTATAAAAAAAAAACATTATCAATTTCTCAAAACCATCCAAAATCGTACTGTAAATCGACAAAAAAATAAAATGAAACATTAAAATCGTGATGTATCTCGCTGCATTGCGCGAGTACACTTCTAGTAGTATATAAAGCTTTAATGATTGTTTTGAAGAGATTTTAAGTAATTAGCATTAAATAACGGTACATTATGTTTTAGAAAATTGTTTTTAAGAGTTTTTTTATCTGTGCTTTATAATATATTATAGATTTGAACTGATTCTAACAAAAAAAAAAGGTGCATATAACAGTACCCTTTAAAATAGATCAAAAATAATAAAGTTTTGATACATATTGTCTTTTTTTTCCCTTTCTTGAAAATTAGGCAAACTTTCCGATGACTCTATCAAGTTTTAGTTCATATTTTGAGATTGAAAGTTGACGTGACAATATTCCTTTTAGATAAAATTATATTAATTATCCATGTGGTTTTTCCAAACTTTACCAACTAATGATAGAATTTGGCGATTGGAGATGATACGTGGACCGGATAATCACTTAGATTGCGGAAAGATTATTTTTCGAACACAATAGTTCATCCCTTATCAACCTTAGGTATCACGATTTTCGTATTGGGATAATTCAAATGAAAATATTTTTTTCTTAAAAGTTGAGTTCTTATATACACTCATATTCACTAAGAGGTCGAAGGTTAAGAACGGTTAAACGGTCGAAACATAACTGTATGATAATTACAACCGTTAATGGATAAGATGGAGCAGTTACAACCGACTCAAAAACTATATCAGAAACACTACAACCAGAAGTGAGGTCCAGAGGACACAAGGACCATAGGCTCTTGGGCAGATTTAGAAAAAAACTAAGTCAAGGCTCAAAGGTTCTCAATTCTCTTGCTTTTGATCCATATTTAGGCAATTTCCACCAAGTTTCAGGACTATTTAAAGAAGTTTCCAACCTTCAAAATCATGTCCATAACGTTTCAAAACTTTAAATTCTTAAGTAAACCTCTTCATAAAATCAAAACGCGATCTAAGGTGATAGAGACAACATTTGTAAGTGTACACTCGGCACCTTCTATTTCTAACTCACTTATGTTTGTCTTATTACATAATCAATCTCAAGTAAATTACAACCACACTAAAATGATTGATGGTAATCAAAGGGGTTGGCTCAGTTGGATAGGTAACATCCTGGGGGTGTGGTGTGAAAGCCACACTATCCGGATTCGATTCCCACGAGCGACACTTTCCTGAGATATCCAGACTCTGGGTCTGGTCCTTCGGGGCCGGGACCGGTTCGGGTGGGTCCAGTCTATGGGACCCTCTACCCTGCCGGTCGGGTTCAGCCAAAGGTTGGGCCGGGTCGCAGCGGATTAGTGGGATTGCCCGTAATGGAGGCCCGATACCGCTTGAACGTGTGTGCGCGTTAACTTGCCGTTCAAAAAAAAATGATTGATCGTACTAAAATAATCAAATTTAAATAACTGATAAAGTGTCTTTTTTATGTTCCCAAAAAAAAACTTTTCAGACTTCATCTATTTCCAAGCCGTAGGCGTCTCTTCTATTCTTGACATGTGATATTGAAATCTCAAAACCCATCAATTCCTGATTCTTTGTGGTCATGAAATCTCAAAAAAAATTCAGCTCTCTCGAATCAAATCGGCTGCCCCCAAAAAATCACTACACCGAAGTGGCAATGTAGCAATTTGAAAACTTGAGGTGTGTTTGACATCAATTCTAATGTCTTATTCTACAAAATCCTAGGGTTCCTTTAATAATTTATTGTTTTGATGGCAACTGGAAATGAAGAAATCAACATAGACGGACATATTCGTGAAGAAACTTGGAATTGCGCAAACGATTGTATCATAATCTCTTTGGTATCTCCATCTCCATAAACGTTTCTTTGGAATCGAGTGGTTAAGAGTTCTTATCCATCCCTTTGCTCTTCAAGCTTCTCGATTCAAGTTTCTGTCGAGGTAAGGTCTCTTAGCTTCCTACTTTTTCTCGATTAAAAAATGGTTAGCGACTTAGGGTTAGTTTTTTTCTAATTTTTTCCCAAACTGTTTTGTTGTTCTGGATCGAAGTTGTTCCTTTTCTCTAGGTTGTTCTTCGTTCAAGCTTTCCATCGAGGTAAGGGTTCTTTGTTCCCTAACAGTTTTGTTTCCTGTTTTGCTGTTTTTAATTCCAGATTTGAGAAAAGAATAAAATTTCGTTAGGGCTTGAAGTTGTTCTTTGTTTCTTGTTTTGTTGTTTTTTATTCATCAGATTTGTTTCTCAACTTCATAATGATGGTATCTTCGAAGCAGAAGACAAATTGGAATTCATGGAAAAGACAATAAGATGGAAGAACCTAGCCCCAACTGCACCAACTACACTTGGTAACACATTGTATAGCCTAATGAAACTTTTGTTTGTTTTGTATAGTTTTCTAAAACTCATGGTCAACAGTAAAGTTGTCTCTTTGACACAATCTTATTTAAAGAAGAAAGACCATTTTCTTTAATCTGATTGAATATTTTCATGAGCTCTTTATTGATTAAAAGAGGAGTACCATTTTTTCTTAATCTGATTAAAAATTAATTGGTTTACAGGATGCCTCCCTTCACTGATAGGGACTCTATCTTCATCGAGAGTCATCCACATGATTGTTTTATTGGTAAAATGTTCTTTCTAGAGATACCATGGGCCATGTGTTGTGTAGTATATGCAAACGGTAAACCTTTTATGATATTGGCAAACTTTTATGTAGGATTAGAGGGTCAAGTGGTGAGAGTTGTATGCATTGTTGTTATGGCAAGTCCTCATACTCATACACAGGATGAGGTGCTTATATGTACCATATAAAATATGTATAAAAATTGAACACCTGCGGTTTGTTTGTGTCTGTTAACGAGGAATCAAGAAGATAACATGTTTTTACTAAAGTTTTTTATAAACAATAAAACTTGTTTCAATTTTTTTCTTGGATTATTTTTATGTATTTTTGTTACGTAATTCGTTTAAAATTTTCTATTTTGGTATTATTTTTATATTGCAAATAATATTTTCCTATAAATTTGGGTAACCGTGAACCGAACCGCGGGTAATCGACTAACTTCGGTTAGGTTCGGTTCAGTTCATCCCGCGGTTTGGTTTCGGTTCGGGTTACCAGGTATCCGCTTCATGCGGTCTGGTTCACATTTTTCTTACTAACCGATCCGATCTGTGAACACCCTTAACCGCCTGGTTCCATTCTATGGGTTTAGAGTAATAGACCAACATAATCAAGTATTCTTGTGTTATATTTCTATTTATGTGTTATATCTGTATTTATATTTGCAGACGTACTCTCATCTGGAAGGAAATAAGGTACTTCGATTGATCTTGTATGATGTCTCTTTTGTAGGTAATTAATTTGCTTGTGAAGTCGAAATAAGCAGGTGTGAAAACGGAGCCAAGCAAGAAGCAACTTTGGGGTTCTAACACGAAACAACAAGCTGGATCACGATGGTTGGTTGCAAATGGAATGGGAAAAAGAACGCTAAGCATCTGGTTATGAAGTCAAAAGTTGCTGGTGTTATTGATAAATTATCTTATGGAGCATCTCCTCAATGTGGGTAATTTATCTTAACATACTTTGATTACTTTCTTTAAAGGGATCAGAAAAAACTTGGTTAAAGTTAGGTTTACTAAAAACAATTTAGCATCACAGTTTGATTACAACTTTCGATTTAGATATTTGTTAGTAGCAAAACAAAACTTAAGATATCTTCTTATTAAGCAAAATATAAAAGGCAAGCGGTTGCAATTGGTATTTTTTTTTTTTGTTTTTGTTTTGGAAAGGGTGTCAATTTACATAATTTGTATCTATGCAATTGATTGCAAGGATTGTTGTTTCAATTCTGCACAAGAACATCAAGAAGTCAATATTTTGAAGTTTACTTATGAATTTTGAGTAGTTTCCTGAACATTTTTCGGCATTCAAGTTTGTTCAAACTGAACTAGAGTTTAAACATATGTATTCAGTTTTGAGTTTGTTCAATGCTTTGAAATTTCTTAATTATCTTGTTGAACCCAAGTAAATAGTTGTAATGATATGATTATTCTAATTGATCCTTGATACTTCAATAGTTGTAATGATATGATTATTCTTTGAACGATCCTTCCTTTTTTATTTTGACTCTAAAAATATTAAATCAATGGGAGTCAGTAATGCTACAAAACTACTTCAATTTGTAATAATCACTTTTTCTATGAGTCAAAACACTCCCTTGGTTTTTGTTTCAGTTGATAACATTTTGAGTATGAGGTCTATTGACTATTGCTACAATATCACTCCTTCATTCCTATATTAGTTCTCTAGATAACAAGTACACTTTGGCCTTTTGATCTCAAACCAACACTTCTTGAATTAAAATAGATATGATGCTCGAGTTTTGAAATTTGATCTCATTCGTACAACAAATGTTACCATTTTTTTATTTATTATTTTTACCTTTTTCATATCATTTAAATAGGACCTATATAATAAAAATAATGTATTGAAATTTTAATTATTAATTTGTGTTTCGAATTTTATGGCAACTAGAGTTCAGAATTTAAATTTAAGAAAAAGATGCAGAATACTTATTTTGCTCTGTTGCTAAAATTACATATTTGTAACAAAATTGGCGTAAACAAATTAAAATCGAAACTCAATTTCTTCTATTGTTATTGCATTTAAGTTATATACCTCCAAAAACAAAGAGTTGTTTATTGTTATTAGTTGTGATTGTGACTTATCCATGATTCTTGAACAACAAGAACTTGGTTAGCCTTTTCATTTTGATGCATTTGGTTTCCTGCTAAGTACTCATTTCTCTCCTCAAGTACCCTTTCGAAAGTAATTTTATGGACTTCATATATTCTCAAAGCTTTCTTTTACATCAATTGCACAAATTTTCTTGTACCTACTTTCACGCTCTTGTAAATGCGTATTCGTATTTTCCATATTTGTTCACGTATGTTCATTTTTATCTCCCGCCGCATTGCACGGGTACACTACTAGTATTTATAAAATGGCCCTTCAATTTTTAGATTTATTTTTTTATTTTATCTCATCGTCCAAGACATTTTAATAACCTATAATTATATTAACTGTTAATTTTAGTAAATTTAATTTAATGCATTCATCGAATTTGAAAAAAATATTATTTTTATAATGTATAGTGCAATAACATATTTTATTAAAACACATCACTTAATATATATATATATATATATAAATTAATATAAAAGCATTATAAATGATAAAACTCATAAAAGTAGAAATATGTAATGACCATCGAAATAAAAACAACCATATATAATCACAAAATGATATTTTAAATAGTACTGATTATTAACCTAATAATCTACTAAACCGGATTTAGATGCTCCAAAATTGGAATGGATTAACCACTTGGGTTGTGGCGCACTGGTAAAACCTTTGGGGAATGTAGTGAAAGATCTCATCTACCCAGGGTTCACCTGCGATGACTCCAAGCCATTCGTGATCGCTCGGGGATTAATCGGTACACGTAAGTTGGTCCGAAAACCCACGGTTACCAAAAAAAAATATGGAATGGATTAGTGAATCATTTATGAATTATTTAATGGAACTTTGTTTTGAATATGTAACTTTTTTATTTAATGGAACTTTGTTTTGAATAATTTAATTCAATTTTATTATTACCAGTAATTTAGTTTAAATAGTACTAGTAATGTATCCGTACGCGATGCGACGCGAGTGTTAAACTTTCTTGTAAATTGTGATTGAAAAATTAATATGATTATTTATAGAATGTTCTATACCATCTAAATTATAGGTAATTTGCAAGTAAAATATTATCTTGAAATCCAAATGAAAAATAATAAGGTTGAAACTTAAAAAAATCAAACATTTCGTATAGTTTATTTGAAGAAATAGTCCGTGTATTAGATCTCAAAGACTTTGGGGACTTTATTTTTGACTTCATATTAATTGAATACAGATAATAAAATGTCCTATAAAAAGTCAACGATAATATACAAACATCAAAACCTTCATAATATCAAACTTTTCAAACAATTATTTGAAATGTAAAAAAACATGATGCGTTGAATATTGAAATTACTCTGAGTTATAAACAAATTTCAACATGCCTTAACATCTAGGATATCAAACATCCCTCCATACCACTTTACCCTTTTCATGTCTCATCCACACTTTAAGAAACCTCTCATCCTTAAATATAAGTGTGGTTGGTATTCCCCATCAACCGATGCGAAAGAAAACCATTGATAAGAAAGTACATAATCACATTGCAACATTGAACCTTTACCTATTGAGCATCCATTATTATGATTATATTGTAAAAACATTAAAACCCTCGTACTTTTAGTTAAAAAATGATATGCACAAATATTCATAGTAATTTGTACTTACTTATGCGTTGCTCTCAACATTTTTTAGCAGGTCCAAGATAAACTTGGCAGATTTAGTAGGCCAACAACCTTGTCCATTGGAATGACGATTCTTTGTTTGAGCAGTACGTCCAAATCCACGACAGAAACGGTTGAACGGAATGGCTTGTTTATGGACCATAACATCCTCCAAGTATCCTTTAGCCTTAATTAAAGGCAACTTACGGATAGCATGGACATTTTCTCGAGTGTTCTAAAGAAAAACAATGCAGTTTCTCGAGTGTTCTAAATAAAAACAATAAGTATGTCAGCAAATGAATAGATATATCATATATAAACAGAAAAAACAGAGGTTTTAAAAAAACATAGAAAACATAAATCTTTGCAATCATTCTTGTAACACCCTAAAAATAGGGATAACAAAAACTTTCCATAAATGGAGAAGTGGTATAATGTTTGCCATAGCAAGAGCCTCCCAAAAAGGGGAAATATACAAATAACCTGTTTAATCACAAATCTGTAATTTAACGGATAAATAAACAACAACCAATTAATCTAATTTTTACATCTAGAAAAGAGATTACAAAAGGGGTGTCATCTATAAACCCAAATCTTTAAAAAATAGTTCAAGTGCCACAATCCCCAAGCTATTGCCCAAAGCATCTAAACTTGCCTAGGAGCCGCGCCGCTAACACCTGAGATACACATCGACACCAAACAAGTGTTAGGCCAAAAAGCCAAGTGAGTTGAGCAATAATAAGCATGCATGAACAGTCACAATTTCTTATCAGCAGTTAACCAGTGTTCAATTATATGTGGAGTCATTAGGGGAGGCCCAAAGCACCAATCAATTCCACTCCAAAGAGTCGATGCACCTTGATGCCCTTAACAAGGAACACCCCAAAGGCCCGGAACACCCGGAGATCAGACCGTAAAGGAAACTTTCCGAGTGGCGGAGGTCTAGGCACACACCATCCCGGTGGTGCCCAAAGACTACATCCTCCTAGTGAACTTACCTTGATTCGTCCAACATAATGCATATAGGAGGTCCTTCGGTATATTTCAACCCAACATATTTCCATACCGACTACGGATACAATGTTACCATCCTATCCTCATGAAGTCCAACAAAAGTCCCAAATGACAATTATATTCATCATGCATATAAATATGTCACCAAAGTGATACTCCAACTAAAACCATCATAACACACATATATTCATACATTTAACATATCAAGGTACCCATTTTCTATAACTATGGGGGAAGCCCCAAATAATGGTACACATAACCTAAAACATAGCATATCACCAACATCCATATTTCCAACCATTTTCATCAAGAAATCCCAAATACTTGAACACATAGAGAATGAAATAACAAATAGAAGATTATGATGTGTATCTAGTTTTAACAAAGGTTTAGTAAACTCACAATCTAGGTTTTGTACCAAAACCTAGAAAAGATGAAAACCCTAGATTGAGGAGATGAGACTTGAAGTGGAGAGGAGTAGCTTGAGGAGAATCTTCACTAGATAAGCTTGGATGAAGCTTGATGATCAATAAATGACCCTAACAACCCAAACCCTAAGAAATAAATGAAGTAAGTGAGGAAACCCTAAAAATCGCCTCCAAGAAGTGTTCTCCCGTTTTTTTTTGTAAAGTGAAAGTGAGAAATGAGGCTGCCAAAGTGTTTTAAGTCCACCAAACCCCGCGGGCGATAGTGCCCGGCGATAGTGCCATGGGCACTATCGCATGTCACAATCGCGAAGGTTCCCACCCCCACGGTACAAGTTTGGCGATAGTGCCTTTGGCGATAGTGCCAAGGCACAATCGCGGGGGCACAATCGCTGGCATCCCTCAATCCACGGTACACCCTTGGCGATAGTGCCTCCGGCGATAGTGCCAATGGCATAATCTCTAGGCATAATCGCTAGGCATATTCGCGCCAACCCAAAACAGCCCGAAACTTAACCAAATTCGATAGCGAGTGAGAGGTTTGAACGATTAACAATGGCAATTCAATTATATGACATTTCGACATAATAATGATCGTAAAGGTGCGCACAAAGACACGTATTCACACATAAGCACAATTAATGTATTAAGAGAGACAGGATACTTACCTTAAGAATTTACGGGTGTTACAATCCTCCCTACCTAAAATGGGATTTCGTCCCCGAAATCTTACCCTAAACAAACAAGTGAGGATAACGCTTCTTCATGTCATCTTCAGCCTCCTACCTAGTGTTATCACCCCGATGGTGCTTCCATTTGACTTTAACCATGACTACGTCTTTATGCCTCAACTTCTTCACTTTCGATTCTAAAATCGACTCCGGCTCTTCCACACATCGATTTCCATTGTCTACCCGAATTTATGTCAAAAGAATAACACTTTCCTCCTCGTCTAGGCACTTTCGAAGGTAGCATACATGAAATGTAGGATGTATTCCATCCATTTCCGGTTGTAAATCCAATCGGTAGGCTTGTAACCCAATTTTCTCCAAGATGACAAAAGGTCCAAGAAAACGAGGGCTAAGCTTCCCACGTTTCCCGAAACGTATGATCCTCTTCTACGGAGACACCTTCAACATGACCCGGTCGCCCACTTGAAACTCAACCGGCCTTCTCTTCTTGTCCGCATAACTCTTTTGTCGGTCTTGTGTCGCCTTTAGCCTTTCCCGAATCTCTTTCACCTTGTCCGCCGTCTCTTGCACTATTTCTGGCCCGGCGAATTGCTTTTCGCCCACTTCTAGCCAACAAATTGGGGTTCTACACTTCCGCCCATACAAGGCCTCGAACGGTGCCATTCCGATACTAGAATGGTAACTGTTGTTGTACGCGAACTCTACCAAAGGTAGATGTGAATCCCAACTTCCCCCGAAGTCTATTACACACGACCTCAAGATATCTTCTAATGTCTGGATTGTCCTCTCGCTTTAACCATCCGTTTGAGGATGATACACCGTGCTCAAATTTAGTCTAGTACCCAACTCCTTTTGCAAACTAGCCCAAAAGTTCAAAGTGAATCGGCTGTCCCGATCCGATACAATAGATTGTGGAACTCCGTGCCTCGACACCACCTCGTCAATATAAAGCTTGTCCAACTTTTCCATTGGCAAGGTCTCCCGTATTGCAAGGAAATGCGCACTTTTTGTCAACCGGTCAACAATTACCCAAATGGTGTCATGCCCATGCAAGGTCTTTGGTAACTTCGTCACGAAATCCATAGTAATGTTGTCCCATTTCCACTCGGGAATGGACAACGGTTGCAAACTCCCATACGGTCTTTGATGCTCCGCTTTGACTTGAACACATGTGACACACCTTTCCACATAGCTAGACACATCCAGCTTCATCACCGGCCACCAATAATTCAACCTTAAGTCTCTATACATCTTGGTGCTACCGAGATGTATGGAATATCTCGACTTATGAGCTTCCTCGAGAAGTAAGTCACGATTTCCCCCAATCTTTGGCACCCAAATTCACCCTTGGAAGAGTTTGAGTCCACGACCATCTTCTGTTAAGAGTTCCTTTTGCTTGGACATAATCTCGGCCTTGAGGTTCTCTTCTTTAAGTGCTTCCGCTTGGCTCGTTCTTATACTTTCCAACAAACTCGACACCACATCGATCCTAGTAAGGGACATTTTGACACCTCCATCATCACTCCTTAGACTCAACGCATCTGCCACCACGTTGGTCTTACCGGGATGATAGAGTAGGTCACAATCGTAATACTTCAAAAGCTCTAGCCATCTCCTTTGTCGCATGTTGAGTTCCTTTTGATCGAAGATGTACTTGAGACTCTTGTGATCCGTGAAAAGAGTACACTTGGTCCCATACAAGTAGTGTCGCCACAACTTTAATGCGAAAACTACCGCCGCCAACTCCAAATCATGATTCGGATAGTTCTTCTCATGATCCTTTAATTGTCGCGACACGTAGGCTATTACTTTCCCCCTTTGCATTAGGACACACCCAAGCCCCATCTTGGAAGCATCACTAAACACAACAAAATCTTTCGATCCTTCGGGTAGGGATAAGATCGGAGCTTCATACAACTTCCTCTTGAGCGTCTGAAAGGCTTGCTCTTGTGCATCGGTCCAAAGAAACTTGACGTTCTTCCTTGTAAGAGAAGTGAGCGGTGTAGCTATCTTGGAAAAGTCTTGAATGAAACGTCGGTAGTAACCCGCTAAACCCAAGAAGCTTTGGATCTCCGTCGGACTTGTTGGAGGTTCCCAACTCATCATTGCCTCGATCTTTGCCGGATCCATACCCCGTCCTTTGATACCACATGCCCCAAGAATTGCACCTCTTGAAGCCAGAATTCGCACTTCGAGAACTTCGCGAACAACTTCTCCCTCCTTAAAACTTCTAATACTTCCCGTAAGTGTTTTCCATGCTCGGACTCATCCTTTGAATATATTAAAATATCATCGATGAAGACGATCACAGATTTATCCAAGAATGGGCGACACACACGGTTTATCAGATCCATGAATACGGCCGGAGCGTTGGTTAAGCCGAAAGGCATCACCAAAAACTCGTAATGGCCGTATCGCGTTTGGAAAGCCGTCTTCGGAATGTCCTTTTTTTTTACTCTCACTTGATGATATCCGGACCGAAGGTCAATCTTCGAGAAACATCTCGCTCCTTGAAGTTGATCAAAAAGGTCGTCGATGCGAGGTAGAGGATACTTATTCTTCACCATGACTTTGTTTAACTCTCGATAGTCGATACACATACGCATGGATCCATCCTTTTTCTTCACGAACAAAACCGGTGCTCCCCAAGGTGACGAGCTTGGTCGAATGAAGCCCTTTTCCAACAACTCTTGAAGTTGCGCCATCATCTCCTTCATTTCTGTCGGCGCCAAACGATATGGAGCACGAGCTATCGGAGCCCCTCTCGGTGTGAGGTCAATCTGAAACTCCACTTGTCGCTCCAGCGGTAATCCGGGTAAGTCTTTCGGAAAGACGTCCAGATAATCTTGCACCACCTCCACATCTTCCACCGACTTCTTTTCTTTCTTCGCGTCCACGACGTAGGCCAAGTACGAAGGGTAGCCCTTCGCTAAGAACTTGTGAGCCTTTAGAGATGAGATCATAGGATTACTCCTCTTTCCTTTTTCCCCATAGATGGTTGCCACACCATTTTCCGGTAAAGGCACTTGAATCATCTTTTTGGAACAAAAGATGTCCGCCTTATGCCTTACTAACCAATCCATACCTATGACTACATCAAATCCTCCTATAACCATAGGTAATAAATCCACTCCAAAAGAACTCCCATCAATCTCTAGAGTGCAATCACAAAAACGATCACGAATGATCACTTGATCCCCATTAGCTACTTCTACTACTAAAGCATCGGGAAGGACACTAATAGGAATAGTGAATCGCTTACAGAAGGTATCCGACACAAAAGAACATGTAGCACCCGAATCAAACAAAACACGAGCTGGCAAGGAGTTTACTAGGAACGTACCCAAAACGACATCCGCAGTCTCCTTTGCCTCCTCAGTAGTCATCCGGAAAGCTCGACTCGGTGCCCTTGGTGGTTGCTCGACTCTAGCCGTCGAACCCACAGAATTTCCCCCATTTCCTCCAACTAGATTTGGGCAAAATCTTTTCATATGCCCCGGTTCTCCGCACTCAAAACATACTGATCCCTGGATGGAACATTCTCGAGTCGTATGGTTCTTCTTACCACACTTGGCGCACCTGGTTGGACCGGAGTAAGTTCTGGTAGCACATGGTCCTGAGTGCTTTGACCTGCACTTGGAACACCACCGTTCTTCACGACGTTGATCACCCGCTTTCCCACTTACAAAGGGTCTCGACTGATGAACGGGCCCAGATGGCCTTCCCACTTCCGTTTCTCACCAACTTGTCTTCTTTCCTCCTTCTCAGCATTAATGTCATCCTCGGTGAGTAAGGACTCTTCAATGACCTCTTGCAAGGTCGAGCACTTGGCATTTCTTATATCCGTTCGCATCCCGGCCGGTAAACCCTGTTGATATGCTTTCGTCTTCGACTTTTCATCAGGAACCAAATGTCCCACCAAGTTTAGCTTCTCCAAAAAGAGTTTGGAGTATTCAGCAATGGACAGATTCCCCTTCTTCAGATCTCGGAACTCCCGTTCCAGCTTATCCAACGACCGTTCGCTGCATTATTTGTCCATGATCTTCTCCTTGAACACCGTCCAAGTTAGCTTAGCCAGAACTTCCGGGGTGAGGGCGGATCGTGTGAGGTTCCACCAAATCAGAGCCTCTCCCCGAAGTATATGAGAAGCAAACTTGACCCGTTGAGAAGGATCGCATTCACTGGACTCGAAGGCCATCTCTAACTCCTTGAGCCAGTACATACAAGCAACCGGGTAGTCAGAACCCGCAAATTCCTTAGGGTGACACCCCAGAAACGTCTTGTAGATACACCCTTTAATCTTCGTTCTGATTCCCTCAGCGGATGGTTCTTCAACCGTTACCACATTCGGTCCACCCGACCCCACAATAACGTTTTCAGCCATAGTCTCGGGTTGACGGTTATTGACGTCTCGATCCTCTAGAAGTTTCATGAAAAACTCTTGCTGTTGGGTCATGGCCGAAGTCATGGCCAACTGTTGTTGAGCCAAAGCCTCATTCATGGCCAACATCATGCAATCCCGAAGCCGGGTCTCCATGGTAACTTCTTCCATGATGGCTTTACTTGTATTGAGATTCCGTCGTGGAATATGCTCAAGTCCGCCTCCCAAGATTCTGGGTACCGGAATGTCATCGGTGGTTACACCCACGGGAGGTCGTACAGCTGCAGATTCCACCTCTGGTTGACCCTCTGGCATGTCCGGTAACCTACTTCGAGTGTTTACCATTATAATCTGCCATGCACGTACGAGAAATAGATTGAGAAAGGACTAAGCGAGTTGAACTCATTGTACGTACTACTACCTTCATCAATTGTCATAATAATAGTAAACCAAGCATGCTCACATAACAATGCATTCATAATAGCAGTAGCTAAGTAAAATTATGAACGAACCATACACAAGAATTCTTGTCACCATCATCACAACTTTTAATTAAAGTAATTCCGTAATCCTAACGCTCTCCCCACCTAGGATTGCTACCCCAAGTGGACAGTGAAGTCATAACGTCTAAAGCTTAAGTCTAGATATGCTAAACAGTACCTAGTTCACTTAAACTAAAGCTCTGATACCAACTTGTAACACCCTAAAAATAGGATAACAAAAACTTTCCATAAATGGAGAAGTGGTATAATGTTTGCCATAGCAAGAGCCTCCCAAAAAGGGGAAATATACAAATAACCTGTTTAATCATAAATTTATAATTTAACGGATAAATAAACAACAACCAACTAATCTAATTTCTACATCTAGAAAATAGATTACAAAAGGGGTGTCATCTATAAACCCAAATCTTTCAAAAATAGTTCAAGTGCAAAAATCCCCAAGCTCTTGCCCAAAGCATTTAAACTTGCCTAGGTTTCGCACCGCTAACACCTGAGATACACATCGACACCAAACAAGTGTTAGGCCAAAAAGCTTAGTGAGTTGGACAATAATAAGCATGCATGAACAGTTACAATTTCTTATCAGCAGTTAACGAGTGTTCAATTATATGTGGAGTCATTAGGGGAGGCCCAAAGCACCAATCAATTCCACTCCAAAGAGTCGATGCACCTTGATGCCCTTAACAAGGAACACCCCAAAGGCCCAGAACATCCGGAGATCAGACCGTAAAGGAAACTTTCCGAGTGGCGGAGGTCTAGGCACATACCATCCCGGTGGTGCCCCAAGACTACATCCTCCTAGTGAACTTGCCTTGATTCTTCCAACATAATGCATATAGGAGGTCCTTCGGTATATTTCAACCCAACATATTTCCATACCGACTACGGGTACAATGTTACCATCCTATCCTCATGAAGTCCACCAAAAGTCCCAAATGACAATTATATTCATCATGCATATAAATATGTTACCAAAGTGATACTCCAACTAAAACCATCATAACACACATATATTCATACATTTAACATATCAAGGTACCCATTTTCTATAACCATGGGGGAAGCCCCAAATAATGGTACACATATGACATAACCTAAAACATAGCATATCACCAACATCCATATTTCCAACCATTTTCATCAAGAAATCCCAAATACTTGAACACATAGAGAATGAAATAACAAATAGAATATTATGATGTGTATCTAGTTTTAACAAAGGTTTAGTAAACTCACAATCTAGGTTTTGTACCAAAACCTAGAAAAGATGAAAACCCTAGATTGAGGAGATGAGACTTGAAGTGGAGAGGAGTAGCTTGAGGAGAATCTTCACTAGATAAGTTTGTATGAAGCTTAATGATCAATAAATGACCCTAACAACCCAAACCCTAGGAAATAAATGAAGTAGGTGATGAAACCCTAAAAATCACCTCCAAGAAGTGTTCTCCCGTTTTGTTTTTTGTAAAGTGAAAGTGAGAAATGAGGCTGCCAAAGTGTTTTAAATCCACCAGACCCCGCGGGCGATAGTGCCCGGAGATAGTGCCATGGGCACTATCGCATGTCACAATCGCAAAGGTTCCCACCCCCACGGTACAAACTTGGAGATAGTGCCTTTGGCGATAGTGCCAAGGCACAATCGCGGGGGCACAATCGCTGGCATCCCTCAGCCCACGGTACGCCCTTGGCGATAACAATCGCGCCAACCCAAAACAGCCCGAAACTTAACCAAATTCGATAGCGAGTGAGAGGTTTGAATGATTAACAATGGCAATTCAATTATATGACATTTCGACATGATAATGATCGTAAAGGTGCGCACAAAGACACGTATTCACACATAAGCACAAGTAATGTATTAAGAGAGATAGGATACTTACCTTAAGAACTTACGGGTGTTACAATCCTGGCAGTAGATAACAGTCTCAATGTATATATAATACTAAACAACAAAGTAAAACATCAACGCACAATCAATTTTCTAATCAAATACTTTAGAGAGCCAACCCCTAAAATAGATATTATCTCCGGATCAAGTCTGCTCAATAGTAGAGAGAATCTATAACATATCGGGTCAAAAAATGTTATACAAGAAACAAGATTTCTTTGTTGTATTTAAGATGATTGCATGCCAACCCTCAAAGCGATTCAAAAACAACTTTCATCACATTACACTAAGGAAGATAACAAACAATGAAGATTTTAGGACTGTGAGCTTTATGCATATTTTATAAATCTTAGTGATCTTGTGGAGCAAAACCAATGTTGTTGATGTTTTGAGATGATTGCCAATGGAAGAAACCTGTTGCTTTTATTTTGGGATAATTATGTACGTGGCGTAACATTCAGACAAATAAGAAAAATCCCATCTTTTCAATTTCTTGAAAAGTTGGCTTTCCAAATCGCTACTATTTAGCGCTTTTCAAGTCTGCCATAAGACGGACAAGAATCTGCCATCAAGATTATCACCATTACAAAAAGAGTTGCCACTTTGACTTTCTGGTCAAAGCATCAATCTTTGGGATAAAACCTCAAAACAAGATGTTAGTTTTCTTGAGCAGTAACAAGAAGAAATGAGTATGGGACTTACCATTGGCCCGTATGCTAAGTTAAGGTTCTGAAGACAAGTGGCGGTGCTGGTTAGTGAAGACAATCCCACATGAGTAACATTCTCACAATACGACATATTCAACGTACGTATAAAGTACGGACTTCTTAGTTCCTTGAATGATTTTGTACAAAAGAAAAGAAAATTACTTTCTCATTTAAGAACGGATACCTTTAGTGACTTCTACCCTTGTTTGAGGGATACAAGACTTTCATCACCAATTCCACAACATCCTTCTAAAACCAAAATTTCAAGAAATTGCAACTTCAGAAGCAAAGGCAAGCATTTCTCCGTGATCTATAAAAAATTAATATGAACAAGAAAGAATGAGAATTCAAGATTGTATCAACTAAACAAAACACATTCAAAACCAAATGCAACTATAAAAGACCCACAATCACAAGTTTTCGTTTACCACTTTGTGGGTCCCATCTTATTCTTTTCGTCAAGAATCAACGCATCGCATAAAACAAGGCAGGTGTAAATATAAGAATTCTATATGTAAAATAGTGACATCTGCAACATGACCAATAAAAACATGACGAATGTAACAAATATAGCATCCATGTCATATATCATACTAATCCTATCGTTACATCATTTACTAATGTTTGTCATGACATTTTAACAAAAAAATCACCACATTTAATATGGTTTGTTTATTCAAACTAAAACAAAACCTTTGAAGGTTTTAACATGCTAATAACTCAAGATTTCCCTGCATACTCTCTCTATCACAAAAGATGTCCATATTTGACTTCATAAATTCAAGTCTAACTTTTTCGATACATGCATTTTCTTAGTTTTTTTTAAAGGCAAAATGTTTCTATTCTGAAGCTCTTTTATAGTTGATGATATTTCCTTGGTAAAGATTAAGAATTATCGTCAAATTTGAAGTAAAAGTACAAGTCATTTGACTCTGAAAACCAAAAGCTAAGAATCCAATCGGCAAGATCATACAAAATATGCAAGCAACTAAAAATAGAAAGAAAACTGCTTTCAAATACTTGTTGAAATGCACAGATTGGAAGAAAGTTAACAAATCAATTAAATAAACAAGAAGCACAAGTAATCAAACAAGTGATAAACACAACAAGATTAGAAATCAATCAAAATGATTAACAAAAATAGAAATAAAAGAGGGAAAGTTTTGTATGTACCAACAGATGAGAAAGATCCAAGCTTCTAATCTGCTTACACTTAACAGCACTGAAAGCCGCGTAAATCACTGGCACCTAAACACCATTTCAAATTCAAAACCCAGATTTTTAACATCCAACTAACATATACATACAGTAAGAAGTGTATATATATACAAATGAGTGCAATAAAGATATGTATACATTGATGGGTAGCTAGAAAGATAGATAGACACAAAAATAGAATTAAAAAAACAATAAAAAAGATCGAGAGAGATTTTATGGAGGTTACCTGCTGCACTGCTGGTAGAACCTCTGCTCGAGATGCTTGAGAACCCAGGTTACCAAAAAAGGAAAAAAATCACCCTTTGGAAGGACTAAGCCAATTGAACCAAAACACAGATCAAGTCATCAACCCCTTCAATGCTACACTTACCTTGTCTCTTGTTCTTGATCTCTCTTCCTCTTGGGTTTAGCTGCCACAACTTTTCTCACCAGTAATTCCCATCTTGCTTCTTCCTTCTTGTTTCTCACTTGTTGTCCTTTTCGGTTTGAATTGCTTGTTGCATTCATTTTGTAACACTAAAAATCAACAACAAAGAAGAACCTATATTTGGATCATACATAGCTTCTGATTGATTACTTCCTAAGCTAGATTGAGGAAACAAATGGTTAATTGCTGCACAGGGGAACTCTGCAAGTCGAATCAGGTGATTCACATATGGAGGAATGAAGTTCGAAGAGTTGCCACGTACATTTACACCGGATACAACCTCCATTAACTCTCTTTTTATAGTTTGCAAAGTGTTGATATTTAAAAAAGAACTTAAAACCCGAACAACTCTAGTTCGCTCGCTTTCTCCTTCTCAAAAGTCTCAAAGTATTGATATATGATAGTAACCGTAAGCAAGATTCGAGTCCTAGAACCAGTGGCTCCCATGAAATCTGCTAAAACCGTCAACGCAATGATACACATATCTCCAAACGCAGTCGCTGTTACCGATTCAGTTCCTTCTGAAGGCTCCAGTCACGATGACCAGTAGAAACCTTGCTGAGTAATCCTATGTAATGAAATGCCAGCTCATGAGAAAAGCTTGGCAAGCCCAAGCTCATCTGAGCATAGCCATTTGACTATCTGAGTAGAGCTCTAGCTAAGCATTGCTTCGGCTTGGTAGCTCTTGGAACCTAGATGAGCGGTTCGAGGCGTACGCCTCTCTACCGTTTTAGTCATTTTTTAAAATAATTTAGCCTCGGTATTGAGGCGTATGCCTCTCTACCGCCTCACGCCTCAATCAC
Source organism: Arctium lappa (assembly GCA_023525745.1). Taxonomy (NCBI): domain Eukaryota; kingdom Viridiplantae; phylum Streptophyta; class Magnoliopsida; order Asterales; family Asteraceae; genus Arctium; species Arctium lappa. The sequence continues at coordinate 71,135,943 of CM042051.1, read as the reverse complement.
CGCCTCAGACAACCGAGGCGTACGCCTCGTCTAGGGATTGAGAGGTGCCGCCTCAGGTGCAATTTTGGACCGCCTCGCCTCGAGGCGTACGCCTCACACGCTTTTGAAAACCATGGATGAGCCTACATGATCTACTTAGCATAATACATATTTTTTAAGCTGCTAGTTTAGACTCTTAAGGACTGTTAAGTAGTTTGATACTCTGTTGACATTAGACCAATCTACACACAAATGTCTAGCAACGTGTAGAGTATCCTAAATTTCTGTATAAATAGGGAAGGCAAGAATAATGCCCAGGTAGGTTTTTCTCATTTAAATGTATCTATCAGGTGCTTTATGTTGATCAATTTGTCTGGAGAACTTTTCTGTGATTTATGCTATTAAAGGGTCGAGCAAAAAAAAATGTACCAAATTTTTTTTATCCTCCACTGTTTATCTAACTTTGAATCAATTAAAACAGAACACAATTCAAGTTGAATCAATCAATAACCCTAGAATTAAATAGTCAAAGAATTTCAAGAGCCCATTTCCTAAAAAGTCAAACTTTTGCCAAAATTTTCAAATAAATCACAATAAATTAAATGAAACCTGCAAGTTTTACAGTTTTAAACAATTAAAAAGAACGAATTTCAAGATCAAATCAACATAAAACCTTCATTAATTTCACTAAACATTAAACATCAAAGTCAAACACCTTCACAAGATTCTTTATTCACAGAACCATCAAAGAAAATTCACTAACTTCTCAATTACTTACCAGAAACAAAGTTCAAACCTTGAATCAATTCAAACATAACCCAATTCAAGTTGAATCAATCAAGAACCCTAGAATTAAATGGTCAAACAATTTCAAGATCCGATTTCCCAAAAAGTCAAAATCTTGCCACAATTTTCAAATAAATCACAATAAAGAGATGAAACCTACAAATTTTAAGCACATTACAACAACCCATTTCAATTAAGACCAATTCAACAAAAACCCTTCAAACATTTGACCAAATACCACACATCAAACTCAAAATAGTTGACTTAAAACCCATCGAACACAAACCAATTCTTTAAAATCAATGTGGGCAACATGACACATATATTGGCGTGTTACCAAAATAATAGAAATGCATGAGAACTGATAATGTCATCCTTCAAAATCAGAAGAAAAAAGATGCATCATACTCACTCTTCTAATAGCTACATTATCTTGTTTTGCCTCTTAACATCTCTTTTCTCTGTCATTAGAGCTACTTTTAACCTCACACTCCCTCATCAACACCCTAATCCTGAAGCTATGGTTCAAGAAGTACAAAGGTAAGGTAACAATTAGGTCAAGCATTTCACGAGGGACGAAATTTCTCGCATAAATAGCTTTCATTAGATAAACCTAGTAAACCATTGGAACCTCAATCTAGTAATCAACTCAATCCTTAACCCGATTACCTTGTGGATAACTTAATTCGTACATAAACCAAGGTATCCAAGAAGACTGTTATTTTTCCCAAGTTTCTAGCAAGTGCTTAGATATGATCCATTTTCCTAATCATGAACCAATCAAGAATGAAATATATCTACATATCCTACTTCCGAAAATATCACATTTTGGCTTGAATCTATGGTGAATATTGTGATAGAAAGCCAAAGAATTTGATAAAAAAGACAGGTGCTCATCAAATGGCAACATAGTGATTAGAATGACAATCATCTAATACATCACTTTAAGTTCACTAAAAGATATAGGAAACGTGCATTTCAATGGCATCTAATAGCCAACGACACATCCCTTGACGCCTATACATACGACGAGTTCCAATAAAAGGCATTTCTGCTAACCGGTGCCCATGAATCCTGTTATGGTAAAAACAAGAAAAAGATTGTGAAACAAATTTCATTATAGTAACCCAAGGACACAAAAAGAGTACTCAGAACATAAATCCAAAGCCTCAAAAAGAAAAGGAAAAAAAGGAATAAGAACACTATGACCAAAATCTCTAAAGAATTCACAGATCAAATCTATAACTTACCAAGAATGAAACCTTATGGATGTTGTTGTAATCAATTCATCACCCTTCTCTAATATTGCTGTAAAGAAGCCAAAATAATTCAACCTTCTGAAGTTTGACCTGGCAAGAAGTTTCAACAAATTATTTACAAACCCACATCACATATCTTTGTGGTTTAAGTGAAAACCCAACTCAGATGATGATAGGACAACACTTAACAAAAGATGATTAACAAATTTAAGCTCAAAATCCAGTTATCTTTATTGCTTTCAAATCTTAGATTTGATTTTAGTTTTTCTAGCAACCATGCATTTGAAATATTGCTACTCCCTCAACTAATATAATTTGTGCATAAAGAAATATGAAAAGGCAGGTAAATGGATCTATTCCTATTAAGGTTATATTTCAATTGCCAAAAAGTTAATGAATACCAAGCACATTTTATAAATGTTCTAATATTAATAGTTTGATTTTGTTTTCAATGATATTTGTCTATAGCAAACATTAACTTCTACATTAGGCAAACATTCAATGACAATCAAGAAAACGTCTAATGTTTTCTTTCTCATGTTCATGATCCACTGTTCCCAAACTTTATAATTGAGACATTGACTATCAAATATACGTAAAATAGTTTCCTTAGTTCCATCAAGTGACACTTTGTATGTTTATTTGCAAAAAATGCAAATACAACATCCAGACAACAAAGTGTATTATGTAAATATGTACACAAGGGACTGTTTCAACATGTTTAGATGCTATGCTATGCTTGCTAGTTTACTGACACCTCTCGACACCGTATTTTGGTTCAAGTGTTCTAACCACACATATTTTCATGGTGTGTGATTTCATAACCAATGAATGGAGATAGGAAGCATTTGTTTTGGACATGGGATTCTGATCTCCCATAGTATGGTAATTGTAAGTGTAGGATTCAACATCAAGTCATCAATGTTAAGATATATATTTATGTGTCTAAATGTGGGTTGCTTATTCATTGATAAAGGATGGAATTTTAAAGAATTTGACCTTCTATGGTAAAACGAAGGTTCTAAATGGCGTGAGGCGTGGCGTGGCGGCGAGGCCAAGCCTCAAGCCTTAGGAGCCACGGCGAAGCCATGACGTTTTCAAGGCGTGACTTATGGCGTCAAATTTCTAATTCATATATAATATTATATATAAAACATATGTTTTGTAGTGTTATTCAATGAGTCAATAGTAATATAAGCAAGTTAAATTAGGTTATATATTAAAAACTTGCAAATAAGACATTAAAAACGTAAATAAAAATCAAATATCTCATTATGATAACTGCGCATTAGACCACGGCGTGCCATGGACTTAACGTGGCGTGTGCGGCGAGTTTTTTAGAACAGTGGATAAAACTGTAGAAGATCCTAAGCTACAGACGGCTAACTGAAAGGTTATTGTAATTAACCAAAAGGGTTTGAGTTGAAAAGTAAAAACCACCAGTTTTATATATATTTCTTGATATATATAGTTTTTTAATAAAATAACAATACATATTCGAGGATTTTATCAAAACAGACAGTCCTCCTTCAATGGTCTTTAATATTTAACTCTACTTTTTAACCCACGTCCACTTAATTAAGATTATAAAACAATGAAAATAGACCCTGAACACCACTTTTGAGCTACGATATAGAACAAATTGAGTTTTGGTAAGCCACATATCATAAAGGTACCGAAAATATATAGTTGATGAAAACTTACCCACAGTTGTAAACCACATTGTGGATCGTATTGACTCTACTTCTCTCATCCATAACTGGCACAAAGTAGTCATCCATAACAGCGAACGCAAGAGCCAATTTTTGGATTGCATTCAACCTTCAGTGGAGCATCGAGAAATGTAGAATCTTGGCTAACATCAGAATGCTGAAGTAGAGTCAATGAATATCCTTCTTCAAGTTCAAACTTATGATTCTTCGCATCTCGAAACGAAAGAGGTAATATACGACTGCAGTTGCTCAAAGAGCTATAAGAAAACAAAGTATTAGATATATATATTAGAGCATAAACATTAATGGTCTTAATATGCTTACTAACCACCTAAGTAAGAATCGAATTGAATCGTGTTGCTTGTGGCTGATGATGATGGAGAGAAGAAAAAACGTTATTATCAACATGGAACCCTAAACTAAAATCACTTGAATTGATTGAAAAAGCACATAAATAAAGAAGATTCTTACATGGGTTTGGTGTAAAACAACCGGATATTGAAGCCTTGACAACCGTATATTATGTAAAACTAAAAATCTGTAAATTTGAAACTAAATTGCGTATAAAAACCCAATAAATTGTTCACAAAAACCCAATAAATTGCGTATGAAAATAAGAAGTTAGTAGTTGAGTGTAGAATGTAAGAGTTGGAATAGAATTGGGAGTGGCAACAGGTAGATTAAGAAGCATAGAAATAGAATAAACATCTGCATCATACCTTTGTGGTCAAACAACAAACAAAAATAGATAATTAGAGAAGGAGGAAGGAGATATTACAGAAAATTAGATGGAGAAAGAAAGCATATGAAAATACTGAGTTCAACATTAAAAAAACCAATGGAATGTATCCCTTTTCAACCAAACCCATGCCAATTTTGCAATTGAAAAATATTGAGTTCAACATTATAAACCAAGACGTACTTTTTTTTTTGGAGAAACTAAAAACTTCTTCAGGTTTTGCTTCTGGAAAATTTGGGTTTCCATTGGTTTTCTTCTCTTCCTCTTCCTATGCTGCAACTTTATTCTCGGCTAAGGTTGGGTTAAAACTTGGATTATTGAAGAACTCTTCTTGAGAAGCCATAATTATCTCATAAGCAACGCATAAACCTCGGATAACCACTTCTGCCTGCAAATCGGAGAGCATGAGTTGCAGAAGAAATAACCTCTGTTCTTCGTCGGAGAAATACACTATCGAGAGTGTTTCACTGGTAGTAGCCTGATTGAACGTGGAAGGAGAACGTGGGAGAAAGTGGAGCGATAAAAACGGCTTTCAAATTTTAATTAGATAGTAAAGATAAGAGTAAATTACGTTTTTCGTCCCTGTGGTTTGAAATTTCGGTTTTTGGTCCCTATGGTTTGTAATTCATTTCTATTTTTGTCCCTGAGGTCAAAACACTACTTTTAAGAATGAAGGACTAAAACAGAAATGAATTGTAAACCATTGGTATGAAAAAAGCAATAAAACTTAATCATCAGGATGAAAAGGTGATAAATTACAAACCATATGGATGAAACTTGTAATTTCAAAACCACAAGGATGAAAATATAAATTTTCAACAAACCACAGGGACTAAAACGTAATTTACTCTAGAGATTAGGGATGGTAACGGGGCGGGTTTGGGGCGGGGATCCCCTTACCCGGCCCCGACCCCGACCCCGGTTTCGTGTGGAGGTACCCGGCGGGTCCAAAAAAATATACACCCGGCCCCGGTAAAAACCCCGGTCAAAGTCCCCGCCCCCGCCCCCATACCCGCTTACCCGGCCCATTTATTAGCCATTTTTTAAACTTTTTTGGGCATTTTGGGGCTTTTTTTGGGCCATTTTACAACTAAAAGTTAAAAAATGCATAAACATTAAACAATAACATTGAAGAGTGAAGAAGTCGATGAGAGTGAGAGTCAGAGAGACGATGAGACGATGGTCGAACTCGAAGAGAAGAGACGTCTGAGGGACTGAGACGAAGACCTAATTTGGAAAAGTTTTTAATAAACTTGATTTTTTTAGTATATTAATTAATTAATTAATATATATATATATATATATATATATATATTTAAAAAACTAATAATTATACTATTATTTCCGGGTACGGGGCGGGTCGGGGGTAGGCTACCCGGCCCCGACCCCGGTATTCACAAACCGGGTATCCCCGATCCCCGGCCCCGGTTTTGCGGGTATTCCCCGGCCCCGTCCGGCTCGGGTGAACCGGGTTCCCCAACGGGTTGGGTCAAATTCCCATGCCTACTAGAGATAATAATAAAGTTATTAGTAAATTACAGCGGTGGTCCCTGTGGTTTGCCTAAAATTTGGATTTGGTCCCTAAAGTAAACTATCTATGGTAGTGGTCCCTAACTTTTTAATTTACTTTCACTCATGGTCCTTTTATAGTTAACAGCGTTAATGTCATCCAACCCCTTGTTTAAATCAAGGGGCAAATCAGTAATTTAATAAAAAGGTAATTCCCCCATTAAACATAAAAATCAACTTTATCCTCAAGATTTCAACGAGCCCGTGCTTCTCTCTCTCTCTCTCTCTCTCTCTCTCTCTCTCTCTCTCTCTCTCTCTCTCTCTCTCTCTCTCTCTCTCCAAACAAACATGAAAAGAATTTGAAACTTGTCTTCAACCTACAAAATATCCCATTTATAACACCCAAACAAAAACCCATCAATTTTTTTCTTCATCTTTGGTGGTTTCGGTTTCTCCATTTTTTTCAGCGAGTTCTTCTGTCGATTCAGTTTCTCTCTCTATAACCACCGATTTTTTTATTTTTATTTTTTTTTATTATTATTTTTTGGTAAGATTTCTGATTTTTGATCTTTTGGGGTTTTTTGTTTTTGATGAATCTTTGATTATGGAATGTGTTTACAAAAATCCATCAATTTTTTTTCTTCATCTTCATCTTTGGTGGTTTTCAGTTTCTCCATTTTTTCTAGCGAGTTCTTCTGCCGGTTCAGTTTCTCTCTCTCTCTCTCTAACCATCAATTTTTGTGAAACCAAAAAGATTTCTGGTTTTTGATCTTTTTTTTTTTTTTTTTTTTTATGAATCTTTGATTATGGAATGTGTTTACAAAAAAACCATCAAAAATTTTTCTTCATCTTCATCTTTGGTGGTTTCCAGTTTCTCCATTTTTTCTGGTGAGTTCTTCCACCGGTTCAGTTACTCTCTCTCTAACCATCGATTTTGGTGAAACCAAAAATATTTCTGGTTTTTGATCTTTTTTTTTTATGAATCTTTGATTATGGAATGTGTTTACAAAAACCCATCAAAAAATTTTCTTCATCTTTGGTGGTTTTCGGTTTCTCCATTTTTTTCCGGCAGTTCTTCCACTGGTTCAGTTTCTCTCTCTAACCATCGATTTTGGTGAAAACCAAAAAGCTTTCTTTGGGGTTCTTTTGTTTTTGATTGTTGATGAAGCTTTGATTATAGAATGTGTTTACAAATGGTGGAATTACTGTTTGATAGTGATGTGTATGTTTATCTAAATTAAATAAAATATATATATAGAGAGAGAGAGAGACAGGTTCAAACGAGAAGGAATAAGAGTTACATAATTTATTAATTTTAAAATAACATAAATAAATTAATTTTTTAAAAATTAGGATAATTACAATTTGAACTGGATAAATCCTTAAAAATCTCATAATATCTTTTAAGTTTATTTATTTTTTAATTTTAATAAATTCATAATTTTTTTATCAAATTTATATTATTATTTTCTAGATAAAATCATAATTTTCGTCATATATCACATGTGATATTCATAACAAATTCATTATTTATTTCACCATTTTTTCTCTATTTTTTAGATTTACGTTTTGAATCACATGTGATTAACTTCGTTTAACATGTGATATATTATTATGTATCACATATGATCCCACTAGGTGAATTTTTGTAAATATCACATATGATAATATGTCTGAATATAAATGACGCATAATCACATGTGATAATATTTACATCACAAAAAGATCTATAAATATAAATATACATAATCATATATGATTAACTAAAATATATACAATTATCATATGTGATAATATTTAAATCACAAAAAGATCTATAAATAGAAGTATACATAATCACATGTGATTAACAAAAATATATACAATTATCACATGTGATAATATTTACATCACAAAAAGATCTATAAATAGAAGTATACATAGTCACATATGATTAACTAAAATATATACAATTATCACATGTAATAATATGATATGTGATATGCATAAATATTCATATAATGATATCACGTGTGATATTTGGTTAAAATTGTGATTTTTTTTATTAAAAGTTGTTGGGTCATCTGAAGATTTGAAGATGACCTCCCGATCTTCCATTTTATATCATCATACTTAGAATATTTTGAGGTTCTTTTAGCAGCTTGGTTTCTATACAAATATTCGGTGAAGTCGAAGATCAGCCGAAGAAAACAAAGAAGGAGAATATCTCTCAAAGCGGATTGAAGATAGACTCCTCAGCCTAAAGCCAAGTATGCCTACTTGATCAACACCATTAGCCAGGATGGTGACGATCTCAAGTCTTCAGGAGCCAAAGACCTCTCAGTCTTCAGGAGCCGAAGACCTCTCAGTCTTCAAGAACCGAAGACCTCTCAGTCTTTAGGAGCCGAAGACCTCTTTGGAAGCCGAAGATTTCTCAATCTTCGGAAGCCGAAGACTTCTCAATCTTCAAAGCCCGAAGATTTCTCACAAACACATTGTACTTTTCTGACAAAGACATAAAAAATTCTTAAAAACAAGTCTTAAAGCTTAATGTACCGCTATTTAATGCTAATTACTTAAAAAAACAACTATTAAAGTTATATGTACTACATTTAATGCTATTTATTAATTTTTAATCATTATCTCTAACTATTTTAACTCCCCTAAAATCATTTCCTACTTTAACTTCCCTAAAATAACTCTCAGCATAATTAAAAATAGAATAAAAGTTAAATTTTAAATATAAAATATAATTAAAAAAATCTAACATAATATTTTATAAAAAAAATTATATTATTAAGTCTAAATTAAACAAATTTATATAAAAAAACATTATCACTTTCTCACAACCATCCAAAATCGTAATGTAAATCGACAAAAAATAAAATGAAACATTAAAATTGTGATGTATCTAGCTGTATTGCGCGGGTACACTTCTAGTAATACATTAAAGATGATTTACTGTTTGTGCTATTTTTTGCAATAGACAGTACAAGTATAAATCATTTTTTTAACATCACTTGTGTAAGTAGGAAAGTTAAATCCAATGAGTGTACAAGTGCATGGGTTTGGCCATTTCTATTCCCATAAAAAAAAGGTCACCTAATTCAAGTCCATAAACACATTTAACCTGAGCTCTCATCAACCACTTTTCACCATTAAAATGGTAACATACAAAAATCCATATCAACTTCTGTTGTTACCTAATACAAAATTCAACTGCCACTGCTTCCCCTTCTTTGAACCGGTTTATACAGTACAACCGTCACGTTCTTCGTTCGAAACCGATGGGAGAGCCCAAGTGCCACTACCGATCGTGTGACTTCTCTGTTCTCGATGTAAAGATGATTCAGAACCACATGCTGTGGGTTGGGTAGGGGTGCAGCAGGGTAGGTGTTGTTGGGGTAGCTCAATACAGTGTGTTGCAAGTGTTGAGGGACTACGGGTGGGTCCCGCCCGTCATCTTCGTTTGTGGTGTAGATGTTGTTGTAACTTGCATCCGGGGATCTGGGAATTTCGAAACCGGCTACAACCGGTGTTTCCTGCAGAAGAGATGAGGAAAGATTTTTGGTTATAAGACCATACCGAAGGTCATTGGCCCAACGGTATCCGGGTTATTGGTGGACCCCAACCTCAACCATTCAAGCCTCACCAAAGATGAAGGAGTTTGCGTGAATTTTGCTGTATATAATTGTATTAAAAAAAACTAGGAAGGGCTTTGCTGCTTACTTGATCTTGTCCGTGCAAATTGTTCATACCGGATAGTTATAAAGTTCAAGTTACAAAAAAGTATTAAAAGCAATTAACCTGAAATACAACACATTTGCAAAGTCAAAATTTGAGTATACGTTAGCTGAAAAGGAGAAACACTTTGTGCAGTAGTTCTTTCAATCGTCTTCTTTAAGTATACATTTCAACATAAAATGGCAAAGGGAGGCAAAAAAGGAAAATGCCATTAAATAATTCTATATCCAAGCATTCTTTTTTTTAGGTGACCGTCCGGACCAGCTTGTGCACACCTTGACTAATCCCATGGGTGCTGAAGATAACGGCCAGAAAAATCCCCATTTGTCACGAGGAGACTCAAACAGGTGATCTACGGGAAGGAGCCCCTAGGCCTAGCTTATGTTTGCCAGCAAGCAGGCCCTCAACGCTAGTCCTCACATTTTTATGAAGTTCTATGCCGAGGAAACCCAATAAAGGCAAATGCAGACTACTCAAAGTAATTCCAAAGTATCCATTCAAGCCACATCACTACACTTGATATATATGCAAATAAAGCAATAAGGGGTGGGTTCAAACAAAAACGCTAACTATTTAAGAAAACACGAGAACGGCCGTTAATGTACAAAATCATACATGATTCACGTACAAAATCATATATGATTCACACGACTTTGCCCCGCAGCTTAAGTCGCGGCCAAAGTCGCCTGTGTCCAGTTCCAGTTTTTGTCGGTTAATGTAAAATCACATGTGATTTTGTACATGATTTGTTGTTTTCTTATTTTCTTAAATAGTTAGCATTCTCGTTTGAACCTTCCTGAAAGCAATAAAGACCAACAAATTCTAAAAGATGGATGGTGAGAAGATAATCCCTTCTTCCCAAACATTAAAATTATGTCATGATAAAACAACATCAAGACAAATATTAACAAATACTAAAAAAGTATAATCCTTAACTATGGCCATTGAATGCAAATAGTTGTTCTTCATGGAAATAGCCACTCTGCAACATGGGGTAGAGTCAAGCCCCCCCCCCCCCCCCTCCCCCTCCCTCGGGTGGGATATACAGGGCTCGTTCGGTTCTTTGGTTCGGGCCACACCATAAGCGAAGGCTGGTGGATTGTCACCCTCTGTTGTATTACCAATGATCACATGTACTTGTCTAATTTTCTTTTCACGTCACAGCCACTTACTAGCTTAAAACCTCCCCAAACAACATTGACATGCAACCTGGAGCAAATATGCAGCCAGGCAAAGTCAAGGGACATTTTTGCTATTCAACTTTTTAATAGCTTTCTGTCCTCTTTTCTTTTTAAAGCAATTTTTGTTATTATTTTTCCTTCACTAATGTTGAGTTCTTTCTCTGCTTCTCTTCATCTCTTACAATCTTCTTATACATTGTCATTAGACAGTGAAGTTGTCACTCTTCAAGGCCTTGAATCTAAGATCAAGTTTAATCCTGTACATGAACCAAACTCATATCCTCTTCCATTAGCTAACTGCAATCACTTACATAATATTCGACCATGGAAAACCCTAGCCCTCAAATTTCTCACTAAACCACATTAGTCATCATCAATAATAAGCTTTCTCACAAAAGCCCCACAAACTAAGACATTCATAGCAACCACCATATTCATGCCCTAGATTACATTTTAGAACAAATTGTCAATGGGAAGAAATTAACTTTGAGACACAGAATTTTTCACATTCTTGCCATAGCAACCATGTGAACCCTCTTCCTGGCAGAAACATCCGTTGCTCAAACTTTGAAGCTTCTATGGGGAATAAATGAGTTCAAGTTAAAACATGTTGAGGCAGCAAGACTAAACAGGAATCGCAATCCCCAGAAGCCAAAGTCATCTTGCAAACCCCAGAAGCCAAAGTCAGCAAGACTTTGAAGCTTCTTGTCGTTTGGTTAAATGCCCCCTTCCATCTCCATATGTAGCAGTTGAAACACATAACATTTAAATTCAAGATACTATAATAGCCTACGTCAATCATGATTTCAACATGTCTCACATTTCATTTACTACTTAAATATGATTCATAGCTGAACAGAAGACTGATACGAAATTAACAGATTGGGGGAAACTGGCTATTTGATTGTATTGAAGGAAAAGGAAAATACAGGGGAAAAGAACAAGACTACTTACTATCCTCAAAGGATTCCAGGGAAAACTCCCTTCTCTAACAACTTAGAGCCAAAGAAATGAAAACGGTTAATTTCTGCATGCCCCTCATGGAGGAAGGCACTGCTTATTTAATACCAATAAACGTAACAAACTCCTTAATGGGCCTTGGACCTCCTGGAATACACTTTCCACACATGGGGCTTAAACACACTAGTTGGGCCAAGACTAGGACTATTCTCATTCGTATCATTGGTCACCCCTTCAACAACGGTCTTGTCCTCAAGACCAACATCTGGAAATTGTTGTTGAATCACCAAAGCGTCTTCCCATGTCGCTTCTTCGTTTGGACGATGTTGCCACTTGATAAGCCACTGCTGGACGACTTCTCCATCCCGAACTATGGTTCGAGTCGCACGGACAGATTCTGGAAAGCACTGATCGACTGCGTCCAATTCCAAATCAGCCGGTAATGAGACATTACTGAGGACCCCTGGGACAGCCTTCTTCAACAGCGAAACGTGGAACACCGGATGCACCTTGGATGATGCTGGTAATTTCAACCGATAGGCCACTGGGCCAATACGTTCCACAATTTCAAACGGCCCAAAAAATCTCGCCGACAATTTCTGATTGATACGGCTTGCCACCGATAATTGGCGATACGGACGAAGCTTAGCATAAACCAACTCCCCAACCTGGAACTCCACCTCCGTGATTGAGCGCGTAACAAATGAGCCCTTAATTGCTTCAAGGCCTCATCACGATCCTTCAAATCTAAAAGGACAACCTCGACACGTACCTCACCCGGAATAAACTGGCATACATTAGGCGGTTTACGACCGTAAACAACCTCGAAAGGTGAGACCCCCGTAGAATCATGAAATGTCGTGTTGTACCAAAATTCTGCCCACGGTATCCATAATGACCACGAACGTGGTTGATCCACCGCAAAACAACGTAAATACGACTCCAAACAGCGGTTAACCACCTCGGTTTGCCCATCGGACTCCGGGTGGTAAGAAGAACTCATGTGCAAGCGAGTACCTTGCAAACGGAATAGTTCCTGCCAGAAATGACTCATAAAGATGGGATCGCGATCACTAACAATTGACCTTGGAATACCATGTAAGCGAACAATTTCTTTGACAAAAATGTCCGCTACATGTCTCGCGGTATATGGGTGTTTTAACAGAACGAAATGGCTGTATTTTGAAAGCCTGTCCACCACAACTAACAGTGCATCAAATCCCTTTGACTTAGGCAAACCAAGTATAAAATCCATGGACAAATGTTCCCAAATCGCCTCCGGAATGTCTAACGGTTGTAATAGACCCGCTGGAGTAAGGGAGCTGGTTTTACAACGTTGACAAATGTCACACGCTTGAACAAAACGTTGGACCGCAGAACTCATACCGGGCCAATATAAATTTGCGGCTAGTCGACGATAAGTGCGATAGTACCCGGAGTGACCGCCGGTGGCTGATTTGTGAAACTCTGCTAATAATTCCGGAATCCACTTGGAATTCCGAGAGATAACCAAACGACCTTTATAATAGAGAATTCCCGAATGCACTTCGTAACCGGGGATTGCTCCGGGTTGCCGTTGGCATGATTGTATCAATTTCTGAAGGTCCGGGTCAGATTTTGCTTCCTCCAAAAGTTGTGCTCCTTGGACCCACACTGTTGATACACCATGGAAGTGAACAATTCGCCGTAATCGTCCCGTCTGGACAGAGCATCGGCTGCCCGGTTCTCCCGTCCCGCCTTATAACAGATATCAAAGTGATACCCGAGCAATTTGGCAACCCAATTTTGTTGATCCGGAGTAGTAATACGTTGCTGTAAGAGATGTTTCAAACTTTTATGATCGGTATAGACCGTAAAAGTTGTGCCCAAAAGATAGCTCCTCCAATGTTGAACCGCCAAAGCTAGCGCCATGATTTCGCGTTCGTACGCGGACTTTGACAGATTTCGATCTGTTAAAGCCTTACTAAAATACGCAATTGGGCGACAGTGTTGCATCAAGACAGCCCCGATTCCACACCCGGAGGCGTCACACTCCACCACAAAAGGAGCCGAGAAGTCAGGAAGCGCGAGGACAGGGGCTGAAGTGACAGCGTGTTTTAGGCTGTCAAACGACCTTTGAGTATCCGCATCCCAATGAAAATTGTCCCGCTTTGTCAACTCCGTAAGAGGTTTGGCAATAGCGCCATAATTTCGAACAAATTTCCGATAGTAACCCGTTAACCCCAAAAATCCGCGCACGCCTTTTACTTGTTTAGGAACCGGCCAATCTCTCACCGCCATCATCTTTTTGGGATCCATTGACACGCCGTCTCCGTCAATGATGTGTCCCAAATATTCGATCGATTTCTGTCCAAACGAGCACTTCTTTCGATTAACCACGAAGCGGTGAGAAACCAACGTTGTAAACGCCGAAGCCAAGTCTAACAAGTGTTGTTCCCATGACGGGCTATACACTAAGATATCGTCAAAGAACACGACGATACACTTACGTAGATGAGGTCGGAAAATGTCGTTCATTACTGCTTGAAAGGTTGCGGGGGCGTTAGTGAGTCCAAAAAGCATTACGAGGTACTCGTAATGGCCATCATGCGTCCGAAATGCTGTTTCTCCACGCTATCGGGCCGCATCTGAATCTGGTTTAACCGGATTTGAGATCCAATTTGGAGAAAAACTTGGTACCTCGGAGCTCGTCGATTAATTCATCTACTACTGGAATCGGATGCTTATCCGAAATAGTGGCTTTGTTCAATGTTCGGTAATCGACACACATACGCCAAGTTTGGTCCTTCTTCCGTACCAAGATTACAGGGCTGGAAAAAGAACTGTTGCTTGGTCGAATAACCCCCAAAGTCAGCATCTCCTGAACCTGGCGTTCAATTTCCGCCTTGTGAGCATGCGGATATCGATACGGCCGAACACATACAGGCCCGTGATTTGGAACGAGATTGATAGCGTGATCTCGAGACCGAACCGGTGGTAACCCCGACAGTTCCTCAAAAACCGGAGCAAACTTATCAAAAAATTTCAACAGTTCTTGTGACTGTTGTGACGACAAGGTCGGCTCCATTTCTTCCCGCTGCTCTCCGTCAGTTAAACACAATGAGGAATGAGCTTCCGTTAACCAACTGTGTAACGAAGCCCGTGCTCGAGAATGCAACGATGTACCTGATAAACAGACCTCTTTACCCTTATACATGAACCGCATCGTGTGAGCCTCCCAATTATGGACGACGTCTCCCAAGGTTTGTAGCCAATCGATCCCTAACACCATATCTAGGTCACCCATTTCGAACAACAGGGCATCGACCTCGAACTCACAATTCCCCAAAACAATTGGAAGACCTTCACATCGTTGAGTCACCAAAACCTTGTGTTCATCGCCAAGCTTAACTCGCAGCCCCGCAAACTTCTGTATCGCCAAATCTAATGCATCTGTAAGTTTTCTGGAGATAAAATTGTGGGTTGCCCCACTGTCGACTAGTACGACTATTGGAATTCCACGTAAAAATCCCTCGAGCTTAACAGTCTGTAATTTGGGTTTCACAACAACACTTGCACCCAAAATTCCATAACCGAGCATTCCCCCGTTTCGAATTCTCCTTCGTTAACAACCTCCTCTGGTGAGTTCAACTGAATGTATTCTCCCTTCTTCTCGTTTTCCTCATCATCAGCTAATAGCAACACCCGAAGGTTAGCTTCCGAGCATTTGTGACTAGGACCGAATTGTTGTCCACATTTGAAGCACAACCCCTTGCGGCAACGATCCTCCCATTCTGTCCGTGACAACGTCCTGACCCCACGATTTCGATTTCCCGATGGTTGAACAGCCTCCGTGCGCTGAGGACTGACCACCGATGCAATTGATGATGCCCTAGCCACCGAATCCCCACTATTGAACGTACGCCGTTCAAAATTAGGGATACCAGATTGGGCCTTCGATATGTTTGAGCCCATTGGGCCTATTGATGGACCAACAAAAGTCGAATCGGAACGCTGAGTCTGGTAGCGATATCTCGAATTAAGCCGTGTAAGATCTGAAGGATTTAGCATCTGCTCCACATCCTTCGCTATGTACATCGCATCAAGCCGAGTTTGAGGACGCTGGAGCCTCACCCACTGCTTAATTTCAGGACGCAATCCGTCTAAAAAATAGCCCAGCGCTTGCGATTCAGGCAGACGAGGAATCAAAGATAGCAAATATTCAAAATCGTCAATGAAATCATATACTGAATCAACCTGTTTAATGGTTGCTAACTGTTCATACGGATTTTGTATTTCGAGACCTCCAAATCGTTGCAGCAGTTCGTGCGTAAATTGTTCCCAACTTAGATTATCGTGAATGTTCTTCACCACCGAGAACCAGTGTTGAGCTACCCCCGTCATACTCAATTGAGCCAACCGGATACGTAACTCGGGTGCAGTCCCATGGATCTCGAAGTATAATTCAGCCTTCGATATCCATCCACGAGGATCGTATCCTCCAAATTCTGGTAGCTTCACCTTCTTAGTCGCGCAATATTGAACCGGCATAGATCGATCGGTCTCGGAATTGACGTTGAAAGGTGTGAAGGGAGGGGGAGTTAATCCAGATCCCGACGAATCCCCTCCTTCTGGATTTTTGCCTGGTTGGTTCTTCACCCACGCCATCATGTAAGCTCGGAATTCCTTCTCTTCGTCCTGATCTATCTCCATTGCCTTCAACGAAGCTTTGATTTCCTGTACATCTGTCTGTAACTGATGGATCTGGTTCTCATGGTTCTCAATTCGGTTTTGATAACGTGTCTCCATTGGTATCCGGCAGGTCGGACCAATGATACGAAATTAACAGATTGGGGGAAACTGGCTATTTGATTGTATTGAAGGAAAAGGAAAATACAGGGGAAAAGAACAAGACTACTTACTATCCTCAAAGGATTCCAGGGAAAACTCCCTTCTTTAACAACTTAGAGCCAAAGAAATGAAAACGGTTAATTTCTGCATGCCCCTCATGGAGGAAGGCACTGCTTATTTAATACCAATAAACGTAACAAACTCCTTAATGGGCCTTGGACCTCCTAGAATACACTTTCCACACATGGGGCTTAAACACACTAGTTGGGCCAAGACTAGGACTATTCTCATTCGTATCAAAGACATGTTTCATAATCTTTATATTATGCAAATAGGTTGGATTTACATTTTTTGTCATCATTAAGTTTCTTTTGAAGTATATAATATTCATATACGGGAAATAGTCACGCACATTCCTCAACTTCGGTGATGTTTGAACTCTTGATGTCCTTGGAGGCTCGGCTCTACCGCTGGGCCAATGACTTTTTGGTAGGGTTTGGGGTTTAGGGTTTAGAGTAACAGTGTACATTGCCATCTAATCTCAACATCAGCTCCACATTTAGATTAAGAACCTAAAACAATTTTATAATGTGCCACCAAGGTGATACAACCATCATTGTTGAAAACATTAGATGCTGACAAGTAGTTGCTTTTCATCAGTACTATGAATATTAATATAGGCACATCTCCGAGATGTTACATATCTGCCATCATGCCATACATGTTTAGTACTTTGTTGAAGATCTCGGGTTTCAAGTTACCTAGTCTGAGCTTACAGCAATAGCTGTAGGCAATAATCTTAAGCATCCAAGAATTGAGTAAAATCTTAAGGGTTAACTTCTTTAATTCATTTTTTTTAAATCTTTTTTCAGCTGTCTTTGAGTTCTGTGCATGTAGGTGGGCTGTGGGCTATATGATAGTTTTAGTGTAAAAATACCCTAAAGCTGCCAACATCAAGGAAAAAGAGTGAAAAGAAAAAGAAACATAATGATAAACGAACCAACCTGTTATGTGCTGAAGGGGCCAACGGCAGAAACACGTAATCTATGTTTTGAATCATGTTCATCAATAATCTTATTACTAAGGATTACAATAAGAAGATTTGTCTTAATTAATGTACATATAAGAGCTCAAGATGAAAGTCTATGGCAAGGCCCATCCCTATCCTATAGGAGATCAGCCTAGTCCTCCATTTGTGAATTAGAATATGCATATAGATGTATATGCCCATAAAATAAACATATAATACGAACAATATATGCAAGTGACGCTCATAATCAAACTATTGTATGGAAAGCATGCTATTTGAATACAAATAGTCCCCTTCTTCCCATTACATCTTCTGCTGTTGATGACAACAATAACATTGTAACTCAAGGAATCAGCAATCGATAATTAAAGAAATTATTTTACGTAGCCAAATCAAGAATAGCACATGCCCGTGAGGCAAGGTACCTAATTATCAGCCAAGTGAAGAATATTTTGTAGATGTCAGATCGAGGATGGAAACAAGTGGAAGAAGTGGCAAGTCAGCGGCATATTTTGGGGCTTTTGAGTGATCATAAGACCAAGAACAGTCCAAAAAGTAAGTTTTTGTAAAGGGGAAGGGTAAGTTTTATCAGGCAAAGGGTGGGACCTGCTTGGCTTTACGGGTAAACATGTGGACTGCCAATAGGGGTGCTCACAGGTTGGGTTGATCGGGTTGAAGGCATTTTAACAACCCAACCCAATGTTGGCGGTTTGAGAATTTTCAACCCAATCCAACCCAAACAAAAGTGCAACCCAACCCAACCCAACCCAACCCGTTCGGGTTGGTCGGGTTGTGTTTAAACAAAGTAAAAACAATATTGAAAACATAAACATAAGGAAATTTTTCTTTGAAATACGATCCATCATTCAAAATAATATACGTTATCATCAAATATTTAGGTATTACATATAACTTTCCAATAATTTCCTCTTATGAGTTCCATTGCTCGTTATTACGGAGTTGTTTTTGGTAACTTATATATATTAAAGGGAAATATACATAATTTTACAGAAGTTGCTAAAACGTTTATCGGGTTATCGGGTTGGTCGGGTTACTTTGATCCTAACCCAATATCAACCCAATAGATTCGGGTTGTCCTAATTTTGTATCGATTATATGTCGGGTTACCTCGGGTTGATTTTTTTTCCCCGGGTTGGTCGGTTTTTTTAGCACCTCTAACTGCCAATACTCGGGGACCTAATACTAGCGGCAAAAATTAAAGTATAAAGATGGATGGAATATGAGATAAGGATATATGACACAAATTAAAGAGAGAAAAGGAGATGTACCAAGAAAAGGAAGCATAAGAACAAGGGGTAGGACATCATTAACATGGGAGGACAGTGTGGGGAGAGATTAACGGGATGGTGTATGCCACAGATTTCTTTCATAGACAGGCGACCATATCAATGGATGCTATTCACAGCCCCAAGTTGTTTAGCATTTGCTCACTTCAATATAGCTATTAATCCAATGTGTACCCCAACTAATTTAGGGAAAAAAGGTTTGCTGCTATCGATGATAATGTGCTTTCTCATTTGAGGGGAACGTAAGCTTGATGGTACAGCATACACTCATCCACAAGGTAACAAGGGGAATAAAAATATCTAGTCTCATTAACACCACAACATACTTAATCTTCCTATGCATAATGTGCAAGTAAGGTCATTGCCATGGGTCATTCGTTCCTATACTAAACTGCCAACATGAGCCAAAAACATGATCACACCATTGCCAACACTAACAACTTCCAGCAGAGATATACACCTAACTACTGAAGTGCAATAAGTTTCTACAACTCCTAGACGACGGCAAGATTATGACTTTTAATCAAAGAAGTAGTAATTTAAAATCCAATTCAGAAGTACCAAAAACCTAAAACAAAGAGAACCTGAACTCACGTTGCAGATAGATTTTCCTCCTCGATATAACCAAAGAAGGCCTGCCAAACAAATATAATATAAATATATTCATATGTCAAAAATGAATATTTGATCAAATATCCCTATACCCTAAAGATAGAAATTGATCAAGGAATTAAAACATTAGGGATCCGACAGAATCTTCTCCCAAAATAAAAAAACAAATCAATTATGAAAACTTGGAGATCGATTTGGTAAAAGATAGAATATCCACGAAAAATCATAATCTGAAGCTATCAATTTGATCAAATCAGCGAGAATGTATGAATCTATAGATTGTAAATCGAGAGAGATCAAGAAAAATCACTTGCCGTAAGGAGCTCCTGATGATCAAGAAAAATCACTTGCCGTCTGTGTGTGTTCCAGAGTGCTTTCAGTGCGTGCGTGAAAATCAAACCAAAACGAAGGCATGAATAATTAATGATGTTATAGGGGTGTTTGGGATTGCTTATTTAAACAACAAAAGTCCAAAAAAAAAACCAATGGTGTTTGGAATGATTAAGCCTATAGATAATTTTTTGGAACAAATAAGTCTTAGACATTTTAAAACACACTAAATAAATTTTTGGACTTTTGAAAACATATTAAATACATCTTTATTACTTAAAAATGTAACTACATAACATAACTTGTAACCTATATAACACGTAAAGCTACAAATTGGAGAAAGCTCAAAAAAGATGTCAGCTACTTTATCTTCCTATAAATAAATAAAAAGAGAAATTAACTAAAATAGTCAATCTCATCAATAAAATTCATTTTTGAAGCACTTTTTAAAATATCTTCTTAGAAAAATCAAAGTTCAAGCATATTTTTTTGCCTTAAGAATTGTTTTTGACAAAAAAAAAACAATTAGAAAACATCTTCCTCTCATTTTATTAAATTATGACTACTTGAGAATTTGAGCCCTTATATGTATTTGATGAGCATTATTACATCGAAATATTATATAAACTGATTTACCATCTTAATTGTTTAAACTTCGTGCTCGCAATCGTTTTAGACTGAGTTTTCGGGCTTTTGGGAGTGTGGCGCGATAGTGCCACGCGATTGTGCCAAGGGCACAATCGCCGGTCACTATCGCGATGGTTTTATCGAAAGTTGGGGTGTTTGGCGCGATTGTGACTCGCGACAGTGACAATGTCACTGTCGCCGGGCACTATCGCGAGCGGGGTCTGTGTCTTCAATGAGTTCTTAGCCGATTTTTAACCCATTTACAACATTTCCCACTTTTTCTTTGGCGATTTGAAGAGCTCCCAAGTCAATTCCTTCAACTTCCACAAACCCTAACCTTCATTAATATCAATCATCTTGGTAGTTGGGGTTGTGGTGTATGCATTTATTACCGTTCAAAGGGATTTTCTAGCGTTTCTTCAAGATCAATCATCTCTCATCTTCAAGTCTCATCTCCTCCAACTCTTAGGGTTTCATCTTTTCTAGGTTTTGGTTCAAAACCTAGATTGTGAGTTTACTTACCCTTTTGTTAAAACTAGATACACATCATTATCTTTTACTTATTATCATTATTAAATTACTCAAATGTTTCTATCCAATGTGTAAGTATTTGGGGTTTTCTATGAACATGTGTATATGAGAAACTTACCATGATTTAATAAATGTATATCTTGGTATTGTGATGATTTTTACTTGGAATGCCATTTGGGGCAACATTGTTTATTCCTGATGTGTATGGATGTTATACGGGTTATATGTTGAATTACATGGTTAGGATGGTGAAATAGTACCCATGGTTGGTATTGAATTATATTGGGTTGAAATATACCTCACAAACCTCCTATATGTTTTATGTTGGACGAACCAAGTCAGTAGACACTATGAGGATGTAGTCTTGGGCGCCACCGTGTGGGTATGTGCCTAGACCTCCGCCATCCGGGGTAATGCCATGGTTGTAGTCCTCGGGTGTGCCGGGCCTTTGGGGTGTCACTCTTAGTAGTTGGCATCAAGGTACATTGTCTCTTTGGGTGGAGCTTGATTGATGCTATGGGTATCCCCTATTGACTCCACATATTGTTGAATTCTGGTTAACTGCTGATAAGATTTGTAACTGATCATGCATGCTTATTATTGTTCAACTCACTAGACTTTTTGGCCTAACACTTGTTTGGTGTCGATGTGTATCTCAGGTTCTAGCGGCACCGGTTCTAAGTTGGCGTAGTGGCTTGAGTGAGAGCTTGGGGAAAATTGGCATTGGACATACTTTTGATATAAGATTATTTGGGTTTATAAATGACACCCCTTTTGTAATCTCATTTCTAGTTATATAAATTAGATTAGTTGGTTGTTATTTACCATCCGTTAAATTACAACTGTAATTAAACAGGTTTAAATATTTCCCCACTTTTGGGAGGCTCTTGCTATGGCAAATTTAGTATACCTCATGTCCGTTTTTCCGGATTTTTGTTATCCCTATTTTTAGGGTGTTACAAGTTGGTATCAGAGCTTTAGTTTAAGTGAACTAGGTATTTTTTTAGCATATCTAGACTTAAGCTTTAGAATTTACAGTTTCACTGTCCACTTGGGGTAGAAATCCTAGGTGGGGAGAGCGTTAGGACTACATAATTACTTTAATTGAAAGTTGTGATAATGGTGACAAGATTTCTTGTGTATGGTTCGTTAATAATTTCACTTAGCTACTGCAATTATGAATGCATTGTTACGTGAGCATACTTGGTTTACTATTATTATGATAATTGATGAAGGTATTAGTACGTACAATGAGTTCAACTCGTTTAGTCTTTTCTCAATCTATTTCTCGTACATGTATGGCAGATTTAAATGGTAAACACCCGGATTAGGTTACCAAATACGCCAGAGGGCCACTAGGAAGTGGAATCTACAGCTGAACGACCTCCTTCGGGCGTAACCTCCGAAGGACCTCCCATACCCACAATCTTGGGAGGAGGGTCTAAGCAGATTCCGCGCAGGAATCTTACTGCTGACAATGCCATCATGGAGGAAGTGACTATGGAGACCAGGATCAGAGACAGTATGATGTTGGCCATGAACTCGGCCATGGCCCAACAACAAGAATTCTTCATGAAGCTTCTGGAAGATCGAGACGCCAGTAACCGATAACCGGAGACGATGGCGGAGAACATCGTTATGGGGTCGGGTGGACCGATTGTTGTGTCCGTGGGAGACCCGGTGGATAATGGGAACAAGGCAAAGGCCAAGGGGTGCACCTACAAAGCTTTCCTTGGGTGCAATCCGAAGGAGTTTTCAGGTTCTGCAAATCCAGTTGCGTGCATGTATTGGCTGAAAGAAGTGGAGATGGCCTTCGAGTCTAGCGAGTGCGATGTCTCGCAACGGGTGAAGTTCGCTTCCCAATTACTTCGGGGTGAGGCTCTGATCTGGTGGAACCTCACACGGTCCGCCCTTACCCCGAAGAGTCCATTGGTTTTTTTTTTTTGAACTTTTCCCTATTTTAAAAAGTGCTTATGAATTTATGCGGTGCCAAATCGAAGTTTGTAAAAAAGTGTTTGGATTAGTTTATTGTGGTACCAAAACATAATAGGCTAATAGGTTGTTATTTAGAGGTGTTTGGGATTGCTTATTGTCGCGGCTTTTCGTGTTTACACCTTTTTAAAATGCAAGAAAATAGATTTCGACGCAAGTATACATCTTAATCTACTACCGTCTATAACAAGTAATAATGGTACAAAGTACCGAATATCGATCCCACATGGAAGCGTGGAAAAGTTCTTCTTGAAAGTCGGGTCTGTAAAAGCGAGTCTCAGATGGCATTTTCGAAAGCAATATTTTGGTTGGGGTTTTGATTAACACTACTAAAGAGTTTAATTATAAAAAGAAGCTTCCTTCGTTATCTTAAAGTCGATATTTTATGTAACTTAAATAAGCCGTCATACAACGAACCAGTTGTCAATTGATTAATTGCAATCCGACATAAAATATAACTTTAATTTAAACAACTTCAGACAATCATGCGATACGATACACCGTTTTATCGTTTTATCAGTCCGGATCCAACTTAACTTTGTACCCCGAACTAAGACGGTTACCCCATCATAGTTTGGAATCTAATTATAAAGGAAATGTAATGTTTAACTAAAAGAGATGGTTGACGTTTTCAAACAATCAACGATAGAAATCGTAGGAGTGTTATGCCAGTAACCTCTATTTAGACGAAAAAATAAAATTGCGTGAAATAAAAGACTGAAAGTAGATGACGTGTTAATCAATAAATCCCAAACAAATCAAGCAATTACTCAATATAAGATCAAGAACTAGAGAGAGAAACTAGAGAGAGAAAGTAGATCTTGATTCCATTCATCACAAGTCTCATAAAACTGAAATGTTACAATACGTGCTTCCTAGATTACAAGGAAGCAAAAGCTATTTAAACCAACTAACCTAAACAAGACTTAACCACTAAGTAAAACTAAACAAGCTTTGACTATTCTAATACAAAGACTATGTTGACTTTTACATCTTTGACTTTCCTATTAAATCTTGGATACAATATTTAGACTTAACAATCTCCCCCTTTGTATTCAAGATTTAATAAAAATTTGATACTGATCTTCAACTCTTGATTCTTCGGCATATATCTCTTTATCTTTGAACTTTGAAGCTTTCACAATCTTTACTTTTTCAGCCTTTGAAGAATCTTGGAAAGTCTTTTGAACGTTGTAGCTTTGTAAGTCAACATGCCTTGAACGCGAATCTGAAACCTTGATTTGAAAAACATTGGCAACTTTGAAACTTCATCAAAACTGTGTCTTCATCACTTTGATCTCTTGACTGTCTTCAGAAAAACATCTTTAACAGATCATCTTGATTTAACTTTTGACAACCTTTCATCAGAATCTTTAGAAACAGCGGAAGCTATGAAATTGATCTTTGTAAAATTCTCCCCCTTTTGATGAATGTGAGCATCATGTTCATCAAAATTTCATCAATTTCAGCACAGTCTTTGATTTCTTCCTTTGTGAACAAAAAACAATCTCCCCTTTGACAATCGTCGCGCTTTTATCTGAGAGCCGTCAATTCATGAAAGGTATATATCTGAATCTTTTCAAATTCAGACATAATAAACATGGTAACCTTGAATCAACAAATGAAACAGTTAGGAATGCCTGTCAGTAACACAAAGTCACTGTGTACAACGAATGTACAATTTAAGGAGATGGTTTGATGTTGACTCCCCAGGACTTCCATTCAATCATTGAAAAACACAAGGTTTATCTATGAATGTTCTGACAGAAAAACAAATTTTCTGTGTGATAATGTTTGGTGCAGAGTTCTGATATTCTTTTAACTTTGTTCTCACACCCTCTTTCTTTTAAACATATAAGCTCACATCTAACCAATCTCTCATTTCCATTTTACCTCAGATCACTCCCACACTCAATTCTTTTAGACCCCTCTCCCCTCAATCACTCAAAGGATTTCTTCCGGGATAGGAAACACTGGTTATCGTGAATCCATGGAAGATCTATTAAGCACTCACACTGAATCCCATGTTCCTAAAAGTACATGCTGGTCAATTATTTTCTTGATATGTAAATCACAAGAAATCATATGTCAGTGTATGTATGCTCAACAAAAATCAGAAATGAAATTTGAGCATTTTTAAACATTTAAGATTTCTCAAAACTTTATATAAATGAATATTCAACAAAAGAATATAAATGTTTTGAGAATCTGACAATGATTAAAATCAGATCAAATGAAATGGCTAGGGTATCAAAGAACTGGATATTTTGTTTATATGAACAAATATAAACAATTTAGCAATAAAGGCACAAATTTGAAAAAGATGAATGATGTTCAACAACTTTGAAAACAAACGGGGGTATTACCATCAAAAATTGGTTCGTTTAGAGACATGGTAATAACAAATTCAAATAAAATACTGAACCGGTGTGTGTGAATACTTGACAGTATATGGACAAGATAATACACAAGTATTGATCTTTGGAAACACATGGTCAGTTAAACATTAAGCTCAAAATTTAAAAACATTTAAAAGCTCACTTCTAAATTCATGAAATCTTTTAAGAATAAGAAGTGGTTTGAACATTTAAGAAATTGTTTTTCATGCTTGAAAGTTGTTCTTCTTTCAAACAATCAGAGATCTAGGACAAAAGATATTTACCTTTTCAGCTCCCCCTCAAATCATGATATAATGATTTAGGTCTTTTAAGCTCCCCCTGGAAAAACGGGTCCTGATTTGTCATGTGATCAGAAGCCACTTTATTCACATCATTTATTCAAAAATAAAATGACAGAAAGCAGTAAAACATTTTATAGAATGAGTTCTGATATGAAATAATCAGAAGTCATCACCTTTACTTCCCCTTAAATTAGGCATCTGAAATATGTCAGTTAAAACAGGATAGAGATCAGACACTCCCTTTTGAATTATAGACTATCATATCAGTAAAATCTATCAGTGAAAAAGTACATGATAGAGATCAGATCAATTCTCTTGGGATGTAGACCATCATATCCATCGGATGCAGAAACAGGAGTAAGGTCTTTTGATCGTTGAGGTTCGAGTCCTAAACTGTTGTGTTTAGAAGTCAAACTCCATTGAAGAACGGGTCCTAAGCTGTGTACTTAGAAGCCATAATCTTGTCATTGAGATGCGGGTTTTGAACTGCTATGTTCAAAAGCCATTGTTCTCTTACCCCCCCCTTGACTTGAGGTGCCTGCAACACAGAATCAGTTTTCTTCTTTGGTACCCACTGGTATTTAGGTCCATGAATGTTAGTTACAGTTCGTGTGGGGGTTATCGAGTAAGAGCCATACCAGAAATGATCACTGGTCTTGTGGATATGATCATGTGTACAGTAGTAAGAACACTAATATTTATTACCTGAAAACCTGAGTAATTGGTCTTTTGAGTATTTAAGGTCAGGTTTACCTTTATGCTCTTTGTTCTTCTTTGCTTTATGAACATGTACACATGATGTGTTTCCTTTCAGCTCATTTGACATCTCATCTTTAACTGGTTTCTTTTGCCAGACCAGTTTCTCTTTCTTGTAACTTCTTCTTCTTGGAGATGTATCTGAACCATCTACATATCCATCATAGAAAATGTTAGTTCGACGAATCTGATTAAAAGATTTCACTGACCTTTGTGAAGAGACAAATTTCTGATGTGATCTTGAGACAGACTTCTCAAGCTCTTTGATCTTTGAAGCATAGTTGTCTCTTTATTTCACAAGCTGGTCAATCTTCTTTGAGAACTCAGTCTTCGTCTTCTGCTCTTTCAGCGCAGTAGCAGATAATTCAGATAACTTTGAAGTCAACTTTTTGATTTTAGACTCAAATATGGATCTTTCTTCTTCAAATCCTTTCTCTGAATCATTTTTCTGGCCAGATAATTCTTTGAAGAATCCCACACTCTTCTGTTCTATGGACTTTTTTTCTTTAGCAAACTTTTCTCTTTCTAAGATAAGTACTTTCTCAAAATCGGATATTTGTTGAGAAAGCTTAATGCATTTAAGCTCAACTGACTTCTTTTCTTCAAAACTCTTCCTGGAAAACTCTGAAAACTTCTTAGTGAACTCTTTCTTTTTTACTTTCAAAATCAGATTTTTCTTTGACTATCATTTGTTCCAAGTCAGATATTCTTCTTTGAAGCTCAGTATTTGAACTTTCCAAGACATATATATTCTCTTTGAAAGCCTTCAACTTGTTTTGAAGCTCAACTGATTCTGCTTGTAACTTAGGTGATTTTTGTTCAGTAGTCTTCAGTTGGCTTTGAAGAATTATAATCTCTCTCTCTTTCTCTTTTATCTCCTTCTCCTTCTCATAGACGATACCTGGAAATTTAGAAATATTATTAGTACACATTATACATTCAGGAGTTTTAACACAGTTGAACAATTTAAGTTGCAACTCCTGAATCCTTTTGAGATATTCTGAATTTTTAATTTTCAGATCATTTCATTCAGCTTCAATAACAGATATCTCAGATTTGTACAAACTTGACATCTTGAAAAAATAAATCAGCTTGATAAGAATGATCGTTCCAAACTGTATATCAGAAAATCAAAAATCAGATCAAATTGAAATCTAGCACAAAATTTAAAAAAAAATGAATAACACTTGATATGGCGCAAAGATAACTTCTCGTAATCAACGTGATACGCAAAGTCAGGTTCTCGTGATAAGTGTAATACGCAAAGTAGAGTTCTTGCTTTCAGTGTAAGGCACAAAGAAGGCTTTGCGCAAGCCAAGTGAAACGCAAAATGAGCTTTGCGCAAGCCAAGTGAAACGCAAGATGAGGTTTGCATGAGGAGTTGATTGTGCAAACTGAGCTTTGCGTAAGTGCCTTGAAGCGCATAGTGGACTTTGCATGATAGCCTTGAAGTGCAAAGTGAAGTTATCTTGATCCTTGTATTGCGCAAAGTAAGTTTGCGTGAGACGTTGCTTTGCGTAAACAACTAGATACGCAAATGTAGCTTTGCGTGAGTAGAAGGATACGCAAACTTTGCTTTGCGTGAAAAGCTTCAAATGCAAACTAAAATTCTCAGTCCGAAAAATGCTTGCGCAAACGTCTATGAACTTGCGCAAATCATATGAACTTGCGAAAACCGTGGATCTTGCACAAACTTGTAACTGTCTTGTACATTTCGATCCAAATCGATTCAAATCTGCAAAATTGATCTAAAAAATATATCAGAATCATCGAAAAACACTTCGAAACACAATTTTATTATCAAATTTCGATTAAAAACAACAATTCGCACAATTTCATTCAAGAACAGAGTTCGAACAAGAATATCCATAAAAACTCAAAAATCGAAAATTGACATTGAATTGAATGAATTACGATATGTAATCAAAACAAGAATCAAACAACAACACAAATCGAACTCAATGATTCCATTTTCTTGCAACAAAAACGATTTTTCCACCAAAATTCGGATGAACAGTACCCAAACTCGTGTTCTAAAAAAATTTCGAAAAAAAATGATTTTCAATTAAAAAATTCCAGATTTCAATTCAAATTTTGATCAAATCATTTCTGAAAAGTTTGGTTTAGCCCTGATACCAATTGTTAATCAATAAATCCCAAACAAATCAAGCAATTACTCAATATAAGATCAAGAACTAGAGAGAGAAACTAGAGAGAGAAAGTAGATCTTGATTCCATTCATCACAAGTCTCATAAAACTGAAATGTTACAATACGTGCTTCTTAGATTACAAGGAAGCAAAAGTTATTTATACCAACTAACCTAAACAAGACTTAACCACTAAGTAAAACTAAACAAGCTTTGACTATTCTAATACAAAGACTATGTTGACTTTTACATCTTTGACTTTCCTATTAAATCTTGGATATAATATTTAGACTTAACATGACGTAAAGTAAATTGCATAATTTAAATGACAGAAAATTAAAGTGCATAAATTAAATTGCATTAAATAAATAACAGTAAAGTAAAGCAAAAATTATAAAACTAGA
The DNA here is from genome assembly GCA_023525745.1 of Arctium lappa. Lineage (NCBI taxonomy): Eukaryota > Viridiplantae > Streptophyta > Magnoliopsida > Asterales > Asteraceae > Arctium > Arctium lappa. The sequence goes on along the minus strand of CM042051.1, from coordinate 71,106,848 downwards.
AATTAACGACGTCATTAGAAACTTGCATGGAAAATCATATTTCAAATGTAAAATCAAAACATGAATTACGTGAAGAAATCATGGCACTTTTAATGACTTAAAGACGATCGAGATGAATTATAAAACGGAATTACGTAACGAGTAAATGAGTTTTTATAAACTTGGAAACACAAAACGATTTTAATAAGCTACAACAAACTGTGAACCAAAGAGGATTGGGAACCCGAAATGATTAATCGGACTTCCGGTTTGTAATAGAACTAAAATCGTAAATGAAACCAAATGTGAATAAAAACCGTGGGTAAATCGAGCCGTAAAAAATGAAGAATTATTGCGAGAATGTAACGAGAAAATATTGCAAGTAGCCTTGAAACGAGATGAAATCGATATATTGATTTAAACCAAGGTTGGGTTGAACCGGAAGGGGATTGAACCGTGAACTCAAGCTCGGCTCCCCACCGTGAGCTTGGAGCTCACTATAATGGTGAACCTTGCTACTAATTGAGAAAGTAACTAGTGAAAAATGTGATATCTCTTTCATCAACCTAAACACCCCTATTTATAAGCCTTAACCAAAGCTTGGGGCTCAAGATAAATATGGGGGCCCAAAAGGTTACAAAAAAAAAGTCCATAAAAGTGTCATCCCAACTAGCAAATTTTCGGCCCAAAAAGAATTGTAGCGATAGTCCAACAGAATTCGGCCCATGTTGCTAGTCCAGAACGTCGTGTTTAATCGCCAAACATAGCTACGTCTACGAAGTCGACCCAAAAAGTTGGAAGTCCACGATGTAAGCCCAAAAAAAGATTGCAGTCCACACTTTTTAACTGCTTCTCGATCATATTGGACTGCAAACGACCTTTTTCTCGAACCTGAAACATGCATATATTAAAATTAGATATTTGTTACATTTTTTCATATAAAACAAATCAATTTAATACTGAAGGTATTAAACCTTTATTTATGCAAATAAACCATAAAAACATATTAAAAAACTCAATGGAAAAATAAAAACTAGCTCAAAATTACAAAAAAAAGGTATAAATAGGGTTAATAAAATAACCCTATCACTTATACATATAAAATAACCAAAAAAGTTATAAACACTTTTCAAATAATTTGATAAGTTAAAACTAAATGACTTATCTAAAACTCCAAATCAGCGGTTTGACACCGCTATAAGCCCATTCAATTTTTCTCCATCCAAACACTAGAAAGTGCTTATTTTCGGTGTCACAACCCAATAAGCTAAAAATCACTTCAAATAAGCAATCCCAAACACCCCCATAAAGTCCGGGTTCACCTCGTTCGAAGAAAGGAAATGCCTGTATTACCCTCAGTCTGATGTTATTTCTACCGTGCTTAAAAACCCGATCCAACCTAAAAAAATGCACAAAAACTCAACCGAACGTAATCTAACATATAGTTGATATAAAATTATGCTAAACCATATTTATTAGGATAAAAATGAGTTAGACTAATTTGAATCAAACCCAACCCAACCCAACCCAATCCAATAAAGTTGATGCCTTTATATACTATGGATTTAATGTGACTGTTATTTTTTTTTTATTAATATATGTACATTAGATATTAGATCAACCTGTAATTAGCTATATTCAAAATTATATTACAATTTTGAACCGTATTTTTACTTTCTTATTAGCGTGAACTTTCAACTATTTTTTGAGTTTGTTAGCCTTTTTAATTTGTTTTAATTTTGATTTTACTTTGTTTGAACGCTTAGATAGATTGTAAAATAATGTACCAAAATTTCAAGTTGGGTTGTAGTTTAGCTTAGTTTGAGATTTTTCAAACCGCATAAATTGAATCGGGGTTGTTCAAATGTCTTCAACCCGGCCAAGTGCTAACCCAACCCATGTATAACCCTAGTTATTTCTATAGCAAAATGTAATAAAATATAACAAAATGTTACAAGAATAACAAAAATCACTCCTTATTTATCTCTAATATGCGTATCTTTATCTATATCATCATATCAATTTGACGATGATACACTTATCATTTAACACAAAATTTGTGTTATTTCCTATTTAATATATCATTAAAAAAAATCTCAATCAGTATAACAAATGTTTTTCTTTTCTTATTAAGTATCAAATTTGTATGTAACAGATAAATTTTGTAATTGTAAATAACGTGGATGTTAAGTTGTCAAGTTATATTCAAATTCTTAATTAGTTGAAAATTTTCTTATAAATAATATGTAGCCTGAAAAATCTGTTTATTAGATAAAAATACGTGGAAATAGAAATTAATGAATTTTGTTACACAATTAAAAACAATTGTTACACTGAAGAATAATCAAAACAAATTTCATTGCATTTTCTCCTTCTATCTTAAATGAATATGATACTATTTTTTGATTTACTATAAATGCAAGATTTTTTTACCTTGTGATAATCTAATCTAATATGATTATGTTTTTCTTTATGTGAATAATCATTACAAAATGGTTAAGGTTAATTATAATCCGTATAACATCAAATGTTTGTGTCAGGATCGAAATTCAAACAAGAATTTAACACACACTCAGAAACTATGTTAAAGGAGTTGCGGAAAAACACTCTAACAGTAAATCAATAGAACAGTATCAGAATGAAAATCACAAGTTATATTGATTTAACTTAATGATTACAAACAAAACCTCAATCTGTTGAACAGGCTCAACAGACGTTCAATACTTCTCTATTGAAAGGACTTCGAAGAACCTTGAGGTTAATTCTCTCTAAAAACAAAACGTATATCGAAAACTCTATCAATGTATATTCTAAACCATGCCTTCTATACAGTATATGTACAAGACAGATTACAAGATAATTATAAAAGAAATATTAATCTTCATGATCCAGTCCATAATTATCTTTAAATCTCCTTGACTTTCGCATTAATCAAATCATTCCATCATTATCTTCTCAGCAGCTTTAATCTTCATAAGCAGTAGTAATTACTCAGCAGTATTAACCATCTTGCAGTACTAACATGCTAGCAGTACTAACCATGTTAGCAATATTAATCTCACCAGTAGTAGTAATATTGAACTAGCAATATTAATTACACAAGAAGTAGTATCTGGCAGTATTAATCATCCTTAGCTTATTTCAGACCCAACAATCTCCCCCTAACGTAACTTTTCAGATTGAGAAGTTAAGTTTTTCAAAATTTGGTCTTCATGATACTTTCAAAACTTAAGCTCAATTCCCAAGATTAGGATCCAACCCTAAGCTTTGATTGATGATTCTTTTGACTACTATCTTGGTCATTTCAGAATCCTTTGAACATACCAGCTTAGCATTCAACATACCTTGCAATTTGGCTTTGCTGTGATCATAACTTTTATTCACCAGGTAGTACTCATGATAAGATCTGTCAATAGTGATGACATAGACTCCACACCTTTCAAATAGCATCCAATTGTCTATTCTTTGGAATTTATTCTCCAGATGCAGATCTCTGACAACATGTTGAACTTTGCTAGGATCAAACATCATGCATAAGTACTCCATGGCTAATCTTATTAAGCTCATTCTTGCTCCTGTCAAATCCTTTTCATACAAGCTCATTCCAACCTTGAACATTTCTTCTAAGTCAGATCTGGAACAACTTCTGATGATTTTGCCCTAAGTAGAGTAAACCTCATACTTGTCTCTCATCCTTTTAATCCTGAAGTATTTCTTCCTTTGATCTTCCAGGATATCCCAATGGATAATTTCAGGGGCTTGGACTGATATTGGGTCAGCTTTTACAGGTTCACTATCAGTCACTGTCATATACAAACCAACATGTACCTCAGATTGTTCAGATTGTTCTGCACCTTGTTGACTTGATTATTCTTCAGGGGTTGTAACAACAGGTTTAACTTCTTTTTGCACTTCTTCAATCCTTGGCCTTTTGGTCTGTTTCTTTGAAGCTATGGTTTTCATTCTTTTGACAGCTTTGACTGTTTGAGCAAGAGTTTCTTCTTTCTGTTCTTCTTCCACTTCTTTTGTAGAAGTGGTTTCCTCACTCTCAGGAAAAGGTTGTTGGATATGCAAATCATGCCTTTCTTTCATTTTCCTTTCAACCTCAACCCTTTGAGTAAAGTCTCCTTGTAGCTTGGTTATTTCTTTCTTGTAAAGCTCTTCAATTCTGCCATAAGACATACCAGTGAACATGCCTTCTTTAACACCAACTGATCCTTTTAGAAAGTTGATCATTTTCCTCCTTTCTTGGTTGGCAATAAAAGTCTTTGAAGGTTGTCTTTTCTTTGTCTGTGTTGGCTGCCTTGGCATAGATGTTTTTTCTTGGACTTTCTTGGCTTCAGCTGCAGCCCTCAAACTCCTTTGGTACTCCTCATTGAGCTTTTCAGACAGATCTAAAGCAATTTGCCTATCTTTGGCAGTTTGAGACTCTTCTTCTGCTTCTATTTCAGCTTGCAGCTGTTTGGCTACCTCTCCATCTAGAGCTATTTGAACTGACTTCTTTGTTTTCTTCAGAGGTTCCACTACCTTTTCTTTTCCTTTTCTCTTTACCTTAGCATCAATTATTTCTTTTCTCTTCTTTTCAAATCCTCCTTCTTTGATTTCCACTCCCTTGACCTTTTGAGTAGCCTTGGGAGTGTCTGTTTTTGCCTTCACCAGTGTTTCAGCAATCTCTATCTCTTCAACTGTCAGCCCTGTTTCTGCTGCTGCTTTTTCAGTTTCTACTGCAACTTCAGTTACTGCTTCTGCTTCAGTTACTGCTGCTACTTCTGTTTCTGCTGCTTTGCTGCTTTCTGCTTTTGTACCCATTTCTGCTTCTTTTCCCATCTCCCCCTCAAATTGAGATTCATCCTCTTTGGTCTCCCCCTTTTTGAAAGAATCATGATCTGTTCTACTTTTCTTCAGCACAAACTTTGATTTCTTCTTTTTGAGCACTAACTTCATCACCAGCTTTTTGAGATTTGCAATCTACTCTTGTTGGCCAGTTATGACCTGTTGCATTGCCTCTATTTTGTGCCCTTGAGAAATGACATCCATATTGATATTGGCTATGGTTTCCATCAGTTCATCGTATGTATATCTATCCTCACCACCTTTAGGTGTGTTTACTACCCTTGGAGGATCCTTAGAACGTTTAGTAGAGGTCTCCTGCCTAGCAGAAGCATCCTCTACCCCCTGGTTTTTTGGCACCTGGGACCTTTGGATGATTGCTCACCCAAAGTTGTCGTGGGGAAGGTCTTAAAGATGTTCACACTGTCCTGCCCTGCACTTTGTGCAAAGTCAGTAGTGTGAGCCTCACTGCCCACATGCTCTTCCTCCTCCTTATTGAGCACCTTCTTGGGGTTGGGAGACACCCCTGTGGTTTCCCTTTGGATATTCTCTGATGGAAAATGCTCCATCAGAGGGCTTTTAGGCTTTGGGGGTGAAGATACTAGAAGGGAAGGAACCTTCTGTACCTTTTTCCTTGTGTATGTATGAGTAATGGATGATGTTGGCTTTTTTAGAAGGGACTGAGGGATATGTTTTGTAGTGGAAGGTGTGGGTAGGTCATCAGTGGGTTGGTCTAATGTGGGCTTTGACCCTGATGCCTCACCTTGAGAGTGGGACACAACCATCATTGTAGAGAACAATGGTGTGTCTATACCAGAGAAGTCCTTACTGGGCCTCTTCATATTTGAGAACACTTTCCCCTTTGGGAGTTTTGGTACATATACCTCCTTGAAGGTAGGTAAATCCGTCAATTCCTTATTAAGTACTTCTTGTACAAACCTTGGATACATATAAAAGCTTTTTGATTTGGTATCCAGGTTTGACATTAAATCGTTTAAGATTATTTGAGAGAAATTAAACTTTCTAGAGGTCGCTAAGCAAACCAAAGCATAGGCTATGGTGCTGCTGAACTCACTCCAGCCAGTTGTTTTTTTTGAAATGCAGTGTTGTAGGGTATGAACAAAGAATCTCGACTGAGGTGAAAATTTGTTCTTGAAGAACTTGAATACCTCTGTGGGACCTTCATACCCCATTCGATTTATTGCAGCAAAGAGATCTTCCTTAGGTAGAGAAGTAATACCTGCAGCATCATCTAGGCGTAGATGTGCACGGATGCAGCCTTCAGTAATGGTCAGAGGTTTATCACAAACCCTTGATTTGATGACCTGATTGCCATCTTCAGTGTGGATGGTAGCATTCTCCCAAAACTGTCGCATGTGTTCCACATAGATTGTGGGATTGACAGATAATGCGTATGCGACGTGTGAGGATTTGAGAAAATCCACAATATGATGAAACCCCGCAGCTTGCTTGGGTTTCTGTAGCATTGCTAACTCGTTGTGATCATCCACAAACACGAGACCTGCCATTAGTTCTTAAGTCGATTGAACACTAGGGTGTAATCACTGGAAAGCAAGAGTTAAGACGAGAGAAGATGAATAAGCAAAAGAAATTCAAAGAGCCGTTTTGATATATTGGCAGGCATAAAGGGTATTTATAGGGTACATGTTTCAGTTAAGATCAGTAGTAAATACCCTAGCAGCATTAACCCAAACCCGCAGTATTAACTTACATTAGCAGTAGTAACACTTACCAACAACATTAACACAAACTAGCAGTAGTAACACATACCAGCAGTATTAACACAGGCTAGCAGTAGTAACACTTACCAGCAGTATTTAACACAGGCTAGCAGTAGTAACACATACCAGCAGTATTAACACAGGCTAGCAGTATTAACTCTTTTGGCAGTAGAAACAAGACAAGCAGTAGTAACATTGCACTGGCAGTATAAACCGCCTAGCAGTAGTAACCATATTTGATCCTATTTGACCTGTTAGTATTTGTGCGAGCAGTATTAAATGAACCAGAAGTACTAACTACCTTTATTTCAAAGCAACCTGAAACACTTAAAGACAGAGGGTTAAAAGCACCATATTTCATACATTATGAGAAAGTACACAGGGAAGAATCTATACAGGTACATAAGTCAAAAGATAATAGGCTTATTCAGAGTTTATCATGCCTACACTTGTGACCAAAAATGTGAATCTACCCACATCAAAAGATTTAGGGAATAGATCAGCAAATTGGTTACTTGTATGGACTTTCACAACTTGAATTAGCTTCTTTTCATTACAGTCTCTGATAAAATGGTACCTGATTTCTATATGCTTTGTTTTGGAGTGCTTGACTGGATTATTAACAATGCTAATAGCACTGTTATTGTCTATGAAGATTGGAGTGTGAAGAAAAGTTATACCATAGTCCAGCATTTGATTCTGAATCCAGAGTACTTGTGAACAGCAGCTTGCAGCAGCTATATACTCTGCTTCTGTTGTAGAGGTGGACACTGTGGTTTGTTTCTTTCACTGCCATGACACTAGTCTTGCACCCAAAAACTGACATCCCCCTGAAGTTGACTTTCTATCCAAATTTGCACCACCCAAGTCAATGTCTGAATAAGCAAGTAGGTCAAATGGTGAGTCATGAGGATACCAAAGACCTAATCTAGGTTGACCTTTGAGATATCTGAATATCCTCTTGACTGCTTAAAAGTGTGACTGCTTAGGCCTTACTTGAAATCTTGCACACAAACAAACAGGAAACATGATATCTGGTCTTGAAGAAGTGAGACACATGAGGGAGCCAATCATGGATCTATAGTGATGAACATCCACATCCTCCCCCTCAAGATCTGCAGTGATCTGTTTGTGTGTCTCCATGGGTGTGCTTGCAGGCTTTGAATCTGAGAATCCAAACTTAGTAAGAATGTCCTGCACATACTTGGATTGGCTTATAAATATCCTATCTATCTTCTGCTTAACTTGTAGCCCAAGGAAGAAAGTAAGTTTACCCATAGAACTCATCTTGAATCTCTTGTGCATCAATTCTTTAAAATCTCTGCACATTTGATCTTTTGTGGATCCAAAGATAATATCATCCACATAGATTTGCACTATAAGGATGTCCTTCTTCTTCCTCTGAATGAACAGAGTCTTGTCTATGATTCCTCTTTGAAAACCATTTTCCAAGAGATAGGTAGACAAAGTGTCATACCATGCCCTTGGTGCTTGATGTAGCCCATAGAGTGCCTTCTTCAATTTGTATACTCTGTCAGGATAATTTGGATTCTCAAACCCTGGAGGCTGACAGACATACACTTCTTCTTCAATTCTCCCATATAGGAAAGCACTCTTTACATCCATCTGGTAGACCCTGAACTTCATGAAAGAAGCATAGGCTAAAAATAGCCTGATTGCCTCAATCCTGGCCGCTGGTGTAAATACCTCTTCATAATCAATTCCCTCTTCTTGAGTATACCCTTGTGCCACTAATCTGACCTTGTTCTTTATTACTATTCCTCTCTCATCTTTCTTGTTCCTGAAGATCCATTTAGTGACTATAGCTCTGTGTCCTTTTGGAAGGTTAACCAAATCCCATACATCCTGCAGCACAAACTGCAGTAGCTCCTCTTGCATTGCTTCTATCCAGCTTGGATCCTTCATTGCATCATATGCCTTTTTGGGTTCAACCTGTGATAGAAAGCAAGATAGTAATCCTGATTGTATGTCCTTCAATCCTCCCAACTTGCTTTGATTCCTTGTGATTATAGGAGAATTGATGTCACCAATCACCAATTGAGGAGGATGATTTTTCTGAACTCTTGTTTGATGAACAACCTCTTCATTAATATCCGCTTCCAGATTAGAGTCATTCTTTTCAGGAGTGCTGTCACCAAAAACTGAAGAGTTATCATCATCTGTGTCATCTTCTTCCAAACATGGCATCTCAGGACCTTTGATTCCTGAATCTGAGGGTTGATCTTCCTTTTCACCTCTGTCCTCTTCATTCTGAGCTGGTTCAGTGTCCTTTGAATCTGAAGTATCTTTCTTATCTTGGTCACAGAATTCAACAGGATCAGCAGTAGGTGTTGGGAACAACACAAACTCTTGTCTTTGTACTTGTATCTTTTCTGTCCCTGTTCCTGCATTATGCTCATTACTGAAACACAAAGAATTAGACAGTGAATCAATGTCAAATAGCCAATCAGGACCTGAACCAAGTTGATTTGGTGTGTTCTCATTGCATTTGACATTGTCACTTTCCTCAATAATCCTAGAAGAGGTGTTGAAAACTCTGTAGGCCTTACTTTAAGATGAATATCCAACAAGAAACCCATCCTCAGCTTTGCTATCAAACTTGCCTAGGTGAGTTTTGGTATTGAGAATTGTGCAAGGACACCCAAATGGTTTGAAAAATCCAATAAAAGGTTTCTTCTTTTTAAAAAGCTTATAAGGTGTCTTGTCTTGGGATTTCACTACTAGAACTCTGTTTTGAACATAGCAGGCAGTATTAACTGCTTCTGCCCAAAAAGTAATTGGAAGTTTTGAATCTGCCAACAGAGATCTAGCAGCTTCTATCAGAGTCCTATTTCTCCTTTCAGCAACACCATTCTGTTGAGGAGTCCTAGGAGCACCGTATTGTCTCTCAATGCCTTTTTCCTCACAGAAGCTGTTTAGGTCATTGTTTTTAAATTCAGTTCCATTATCAGACCTGATGACTTTAACTCTTAGATTTGTTTGGTTTTCAACTCTAAGAACAAAGGATTTGATCAGTCCACTTGTCTCATCCTTAGTCATCAGAAAATAGACCCAAGTGAATCTAGAGAAATCATCAATAATAACCAAGCAGTAGGATTTCTTACCAATACTCATCACATTTGTAGGACCAAACAAATCCATATGCAGTAAATTAAGAGGTGAAGCGATTGTATTTATCTCTTTGGACTTCTGAGAAGTTTTGTGTTGTTTGCCTTTAAGACATGCAACACAATGATCATCACATGAAAATACCTTTTGTGGCAAACCTGTTACAAGGTTGTTTTTCACAAGTTTGTTCATTGTTTTAAAGTTCATGTGATACATCCTTCTGTGCCAAAGAGATGATTCATCCAATGAAGCTTTTGAAAATAAACAATTTAAAGATGAATCAGAAGCTACACTCTCCAAGTCTAAACAATAAACATTGTCCTTTCTAGAAGTTCTAAGTAGTATCATACATTCAGTATCATTGAATAATATGCTATGTTTCTTGTCACAGACCTGTGATACACTTAACAGGTTGTATCTCAATTGCTCAACATAGTATACATCCTCAAAGGTCATCTTACCTTTTGACACATTACCTTTTCCACTTATCTTTCCACCTGCTGGATTATCACCAAAAGCAACATGTCCTCCATCAATTCTTTTGAAGTTTTGAAGGCAGGCCATGTTACCTGTCATGTGTCTGGAACAACCACTATCAACATGCCAAATGCTCCTTCCCTTGAGCTGTTGGTTGCCCTGCACATATAATAAAGCAGTTAGTTTTTAATAGGAATCCAAGCCAAAGTGGTCTTGGGTTTCCCATTCTCATCAACATATTCATATTTAGACTTGATGAGATTATCAAACTGAGGAATCTTATTGCTTGAATTCTTTGTCAGAAGAATGGGCCTGTCACTGGAAGCAGTACTAACTTGATTGGCAGTACTAACTTTGTTAGCAGTACTAACATCATTAGCAGTACTAACTTTGTTAGCAGTACTAACTAGGTTAGCAGTAGTATTGCTTGAAGCAGCACTATTTCTGTCAGCAATACTATTTGAAGTATCAGTACTAACAGATTTCTTTACTTTTGGAACCCAAACCTGGACAAAGTTGTTTGCTTTCTTTTTTTTAAGTTACTCCTTGGCTTATTTGGAGTATTTTTCTTTGAATTAGCAAACTTATTCTGAGCATGAGATTTTATAGGTGCCCTTCTCACATTCTCAGTCATATGATTCCTTATTTTCTTCCTATAACCAACAGGATTTTGTATATTTCTTTGAAAAGTGATCATTTGGTTAATAGGATTGAAATAACAGTGTTTGGCTAGATGATTTAACTTGCCACAGATAAAACAAGGCTTTGGTCTGTTAATTTTTCTCAGATCAATTCCTTCTTTTAAAGCCCACTGATAATTTCTGTTTCTTTGATTTCCCCTTGTTTTATCATGTTGTTGGGGCTGATTCTGTTTACAAGTACATGGATTAACAACAGTGGTTTGCATGTAATGGACTCCCTGTACCTTTCCCTTCCCTCTCTTAGAACTTTCAGCCTTCTCACTCTTTACAAAAGATTTACCCCCCCTTTATTAGTAAGGATATGATTTTCTAAAGGGATTTCTTTAAGGTCATCCTTATTCTTACCCTTAGTGGCCTCTTCTTCCGCCTCTTCCTCAATCACTACACTGTCAAGAGGATCTACATCTGTGGCTCCTGCAGGTAAGTCTATTTTCTCTTGTCTTTCTAAGAGGTCTGAAGTGGGAGGAATATAGTTATTGTTATAGGGTGGAGGGGTACTGTTGTATCCTAAACCTCTTTTCAGGTTGTCATGGACTTGAGATTTTAGAAGTGAGTCCATTGCTTTAGAGGCATTGGAAAACTTCTCAATGTCCAGCTTGGCTTTCTCAAAATCACTCCTAATCTTCTCACATTCCTCTTCAGACTTTTTAAGCTTAAACTCTAACTGATTCTTTTCCCACTTCCAGTAGTTAGTATCATATGTGTGTTGAAGTTCATTGGCTTTGTATGCCTTAATCTGTTCTTCCAAATTCTCAACAATCACAACATACTCTCTTCTATCTTTCTCTAACCTTTTTAGGTCATCACACATGCTTTGATTGTGATCCCTGTACTTTTTAACAGTTTCTATGCAATATTTTGAGCAAAGGTTAGATTTTACCTCTATGGAAATATCAGTGCTTGCTGACTCTGAAACTTTAGCCATTAAAGCTTGATTCTGAACTGCTTCTTCTGCTTGGTCACTCCAATAAAATCCCATTCCTTCTTGGGAAACAAAAGCTTGAGAAGAGTTCCTGTTGTTGAAGCTAGTGGACTGTGATGGTTGATGGTTGCTAGTATGCTGTTGAGGCATTCCACTTCTGCATTCTCTTGCAAAGTGCCCCAACTTGTGACACTTGTAACATTCAACCTTGGATTTATCAAATCCAACCCCATCTTCTCTTTTCTGAGCAAAGTTGTTCCTTCCAGTCCTTTTGATGAATCTTTTTACCCTCATTGTGAGCATAACCATCTGCCACTTGATATCCATCTGTTCCAGATCATCAACATTTATCTGTTCTAAGTCATCATTAATTAGAGTGGAATTAGCATGACTGGCTAGAAAAGCTTCTAAAACTGAGTCATTAGATCCATCTTGCTTTGATCCATAGGCAGCACTAACTGATTCTGTATTAGCAGCAGAATCAGTAGAAGATGATAAAAGAGGAGCATTGTATGAGTATCCAGAGGGCCTTTTCTTTGCTTCTACCTCTGCTTCAAACACCCTAAGGTCATTATAGAGGTCATCCAGTTCCTTGTCCTCCAATTGGTCATTTTGTCTGAAGGAGACAGTGTACATAGTCCATTCATCACCAAGAGATCTTAGAAATTTTCTGTTGACATCATCTTGATCTATCTGGAACCAACAGTAGCCAATTCACCAATTAACTTATTAAATATATCAAAAGTTTGAGTCATGGACTCATTCTTTGTAGACATGAAGTTTTCATATTACTGCTTCAGGATGGCCTTCTGATTTCTCTTGGTACTTTTGGTACCAGAAAATCTTTTTTCCAGTGCATTCCATAGAATTTGTGCATCCGTGTAGTTGCAGAACTGGTGTTGGTACTCATTAGGTATAGCTAAGAGCAGAGTGCTCAAGGCTTTCATCTCTGTCTTCCTCATCTTCCTCTCTCCATCAGACTTTGGTGGAGGTCTTTTGCCATCTGGTCCTATCTTTCCTTCATCTGAGGGACCATTCTCAATGATATCCCAGATTGAGAAGTCTGTGAGAAGAATATATTGCTTGATTCTGATCTTCCACATGTCAAACTCATTGGGTTTGAGCATGGGAACCTTTGATACCAAAACGTTGTCGCTTGAACTGTCCATGATTTTTCTTTGATGTCAAATCTTAGTTTGCGTTTCTGTCTTCACCCGCAAACCTCAAGTTTGCAGGTCTCCCTGACTTGGTTAAAAAAAAAAAGTCTGGATTTTTTTTTGTGTGTCATCTTTATTTTTTTTTAAACTTTGTGTCATTTCAAGTGTTTTTCAAATTTACAATTTTTAATATTTTTCGATTTTTTTTAATTCAATCTGATTTTTGTTTTTCAGATACATCAGCAATGAATTCTGCAAAATTTGTTTTTCAAGCTCAGTTCTACACAAGTAACCTCATGATGTCATTGGGCACAGAAACTCGTCCTCCGGTCCTAGTTGACGAAAACGAATTCACTCAATGGCAAGATCGATTTCTGAACTTCATCGAGCGTCAAGCTAATGGAGAGAACATGATGAAGTCTCTAACTGAAGGACCTTTCATAAAGCCTAATAAAGAGACTCCTCCGACACCTGAAGAGGCTTCACGAATGAAAGCTGATCGAGAGTTGAAAGCTAATCTAATGCTAGCTTTACCAAATCCTGTTTACAACCGGGTTGATCATTGCAAGGATTATCCAAATATGTTGTGGACACAATTGGAAAAGATCATGCTTGGTTCTTCAGTAGCAACTCAACTTCGACATACTCGGTTCATGAACAATTTTGAGGAGTTCAACGCCAAAGAAAATGAGACTATAAAGAGTGTTTTTGACATATTTTGTGCAGTGCTGAATGATTTCCGAAAATTAAATGTGAACAAGACAGAGCTTGAGACGAATCTGAAATTCCTCAATGCTCTTCAGCCTGAATGGAACAAATCATGTCATAGACTGAGGAACGACGTTCGGATCTCAACAATGCAGATTCAAGAACTGTATGAGATTCTGATGACTGATGAGAGCTTAGTGTTAGAGAAAAAGGCCAAGATGGATAAAAAGAATAAAACAGTAGACCCGGTTGCTCTCCTCACAAAGCAATTATCTGAACAAGCATTGTCTGAAAATGCTTACACTGGGTCAACTGAAGATGATGGCGAGGCATTACAGAAGGCGATGATCCTTCTCTCTCAGCATTACCAGAAGAAGTTCCAACCAAAGTCGGGTTCCAACTCTTCTCGCTTCACTTCCAGTCCTAAAGTGAAAGTACCCGAGATAAAGAATGCTGCTTGCTACAACTGCGGAAAGCCGGGTCACATGTCAAAAGAGTGTAGAGCAAAGGTGGTTAGGGATTCGGCATATTACAGAAAGAAAGTGGAATTGGATGAAAAGAGAGAGAACGGAACTGCTTTAATGGCCGAGGAAGAATTTTGGCTGGATCACTCTGACGACGAAGCTTCGAACGTAGAGATCGCTCATTTGTGCTTACTCGGAGATGACCAGTCAGACGATTCTGACACTGATGAGGATGAGGTATATTCTGAATTTGACTACAATTTTATTACCTCTCAGTTTAAAATCATAATTAATGCTTTGTCTGATTTGCGCTCAAAGATTTTATCTGAAAATAATTTAAATTCTGAAAAGTTAGATTTAATTGAAAAACTGAAAATTTCTTTGAAGGATGAAAAATCTATTTTAGAAAATACTAAAGACATCTTTCAAAAGAAATTGGATGTTTTGGAAAATTCTAACAAGACTTATCTTGAATCTTTGACATCAATGACTACTTTAAAAGATGAGTTTTCTGATAAAATAATTAAGTTAGAAGAAAAGCTTTATCGAAGAGACCAATCTGAACAAACAATCTATATGAACAAGCCGAGGAGTGAAGAGGCTTTAAAACAGAGATGGGGACTTGGTTTTGATAATCCTCAATTTTTAAACAAAGTAATAGACGAAGTTCCCACCTTATATAAATACGATTATCTGACACTTGCTCATTATGCTCCTCAGTTCAAATTTCATTGGACTAGTGAAAAGGAAGTGTTAGATCTCGAAAATGAGAAAAGGATATATAAAAAGAAAAATGAAATTCCTATTGTTTATACGTCCGAAAATGCCAAATATTTTCCGGAAAAATCAAGTAGAGGAAGAAGAGTTTTAAATGATATATCTTTTGTTAAATCTTCAGTGTCTAATGATTTTATTCCTTCTTATGCCCCTGATTCAGATAAGGAAAATATTTCTCCAATCATTTATGATTCGAAGAAATATACTCCTCCGTTAATATTAGAAGGAAAAATCATAGATCTTGAAGATCAGATTGAAGATCAAAATATTTTGAAGAAAATTGAATCTGACATTATTCTTTCTTTTATGACTTCTAGTCTTGAAGAAAATTTATTTTCTCAAAAATCAGATTCTATTTCTAGCATATCTTCTGATTCTAAGGAAAATAAAAAGAAAATTTCAAATTTTAAAATCATTTCTCAAAATAATTCAGACGCCGAGGTGAATTCAAATTTATTAGTTGATCAGATTGGTTGCTTAGATAAATTTATTTCTCCTGATTTAAATATTAAGTCTAAAATTCTTGATGATTCTTTTACGCTAAATGATCAATATTATAAACCTAAGCGTAAAAAAAGACGGTCAAAGAAGTCGAAGAAACGAGATACAGTTCTTTCTGACTGTTCTAATTCTTCCGATACTATTATTTCAGATAGGACTGTGAGCCAGTCAAAGAAGCAGATCTGGAGAACTAGGCGGACATCAACTGATTCTATGTTTGATGGAGATCGATGTGTAGACAAATTTTATAATAATGATTCATTTGTTGTTTGTAATAAAGTTTCAAAATATTCTATAAAGCAAATGTTTCAAATTTCCAAAAATGTCTCATATTCGTCTTCTGATTCTAGTTCAGATGATCATGCTTTATCTTCTGATGGTTGTGATTATTTTTCTGATCCTATTCCTCGTGTTTTACCTGTTAAATCTGATTATTGTTTCCCCATACGAACTGCAACTAACAAACATGGGCCCAAATACAAGTGGGTACCCAAATCTTTTTCTAATTTAAAGTTGCAGGCATCACATGTTAAGGGGGAGTAATGGAAAGTTGGCTTCTGAGTACTTCAGCTCAGGATCCGTACTTCATAGACTCGACTTCTAAAAACAACAGTTTAGAACTCGTTCTTCAATGATTAATCTTCTGACTTAATGAGATACTGTGAGTACATCAATTTTAATTCCGCTGCATTTATCTCTGATAAAGATGGTATTCCATTTTTTTCTCAATGATTCAAAAATCTGAGCTTGTTTATCTATCTCATGAATTTGTATTACCCAAAATTTTCTTCTAATATGAGACACAAATTTATTATCTTCAATGTAAAAGATGAAATAGTTGAATTTTATTTTGTTCCAACTAAATATCTATTAAAAGTTTAAATCTTTACAAATTTTATTCTAAAAAGTAAAGTTTTACATTTTTTCTTTCCTTTGCATAAAATATGTGTCTAGGATAAATTTTCAAGTTTTTTTGTTTATATTAAAGTTTTTATATGGTCAAATTTCAAGTCTTACAAAAGTCGAAAAGTCAGCAACATGATTGAAACTTTTATTAATGCTTTAACGATATGTGAGTCGGAATTTTTATAGTTTACTTTGCTTAGACTACCTAAATGATCAAAATTTTAGATTGGAATGAAAATATGGGCTAAGCATTTAGACGTTGATCTGAGTAATTGAGATGAATAATAAACTCTTAAAATACAGAAATCTCTAAGTTTAAAAGTTTGTACCTGTGGCCTTTCTGGTTTGGAAAAGTAAGTTCCTCGGGATGCTCGTCATCTGGTCCCCTAAGGTCAATTGGTCTGGGAGTGATCGAACATAAATCCTTCTATAGAACCAGATCGAAAGTCATGTTCTACTGGTATGAATGGGTTTAGGATATGTCGATGTAGCCTTTCTGATCTGGGAGAGTAAGTTCCAAGGGGTGCTTGACACCTAGTCCCCTAAGGCCAACTGGTCTGGGAGCGGCTGACCCAAATCCTGCAATAGGGTCAGATAGAAAGTTACGTTTACGACATGTTTTTTACTTAATAAACTTTTTGATTAAAAATATGCCAAAGTGCACAAGCTTAAAAAGATGCCAAAGAGCACAATCATGTTAAGATGCCAATGTGCACAATGCTAAAAGATGCCAATGAGCACACATCTCATGATACTTAGTGATATGTTTGAGTTGCGATAAATCTGTAAATTTATGAATATCTTAATTCTTGATGGCTTAGTGTGAGTACATGCAAAGTTCTCTATAATATTTTTATAAATGCATTTTCTTGAAGCTAATCGAAGATTCGCATGTGAGCACACTGAATAGATTGCTGGAAGTTTTTGAAACTGAACATGTCTTAACTTGATATGCAATGAAACTTGTTCTTGTCTCCTACAACATATGTTTGATTTCAAATGATTGATAAATTTGTAATATTTTACTCTGTAGAATTTAATTTGTTTAGTATTTAAAATTTTATATGTTTAGTTGTTTCAAAATTTACATTCAGAATATTTTTTTTCTACATTAATTTCTGATCAATGTGTTCTCATAAATATATTTTAATGGGTTTATGCATTATTCAAGGGGGGGGGGTGAACAAAGAGATGTATTTCAAAGATTATATCTGTTTTTGAGGGGGAGTGTCTGATTTTCTTTACATGAATGCTATCTCGAATTGTCTTATCTAATGCATTTGTGTAGGGGGAGTCAAAGAACTTAACAAGGTAAATTTTTTCTAAGTCTACTTTGCGCTTCAGGCATGACACACAAAGCTTGTTTTGCGTTTCCTTCATGAACCGCAAACCTTGCTTTGCGCGTCACATGTGAACCGCAAACCTTGCTTTGCGCGTCACACATAGAACGCAAACCTTGCTTTGCGCTTCCTGCATGGAACGCAAACCTCCTCTGTTTTCTCTGTTTCTTTGATTTTGCAGATCTTTCGCTGTCTCGTCTCCAACATTTGCATGACCAAGTTGATCAAGATCATCAAGGTCATGAGGGGAAGAAGTCAAGGAGAAGTTAAAGAGACAAAGAGTTCAAAAGATTATCTGTTGATCAAGATTCGCTCAAAGATTCCATTCACTCAGCTATTTCAAATTCTTTTGTTGTTCCTGCTTCGAACACCACAATTCATTCAAGATCATTCAAAAGAGGTGTATCGTCTTGAGCTTAAGCAGCAAAGAAAATTTCAATCTGCAAGATGCTGAGAAGAAATTTTTTCTTTAAAAGTCAGAAAGCTTCTCAAAGTCGCTTTGTTGGTCCGTGCTGATTTAGAAGATAATTTTTGAAGACCAAAGCGCCAATGATTACTAAGGGGGAGATTGTTAGGTCTGATTTTATAGTAATCATTGTATTTATAGGGCTTGGTCAATACTGTGTTTAGAGCTGATCAATAGTGTATCTGACCAAGGGTATTTAAGTCCCTTTGGTCTTTGTTGGTTGTAAGAAACACACGCACTTTAATGTGAATTACTTCTTTGCGCTCCATTGTTACTCTTTCTCTACTTTCTCTCTCTAAGGATTTAGAGATCTTGGTTTATCAATAGGTTTCTGAGTTTTCTTGCTCTGATACCACTTGTCAGGATCGAAGTTCAAACAAGAATTTAACACACACTCAGAAACTATGTTAAAGGAGTTGCGGAAAAACACTCTAACAGTAAATCAATGGAACAGTATCAGAATGAAAATCACAAGTTATATTGATTTAACTTAATGATTACAAACAAAACCTCAATCTGTTGAACAGGCTCAACAGACGTTCAATACTTCTCTATTGAAAGGACTTCGAAGAACCTTCAGGTTAATTCTCTCTAAAAACAAAACGTATGTCGAAAACTCTATCAATGTATATTCTAAACTATGCCTTCTATACAGTATATATACAAGACAAATTACAAGATAATTATAAAAGAAAAATTAATCTTCATGATCCAGTCCATAATTATCTTCAAATCTCCTTGACTTTCGCATTAATCAAATCATTCCATCATTATCTTCTCAGCAACTTTAATCTTCATAAGCAGTAGTAATTACTCAGCAGTACTAACATGCTAGCAGTACTAACCATGTTAGCAATATTAATCTCACCAGCAGTAGTAATATTGAACTAGTAGTATTAATTACATTAGAAGTAGTATCTGTCAGTATTAATCATCCTTTGCTCATTTCAGACCCAACAGTTTGTTATATAATGGTGGTACTCTAGGGCATATTGAATTGCTAGAGATAAACTAAATTGCAAGGCTGTTTTGGATTTGATGGGATGTCCATATTACTGTATAAGGTAAGGAGGTTGTTCTTACCTTGTTTCGTTTGATTGTTGATTGGGTTTCGCCATTGGTTTTCTCTGTTAGGGTATGTCCGCTGTTAGAGTTTCCAAGGGTTGATCTGTTTTTTTTTTCTTCTTATTTTCCCAATATTACTGTACAAAGTGTTAGGTTCTTGACATACATTAGGGGGAATATTTACTAACATCTTACTATCTCTTACCAATAGGAAGCTCTTATCCCAAGAAGAGGTGGTGTATTTGCCAAGACAAATAAATCTCTGGCCATTGACTATGTTTTAACCATAGATAAGGATAGACATGTATCAAGCTAGAGACAATGATAAACTATTTCTTATTTACCCCTTCTCTATTATGTGATTCCCCTCTGTAACAATCACCAAGACACAAAGAGGCACGATTCTAAAAGAAACACTTCGATCAGTTTTGGAAAAAAAGGGTGGAATTGTAAGAATTCTAACCCTATCCTTATCTCTACATCTATTACCCGCCTCTTCTTCTCTCTTATCTCTTTCCTAAATGCCACTTGTATCATAGAGTTAATAAAAAGTTATGGTCCTCTTCTTCACTATCATCGCTACCATCACCCTATTATAGACAAAACATCACTGGAATTGTGAAAACACTATATCCTCCTTAAACATTATAATTAGGCATCTTAAAGATTCAATATGTAGTACTAGCAAAAGCAAATGTAGAAAACCACAGTCTTGGTCGGTACTGGGCAAGAGAGTAAGATTGACAATAGTGTTCCAAGAGATTTAAGAATAAGGAAAAAGTTTTGGGTTTTATAGAATTAGGGTCGAGTAAGGAGATTTTAGTTGCATGAGGGGAGATAAGTGTTAAATTTCCAATCGAGGGGCCATTGAACTCTTACTAGGTAAGTGTAACAACCAGATTTTTGGGTAAGTATGATTTCAAGTTAGTACTGAAATCAATCTTTTAAGAGAATTAGAAGAAATCAGATTTTGGGCTTAAGTTCTATATTTTATAGTCTTATCGGATAAAGAATTCAAAAACGAGTCCAACGGTTATTTCCGGAGCAAAATCGGAGTTAAAACGAATAAGTTATGGCCAAAACAGTGACCATCGCGAGTTATCAAGTTAGTTCGGCAGTCAAGTGAGTTTCAGAGTTCGCGAGAGTTATAGCGCGAGTTAACTCACGGTACAATTAGATCTAGCCACCCAAACTGCACAAATACGTGATTTTTCTAGGTTTTCTTCATTTCTTCATATCTTCTTCATCTCTACTCCGATTTGAACGATTGTTTTTGCTATGTTCTTAAATTTGAGAGATTTTTAAGAGTAGATCAAGAGAGTGGAGGTCTTTTGGTGGATTCAAGAGTATTTTGTTTTGGTAAGCTTCTTATCACCCTTAATTTTAAGCTAGGGTTTGACACATCCTTCATTTCCTCTCATCTCCTTTCCATGTTGCTTTAGGTTTTGGATATTTGGAGGTGAATGAAACACTTTGCAAGTGTTGGATCTAAGAGTTAGGAGGTGTTTCTTGTAGATTCAAGTTTTCACCAAGAAAACTCAAGTTAGGGGTAAAAACCTAGATTAGGCATAAATCTAGCAAAGTGAATTCTAGTTATTTTGAAAAACTTATACATGTCAAAATATCTCTATTTTGGGGTTTGAACACATTTTTATGAGTTTGATTCGTATTTCATGAGTTTTACGATCTTGAGCATTTTGAGCATATTTGGGTTTTGAAATCTTTAAAGATAATTTAACATGATTCTAATTGAGGCACCCAAGTTTATGGATTTCATCAAATGTGATTTCTTGGATATTTGGATGGTTTAGGAAAAATATTATTTGACTCTTAAAATAAGTAACTCGGATTAATGATCATTTTCATTTGGGTTTGATGAACAAGTTGAATGAGTTTTGTTAACCTTGTTTTGGGTTAACTGTTGTCTCGGGATTTCACCCAACGTATGAACTTCTAATGTTGGCACACTAGCCATTTTGATCATAAACGTATAAATATGTGATAATTGTATTTCTATGGCTTGTGAGGATTTTGAGAATGAAAACCATACGGTTTGAGCCTTTAGCCATTGTGTTTCAATAAAATGTTGGTTCATGAACCTAATCATTTTGTAGGTGCCATGTGTTTATTAAAAGTTGGAAAATATGCCTTTTGGGCTCATGTGGTTTATATTGATTGTATTTAATTAGTCAAGTGCATTATGGGTGTATTGGTTTAAATTTAACTCATATAAGTTTTGTGGACCTTTATACGATTTTTAACAGTCAAATGGATGTTTAAAATGTATTTATTGCATAATTGATGGAAATTACTTGTTTTTGGTGCATTAGTCATTCATTGTAGAGTCATGAAATATAGTCTGTAAATGCATTGGATTCATAGGCATGTGAGTCAGTCATGTTGAATAATTGAGGAGTCTTGATGTCATCGTCTTGAGACCAATGCACTGTGGGCATTTTGGTGATCGGTATTTCAGAGAGGAATCTGGGTGGGTTGGACTCCAGGACCGTGGGTATTACGGTGGTGAACTCGTAAGGAGTCGGACACCAGGATCCGTGTGCTAAGGCCGTAGCCTAGCAAGTGGATACTGAGCCATCAAGGGTAATTTGGGGAGGAACTCGTGGAGTCAGGTCCTATGACCATTAGCTAATAGGTATGATCCAATATTGTATAAGTAGGCATGAGGTTGGGGTGTTATAAAGATGAACTCATATGGGTCGGGCTCCGGGACCTTACGTATTGTGGTGGCAGCTCGAGAGGGGTTAGACACCGAGACCGTAATCGTATTCAAGATTAAACACTACTCGATAACGTTGATGTTGGATCAGTAATCGTATTCAAGATTAAATTATAAATGGGTTCTAGTTTATAATAGTGTTTAATACCTTAGGGGGTATTTTAGCAAATATTTAATATTAATTAGGTCATGTTGACCTACGTATAAATAGGTTTTATTTTCTAGTTTTAGGTTAACAATAATTGGTGTGTATCGAAATTAAGGAGAAGAGAAGGAGGCCGTATTTTCTCTGTATTCTACACGAGGTATCTGTATACACTAGGAACACACACACATGGTTTTATCTGATTAATCAAGAGATCATTGGTATGTTGATTTGATCTATTTATCTTTTGTTCTTATTGTGTTGTGTTATTATTTATCAACTAATCTGGGTTTAACAAGTGGTATCAGAGCCAAAGAATCAAGCTTTTTGGATTAAAACAGTATTTATCGATAACTCACTGTGTGAAAAATCGATTTCACGATTTAATGTGTTTTTATGCTTAAAATCGAATTGATTATGTGTGTTTCATGCTAAAGAACATCATCTGATTGATTAATTGTTGTTAAAAACACAAATCGATTGGCTTTTGATGATTTTTTGAAAGTTCTGCTCATGAAAAATCAAGTACTGTTTCATCGATTTTTTTTAGATCTGTTCTTGAATGAATGTGTGAAATTGGTTTGGAAATTATTTGGGTTAAGGTCGAAATCAGTATTAGATCGAGATTATATTGTTTTATTTGAGTATTGCACTGTAATCGTTTGTTATTTTGATGATTTTTGAAGTTTTTGTTCTTTATACTATCGAAGTACTGTTCAATCAAATTTCAAGAATAAAAGTTGTTTTTAATTGTTGATCTTAATTAGGTTTGATCGAGGTATGTTTCTGGATGATTGGTATGATTTTTACACCGTGTATCAACTGTTTGGAGTGTTTTCTGGATTGAAAATCGAGTAGAGGGTCGAACAGTTGAAGAACACGCCAGATTTCCAGTTTGCGCCAGATTCAAGTGGTCTTTTGCGCCAGTCCCTCTTAGCGCAAACTGTATGTTAAGTCTGATTTTATAGTAATCATTGTATTTATAGGCTTGGTCTTATACTGTGTTTAGAGTCACATACAGTGTTGTATAAGCCAAGGGTATTTAAGTTCCTTTGGTCTTTGGGTGTTGTAAGAACTCTTTGCGCTTTCAATCTCTCTCTCTACTTTCTCTCTCTAAGATTTAGAGGATTCTTGGATTATCAATTGGTATTAGAGCCAATCTAAATCTGAGAGATTTGAGAGAATCGTTTTTCGTATACTGAATTTGTGCATTAATCTGAAAATTTGATCGATTTTCTTGAATTTTTCAAGAAAATCTCGTTTTTGGATTTTTCATCTAATTCGGACTTGTTTTTGATCGAATTTTGTTGAAAATTGGTTTGTTGGATTCGATTTTAGTAGAAGAAAATGTTTGATTCACATCGATTTTCAAGAAATTCAGTATTTGATGTTCAATTTTGAAAATTTTCAAGTTTTTGAAAAACTTGTTTCACGTACTGTTCATATCTGAATTTCAAGATTTTGTGGTTTTTGATCGATTTGTTTGTTTGAATTGTATTAGAAAATGTTTTTTCGATCATATTTGTGGAAGAAATAGTCTGTAATTTCTAATATGTAACCAAATTTAGTGATTTTTCTTGTTTTACAGCGGTTTGCGCCAGATTCAATCTTTGCGCGAGTTCATCGAGCTTTGCGTGAGTTCATCTTCTTTGCGCCAGTTTTTGTTCAAGAAAAGTTCAAGTTTTCTTGGTTCTCGTTACCTTCATCTCGTGCGAAGATCAGATTGCGTCTGATTCATCTCACGCAAATCCGTTTTGCGTCATCTCTGTATCACGCAAAGTGTATTTTGCGTCTTCATTTCATCACGCAAAGCTAGATTTTCGCCATCAACAGTTCACGCAACTCTCAGTTTGCGCTAGTCATTGATCGCGCAAAGTCAAGTTATCGCCAGATTCTTCTCACGCAAACTCAAGTTTGTGCCATCAGTGTTTCACGCAAACTTAGTTTGCGCCATTGGCTTCTCACGCAAAATATAGTTTGTGTCGTCCTCATTTCACGCAAATTTTCATTTGCGCCAGCTTACTATCACGCAAACCTCTAGTTTGCGCCAGTTCAGTCCAGACTTAGAAACTTTTTCTGTCTCCATGGATACTGCCAAGTTTGCTTTTCAAGCTCAGTTTTACAAGAGTGATCTCATGATGCAATTGGGAACAGATACTCGTCCACCAGTTTTAATCAATGAAGATGAGTTCACTCAGTGGCAAGATCGGTTCATTAATTTCATTGAGCGTCAGGCTAACAGAGAAAATATGATGAAGTCATTTTTTGAAGGACCATTCATCAAACCTAAAAATGACACTCCTTTGACTGCCGAAGAAATTACACGCGAAAAAGCCGATCGAGAAGCAAAGTCCAATTTCATGCTAGCACTGCCTAACTCTATTTACAATCGAATTGATTGTTTCAAGCATGATCCAAATATGATGTGGACTCAATTAGAAAAGATCATGCTTGGGTCATCAGTTGCTACTCAAATACGCCAGACACGTTTCATGAATAATTTTGAGGAATTTAAGCCAAAGGACAATGAATCTCTGAAGGTTATCTTTGACAGATTTTGCACTGTGATTAATGATCTGAGAAAAATTAAAGTGGAAAAGACTGAGCTGGAAACAAATCTGAAATTCCTCAATGCATTTCAACCGGAATGGAACAAAGCTTGTCATCGCTTGAGAAATGATGTCATGATATCTTCAATGCAAATCCAAGAGATGTACGAGATTCTGCTAACAGATGAGTGCATTGTAACTGAGAAGAAGGCCAAACTAGACAAGAAAAAAAAAAGAAATCAGTGGACCCAATTGCTCTCATCACGAAACAACTGACAGAACAAGCATTGTTTGATAATGCTTATGACGGGGCCACTGATGACGATGGCGTGGCTCTTCAGAAAGCAATGATCCTTCTTTCTCAGCACTATCAGAAAAAGTTTCAACCTCGGTCGGGATCCAACAATCTTCGCTTCAATTCCGGGTCAAAGAATGTCAAAGTGCCCGAGGCTAACAAAGATGCTGCCTGCTTTAACTGTGGAAAGCCGGATCATTTTTCAAAGGATTGTCGAGTGAAGGTAGTATTCTGCTTATTATCGAAAGAAACTGGAACTAGCTGAGAAAAGAGAGAATGGAACTGCTTTGCTGGTGGAAGAAGAATTTTGGCTTGATCACTCTGATGATGAAGCTGACAATGTCGAGACTGCTCAAATGTGCTTAATCATAGATGATCAATCTGATGATGATACTGATTCTGACACTGATGAAGATGAGGTAATTTCGGAGTTTGATTATAACTTCATTTCTTCTTAGATGACCATTATTATAACTGCTTTATCTGATCTTAGCTCAAAGTTAATATCTGAAAAGAATTTAAATTCAGAAAAGTCAGATTTGATTGACAAATTGAAAATTTGTTTGAAAGATGAAAAATCTATTTTGGTTCATACTAAAGAAATCTTTCAAAAGAAATTGGATGATTTGGAAAATTCAAATAAGACTTATCTTGAATCTTTGACTGAGATGACCAAATTGAAAGATGATTTTTCGGATAAAATAAATAAGTTGGAAGAAAAGTTATATCGAAGGAATCAATCTGAGCAAACAATTTTTATGAATAAACCAAGGAGTGATGAGGCTTTAAAAGAAAAATGGGGACTTGGTTTTGAAAATCCTCATTGTTTAATCAATGCGATAGAAAAATCCCCAACTTTATATAAATACGATTATCTAACACTTGCTCAATATGCTCCTCAATTTAAAATTGATTGGATGAATGAAAAGCAAGTGTTAGAAATCAAAAATGAGAAAAGAATGAAAAACACGCACAAAGAATTTCCTTTTGTTTATACAAGCGAAAATGTCAAATATTTTCCTAATAAATCAAAGAAGGGCAGAAAAGGTTTGAATGATATATCTCCTTTTAAGTCTTCAATGTCTGATGATTTTGTTGATGTTTATGCTACTAAATCTGATAAGGAAAATATCTCTCCAATCATTTATGATTCTAAGAGATATACTCCTCCATTAGTTTTAGAAGGCAAAATCATTGACATTGAAGATAAAATGGAAGATCAAAATATTTTAAAAGAAATTGAATCTGGTGTTATTCTTTCTTTCATGACGTCAAGTCTTGAAGAACATTTATTTTTTCAAAATCAAGGTTCTATTTCTGGCCATTCTTCTGTTTTTCAAGAAAACAAAAAGGAATTTCCAAAATCTGAAAACCTTTCTCAAAGTTTTTCTGGCTCCGAGGTTAGTTCAGATTTATTGATTGATCAGTTGGGTGCCTTAGGTAAAATTGTTTCTTCTGATTTAAATATTAAATCGAAAATTTTTGATGAATCTTTTACGCTCAATGATGATTATTATAAACCAAAGCGTAAAAGAAGACGGTCAAATAAGTAAAAGAAACAAGATAAAGTCATTTATGATAATTCTAATTCTTCTGATTCAAAATTTTCAGATAGGACTTTGAGTGCTCCTTCAAGGCAGACCTGGAGAATCAAGCGGACATCTACTGATTCTATGATTGATGAAGATAGATATGTAGACAAACATTATAAAAGTGATTCATTTGTTGTGTGTAATAAAATTTTTAAATATTCAATAAAGCAAATGATTCAAATTTCCAAAAATGTCTCATATTCTTCTTCTGATTCGAGTTCAGATGATTACGCTTTCTCTTCTTCTGATTCATTTGTTCATTATTCTGATAATATCTCTCATGCCTTTCATGTCAAATCTTACAAATATTTCCCCATAAGAACTGCAACTAACATTTCTGGGCCCAAATTTAAGTGGGTTCCAAAATCTCAAATTGTCTCTAAGTTGCAGGCACCTAATGTTAAGGGGGAGTAAGAGAATTTTGGCTTCTGAGTACATCAGCTCAGAACCCGTACTTCAATAGACTTCGACTTCTAAACATATCAGTTTAGGACTCGTTCATCACTGCATTTTAGCTTCTGACTAATGAGAAACTGTGAGTACATCTATTTTAATTCCGCTGCATTTATCTCTGTATTTGATGATATTCCAGTTTTCTCAAAAGTTTTTCAAGAATCTGAGCAAGTTTAACCTTCTCTTGAATTTTGTTCAACCCAATTTTTTTTTTAATTTGAGACACAAATTCATTATACATTATGTGAAAGATTGTATTATTGAATTATATTTTGTTTCAACTGAATATAAACTTGCTGATCAAATGTTTCTATTTTTCAAATCTCGGCTTGTTGAATTTAAAAGTTTAAACCTTTCCAAATTTTATTTTATAAAGTAAAAGTTTTACAATTTTCTTTCTTTTAAATAAAATGTATGTCTAGGATAAATTTTCAAGTTGCTTTGTTATATTAAAGTTTTATATGGTCAAATTTCAAGTCTTACAAAAATTGAAAGGTCAACAACATGTTTGAACCTTTTGAAAATGCTTTAAAGATATGTGATTCAGAATATTTATAGTTTACAATGCTTAGAAAACCTAAAAAGTCAGAATTATGGATCGTAATGAAAATATGGGCTAAGCACTTAGATGTAAAACTAAGTGATTGAGCTGAATATTATATTTCTAAAATACAGAAATCTCTAAGTTTAAAAGTTTGTACTTGTGACCTTTTTGGTTTGGGAAAGTAAGTTCTGTGGGATGCTTGTCATCTGGTCCCCTAAGGTCAATTGATCTGGGAGTGATCGAACCCAAATCCTTCTATAGAATCAGATCGAAAGTCATGTTCTACTGGTATGAATGGGTTTAGGATGTGTCGATGTAGCCTTTCTGATCTGGGAGAGTAATTTCCAAGGGGTGCTTGACATCTAGTCCCCTAAGGCCAACTGGTCTGGGAGCGGCTGACCCAAATCCTGCAATAGGTTCAGATAGAAAGTTACATTTACGGCATGTTCTTTACTTAATAAACTTGTTGATTAAAAAGATGCCAAAGTGCACAAGCTTAAAAGATGCGAAAGAGCACACTCATGTAAAGATGCCAATGAGCACACATCTCATGATTCTTGGTGATATGTTTGAGTTGCGGTAAACCTATAAATTTGTGGAAGTCTTAATTCTTGATGGCTTAGTGTGAGTATATGCAAAGTTCTCTATTATATTTTTAGAATTGCATTTTTCTTGAACCTAATCGAAGTTTGCATGCTAGCACACTGAATAGATTGATGGAAGTTTTTGAAACTGAACATGTCTTAACTTGATATGCAATAAAACTTGTTTCTATATCCAAAAACATACATTTGATTTCATCTGATGGATTTTATTGTGATATTTTACTAAGTAGAATTTTATTTGTTTATGTTTAAATTTTTATATATTTAGTCGTTTCAAAATACATATTCAGTTTACTTTTCTTTCTACATTAATGTTTCAATTCTTGTGTTCTCATATCTTTATAAATGGGTTCGTGCATTATTCAAGGGGGAGTGAATAAGGAAAATTTTCTGAATGATAATATCAGTTTTCAAGGGGGAGTATCTGATTTTCTATACGAATGCTAACTTGAATTGTTAAATTTAGTGCATTTGTGTAGGGGGAGTCAAAGAGCTTCACAAGTGAAAATTTTTAGATTCCAAGTCATATTTGCGCCATCAGTTGGTAGAGCAAAGCTTAGATTTGCGCCAACAGCTTCTAGCGCAAACCAAGCTTTGCGCATCCTTCAGCTAGCGCAAAACTCGCTTTGCGCTTCCTTCTGCTAGCGCAAACCACCAACGTATAGCGCAAACCTCTCCTATTTTTCCTTTACTTTGATTTTGCAGATCTTAAGCTGTCTCGCATACACATTTTCATGACCAAGTTGATCCAGATCATCAAGGTCATGAGGGGGAGAAGTTAAGGAGATGATAAAGAGACAAAGAGTTCAAACGTTTATTTGTTGATCAAGACTCGCTCAAGATTCAATTTTTCTCTAATATACTTGTCTTTTGCTGTTCCTGCTCCGATCACCACAGTTCATTTAAAGGAGGTGTATCGTCTAGAGCACAAGATGTTATCCAGTCTTGTCAAGGCAGCAAGGGCAACAAAATTTAAAAGATGATAAGAAGAAATTTTTTTAAGTCAAGAAGCTTCTTTGTCAAAGTCGCTTAGATGGTCCGTGCTGATTTAGAAGATTGATTTTGAAGACCACAGCGCCAATGATTACTAAGGGGGAGATTGTTAAGTCTGATTTTATAGTAATCATTATATTTATAGGCTTGGTCTTATACTGTGTTTAGAGTCACATACAGTGTTGTATAAGCCAAGGGTATTTAAGTCCCTTTGGTCTTTGGGTGTTGTAAGAACTCATGCATACTTTCTAAGGAATTACTCTTTGCGCTTTCAATCTCTCTCTCTCTCTCTCTAAGATTTAGAGGATTCTTGGATTATCACTGTATTTTGCGCCAGTCCCTCTTAGCGCAAACTTTATTTTGCGCCAATCGAAGGAGACACCGGTCAAAGCTTGACACCGGTCGACATTCACACCGGTCCACACCGGTCAGGGAGACCTCGGTCGCAGCACACCGGTCGCACTCCCACACCGGTCGACACAGGACACCAGTCGTACAGGGCACCGATTGGGGACATCGGTCGAGGACACCGGTCGCACAGGACACCGGTCATCAGTTCTTCGCGCAAATCTATATTTTGCGCCACCCTCTCTTCGCGCAAAGTCTTTCTTCGCGCGACCCACTTTTCGCGCAAAACCATCTTTGCGCCATCTTCTCCTCGAGCATATTTGAGTTTCGCGCTATCTTCTCTTAGCGCATATCGTATTTTGCGTCAGCTCTTCTTAGCGCGAGTTGACTTTTGCGCCAGCTCCTTTCAGCGCAAATCGTCTTTTGTGCCAGGCTCATTTAGCTCAAGTTTGCACTACTGCCTTTAGCGCAAAGTGTACTTTTGCGCCAGCCACTATCTTGAGAATTTCTTTGTGTTTTATATTGTTTACGAATTATGCATTTGATTTTTTTTGGAAATTTATTTTTCTGAAATTTTTGAGTGTAATTTTTATCCAATTCTTGATTCAAAAGATCTTATTAGTTGATTTTCTTGGTACAGATAAGTTTCTTTCTAACCATACAACTAAAGATGTCAACCAACTTCTCTCTATGGGCTCTCAGTCCAAACCTCCTGTCCTCTTGGCAAATGAGTATCAGCAATGGAAGAGAAGAATGATTCATTTTTTGAATCACAAAAACAGAGATTACATGGCATTAATCACTACTGGTCCAGTAAATCCAATGATCACAGTTCCTGGTATAGCTGAAACTGAAACCTCTCCCGAAATCCCTGACAGATATGTTTCCAAACCGTATCAATATTTCACAGAAAAGGAGAAAGATCTGTACATGATAGATGAAGAGGCTCTCATTTACCTGACGATGGCCATCCCAAATGACATCTACAATCAGGTAGACAGTCGAAATTCTGCTAAGGAAGTCTGGGATGAACTAGCAATACAATTTGAGGGAAGTGAAGCTTCAATTCAAGCTAAGCAGAATCTGTGCATTAATGCCTATGAGGGATTTCATGCAAGGGAAGGAGAGACACTGCTTGATACCTATAATAGATACAATATCATTCTGAATGACATGAGGAGGAACAATATCTCTAAATCTGCCTCTGAGATAAACTATAAGTTCATCAAGAACTTGAATCCTGAATGGAAGAACTTTGCCATCAACCTTCAGATGTCAAAGAACATGGCTCAAGAGAACGTAACTGACATTTTCTCTACTCTTTCTCAACATGAAGAAGAGGTGACAACTATCAATAACGAGTCCAAAAATCTGAAGGACTCTGTGGCTCTCATAGCTGGCAAAGGAAAGAGTTTAAGTTCTGGTCCTATATCTTTTGCAAGGTCAAAGAAGAAAGTATCTAAAGCTTTTGTTACGGAGGTTACTGAATCCGATTCTGCTTTAAGTGATGAAGAACTAGAGATTGATTCTGATGATGATATACAAAAGTTCTCTGAGAACTTGGCCCTCATTACACGTCAATTCAAGAAGACCTTTGGCAAGAAGAAGTACTCTTCAAAGCCAAAGTATGAAGGGTACAAGAAAGAAAAGTCTGAAATGCGGTACAAGCCAATGTATGGAAGGAGAGAGGAAAGACGGAAGAGAGGAAAGATGAAAGGAAGGAATATAGAAGAGAAGAAAAGAGAGAGGAGAAGAAAGAAGAAAGAAAGGATGAACCGGGCAGATGCTATAACTGTGGCAAATTTGGACACTTCTCCAGAGATTGTAAGTTCAAGAAAGTCAAGAACTCAGAATACTATGCAAGGAAGTCTCTCATTGCCAAGAAAGTGGAAGAGGGAAAGGTGCTTATGGCTGAAGAGGAAAACTGGCTGTTCCAAAGTTCTGACGAGGAGGAGCAGGCGCACTTCACTCAAGTCTCTTACATGGCCAAGCTTGATGGTGATGATGAAGCTTCTTAGGCTCATTCCGAAGATGACAACTCTGAGGTAAATTCTGAACTTATTGAATCTCTGATGGTCCAAATACATAATATGAAAGATGAGTTTGCATTGTTGAAAGGTAAACTTAGCTCCGTACATCAATCAGTCTTGAGTTTTCGTGATGAAAACGCTTTACTGAAAGTTGTTGTGGACGAAAAAGAAAAAGAAAAAGATGACTTAAAAGCTGAAAAGGAATCCTTAAAAAGAACAATATCTGGTTTAGAAAAGGATCTTGTAAATCTCAATGCTGAAAAGGGTGAGTTTAAAATCAAATTCGAAGTCTGTTTCCAAGAAAGAAATGAAGCTTACACCAAAATTAAGCAATTGGAGGATATTAAGATGAAACGAGGTCAGACTGAGCAGACATTAAATCTGTTAACCAATAAACTCCAAGATGAAAGGTTTTATAAAGTTAAACCAGGTTTGGGTTTGCCAATTAGCGATGTTCTGAAAAAGGCACCGAAGCACTTGTATAATTTTGGTAAACTTGGTTCCACAATCAGACCCATTCCTAACATTCGTGCAACTTTTGTTGAAGCAAGTAATTCTACACCTTTTACAGAGATCAAAGGTAAAGAAGAAATGGGAGAGAACAAGTCTTGTGGCACTGATTCTCAAAATTCTTTTAAAACAGTTGGTTTTAAATATAGTGATTTGAACAAAAGCTATGAGACTCGAAAGATCGAATTTACTGAGTCTGAATCACTATTTACCACACCTTCAAAAGAATCAATCTGCACCAACACAGTTCAACCTGAGACTGAATGCAAATATGATGAGTATGAATCGGATGTCGATCCATCAAATATACCATTAGTCTCAAATCCCATTGCTCCTAAACCTTTACTTATTGAAGAGGTTGAAGAAGAAACTGTTATCCCGAATGGATCTTGTTTTAAAAATGACAAAATGGAGTTTATTGAGCAAATGACTGAAGAAATGTTTTCTGAAATGATGAATGCTTCAGACTTTGATCCTGTTTCTACTGCAAAAGAGTCAAATTCTGTGAGTGATCATACATCTGATTTGATGAAACAAATTGATACGTTGCAACAGTCTCTTGAAGAGGTTGAAGATGAAAACTATGACCTCAAATTTAAACTTGAAAAATCTTTGAAAGATAATCAAGAGCTTTGTACAGAGATCAATGATTTGAAAATCACCTTGTTTAAAAATGTTTCAAATGATAAACAGATGTTTAATGATCCAAGCTGGAAGGATTGAACTATCTAGAATTTGATGATTCTGCAAAACCTTCAGTTATTTACTCTGATTGTCCTGAATATCCACCTAGTATTTTTGAAAAGGGTGAGACTTCAAATATCTCAAGAAAAGAATCACCCTCTAAGAAAGAGACTAACAAGGTTCCTGTTTCTGTTTCAGATATGAAAGGAAATGAAGTTGGGAGGAGTAAGAAGAATAAAGATGATAGTTTGAACAAAAATGATAGTTTGAATTTTAGTGAAACTTCTATTGCAAACAGTTGTACTACAAACAGTGATGTTTTAAAAAGTAATTCTTTTGATGGACATGAATGTCAGATTTGTTCCGATAAATCTAAATTTATGACTTTTGCTAGAAATAATTTATATTGCAAACACTGTTGGGATAATTCTTTCAAATACTACTCCACTCCTAAGTCCAAGAAGAGAAAAAGAAAAGATAAAATGAATCTTAATTCTAATTCTTCCACACAACCTAAGGTGTTTCGTGCTAAGGTTACCAATCCAAGATCTAAAAATCATTTTCAGGAATTAAATGTTAAAATGGTTTGGTAGTGGGTTCCAAAACCCCGATATGAATGGAGAGTGAAAGTTAAACCTGCTGATATTCCTGAATTGCTTGAAGCTAACAGCGAAGGACCCATTTTGATATGGGTACCAAAGCAAAACTAATTGTTTCTTTTGCAGGCCTGTCGAGTGTGGGTGATAGATTCCGGCTGTTCACGCCACATGACAGGATTCAAGCATCTCTTACATAACTATGTGGAGGAGCCTGCTGGAGCCGTTAGATTTGCAAATTTAGAAGTAGAAGGACATGTCAGAGGATATGGAATGCTTGATAATGGAGTTGTGAAGATACAGAGGGTGCTATATGTTGAAGGTCTTGATCATAATCTGTTTAGCACCAGTCACTTATGTGACATGAAATACCAAGTTCGCTTCACAACATCTCATTGCTATCTAGAGGACCCAGATGGTTACGAAATCTTCAGAGCTTAACGCCATGGAAATCTATATTATGTATATTTTCTGACACTGTCCTCCACTCGTCCAGTATGTCTATTAGCCAAAGCATCTAAAGCACAATCGTGGACGTGGCATCATCGCTTGTCTTATCAGAATTTCCGATCAATAGTTAAGCTACAGAGACAAGGTCTGGTCAAAGGTCTACCAGAAATGAGGTTTGAAAAAGACTCACTATGTTCTGCATGTGAGATGGGCAAAATGAAGCGAAGCTCATTCAAGTCCAAACCTGAATCATCAACCTCATCCGCACTGGAGCTTATTTATATGGACCTTTGTGGCCCAATGCAAACAACGTCTATCAATGGCAAGAAATACATCTTAGTAATGATAGATGACTATTCAAGGTATACATGGCTCAAGTTTCTTCGCAACAAGTCAGATGCGCCAAAATTGATTATCGCCTTTATTAAGCGCATTCAAGTACGTCTTCAATTGCTAGTCCGAACTCTTCACCGTGATAGCGACACGGAGTTCAAGAATGACACCCTACATAGCTATCTTATCTCTGTGGGAATTTCACATAACTTCTCCGCAGCCTACACTCCACAACAGAATGGCATTGTTGAACGGAAGAATCACACTCTTGTTGAAGCTTCTCGTACTATGCTTGCAAATTCCGATCTACCCACGTATCTTTGGGCTGAGGCAGTCGCGACAACTTGCTTCACTCAGAATCGTACCATTGTGGTCAAACGTTTTGATAAAACAACATATGAATTGATCAAGAATCGTAAACCTAATAACAAATTCCTTCGTGTGTTTGGTTGCATGTGTTACATTCTACGAGAGCGTCAAGGTTTATCAAAATTTGATAAGAAAACGGATGAAGGATATCTCGTTGGATACTCCCTGACATCCAAAGCTTATCGAATCTACATTATTCGAACCAAGACGACTGTTGAAAACATGGATGTATCTTTTGATGAGAATTCTACTCGGACTTCTAGACACAACGATTCAGAACTCGGACTCAAGAACAAAGCTTCTATTCACTCTAGAATAGAACCAACGTCTCTATTCACTCTAGAATAGAACCAACGTCTAAAGGATCTACTTCTTCTATAACTAACTATATTTCTTCTGAGTTAGATTTCTTGTTAATTGATGCCTTCGATGATATTTGTGCAGACTTTGACAAAGGCATATCAACATCAACACCAAGCTCGGAGGTCCCTACTCTTTCTGTAGACATGTCTGGACCGTCCGAAGAAGTCACTGAAATTGAATCTCCATCAGGTACAACTAAACCTTTAGTTTCTGACTCTACTAATGCTGAATCTGTCTCTGTAGATATTCCTTCTGGAAATGAAGTCACGAGTACTTCAGCTGCCATTCTAGAAGCTTCAGTATCAGAAACACTAGTACAAGATGTCCCGAGTACATCTATGGATCTACCTGCCGTGCATGATGAGTACAATGCATCAAATACGCAACAAACAGTTGAATCCTTACCAAGCACACATCGTTGGACTAAGGATCATCCCCTGCATAACGTGATAGGTGACGTACAATCTGGTGTCACGACACGATCAGCGTCAGCTAATTTCTGCATGTTTTCAAGCTTCCTTAGTTCCCTAGAACCAAAGAAAGCATCAGAAGATTTACGTGATCCCTTCTGGATTTCTGCTATGCAAGACGAGCTTCTGCAATTTGAACGGAACAAGGTATGGCGCTTGATCCCACTACCTAAAGGTAAAACTGTCATTGGAACTAAGTGGGTTTTCAGAAACAAGAAAGACGAGGCTGGAGTAATTGTAAGAAACAAAGCTCGATTGGTCGCAAAAGGGTACTATCAACAGGAGGGCATTGACTATGATGAAAAATTCGTCCCTGTCGCAAGGATCGAAGCCATCAGAATCTTCTTAGCATATGCAGTGCACAAAAACTTACAGTCCATCAGATGGACGTAAAGTTAGCTTTCCTAAATGGCGTTCTGCATGAAGAGGTCTACGTGGCACAACCTGAAGGTTTCGTTGATCCTCATCACCCTGATCATGTCTACGTACTAGAAAAAGCACTGTATGGTCTTAAGCAAGTACCACGAGCCTGGTATGAAACTCTTACTAAATTTCTCCTAGCTTCTGGCTTCAAGAAAGGTACGGTTGACACCACCTTATTTCTCAAAAGGAAAGGTGAGGACTTGATTCTCATTCAGATTTATGTTGACGACATAATATTTGGGTCGACAAATCAGAAATTTTGCAAGAACTTTTCTAAAATCATGGAAACAAAGTTTGAAATGTCGATGATGGGTGAGTTAAATTTCTTTCTTGGTTTACAAGTAAAGCAATTACCCGAAGGAATTTTCATTAATCAAGCCAAATACATAAAAGACATGTTAAGAAAGTTCAATATGTCAGATAGTTCAGTCATGAAAACACCAATGGCTACTGGTACACTCTTAGATGCAGATTTATCTCGTAAAGCTGCAGATCAAAAAGTGTATCGTAGCATGATTGGTTCTTTACTTTATCTAACTGCAAGTCGCACAGATATAATGTTTGCCACATGCTTTTGTGCGAGATATCAATCTAATCCTAAAGAGTCGCACTTTAATGCTGTTAAGCGAATCCTTAGATATCTCAAAGGCACTCCTAATTTAGGCCTTTGGTATCCAAAGGATTCTCGTTTTGATCTAACTGTCTTTACAGATGCTGACCATGCAAGATGTAAGCTAGACCGGAAAAGCACCTCTGGCTCATGTCAATTTATAGGTGACAAACTTGTAAGTTGGACCTCAAAGAAACAAAACTGCGTTTCAACATCCACTGTTGAGGCAGAATATGTAGCTGCTGCTAGCTGCTGTTCGCAAGTCCTTTGGATGAAGACACCGTTAAGGGACTTTGGGTACAACTACAAGCGCATTCCTATCTATTCTGATTCCAAGAGCACAATCGCCATAACAGCTAACCTAGTTCAACATTCAAAGACCAAGCATATATATGTACGCTATCACTTCATCAAAGATCATGTAGAAAAAGGTGATATCGAAATGCATTTCGTTCAAACTGACTTCCAGTTAGCTGACCTTTTCACCAAGCCGCTGGATGAAAAGAGGTTCCAGTTTCTTATTAGCAAACTTGGAATGTTGAACATGTCGTATTAGACCTTACTCATGACTCGAGGGGGAGTATTATGAATCTTAATCTTGTGTTTTATATATTTATTCTCCAACTGTTACTAACGATAGAGGAATCATTTTCATAAATGATTACCATGATTTTCGTTTATGTGTAGGATAATTTAAGCGACAATGGCTTCTAATCACATCTGATAAGAACCCGTACTTCATTGTTTCT
The DNA here is from genome assembly GCA_023525745.1 of Arctium lappa. NCBI lineage: Eukaryota > Viridiplantae > Streptophyta > Magnoliopsida > Asterales > Asteraceae > Arctium > Arctium lappa. Next base: position 71,069,836 of record CM042051.1, on the reverse strand, counting down.
TGTTTTGATCTAAAAAAAAACTTTCAAGTTGAGGGGGAGCTTAAATGAAAAAGAACTTAATTGTCAAAGAGCTTCATTGACAAACACTTTTTGTTTCGAGGGAGAGAATTGCATTGTCAAACACAAATATTTTTGACTTCTCTAAATCTTTACACTTCATGTTTATTTGTGTTCCTGTGTGCTACAAAAGACTATTGAACAACAAATTCTTTTAGGAAAATACATGGGATTCAGAGTGAAAGCTTAACAGAACTTCCATGGATTCACGATAACTAGTGTTTCTTAACCAGGAAGTATTCCCTGAGTGATTGAGGGGAGAGGGGTCAAAAAGATTGAGTGTTGGTGTGTGAAGAGGTAAAATGGAAAAGAGAGATTGGTTAGAAGTGAGATTTAAATGATTAAAAGAAAGAGGGTGAGAGATCAGAGTAAAAGAATATCAGACTCTGCAGCAAATTTCTTTCTGAGTCGGGCAGCCACATTATCTGTTGTTTCACATTTCTTCTTGAACATCATTGAAAAAGGCAACTAGCCCATGCCATCTCTTGCATACAACCCCACCAGCTACTCATTCTTTTCTCAAAAAGAGAATGTTTCACATTTTCTGGGGACGCAACACATACGCTATTGGTTCTTCATTCGGAAGTTACTAATATTGAATAAGAAGAAAAGTTGCCCCACCTTCGACCTTTTCTCATGCACATTGAGTCTTGTATAATATGTTGCTGTCTCAACAAGCTTACAAACTTTGAGCCTACAATGAAAAGCAATCATCGGTGCTTAATTCTTTCATACACATGCACGAGCACACAAAAATCTGTTTTCTGTCAGAACGTTCATAGATAACCATGTGTTATTCGATGATTGAATGGAAGTCCTGGGGAGCCAACATCAAAATCAACTCCTTATATAGTTGTTGGATCATAATTGTATTCAAGATTAAAGGGTCTAAACTGTATTTGTTTGATAGTTAAAGTTAGAGGGTTTATTGTGTAATAAGCTAATAGTTATTAGTTATTGGGCCTCAAGCCCGCTTAGCATTTAGCAAAGCCCATTAGGCATTAGGCCTGGGTATTTAATGTTTTGATTAGTTTAGTTTTAGGTGAATCCTCACAATTACTTTCATAATCATATAGTGAGGTAGAAAGGTTTCTCTGTATTCAAGGGTATCAAGAACACACAAGGTTTAATCGTTTATTCAAGGGATTGGTATGTTATTTTGTTAATCTTATTATCTCTTGATTATTATTGTGTTTCTGTGATTGTTAATCAACTATATTAAACTGGGATAACAAGTGTGGTATCAGAGCCAAAAGAATCAAAATTTTTGGATTTTGCGATTTATCTGTTCATCGACTGTTTATCATTGTGAAAATCAAGTTCATGAATTTTTGAGTTTGTATGCCTAAAATTGATATGATGATATGTGTTTCATGCTTCTGAATTCCTTCTGATTGTTTAATTGCTTTCAAACTCATCAAGTGATTGGATTTTTTATTTCTGTTGTTTTCTGGGTTCGACATCTTCAAGAACTGTCGACATATGCTCTGCTAAAATTGAAGCATAAAGGGTGTTAATTGATCTTTAATTTTGGGTTGATACTGATCGATATTGGATTTTAGAAACAATAGTTTGCTTATTGCATTCAATTTTTGTGTTTTGAGTATTTTCTGGGCTGCAATCATCGTTTTGGGTCGAACACAACATACCGGTAGACCTGGGTGAAGAACATATCGGTCGATTATTTATCGTGTCCAGTTCCGATCGACCTCATCATATCGGTCGTTACATTCACCGGTCTAAACAATTAACAGGTCGCCCGGTACACTCACATTCCACACTGGTCCTTACAATATATCGGTCGATTTTTTTTTCGGTCTTGCACAATACCGGTCGACATTGACCCGGTCATATCACTCTATCGGTCGTAGCATTGCCATTCCCGGTCAAAGGCAGTTTACCGGTCTAATCCATATATCAGTCGAGAGTTCATAATTACATCCCGGTTGATTGCTTTATCGGTCAAACTTTTTGTCCGGTCGAACTCGATACCGGTCTTTACAAGTTCCCGGTCGAACATCATACCGGTCGAAGCAAGTTCCGGTTGATTTCTGCTTTGCGCAATTGCCTAGTCATGAGAACCACGGTTTACGAAACGACCTTGATGCGCAAACCTCCACTTTGCGCAACCCAAGTGACGCGCAAACCTCACTTTGCGCAAGTACTGTTCACGCAAACATTGTTCACTGTTCACTTTTGCGTAATTTTTTTTCTCTAGGGGCGCTGCCCCCATACCCCCGCAAGGGCGTTGCCCCTTGACCCCATCCGCTAACTGGGTAGCGGGACCCCCGTTCTAAGTCTGCGAAGGGGGACAAAGTTCTGTTCGAGATCAACATTTTCTTTTTGTTCAGTATTATTTGAAGCTTTATACTGATTAAAAGGACTGCATTTAATTATTTTTGGAAATTTATTTTTCTGAAAATTTTTTAGTGTAGTTTTTATTTTGATTCTAACGATCTCATCTAGTTGGTTGTCTTGGTACAGATAAGTTTAATTACTAACAAGTGGTACAACTAAGATGTCGAACCAGCTTCTCTCGATGGGCTCTCAGGTCAAACCTCCTGTCCTCATGGCTAATGAGTATCAGCAATGGAAGACCAGAATGATCCAGTTTCTAAATCACAAGAATAGAGAGTTCATGAAAGTAATCATTGATGGTCCACAAACTCCAATGATCATAGTCAAGGGTCAAGCTGCTACAGATTCCTCTCCAGAAATCCCTGACAGAGAGGTTCCTAAACCTTATGAGTTCTTCAAGGAAAAGCAGAAAGAACAGTATAAGATAGAAGAAGAGGCTCTAATCTATCTGACAATGACAATTCCAAACGACATCTACAATCGTGTCGACAGTCAGAGCACTGCTAAAGCTATCTGGGATGAACTAGCAAGGTAGTTTGAAGGAAGTGAAGTCTCTATCCAAGCTAAGTAGAATCTATGCATAAATGTTTACGAGGGATTTCATGCAAAAGAAGGAGAGCTACTACTAGATACCTACAACAGGTACAACATCATTCTCAATGACTTGCGGAGGAACAATATCGCTAAATCTGCTTTTGAGATAAATTACAAGTTCATCAAGAATCTGAATCCAGAGTGGAAGAACTTTGCCATCAACCTCCAGATGTCCAAAAATATGGCTCGAGAAAATGTCACTAATATCTTCTCTACTCTTGCTCAACATGAGGATGAGGTGAGATCTATTAATAACGAGTCTAATAATCTGAAGGATTCTGTGGCTCTCATAGCCGACAAAGGTTCTGTATCCTCTGCAAGGTCAAAGAAAAAGGTGTCTAAAGCTCTAGTTACCGAAGTTACTGACTTTGACTCTGCTTCAAGCGATGAAGAAGTGTAAATTGATTCTGATCCAGATATTTAGAAGTTCTCTGAGGACTTAGCTCTAATCACACGACGATTCAAGAAGAGCTTTGGCAAGAAAAGATTCTACTCAAAGCCAAAGTATGATGGATACAAGAAAGAGAAGTCTGAAATGCGATACAAGCTGAGGCATGGAATGAGAGAGGAAGGACGAGAAGACAGGAAGAAAGATAGGAGAGAAGGAAAGAGAGAGGAGAAGCGAGAAGAACGAAAGGATGAACCAGGAAGATGCTACAACTGTGGCAAATTTGGGCACTTCTCAAGAGACTGCAAGTTCAAGAAGGTAAAGAACTCAGAGTACTACGCAAGAAAGTCACTTATTTCCAAGAAAGCTGAAGAAGGAAAAGTGCTGATGGCTGAAGAAGAAAACTGGCTGTTCCAAAGTTCCGATGACGAGAAGAAAGCGCACTTCACCCAAGTATCTTATATGGCAAAGCTGGATGGTGACGATGAAGACTCTGAGACACAATCTGAAGATGCAAACTCTGAGGTAAGTGACAATTCTGAACTTATTAAATCTTTAATGGCCCAAATACATGGTATGAAAGATGAATTTGCTTTACTGAAAGGTAAACTTAGCTCTTCACATCAATATGTCTTAAGCTTTCGTGATGAAAATGTTATATTAAAAGTTGTTGTGGAAGAAAAAGAAAAGGAAAAGGATGATTTAAAAGCTGAAAAAGCGTCTTTAAAAGAAAAAATATCTGGTTTAGAAACGGATCTTATGAATCTTAATGCTGAAAAGGGTGAGTTTCAAATCAAATTTGAGGTTTGTTATAAAGAAAGAAATGAAGCTTACACCAAAATCAAGCAACTGGAGGATATTAATATGAAACGAGGTCAGACTGAGCAAACATTAAATCTGTTGACCAATAAACTCCAAGACGAAAGGTTTTATAAACTAAAACCAGGTTTGGGGGTGCCAACTAACGAAATTTTGAAAAAGGCACCGGAGCACCTATACAACTTTGATAAATTTGGCTCCGCAATCAGACCCATTCCTGACATTCGTGTGACTTTTGTTGAAGTGAGTTCTCCTCAACCTTCTAAAGAGACCAAAGGTCGAGAAGAAATGGGAAAGAACAAGTCTGGTGATACTGATTCCCAAAATCTTTTTAAATCCGTTGGTTTTACATATGGTGATTTGAATAAAACTATGAGACTCGAAAGATCGAATTTACTGAGTATGAATCACTATTTACCACACCTTCCAAAGAATCAGTAAGCACCAACACAGTTCCACCTGAGACTGCATGCAAATATGATGAGTATGAATCGGATGTTGATCCATCTAGTATACCATCAGTCTCAAATCCCATTGCTTCTAAACCTTTACTCATTGAAGAGGTTGAAGAAGAAACTGCTATCACGAATGAATCTTGTTCTACAAATGATAAAATGGAGTTTATTGAGTCCCTGACTGAAGAGATATTTTCTGAAATGATGAATGCTTCAGTCTTTGATTTTGTTTCTAATTCAAAAGCGTCAAATTCTGTGAATGATCATACATCTGAATTGATGAAGAAAATTGATATGTTGCAACAGTCTCTTGATGAGGTTGAAGATGAAAACTTTGATCTCAAACATAAACTTGAAAAGTCTTTAAAAGTAAATCAAGAGCTTTGCACTGAGATCAATGATTTAAAAATTAAGTTGTTTAAAAATGCTTCAAATGATAAACAAATGTTCAATGATCCAAGCTGGAAGGTAAGAACAAATCCAGAATTTGATGCTCCTACAAAACCTTCAGTTGTTTACTCTGATTGTCCTGAATATCCACCGAGTATTTTTGAGAAGGGCGAGACTTCAAATAGCTCTGGACAAAAATCACCTTCTAAGTTAGAGACTAACAAGGTTCCTGTTTCTGTTTCAGATATAAAAGGAATTGGAGTTGGGAGGAGTAAGAAGAATAAAGATAGTAGTTTGAATAAGAATGATAGGTTATCTAGTGAAACTTTTGCTTCAAATAGTTGTACTTCAGACAATGTTATTTTGAAAAGCAATTCTTTTGATGAACATGAATGTAAGGTTTGTTCCGATAAATCTAAGTTTATGAATTTAGCTCGAAAGAATCTATACTGCAAACACTGTTGGGATAACTCATTCAAATACTACTCCCTCCAAAGTCCAAACAAAGTAAGAGAAAAGCTAAACTGACTCTTAAGTCTAATTCTCATTCTAATTCTTCAGCACAACCCAAAGTGTATCGAGCTAAGGTTGCCAATCCTTCTTCTAAAAAGCACTTTCAGGAAATGAATGTTAAGATGGTTTGGAAATGGGTTCCAAAACCCCGTTATGAATGGAGAGTGAAAGTTAAACCAACTGATATTCCTGAGTTGCTTGATGCTAACCGCGAAGGACCCATCCTGATATGGGTGCCTAAGCAAAAGCAAAACTAATTGTCTCTTTTGCAGGCCTGTCGATTGTGGATAATAGATTATGGATGTTCACGCCACGTGACACTATTTAAGCACCTCTTGCATAACTATGTGGAGGAGCTTGCCGGAGCAGTTAGATTTGCCAATTCTGAAGCCGAAGGCCACGTCAGAGGATATGGAATGCTCGATAATGGTATTGTGAAGATTCAAAAAGTGCTATATGTTGAAGGACTTTATCACAACCTGTTTAGTACCAGTCATTTCTGTGACATGAAATATCAAGTCCGCTTCACGACCACTCATTGCTATCTGAGCGCCATGGAAATCTATACTATGTAAATTTTCCTACACTGTCTGCCACACGTCCAGTATTTCTACTAGCCAAAGCTTCTAAAGCACAATCGTGGACGTGGCATCGACGCTTGTCTCATCAGAATTTCCGATCTATAGTGAAGCTACAAAGACAAGGTCTGGTCAAAAGGTCTACCAGAAATGAGGTTTGAGAAAGACTCACTGTGTTCTGCATGTGAGATGGCCAAAATGAAGCGAAGCTCCTTCAAGTCCAAAGCTGAATCATCGACCTCATCTGCACTGGAACTTCTTCATATGGATCTTTGTGGCCCAATGCGAACCGCATCTATCAACGGAAAGAAATACGTGTTGGTAATGATAGATGACTACTCAAGGTATACATGGCTCGAGTTTCTTCGCAACAAGTCAGATGCGCCAGAATTGATCATTGCTTTTATCAAGCGCATCCAAGTACGTCTTCAATTGCCAGTTCGAACCATTCACAGCGATAATGGCACGGAGTTCAAGAATGACATCCTGAGGAGTTATCTTACTTCTGTGGGGATTTCACACAACTTCTCCGCAGTATACACTCCACAGCAGAACGACATTGTTGAACGGAAGAATCACACGCTTGTTGAAGCAACTCGTACTATGCTTGCATATTCAGATCTACCCATGTACCTTTGGGCCGAGGCAGTCGCTACATCATGTTTTACACAGAATCGTACCATTGTGGTCAAGCTCTTTAATAAAACAGCATATGAGTTAATCAACAATCGTACACCTAATATCAAATTTCTTCGTGTTTTCGGTTGCAGGTGTTACATTCTTAAAGAGCGTCAAGAATTATCAAAATTTGATAAGAAAGCGGATGAAGGATATCTCATTGGATACTCTTTGACATCCAAAGCTTATCGAATTTACAGTATTCGAACTAAGACGGTCGTTGAGAGCATGAATGTCTCTTTTGATGAGAGTTCTACAAGGACTTCTGGACACAACAGTTCAGAACTCGGTCGTAAGGACAAAGCTTCTATTCAATCCAAAATAGAACCAGCTACTAAAGGATCCATTTCTTCTAACTCTAACTCTACTTCATCTGAGTTAGATTTATTGTTTATTGATGCCTTTGATGATATATGTGCAGATTTTGAAAAAGGCATATCAACATCGATAACAAGTGGTACAGGCTCGGAGGTCCCTACTATATCTGAAGACATATCTGGACCGTTCGAAGAAGAAGTCACTGAAACTTCATCTCCATCAGGTACAACTCAACCATTAGTTTCTGACTCTACTAATGCTGAATCTGTCTCTACAGATAGTTCTTCTGGAAACGAAGTCCCGAGTACTTCAACTGCTAGTCCAGAACCCTCAGTATCAGAAACACCAGTACAAGATGTCCCGAGTACATCTATGGAGCTACTTGCTGTGCACGATGAAAACGATGCGTCTAATACGCAACAACAAGTTGAATCCTTACCAAGCACACATCGTTAGACTAAGGATCGTCCCCTGTACATCGTGATAGGTGACGTACAATCCGGTGTCACGACAAGATCCGCATCAGCCAACTTCTGCATGTTTTCAAGCTTCCTTAGTTCCTTAGAGCCATAGAAAGCATCTGAAGCTCTACGTGATCCCTTCTGAATTTCTGCTATGCAAGACGAGCTTCTACAATTCGAAAGGAACAAGGTATGGCGCTTGATCGCACTACCTAAAGGTAAATCTGTTATAGGAACAAAGTGGGTTTTCAGAAATAAGAAAGACGAAGACGGAGTAGTTGTGAGAAACAAAACTCGTTTGGTCGCCAAAGGGTATTGTCAACAAGAGGGCATTGACTATGACAAAACATTCTCCCCGGTTGCAAGGATCGAAGCCATCAGAATCTTCTTAGCCTATGCAGCGCACAAAAACTTTACAGTCTATCAAATGGATGTAAAGTCAGCTTTCCTAAACGGCGTTCTACATGAGGAGGTCTACGTGGCTCAACCTGAAGGTTTCGTTGATCCTCATCACCCTGATCATGTCTATGTTTTAGATAAAGCGCTTTATGGTCTTAAACAAGCACCGCGAGCCTGGTATGAAACTCTCACTAAATTCCTATTTTTGATCCAAACTCTCTCAGTGATTTGATAACGACCCTCTTCTATACTTAGTGAAAATTACGTTTTAATATATATTAGTGTTTCACCATCAGTGATCAGACTGAGTCTGTTCAGTTATCGCTGATAGTCTTCTTATAAACATCTAGTATGTATTAGTGTTTCACTATCAGTGATCAAACTGATTCTGTTCAGTTATCGCTGATAGTTTCTGAAGAAAACAGCTAACGTAATCCCTGAAGACAAGTCTTGCATCAACATATGTTCATAGCTGAATCGAAGACGAAGCTGCTGAACAAAGAGAAGTCTACTAGTGACCTGATGCAGATATCAGTGAAGCAGAAAACTCTACATATACGCGAAGGAACATGAGGAAAAGCTTCAGCGATAGCTGAACCTCTTTATCTCTGAAAGAAGAGATACTCAGCAATCGAATGATCACTTAGCTTATGTCTCAAGTTTCCTTTTGTCTCTCCTTGCACAAACTAGTACTATGTGTCAGAACGGACATGTCTCTGCCACCATACGTACAACACCTCTGTCAACTACACTGCTCATTGTCCGGCCGAAAGCATGTCTCCCAAAAAGTCAGACTTCCAAAGCAAATCAGTGAACGCCACGTGTAAAGTGCCCTGCCATGCATTTAATGCATAGGGTATAAATAGGAAGTTCGCGTCTTCATCTGAAGGGTGCTAATTCTTGAACCTCATATAGAAACCCTTGTTTTCTATATCTCTAAATCTCCCATTCTCTGAATTTCTTGTGCAACCATCTTAGTGTTTCTTAAGTTTGTTTAGATTGAGTCTGTCTTAATCTTATTCCGCAACAAACTTGTAAATTGTGTTTGATTTATCAATAAACAATTTATTAAACTTTAAATTTCTGTGTTTGTATTCAACCCCCCCCCCCCTTCTACAAACTTGTTAAGCACCTTCGGGACCAACAAGTGGTATCAGAGCAGTTTGTTTAAACTAATAAACAAGATCTTGTTGTATACTCTTCCTTGCTATTCTAAAATGGCACTAAGCACAAACACAAACTACTATGATAATGGTTCACTTTCTAAACCTCCTCGATTTAGCAGAGATAACTTTTCTCTATGGAAAAATCGAATGATGCTATTTCTTGAAGGTGCGGATCCTACTATACCTGAATATATAGAAAATGGACCCTATGAACCTGTTAGAATTATAGCAGCAGTTCTCGCTACTGCCACCACAGAAGCTGTCCCTGAACGATATGTCATTAAGGAAATAAGACAGTGGAGTGATGAAGATAAAAAGAAGGTAGGAATAGATGCAAGAGCAAAGACCATTATTTCAATGGCTCTGCTTGATGAAGTTTTCCATTCCATCATGCATCTGAAAACTTCTAAAGAAATGTGGGAAACCATATGTGTTCAATATGAGGGCACCACTGAAGTTCAAGAGACTCGAAAGATTAACTTGGTAAGACAGTATGAAAGTTTTATCGCTGGTAAGAATGAATCTTTTTCTGACGTTCATCAGCGTTTAACTGCCTAATCATTGACCTAAGAACTGTTGGTAGGACCTATTCTAATTCTGAGGTCCTAACAAAATTCTTGGAATGTCTTCCTGAAAGCTGGGACAGTTATTCAATATGTCTTAAGCTTACAAAAGACTTAAATTCTCTTTCTCTCAGCACACTGTATGGAATATTACTCAACTATGAGCAATCTAATGTCCTGAAGAAGAATCTTGTAAAAGATTCTAAAGACTCCAAAAGCACTCCTGTTGCTTTAGTCTCTTCAGAGATAATTCCATCTCAGCGATCTACTCTCACCATCACTGAGTTAGATTCTGAATCTGAGGATCTATCAGACCCTGATCTTTCAGAGTTTGATGAATCCTTAGCACTCTTGACAAACTATTTTAAGAGATTTGCAAGAAAGAGAAACTTCCGAAGAAGTAAACCTCTCTCTCTTACTGAAAAGCCAAAATCAACTCCAGTTGATAAGGCTACTTCCACTTGCTATAACTGCGAAAAGATTGGACATTTTGCTAGTGAGTGCAGGTCGAAAAAGGTCTTCAAACCTTCTACCTCAAGAAGATCCAGTGATGACAAATACCATAAGCTGAAGAACAAATATCAAAAGCTGAAAAGCTATCAACGAAAAGGTAAAGGTCTCATCGATGAAGAACACGACTGGGCTGAATCAGAAGAATAATCTTCTGATGAAGAAGAAGTCGCTAATCTTTGCCTCATGGCTGAGATTAAAAAAGAAGTGGAAGAACCATCTGAACCCTCTATGAGCTACATATCATCTCAGGTATCTATCTCTACAAATCCCTCTCTGCCTGAAGCTGAGAGAAGTCGAGCTGTTGATGTGCTGACGATTGACCTTTATAATGCTCTAAACGACAAAACTCAAGCTGAGAATAAAAATGTTCATTTAACTCAAGAGCTAGAGAAATGTCATGAAAAGATCAAAGAACTAAATCTTTTAGAAGAAAAGTTGAAAGATCAAGTCATTATAAATGAAATCATCAGCATTGAACGCGAACAAGCCATCGCTGCTCTAAAAGCAGAAAAGGCTCATGTTGAAAAATGGTGCAAATCATCAACAAAAATCTCTGAGATAATAAATGCTCAAACCCCTGAAAGTGATAAAACTGGTCTTGGTTTTTGGACACCTCAGGATGATCCTAAAGAAGAAAGTTCCTTGCTTAAGTTTGGAACGTTTGTCACCTCTTTCTTTGACACTTCTAATAATCAATTCTATCCTTGCTCTTCTTCAAATCCCATCCCTGAGGAAAAATCCGAAGACACTATATCTGCGGATAAAGGAAAGTCCATTCTCCTTCCTCAGAAGGCAACCAGGAAAGCAAAGCTGAAAGTTCCTTCTAAACGATCAGCTAAGCAATCCTCTAGCTCTGTGATAGAAATTTTCGATCTCTGTCCTCCAAAGCTAAAGATTGACCTTAAACCTACGAGATCTGAAGAAATGAAAATTCCTCCTAGATCTCAAGAGAAAAGTCTTCTTGGACCGGGACCTCCTCATCTTAAACTTGCAAAACCTTCTACTTCTGGTCCTAAAACCATTTTCAAATACAGAAAATGTTATCACTGTGGTTTTACTGACCATATTGCAAGTAAATGTCCAAATGCCACCAAAGCTGATAAAACAGCTAAAGTGAAGAAAAATGCCTCTAAAGCTGAGAAGGTCACCAAGGTTGAAAAATCAACCAAGGTGAAAAATACCACTAAGGTTAAGAAATTAACCAAAGTGAAGATTACCACTGAAGCTGAATCTTCATCTGTTGAGAAGACTGTTGAATCTTCCTTATCCACTAACTCTGAAGGACCCATTGAAAAGTGGGTACCAAACAACGCTTAATCTTCCTTATGTGTGTAGGGATCAAAGGGCATCTGGTATCTCGACAGTGGATGTTCTCGACATATGACTGGACAGAAAGACCTGCTCACTGAATACAAGGAAGAGAAAGGTCCCTCTGTGACCTTTGGTGGAAATGGAAAAGGAATTACCCGAGGGTTTGGTGTCCTCAGCAATGGGACAACTACCTTTCGAAGAGTCGCTTATGCAGATAGACTGAAGCATAACCTTCTGAGCATCAGTCAGCTATGTGATAGAGACTACGAAGTTCGCTTTTCTAAGAAAGCATGTTCAGTGGTAAATGAGAAAGGAAAACTTGCTCTCAGTGGCTATCGCAGAGAAAATGTCTATGTAATCGACATGGACTCTACGACCACTGAAAACTTATGTTTTCTCTCAAAAGCCTCTTCTGATGTCAACTGGTTATGGCATAAAAGGCTTTCTCATCTAAACTTCAAAACCCTGAATTCTCTATCATCTAAGGAACTGGTGTCTGGTCTTCCTCAGCACTCATATGCTAAAGAATCTCTCTGCTCTGCATGTGAAAAAGGAAAACAAGCAAAAGCTAGTTTCAAGTCTAAACAAGTTTCCTCAGTGACAAGTCCTCTTCAGCTCTTGCATATGGATCTGTTTGGCCCTGTCAACATCCAATCAATAGCTGGAAAGAAATATACGCTTATCATTGTAGATGAATATTCTCGCTACACCTGTGTTATCTTTCTTCGCTGTAAGAGTGATACTCCAGAAGAACTAATATGTTTTGTTAAAAAGATGGAAGTGCTGAACAATCTTACTGTTCGTTCAATAAGAAGTGATCATGGAACTGAATTCAAAAACAGTTCCCTGAACAATTTCTTTGAGAACAAGGGAATCTCTCACAACTTCTCTTCAGTAAGAACACCTCAACAAAACGGAGTCCCTGAAAGAAGAAACAGAACGATCATAGAAGCTGCTAGATCAATGATCAGCGATTCTCATCTCCCTATGCAATTTTGGGCAGAATCTGTAAACACTGCATGTTTTACTCAAAATAGATCGCTGATAATAAAGCGATTTGGGAAGACAACTTATGAACTTTTTCTTGGAAGAAAACCTTCTATCAACTTTCTTCATATCTTTGGCTGTCAGTGCTTTATCTTAAACAACAGAGATCAACTTGGAAAGTTCGACCCAAAAGCTGATGATGGAATATTTCTAGGATATTCCTCCATCTCCAAATCCTACAGAGTCTTCAACAAGAGAAGACAAACTGTAGAAGAAACAATTCACGTCACTTTTGATGAAACTCGCTTAGCGAACTCTAAACCAATCGCTGACAATGAAGAGTTAAATGCTTGGATGCTTTCTCACTACAGAGAAACAGAACATTTCTTCTCAAACCATCAGCATTCTGATCCTCCAACCGCTGATGATAATCCAAACATTATACATTCTACCGCTGAAACCACCTCATGGGTTTCAGCAGAACCTCTAAACACACTACTACCATCAAATCTGCCTTCGTCTGAAAACCTCTTTGATGAACCTTCTCAACAGTTAATTGCCGATGAACCTCAAACGTCCTCATCAGTAAACATTCCAACTGTTGATCCATCCTCTGAGTTAAGCAATCATACTCCTGCTCAACGATGGACCAAAGATCACCCAATAGATCAAATTCTTGGTGATCTCGAAGCAGGTATTCAGACACGACGAAGCTCAGGTAATATCTGTCTCTTTGTAAACTTTCTCTCTTTAATAGAACCAAAGAAGACTGATGATGCCCTCAGAGATCCAAACTGGGTCAGTGCTATGCAAGAAGAGCTAACTGAATTCTCTCGAAAAAAAGTTTGGAATCTCGTTCCTAGACCATCTGATAAAACTGTTATAGGCACCAAATGGGTGTTTAGAAACAAGTTAGATGAACATGGAACTGTAATCCGCAACAAGGCTCGACTTGTTGCTCAGGGATACAGACAAGAGGAAGGCATAGACTATGATGAAACTTTTGCCCCTGTGGCCAGGCTCGAAGCAATTCGACTATTCCTAGCTTATGCAGTCTATAAAGACTTCATCGTTTATCAAATGGATGTAAAATCAGCGTTCCTAAATGGAAAGCTGAATGAAGAAGTCTATGTAGAACAACCTCCAGGGTTCTATGACCCTAAGTATCCAAATTATGTTTATAAATTGGATAAGGCTCTCTATGGTCTAAAACAAGCCCCTCGTGCTTGGTATGACACTCTCTCACCTTTTCTTATTTCTGAAAATTTTGAACGTGGCAAAATTGATAATACGTTATTTTTCAGAAAGATAAAAGGTCATATAATTCTTGTACAAATATATGTTGATGACATAATATTTGGTTCTACTAACCCATCTCTGTGTACTCGCTTCGCTGAAAGAATGAAGAAAGAATATAAAATGAGTATGATGGGTGAGCTGACATATTTTCTTGGTCTTCAGATTAAACAATCTGACAAAGGTACTTTTATCTGCCAATATAAGTATGTTAAAGATATGCTGAAGAAGTTTGATCTTACACAAACTTCAGCGATGAAAACTCCTATGGCACCACCCCTGACACTTAACAAAGATCCTTCTGGAAAACCTGTAAATGTCACTGCCTATAGAGGAATGATAGGCTCCCTATTGTATCTTACAGCAAGCCGACCTGACATCATGTACTCTACTTGTTTATGTGCACGCTATCAATCTGACCCCACGGAATCCCATCTGATCGCTGTGAAGCGAATTTTCAGATATCTAAAAGGAACTCCTAACCTCGGTCTTTGGTATCTCAAAGACTCAGGGTTCGATCTAACTGGTTATTCTGATAGTGATTTTGTAGGCTGTAAACTCGATCGAAAGAGTACCACTGGTGGATGTCAACTCCTGGGAGGAAAGTTGGTAAGTTGGACAAGCAAAAAGTAAAACTCAGTGTCCACTTCCACAGCTGAAGCTGAATACGTCGCCGCTGGAAGCTGTTGTTCTCAGATCTTGTGGATGAGAAATCAACTATTAGACTATGACCTTCAGCTGTCAAAGATTCCCATCTATTGTGACAGCACTAGTACTATCGCTATAGCAAATAATCCAGTGCTAGATTCAAAGACAAAACACATCGAGATCAGATATCATTTTATCAGAGATCATGTGATGAATGGTGATATTGAACTTCACTTTATCCCTACTGACTTTCAGCTTGCTGATTTATTCACCAAACCTCTTGATGAGACAAGGTTCAACTTTCTCATCAGTGAGCTTGGAATGCTGAACCTCGAAGAATAATTCTTCAGCGTTCATGTATTGTGTCAGTAATCAAAAGTTCCCCTTTCATCATTCTCTGATAAACATTCTGACTCTCAGGTATGTTCTCTCCATCCCCACAACTGAATCTTAACTCAGTTAAGATTTTTTAATATAAACCTTAATCACTGAACCTTTCTTCAAATGATTAAAAGTTTTTTGAAAATAAATTTATCACAGATATTTCTTGTCAGTGATCCTTTTAAAAGAAAATCTATCTCCATCTTTACTAACAGGGATATTTTTGAAAAAGAAAAATCTATCGCTGACTTTTCTTCAGCGATAATTTCAAAACGGACAAATGAACAGTCTCTCTCTTCTATGACGTCATTTGAACCGACAATCCACGACATACCTTTTTTCTGACACGTTCGTCCGTTGCTCTTCTATCCAATCAACATCGTGGGACGTGTCCATGTCATGATGAGCATTTGTTTTCCCGCTTCGCTCATTCTCTCTTCTCTCTCTCTCTCATGTATAAAAAGAATGTTTTTCCATTCTTATCATTTTTACGCCTTCTGCAAATACTTTCAAAGCAAGAACTTACTCTCAAGCATTCTAGCACTTCCAAGCATTTGCATCATCTTCCTTGAAGATCAACAGGTTATTCTTGATCTTCTTCTTATTCTTTTCTTAAATCTTTTTACATAAACCTCCATTTATGGGTTTATAAGATTCTAATCTAATAAAATCATCTTCATTTTTGATTTTATTCTTTAAAAACCATTTTATTTTGATTTTCTTTATTCAAAATATTTGGTTTTTCTTTCTTGTTCTTAAATCTTGTTCTAAGATAAACTGTTTTAATCTGCAAATATGTTGATTTCCTACGTTTCTTTCCTCAAATAGAAACTAGAAAATCTTCTTTATTTTTAGACTAAAATTTCTTTTCTACTCGTTTATCTACTCCTAATTCAGAATGACTCAATCTGCACTTGTCGCCTCAAAGAACGTCAAGTTCGCCATTTCTGACTCTGAGCTCCCAAAGAACAATCATCTTGCTCGCCTCGATTTTGACGGTGTCAAGTATCCTCATCTGAAGGAGGCCGCAATGTTTCTGAAGTAATCCTGCATTGCTTACGCTATCACTGTGGATCCAACACCCTCCAAAGCTCTTCTCCAACAATTCTGGTTTACTGCTGGTGAAACCTCTATCACCAACAAAAAGGGTGAACAGGTTCCTGCTATCTCTTTCAGCACTCAACTTGGCTCAGGGATGATGACTGCCCTAGGCCTGAGGAAAGCTCTGCGTTTTCCCGACAAACCCAGGAATGGATTCGACACCTTGCCAACTGACGCTGAACTCATCCAATTCCTGGATGCCATGGAATACGCTTGGGAACACAAACCAAGGACTACGATTCCAAACAAGAAGCTGACTCTTGTGAAGAAGGCACTGATGCCTTCCCAGCTCAACTATATCTTTTCTCACATCATACAGTGTATGAGTGGTAAGAGTGGGTCACTAGACCAAGCCAACAAGGTTCAGGTCCAAATGGCTTACTCAGTGATAGCTGGACGTAACTTCGACTACGCAACAGCTATCTTTGATGACTTAAAGTCAAAGATAGAGAAGACCGAGAGGGATCCCAAAGTTCCCTACGTACGCTTCATCTGCGCGTACCTGAAGTTCCTCTACCCTACCACTTACCCCACCAACTCAGATGCATCTTTTCCGAAAGTGGGTCAGCGATCACTGGTGGTCAAGACGCTCCCCAACGAGGTAAGTATCTCTGAACTTCGCTCCCGTCTCTCTCTCCTCACTTCTTCGTCTTCAGCGGCCACGTAGGAGGTACCATCAGCTGGTTCCCCTGGTCCTTCGAAGAAGGCCAAGGTAACCAAGGAGAAAAGTTCCACTAGTTCAAAACCTAAGGATGCTTCTCAATAAACATCCTTAGATGCTTTCGTGGGTCTCTCCTCCACATCCTCAGCGATACCCACATCAACCGTGCCAGCAACTACGGTCGCTGTCACAACAACAGTGACATCGCCAATCGTCTCGGTTCCTCCTCCTCCAGAGGTAACCCCTACGGTAACTACCCCTATCCCTACTTCTATCCCCATCTCTAGTCCTTCTATTTCTTTGTTCTCTAACCCTCCTTCTATCTCTACTCCATAGTTTGGACCCATAGGACCTGAACATCAATCTTTTGAGGAATCTTTACAATTCTACAAAATGTTTGATAATTCAGGTATCCCTATAACCTTAAACACTTCTTCAAACTCACCATATAAGCCTGGTTCTGAAAAACTAACTTATCTTTCAGGTCCTAGTTTGGCAACTGTTGACACCAATGTCAACAATCTGAGTGCAAAGGTGGACTCTATGACTACCTCTCTCAACAACACCACCAACGCTGTTCAATCAGCTGGTGAAGCGCTGAAGATGCTGACTGCCACCTGCGCCTCCAAAGCTGACGTTTCTCAACTCGCTAATCTCCAAGAAGCGATTGACAAAGTCAAGGAAGACTCACAACAACAGTTTGCAGCTCTGTCTACAAAGGTTGATGCATGTGAAGTCCTTCTCCAGCAGATCCTTTCCCGCCTGAAGAAACCAGTTCCAACTCCTGCTCCTTCATTTACAGAAGACGATAGAACTACTCTATCCGTAGCTGTGGATTTTATTCATCAAGCTACGTCCGACATCCCTGTACTTGAAGATCGGCTCAAAGGACTGAAAGCTGAAGTCCAGAAGTTGTCCACCGCTGAAACCTCTACTCCTTCCAAAGATCTCTCCCTTCGTGGTAATGACAAAGAGGGGGTGAAAGCATCTGAAGAAAATAAGGAGAAAGAAGCTGACGCTGCTGAACAACTGAAGGAAATTCCATCTCAGGTTGAGGGGGAGATAGCTGCTGACAAAGCCCCTCCCACCATCGCTGATCTAGTCGATGATGAAGAGAAGGAAGAAGACGATGATGAAGACTTTGATCTTGAAGATCAAGATGATGATGATGACGATGAAGAAGATCAATCCTTATGGTGTTCTTCAGCCGTCACTTCATCAGCGATAGCTTCGAAATAAGTTATCAAAGTAGGGGGGGAGACAAGAGAAACCTTCAGGAACCCCTTCCCAAAGCAAAGGTGCATCTGCTGAGGGAACCCTGAAGATGATTTCACTACCTGAGGAGAATCCTTCTCAGGTATTCCTTACTCTTGTTCCCTTATCTTACTATAAAAATCCTACCCCTGTTTCTTTCTAGCCTTTATCTCTCTCCTTCCATAAAATAAACCTAACCTTTTTCTTTTTCTGACCAGACAGTTCTCTCCCCTGCTTAAGGGTAAAGACCTCCAAACAATCCCAGCTGCTGAAGCTGATGACCAAATAATCCCAATCTCTGTCCGAGAGATTGATGAAGAGGATGAAGAAGAAGAAGAGTCCCTGCAACATCATGGAAGGCCCTCTAGACCATCTCACTGGTCAGAGGAAGAGAGAAAGAAAAGAACAGAGATAATCTCTCATATGGAGAGTCAACGACGAAAGGTCCCCTTTCAATCATCAGATCTGAAATTCCTGACTGAAGCTGAAATTGAAGAATCCGTCAGGGCTGAAAAGTTGATTGCTGAATGTCAAAGAGATGCCTCTCTGGCTCTCAAAATTCAGTCTTCTCAAGTCAAAGACAAGAAGCTGAAACGCAAACCAGTGGAAGTTCAGGCAGCTCTGTTGAAAGAGATTGAAGAGGAACGTTCCAAAGAAAAAACGGTCAGCGATAATACAGTCGATTGGTGCAAACAAAAAATTGACTATCGCTCTGATCCAATGAAGATCGTAGCGGTCGCTATCTCTGGAAGAAAGAAGAAGGATAAACTCTCTGTCACCATGGAGATTACTAGAGAGGATGGAAGCTGCAAGGCAATGTTCATTTCAAAGCTGGAAGACTTCGGCTACATGGAGTGGCTTGAGTTCAAAGATGCGCTGAAGAAATCAAAGTCAACATACAGAGGCTACGTTGAAAGGGTAAATGATGCTCTCATCAACAAAGTCGCTGCTATACTAAAGGTGCCATCTACTCTTCCTTTAAGATCCATGCAAGTCAAGAGAAAGCCTGTCTCCTCCTCTTCTGAAAATGTCGCAGTGATCAGAAATGAAACCTACATCAAATTCTCAAGAGAAGCTCTGTTCGGTCCTCCTCCTGATCTTTCAGTTCTGGATCTCTCTCTGCCTCCTGGCGGACCATATGCTGCAGGACAAGTTCTTGATGAACCTTTTGGAATCTTCTTCAGAGATGACGAGGAACAACTCAGATTTCAAAGGGTCTCTGAAATCCCTATCTATCCCCTCGCTCTTCTCAAGGATCTCATGTGCCTATGGTGTACTCTCTCTCCTACTGTTGAGCCAATCATAGCGATTATCTGCAAAGAATCTTTAGAGCGAAGGCAAAAAGGAGAAGAAATACCTGAGTATTTGATCAATCCTCCTAAACCCTCTTTAGATAGCTGATAGATTAGTTTTCTTACTTGTAATCTATTAGTTTAACTTACAGTAGTTAGTACATCACTTGTACTTGTAATTTTTCATTCCTTGTAATTCTTTTCTTGGATTAATGAAAATTTCAGTGAAGTACTTAACTCCATCAGTGTTGTAAAAGATCCCTCAAAATAGTAATTGGGACATGTATGTTATGAGTCCTGATTATTCCATCATTTTGAACTATAAAGTAATTTTCTTCAGTTACTTTGTCATTATCAAATAGGGGGAGATTGTTGATCCAAACTCTCTCAGTGATTTGATAACGACCCTCTTCTATACTTAGTGAAAATTACGTTTTAATATGTATTAGTGTTTCACCATCAGTGATCAGACTGAGTCTGTTCAGTTATCGTTGATAGTCTTCTTATAAACATCTAGTATGTATTAGTGTTTCACTATCAGTGATCAAACTGATTCTGTTCAGTTATCGCTGATAGTTTCTGAAGAAAACAGCTAACGTAATCCCTGAAGACAAGTCTCGCGTCAACATATGTTCATAGCTGAATCGAAGACGAAGCTGCTGAACAAAGAGAAGTCTACTAGTGACCTGATGCGGATATCAGTGAAGCAGATAAATCTACATATACACGAAGGAACATGAGGAAAAGCTTCAGCGATAACTGAACCTCTTTATCTCTGAAAGAAGAGATACTTAACAATCGAATGATCACTTAGCTTATGTCTCAAGTTTCCTTTTGTCTCTCCTTGCACAAACTAGTACTATGTGTCAGAACGGACATGTCTCTGCCACCATACGTACAACACCTCTGTCAACTACACTGCTCATTGTCCGGCCGAAAGCATGTCTCCCAAAAAGTCAGACTTCCAAAGCAAATCAGTGAACGCCACATGTAAAGTGCCCTGCCATGCATTTAATGAATAGGGTATAAATAGGAAGTTCGCCTCTTCATCTGAAGGGTGCTAATTCTTGAACCTCATATAGAAACCCTTGTTTTCTATATCTCTAAATCTCCCATTCTCTGAATTTCTTGTGCAACCATCTTAGTGTTTCTTAAGTTTGTTTAGATTGAGTCTGTCTTAATCTTATTCCGCAACAAACTTGTAAATTGTGTTTGATTTATCAATAAACAATTTATTAAAGTTTAAATTTCTGTGTTTGTATTCAACCCCCCCCCTTCTACAAACTTGTTAAGCACCTTCGGGACCAACACCTATTAGCTTCTGGTTTCAAGAAAGGTACAGTAGATACAACCTTATTTCTTAAAAGACAAGGTGAGGGATTGATTCTCATTCAAATTTATGTTGACGACATAATATTTGGGTCGACAAATCATAAATTTTGTAAGAACTTTTCAAAGATAATGGAAATAAAGTTTGAAATGTCGATGATGGGTGAATTGAATTTCTTTCTTGGTTTACAAGTAAAGCAATTACCCGACGGCATATTTATTAATCAAGCTAAATACATAAAAGATATTTTGAAAAAGTTCAATATGTCAGATAGTTCAGTCATGAAAACACCAATGGCAACTGGTACACTCTTAGACGCAGATCCCTCCGGGAAACCTGTTGATCAAAAGATGTATCGTAGCATGATTGGTTCTTTACTTTATCTGACTGCCAGTCGCCCAGATATAATGTTTGCCACATGCTTTTGTGTGAGATATCAGTCTAATCCTAAAGAGTCGCACTTAACTGCTGTTAAGCGAATCCTTAGATATCTCAAAGGCTCTCCTAATCTAGGCCTTTGGTATCCAAAGGATTCTCGTTTTGAACTAACTGCCTTTACTGATGCTGATCATGCAGGATGTAAGCTAGACCGGAAGAGCACCTCTGGATCATGTCAATTTATAGGTGACAAACTTGTGAGTTGGACTTCAAAGAAACAAAATTGTGTCTCAACATCCACTGTCGAGGCTGAGTATGTAGCTGCTGCTAGCTGCTGTTCTCAAGTCCTCTGGATGACGACACAGTTAAGGGACTTTGGATACAACTACAAGCGTGTTCCTATTTATTGTGATTCCAAGAGTGCCAGATCTATAACTGCTAACCCGGTACAGCATTCGAAGACCAAGCATATCGATGTACGATATCATTTCATCAAGGATCATGTAGAAAAAGGTAACATTGAAATGCACTTTGTTCAAACTGACTTCCAGTTAGCTGATCTTTTCACCAAGCCATTGGATGAAAAGCGATTCCATTTTCTAATCAGCAAACTTGGTATGTTGAACATGTCTTAAACCTTACTCATGATTCAAGGGGGAGTATTCTCAGTCTTGACTTTGTGTTCATTTTTTATTCTTCAACTGTTGCTAACGAAAGAGGAATCCTTTTTACAAATGATTACCATTATTTCTTTCATTTATGCAGGTTTGTTCAAGTGACTATGGCTTCTAATCACATCAGATTAGGACCCGCACCTCAGTGCTTTACTTTATTTTTCTATTTTATGTTATGTTAATAAAAAAAAAATTCAGTTAAGGGGGAGAATATCTGTGATTTTAACGGTTTTTTGGATACTTAAATGCTTATCTGACCGTGTGTTCTTAAAGATAAATACTTGCGTTTTATCTTGTCAATATACTTTGTCAAGTATTCATACACATAACGGTTCAGAACATTCTATTTGAGTTTGTTATTACCATGTATCAAAAGTTAAATCTTTCTATGGTAATACTCACGTTCTTTGTATTCACTGTTGATTGAATCAAACGTCATTTCATGTGCTTTCATTGAAAATATGTTTATATATTGTTCATATAAACAACATTCATTTTTGATTCTTCAGCATATTATTCTTCATGACAAATTGCTATGAGCTTAATTGTCAAACTCTTTTAGGTTGAGGGGGAGAATTGCATCGTCAAACACAACTGTTTTGACTTCTCCATATTTTTATTCTTCATGTAACTGTATTCCTTTGTGCTTACATGTACAAAAGACTGTTGAACAGTATGTTCTCTTAGGAAAATACATGGGATTCAGTGTGAGAGCTTAACAGAACTTCCATGGATTCACGTTAACCAGTGTTTCCTACCCAAGAAGTATTCCCTGAGTGATTGAGGGGAGAGGGGTCAAAAGAATTGAGTGATGGTGTGTGAAGAGGTAAAATGAAAAAGAGAGATTGGTTAGATGTGAGATTTAAAAGATTAAAAGAAAGACGGTGAGAGAACAGAGTAAAAGAATATCAAACTCTGCACCAAACTTCTTTCTGAGCCGGGCAGCCACATAATCTGATTGGATCACATTCTTTGGTGACCATCATTGAAAAAGGCAACTAGCCCATGCCATCTCTTGTTTCACATTTTCTGGGGAAGCAACACATACGCTATTGGTTCTTCATTTGGAAGATACTAATATTGAAAAAGAAGGAAAGTTGCCCCACCTTCGAACCCTTTCTCATGCACATTGAGTCTATGTATAATTTGTTGTTGTCTCAACAAGTTTAGATATTTTGAGCCTAAAATGAAAAGCAATCTGTTAAGACATAGTCTCATTGGATTCAAGATCATCCAATCTGAAGATCGCAATCTGAAGCTAAAGCAGGAATGTCGACTCTCGATATTAAAGTCTATGTCTATTTGTAATAAATGTCAATGTAATTCAATGTAATTGTTTTAGTTTACTTAGATTTAAATATCTAAGTTATAGTATTGTAATAGTTAGTTTCTAGTATTTAACTTAGTTAGTTATTTAGTTAAGTTATTAGTTAGATATAATATCTACTTGTTAGATATTATCTAGTTTTATTAGTTTAATATTACAACTTGTTCTTGCAAGTTGTTAGGAAGTGTGTTCAACACACTAGATTAGATATTAGGTGATATCTCTCATTCTCTCTAAAAAGATCAGATATTATCGACACACAAAAACACACACTTAAAGGTGTATTAGAGAGAAAAACAAAGAACATAAATCCAAGCTTTAATCTGATCAACCTTGTAACCGTTGTTAAATATCAATACATGTTGGTAATCGATTAATGTGTTGTTTCTAAGAACTTGATATAAGTATTATTGTTGGACCGACACAATCATCTATGCTTAATTCTTTCATACACATGCACGAGCACACAAAATTTTGTTTTCAGTCAGAACGTTCATAGATAACCATGTGTTATTCGATGATTGAATGGAAGACCTGGGGAGCCAACATGAAACCAGCTCCTTATATAGTAACTTTGTGTTACTCAGTGACTTTGTGTCATTGACAGGCATTCTAACTGAGTCATTCGTTGATTCAGGGTTACACCTATTAAACTGTTTGAATTTGCAAAGATTCGAATGGTTACTACTTTCTATTTTAATCTGAAAAGATTGAAATAATCACTCTTTCCGTCTGGGAAGAATGCTCTTATTTCCATACAGGGCTCGATACATGAAGACAGTGCTAAATTGAAGTCTATAAAGAAAAAGGGGGATATTTTTCCATAAAGGGGGAGATTGTTTTGACAAGTTTTGATGATGATGATTCTCACCACTCATCAAAAAGGGGGAGAATATATTAAGGGGGAGAACATAATCTGAAGAATGCTGAAGATTTTTAAAGATTTAAAGTTTTGAAGTTATCAACGTCATATCGGAAGTTTTTCAAGAAAAAAGAAGACAACTGAAGACCCGAAGACAATTGCCAAATTTTTTTTAATCTTGAATCCAAAGGGGGAGATTGTTGGATCATAATTGTATTCAAGATTAAAGGGTCTAAACTGTATTTGTTTGATAGTTAAAGTTAGAGGGTTTATTGTGTAATAAGCTAATAGTTATTAGTTATTGGGCCTCAAGCCCGCTTAGCATTTAGCAAAGCCCATTAGGCATTAGGCCTGGGTATTTAATGTTTTGATTAGTTTAGTTTTAGGTGAATCCTCACAATTACTTTCATAATCATATAGTGAGGTAGAAAGGTTTCTCTGTATTCAAGGGTATCAAGAGCACACAAGGTTTAATCGTTTATTCAAGGGATTGGTATGTTATTTTGTTAATCTTATTATCTCTTGATTATTATTGTGTTTCTGTGATTGTTAATCAACTAAATTAAACTGGGATAACAATAGTAACTTTGTGTTACTCAGTAACTGTGTGTTACTGACAGACATTCCAAACTGAGTCATTTGTTGATTCAGGGTTACCACATTTTTCTTATTTGAATCTGAAAAGATTGAAATAATCACTCTCTCTACCTGGGGAGACTGCTCTTATTTCCACACAGGGAACTATACATCAAGACTGTGCTTAATTGTTGATTTGGGGGAGACAATTCCTAGTTCGTTTTGAAATGTTTTGATGATGTTGATTCTCAACACTCATCAAAAAGGGGGAGAATACACAAAGGGGGAGAATACAAAGAGTAAGAATTTTTGAAAAGAAGACTGCTGAAGACTGTGTAAAGCTACAAGCTTTGAAGCTGTCAACGTCATATCAAATACAGTTTTCAAGAGAAGAGAAGACCCGAATACAATTGGCAATTTTTTTTTAATCTTGAATCCAAAGGGGGAGATTGTTGGATCAGTAATTGTATTCAAGAGTAAATTATAAATGGGGTCTAGTTTATAATAGTGTTTAATACCTTAGGGGGTATTTTAGCAAATAGTTAATATTAATTAGGTCATGTTGACCTACGTATAAATAGGTTTTATTTTATAGTTTTAGGTTAACAATAATTGGTGTGTATCGAAATTAAGGAGAAGAGAAGGAGGTCGTATTTTCTCTTTATTCTACACGAGGTATCTGTATACACCAAGAACACACACACACGGTTTTATCTGATTAATGAAAAGATCATTGGTATGTTGATTTGATCTATTTATCTCTTGTTCTTATTGTGTTGTGTTATTTTTTTATCAACTAATCTGGGTTTAACAGTTGACACATGGCTTACTTTGTGCTTCGCCATAGTCGACAGAAGCGGGTCTTCCCATCACCGAAAGGTGTTATTTGGGTATTGAGTCTATTCGTACTTTTGGTGATTTTGAGGTATAGTATAATATTGTATTCCGGACATTTTGTGAGTTGGATCTTATCCACTCGTCTTGTTATGACTGAAAGTCCTAGTGCGTGGAAAGTTCTATAAAGTATTTATTAGAGTTTATTTGTTAATTATTTAGGTTTAATTTATTTATTTGTAAAAGCCTTTAAATGTCATTTGGGCTTAATTCTTTGTAATGGGCTTAGGCCTAGCATGTTTAGGTCCATGATAATTAAGTCTTGTTTAGAGTTGTTTAGGGTTAAGCATTAAACTTAGAGAAATAGTATTGTGCGCTTAATAGGTTTGGAGAGAGAGTTTGGTTTTCAATCATATGTTTGTAACTCTCTCAAATATTTAATACAAAGTTTAATCGTTATATTCGTTGTTACTTGAGCAATCTGGGAATCACATTTGGTATCAGAGCGAAGAGACGAAGATTTGATTCAAAAAGGTAATTTTTTTTTCTTTTTCTCTCTTTTAAGTATGTCGATCGAATTTTGTTTGGGTTTCTGGGCTAAGTGGTTGTTGCTAAATCTTTGAGTTTCATTAATCCCATCATCTTTAGTTGCATTAAATTAAGGTTTTTACAAAGTATCTTGGTCTAAATCATAAATTTGAAGTAGAATTTTGTTTTTTTTAGATCTGAAATTTCAAGTCTGAGTTCATGATCTTTTACTTAAAAATATGTGATTTTGCATCATAATCGATTGAATCAAGTGTTAATAATCTGAGTTTAGGTGTTTTTGGTTGTCGATTTTTTTTTTTGCGATTAAAACCATTTGACATCGATTAATTTTTGGTCAGTCTCAGGAGATCTGCGGTGCGGCGCATAAACCCTACTGCACCAAGCCTGCGTCTTGAGTTGAGTCTCTTGAAACCCACACACACTCCTTAGCGCCACCCCCGCCTATTCCCAAACCCGCGTGGTTTACCAAGCCTATTACAAACAAACCTAAGCCCTCAAACCCGATTCTCTCCCACCCCCGCATCTCTCTCCTCACACCCTCACTTGACCCTTCACTCGGTCACATCCAAACCCGTATACTCTCTCATCCGCATAACACCACACCTGCGTCCGACTATCATCATACCCGGCTCCCATCAAACCCGGTTCCCTCCTAAACCCTGCTCCATGCGAGACTAAATCTCACACGGTTCATCCTTAGACTCGGTCAGTTTTTCGAAAACTTTTGGGTTGATTCGGTAGTGATCGAGGACGAAAGTTTTCGTTTTTAAACTATTAAGGATTGCTTACGAAGCTTAAACGATCGATTTCTATCGAAAAATTTTCACCCATGTCAAGTTTTTAAGTTCTCGTTCGTTTTCCGAAAACTTTTCGGTTGCTTCATTTTTAATCGTGAGTTGATCATTTGGGTTATAAACTGTCAAAACGTGTTCAGGAAGCTTAAACGATCAATTTTGGTAGAAAAATTTTAACTCACGCCGTGGTTTTAAGTTTTTGATCGTTTTTTGAAAAGTTTTCGGTTGGTTCGTTTGTGATCGTGAGTTGACCGTTTGGGTTTTAATCTTTTAAGGAGTGATCAGGGAGCTTTAACGATTGTTTTGCATTGAATACTTCTAACCGATTCGATGTTTTGCAGATTGGCTAATCGAATAAGATGATGAATAGTAAAGTCGTTAAGTTTCCGTTAAGTTGTCGTTAGAAGTCTTACATCTTGGTCCTTTTTCCGTTAGTCTAGTTAGTGTCCGTTAGTCTGTTAGTTTAGTTAGTTTTTCTTACATTTTTAGTCCCTTTTCGTTAGTGTCCCGTTAAGTCTGTTAGAAGTTTCAAATTTTACATTTTTAGTCCATATAGTTGATTGTTTCAATTTCTATCATTTCTAGTCCCTCTAGTTTTGAGTTTTAAAATTTGTTATTTTTAGTTGATCTTTTGTGCACAATTCAACTTCTAATCGAAGTATCTGTTTAACGATCTTTCTTTTCAAGTAACAATGTCTTATTCTGATTCTCAACAAGAAATTTCCGATCTCAAATCCAAGATTGCAGTTCTTGAAGCCATATTGGAAAACAATTACAAAGTGCTTTTTCTAGTTAATGATGAAAATGCTAACAATCTGAGTTGGGCAAAAGGTTTAAAAAGAGAAAAAGAAAAACTTGTTGAAGAAAAGGATGTTTTGAAGAAGCAATTTTCTGAACTCTCGAAAAAGTTTGAAAAATCAGAGAGTGAGCACGATGCTTATATTCAAAATTATGATCGTAACTATAATTCAATTATTGCATAACAGAATGAGTTGATTGAGAGTCTAAAAGAAGCGAAGACGAAGAAAAGTGATTCAACAAGTGTTGAAGCTTCAAAGAAAATATCTGAACTTGAACGAAAAGTTGCAGTTTTTGAAGCCCGAGAAGAGAAGACTCTGGAACTTGAAGTGAAACGGAAAGCTGTAGAGAGTGAAAACCTTGATCTGAAGAAAAGACTTGTTGTTTTTGAAAAAGAAAAAATTGATTTTTCAAATGAAAGAAAGAATTTTGAAAGAAAGATTCTTGAGCTTTCAAAGAAATTTTTCAATGAAAGAAAGGTTTTTGAGCTTCAAAATGCAAAGCTTTCAAAACAGATTTCTGATTTTGAAATTTTTTTGATAATTGAGAGAGATAATTTTGCAAAAGAGCGAAAAGGTTTTGAAACGGCAAAGAAAGTGCTCGAAAAGAAAAATGTTGAGGTTTTCAAAGAAATATCTGATAAACGCAACAATATTGAAAAAGATTTTGAAAGTGAAAGGAAGATTTTCGAAATTGAAATTCATAAGCTTTCACATAAATTATCTGGATTAGCAACAGAGATTTTGAAAGAGCAGAAGGTAAAATATTATTTACAAAAACAATTTGATTCAATTCTCAAAGAAAGAAATGTTTTATCCTCAAAAGTCAAGAAACTTGAAGAACTCAATTTCAAAGCTGAATTATCTGAACAAGTCAGTCCCAATACTATTGTTCAGTCTCCTTATTCTTCAAGTTCAACTTCTACAACTATTTCTTCGTAAAGTTTTGTCAAATCAAATGAATTTTCAAAAAGATCTGATTCTCCCTTCCAATCTTTTCTATAATTTTGTTGTTGATAATACAGATAATCAAGTGTTTCGAAAAGTCAAGATGGTTTGGAGAAAAAAATCAACTACAAAAGACAGTGATGGAAACAATTCTCATAAATCTCTTGTAGTTGATACAAAGTCATTTATTTCCAAGACTGATTCACCTACTTATGTCTATTCTACAGCGAAGCTGATCAGTCTAAACCGAACAAATATCTGTTGCACTCATTATGGAAAGAGTGACTTTATGGATTCAAGGTATGTAAATAACTGGTTTGGTACTTACAGTATCCCCAACCCTCAATTTAATAGCTTCAAAGCTAAGGCATCTAACCATGAAGGATCCATCATAGCATGGATACCAAAATTTGTCTAATCTATTTTGCAGGAATGTCATGTGTGATTTAATTCAGATTATTCACATCACATGACTACAATCAAAGGTTATTCCATTTTTGAGGGGGAGTATCATTTCTTTAAACTTTCATGTAGACTTCTGAACACTTCAGTTCAGAACTCGTTCTTGAATGTTTTTGACTTCTGATCATATCAGATCAAGACTCGTGTTTTAATTGTTCTGACTTCTGATCATATCAGATTAGGATTCGTGTTTTAATTGTTTTGACTTCTGATCACATTAAATCAGAACTCATACTTCAATGCTTTATTTTGGTGAGTTAAAGGAGTGTTAGGGCTTTTAATGTTTCTATGGTCTATCCAGAACCGGAAGGACCTACCCAAGAAACACATACTTCATAGATAGCAGTGAAAAGTCTAGCTTGATAGATGAGTTCAGAGCGAAAAGAATATGGTGAGGATGTGACATGACTTAAAAGAATTATTGGTCCTTACCAAACTGAGTCAGTTATCCAGGTTACCACATAATCTATTCATTCTCGTTCTTTGGAGATGGATATTGAAACATACATGGACCTAGTGTCGATAAATCGTGTCACCCCACCTAGCCACTCAAGTATCACAAAAGATACTTGTTTCATATATTCACAGAGATTTAACATATAATCTATATATTTCTCACTCGGAGGTCTTAGATATTGAAAAAGGAAGACATCAACTCCGGTCTCTGAACTTCATATTCATCTCACTGTGTCTATTGATTTCTCAACCTGTGTCCCAGGTTGAATCAATCTTTGAGCCAAATTGATATGATTTATATTTCTTTCACACACGCATGAATCTTTGTGATTCCAATTGCATATTTTTGTGATATAGCCGGAACAGTTTGAGAAGTAGATTCTTAAAATCCTACTTCAGTGATAACTGAAAGTCCTATCAGAGATACCACCTTGCCAACTCTGAAAATAGGCCACACAATTATTTTTAATTGTTTTGATAACAGTTACTAATGTGTTTCTGTGTTAGTTGATTACCCCATCTCGGGTTACTAAATGTTATATCTTATCTTTTGCTACTCATCCGGTTAGTCTTTGAACATACATGATGCTCAGAATTCTCCTAATCATCATGAGGGGGAGAATGCCATAACAAAGACATAAGTTTCAAAGACAGATTATCATATTGAGGGGGAGTTAGCTAAAGCAGAAGGGGAGCAACATTAGCTTATTTTCTTAAATCTGAGGTTGAAAAGCCATGGATTTCAAGATTGCATTGGTTCTTCTATCCTTTATCAAGTGGTGTTTGCTACAAGTTGATTCCTCCTATGAGCATATTGGTTCTACAAGTTCTTAAGCTGAAAGTCAATTCAACTCGGGGTTCAGAGACAAATTCTTTGTTTTTAAACTGAAGATGCACTATGGAATGTCACGTAACTCGCACATTGTATTTTTTCTGTGTTGATCCGATGTGTTGAGTTTCTACAGTTGAAAGATGCTCAATAGTGCATTCAGTCGAGACCATTGTACATTGAATCTGGTTACATAGTTGAATCTATGAAGACCAAGATCTTTATTCAAGGGGGAGCTCAGAAAGACATGAAGACAAGCAACACCAAAGTTTTTCAGAGATTCAAGAAGGAGAGAAGATCAAAACTTGAAGATTTCAAGAAGATAAATCCTTTATACAACTTTAGGGGGAGATTGTTAGGACATAAAGTCCTAGTGCGTGGAAAGTTCTATAAAGTATTTATTAGAGTTTATTTGTTAATTATTTAGGTTTAATTTATTTATATTTGTAAAAGCCTTTAAATGTCATTTGGGCTTAATTCTTTGTAATGGGCTTGGGCCTAGCATGTTTAGGTCCATGGAATTTAAGTCTTGTTTAGAGTTGTTTAGGGTTAAGCATTAGACTTAGAGAAATAGTATTGTGCGCTTAATAGGTTTAGAGAAAGAGTTTGGTTTTCAATCCTAGGTTTGTAACTCTCTCAATCATTCAATACAAAGTTTAATCGTTATATTCGTTGTTACTTGAGCAATCTGGGAATCACACGTCTCTTAAAGATGAGTTTTAAATCATGTCCTTGACTCTAAGGCATATTTAGTTAATGTATCACTTTTTGGAAAATATGAGTTTCATGATTTAAAATCTTTGGTCTTAACTGCTATTTGTAAATGAAAATTTTTGGAAAAGGAGAAATCTTATTGGGTTCAAATGTTTTATGCTTATTAGATAAAACTGCTTTAACTCACTAGACGTTAAACGTAACACTTTTTCTTATCGACATGTATATTAGGTCTTTGTGGAATCTGAGCGGCGTACAAAGCTTTATAGAATTTCCGCTAGGATGGTTAGAGATGTCATCTGTTATGAAGATAACATATTTGGTGGTTTTAGTAACACCCGACTTAATTCGATTTTCGTTGGAAATTACATTGTCAGTTTAGTACTCTGATACTTAACTTGTTCTCCATTTTGGTTACACTCTATGTAATTTTATATTAAAGTTACTTTGTATTGAAGGGGTTTTAAAAGTTTTAAATTTTATGGTATTTTCTAAAATTAGGGGTGTTACAGTAAGTGCTTACTGTTTGTCACTTAAATTATCGAGTGAGCATCCAAGGAACAAGAATCATACCCGGTAAGAGTCATAACAAGGATTGGAAATCATACCTGGTAAGTAAGAAAAAAGGCTCTTATCCGGTAAGCGCTTACCGGGTAATAGATACTTACCGACAATCCATTTTGATGCTAGAAAATGTTACCAATAAGGTAAGTGAGCGTGGTGACTCATGTCAGTAAGCGGTTAACCTATTAGCATTTGGTAAACGGCTCATGGGATTTAGGGTTTGGGGATAACTGCTACTCATGATGAAAAAAGTGTGATTTTAAATGCTTGAAATTATTATTTCTTTTAAATTATGTAAAATTGATATATCTTATTATGATGAGTATCAATACATTTTCACAAGTAAAAAAGGATTTGGTAAACAAAAATTTTAACCAACACTTAATACAATAACATTTGGTAAACAACAGTTTCTAGTCAACATTTACTCCAAAAAACCTCTTACCACAGTCAACACTTACTAACAAAGTTGGTCAATAGTCCCTGGGACATTATTCCAATGCATGTCATATCATGTCTTTGACATGTATGTCACATCTTATACAATTGTCATGCACGATAAATAAAAACATTCAATGAGGATTTATAGTTGACTTAAGGTAAACTTATTCTCACTTTTACTCCCCTTAACTCTCAATATTTGTCACTGTGAAGATGTTAGTACACATATTTGTTGGATACAAGATCATTATTACTGAAGATCAAAGTAAAGAAAGTCAAAGATCAAAGTCAATTCTCAAGCAAGAAAGTCAAAGTCTTTGTAATAAGTCAAAGTCAAAGCTTGTGTTTTGTTGTATGTCTTGTGTAGTATTTGTAGCTAGTATAAATAGTTCTTGTCTTTGTAATAGTAGTTGTTAGTGAACTAAGTCAGATTAAAAAGAGAGAACATGTGGAGCTAATTAGAGAAGAGTTTATAGTTTTACATTCTAGTGAGAGAAAGTGAATCTTGTAACCTGTGGAGATTATAATCAATGACATATGATTACGAATTTGATATCTTGATTGTTGTTATTGATTGTTAGCAATTAGAACTTGAAACTTGGAATTATCAATTGGTATCAGAGTAGATCCAAAGTGAAATCAATCAAGAAATGGAAAGTTTGCACTGTTTCATCGAAGTCTTGATCGAGTTTGAATTTTTGAGTGTTTTTTGAGTTGTAATTGATTAGTTTTGGTTCGAATTATGTCTTAGATCATTCTTGTATAGGTTTTGTATTGAATTGCACTGTAATTGATCATCAATTTTGAATTTTTTGTGAGTTTTGTGTTCACAAGTCTGTCAGACTGTATTTGAATCGATATGTACATGTGAGTGATTTTTGTTAAAATTCATTGTCTGCATTCGATTCTAGAAGTGTTTGTGTTCAAATTGTCAAAATTACAGATTGAAATTCGAAGTTTAGATGGATTTTTGAGGGAATCAGAGGGTATTTTGTTCGTAGATCTCAAGAACTCGCAGATCATGAAGAACTCGCATAGGATTTGAATATTTCGCATATAAGATTTTGCATAATCATTGGTTTTCTTAGAATCATTAGATTTCGCATAAGTTTGATTCTGAAAATTCGTAAGTGTTGAATTCGCATACGTGTCTTGTGCGGATTGTCCAAAATTCACTCGTGTGAGTCGTGCGAATTGACAGAATTCGCATAAGTGTTTTGTACGGAAAGTTGTGTGAAAATATCCGAAGGATAGAATTCGCACAACTCTTGTATGCGAAAAGTAGAGAACTCGCATAACACGTGTTATACGAATTATTGAACAATTCGTATAAAAGTTTTGAATTCGTGTGTGTCTATCCTGGGAAAAGTTCATGCGAATTCTTAATTGTTCTGTATGCGAATTCTGAACTTTATTTTTGTGCGAATTATGCTTGTGTGCGAATTGCTTATACGAATTCCTTGCATTTCAGTGTTTGTGCGAATTCCATACTTGGATTGTTTTTTTGGAAATTTCATTTTCTGAATTTTTCTGAGTTTTGTTGTATTTTGAGATTTCACTTGGACTAACGATCAAATTCAAGTTCTTTTTGTAACAGATATTCAAGATGGGATATTTTTCTGATGATGATGAACAAAAGATTGCCAAACTCATATTAGAGAACAAAAATCTCGCTTCATCTGTTGAATATTATTCGAAACGATAAAAAAGATATAATGATGAAAGGAAGATACTTAGAGAAGAAGTCAGTGCATTAAAGATGATTAATGAAGATCTTCTGAAACAGACTTCTGGGCTGAATGATGAAAAGATACTGAGTTTGGAAGCTGAAAAGAAAGATCTCTGACTTGGAAAATCAGATTGTCCAAATCCAGCAAACAGATTCTGTTGATAAATATGAAGAGACGATAAAGAATTTGAAAAGTGCAAATGCTAAGCTTCTTAAGAAGATTATTGATATGGAGCTGAAGATGGCCAAAGACAGAGATGATTTTGAGAGTGAAAAGAAACAGTTTGCAAAGAAATTCTCAAAGTTTTCCAGGAAGAGTTTTGAAGAGAAGAAAACAATTGAGCTTAAATGTTCTAAGCTTTCTCAACAGGTGACTGATTTTGAGAAGGTAATAATCATGGAAAGAGACAAGTTTGAAAAGGAGAAGAAGACCATAAAACAGAAGAATGTTAGAGTCTTCAAGAAAATATCTGGTCAAAGAAACAATGCTGAGAAGGGCTTTGAAGAAGAAAGACAGATGTTTGAATCTGAGATAAGGAAGCTTACTGATAAGTTATCTGAACTATCAGCTTGTGCACTGAAAGATTAAAAAGTGAAGTCTGAATTCAAGAAAGAGATTGACCTACACATCAAAGAAAAGAACAGTTGATCTTCAAAGATAAAAGAGATTGAAGATATTGTTTCCAAGGTGGTGGTGACTGAGCAAACGACTCCAGTGTAAAAAATCCACACACCTATAAATGATTCAGCTGACTTTAAAAGGACAGCCTCAAGCTCACATCAAAGAATTGTTTCATCAAAAAGGTCAGTCAACTCATTTGATCAGATTCGTACTACTAACATTTTTTTGATAAAAATGTATATGGTTCAGATACATTTAGAAGAAGAAGAAGAAGGAGATATGAAGAAGAGAAGCAGGTTTGGAAAGTGAAACCAGTGGATGATGAAAAGAGTGGTGAGAAGAAGGATGAGAAGAAAAGTAACAAATCATTTGTACATGCATCAAAAGTCAAGAAGAACATTATACTGAAAGGTAAACCTGATCTTGCTTACTCGAGAGATCAATTGATCAGGTTGTCTAAAAAGAGGTATTGTTCTTATTGTCGTACTTATGATTTTATTCATAAAACTAGTGATCATTACTGGTATGGTTCTTACTCTATTACTCCTAACCGAACTGCAACTAACAAATATGGACCCAAATACCAGTGGGTACCAAAACCAAAAGGTGAATCTATGTTGCAGGCACCTCAAGTCAAGGGGGAGTAAGAGAACCAAGGCTTTTGAATACTACAGTTCAGGACCCGTACTTCAAAGATTAATAGTTTGACTTCTAAACACAATAGTTTAGGACTCGCTCTTCAATGATGAAAAGAGATGATACTCCCAGACTGATAAGAGATTGTACTCCGATACTCAAATGAGGATATCAACCTTCAAGGGGGAGTACATATTTTTACTGAAAATATGCATTCGCAAGATATGATGATCTACACTTCAGGGGGAATTGTATCAGATCTCTATCATGTTTTTCACTGACATATTTTATGATGCATAATTTCAGGGGGAGTATATGACTTCTGATTACATCTGATCAGAACTCGTACTTTTAAACGTTTTATTGCTTTATGTCATTTACTTTTCAATAAATGTTGTGAATAAAGCTTTGCACTTTGACGAATTTGTGACCTTTTGCATAATTGATAAAGAGTTTACACGATCATATCAATATGATTTTGAGCTGACTTGATGAGATTTAAGACGGAGCGAAAAAGTTTATTTCTAATCTTAATCTCATACATGTCTGAAAGAAGGACAAATTGAGATATGAAAACATGTTTTTAAATGTTCAAACCACTTCTTGTTCTTAAAACGATTTCATGAATTTAGAAGTGTGTTTTTAAAATGTTTTCATGTTTCATGTGCTTAAAAGACCTACAAACCTTGTGTTTCCAAAGATAAATACTTGTGTTTTATCTTTTCCATATACTGTCAAGTATTCATACACAACGGTTTAACTTTTGTTGAATATGTTATCACCATGTCTCAAATTGAACAAATTTTTCGATGGAGATACACCCCGATTGAACTTCAATGTTTTAAGCGTTGATTTCATTTCGAAACATTTCTTTCAAGAATGTCTATATATTGTTTCTTATAGACAAAATCCAGTTTTTGTTGACCTAAGCCTTAATTGCTATATAATTTTTGTTTGATCTGATTATATCATTGTCAGATTCTCAAAACACTTCACTTGACTTTGTTTCATTTCCTCAATTTCATTGTTTTGAGAAATCTTAAATGTTCAAAAGCTCACACATTGATAATGTGAAGCATACATACACTGACTATGGTATTTTGTGCTTCATTGCCAAGAAATCGTTGAGCAACATGTTCTTTTAGGAAAACAAAGGGTTCATTGTGAGGAATTAACTGAAACTTTTATGGATTCACGTTAACCAGTGTTTCCTACTGTGACAACTGTCAAATTCTGAATAATGAGGTTAGCACCCTCAGATTAATTTATAAGTTTTGTCACTTTTTAAATTTTATTAAAAGCCTTTAAGATAAAAAGTTTCCCCAAAAAATTTAGAAGTTGCGTTAAAAACCCGGAACAGTTCCGCATCTGACCGTCACTGTCCAGAAATGCCAAATAAGTGAATAAAAGTCCAAAATTCTTAAATTATAAAAATCAGAATATTAATTTCTCTTGCATTGCAAAATTTTCAAATTTGTCATTTATTTAGCAAAAATTGAGAATTGGGTATTTCGGTTCTCAAATATATCTGATATTTTATAGTTTAAAGCTAGTAATTCAATTAATGGTATTAAATTAAATTTTTTTTATGTGTTGGTGAGTCACTAGGACACTTGTCCTAATCCTACCTATTTTAATTATTTTTCTTTAATTAAAAACCAAATTAAAAACAATCCACACTCTTCATTTTTCAAGACTAACTCCTCACCTCCTCTCCCTCTCCTCTCTCTTCTTTTCGGCCGAAAACCCACCACCACCACCACACCATTTTCTTTTTCTTCTCTTTGCTAAGAATCAAACTCCAATCAAGAATCCATCACCATTTTGAAGTTAGAATCCAAGTCTTCATCTCCTTTTGTGAAGGTAATCACTTAACACTTCCATTTTTCAAGTTTATAATCAAAAAGTTGTATATTTCATATCTTTTTATGTAAATGTTGTACAATCCAAGTTTTGGAAGTGAAATGGGATGCATTAGTATCAATATATTTGCTAATGAACCATTTAATGATCGTCCAATGAAACTAGGGTTTCCAAGTGTATTATTTTGGAATTTTGTCAAGAAATGATAATTTTATGAAATGTGGTTTTTGGTCCACAAAATTTTAATAATGTTGGATTGAAATTTATGCATTTATATCAATCTTGTGTATAAATAAACTCTTAGGATGAGATTGTTCAATCTCATATGATTAAAGAGTTCTAAATAGTGTTAAACCACTAATCTAGTGTTTATTTTGTCTTGCATGTGATTGAAATTTTGATAATGAGATGGATTACCTTTGATATTTATATAATATGAGTTTTTGACTCTTGATACAGTGAAGTGTTAGTATAAAAATGTTCTTATGAAGGAATTTTCCAAGTTCCACATGATTAAGAACTTATCAATAGTGTTAATGTCATTTTATATTATGTTATGTTCATGCATGCATAAGTTAGTTTATTTTGTAATGAGGAGTGAAGACATGGTTTATATCCAAAAACCATATCTAATGATCAATATTTGGTAGCATAAAATGGTATTCATTTCATTTTAGAATCTGTCCAGAAAATGGACTCCACTTCTAGCTTGCACAACTCACAAACCACTTGTCCAAATTTGGGGTTTTTGCTTCTAAACTTTAATTTAGAGTGTTAGCTTTCTAAAAAGTCCAAAAACATTGAATTTGGAATTGATTTGGGCACTTTAATGGATTTTACAAGAAAATGGTGAAATCTGTCCAGTAAAGACAGATTCATACACCTATCTTGTAGAGGCCATAACTCCCTTATTACTCATCCAAATTAAGTGAATCTTTTTCCAAATGTTAGGATTTTGAGTTAGGTTTGCATCCATATATGGATCACTGTCTAATTCCAAGAATTGATACCTCAAAAACCTGTTACAAGTGAGGTATGTCACTGATCCGAAAATCAGTGACACTTTATTTTATAAAAATTATTTGATGTATCAAAAGTTATTCAAAAATTATAAAAAAATGCAGATTTAATCTAAACATATCATAGTATCATCACAAAATTTGTGATTAAATAATTCTTTTGAGAAGTTAAGTTTCCGTGTTGAAATTACCGGATAACTTTCTGGACAGCATGTGCTGAATCCAGAAAGGTAATTTTATCAAGTTTAATTTATGTCTTATTATA
The DNA here is from genome assembly GCA_023525745.1 of Arctium lappa. Taxonomy (NCBI): domain Eukaryota; kingdom Viridiplantae; phylum Streptophyta; class Magnoliopsida; order Asterales; family Asteraceae; genus Arctium; species Arctium lappa. The sequence continues at coordinate 71,031,986 of CM042051.1, read as the reverse complement.
TTTTGGAACTTTGTATAGACAAAATGATTATGGACTAAGAAACTTATTTGATGGCATTTCATGGGACAATTGGACATATTGGTTGGACATCGGAATAGGGTATTAATGTGTTTCTTATGGCAACTCTTATATAGGGAAATTAAAGGCGTGACAAAAATTCAATAAGTTTAAAGTAAAGCTTCACTCGTTGCTTTCATCAAGGTGAGTATTCACAGCCCCACTTTTATCGTTTTAATTGATTTTGGGGTGGAAAGCATGTTTAAATTGTGTATTTAAAGATTCATGAGAATTGTTTGAAAGTATTGCGAATTGGCAATTTATAAGGCTTTGTTAAAAGCGTTTGGAATTATAAGCTATATGATAAGTATGCAATTGATGTGTTGAGTTTTTAATGTTAAGACCCCGTGACACTACTATTAACTCGAAGAAAATCGGGCCTATAGTATTAGTGGGTAGCGCTATTTGGTGTGACAAGCCCACCTTAATGCTGACGAGCAGGGGTGCACTATACTAGAGAAGATGACTAAACATGTGGCATGAACCACCGCTGAGTTAGTTCATCGGGGGCGTTGAAATTGGTCAGGGACGGCTTAGTAGTGGCTCAACGTAATATTGTCTTTGCATACACTTATCATAAAGGAATTAAGTTATGGTACTCATGAATCAAAGAATTGAAGCTGGTTTTTACGTATGTTCTACGAATGTTAACTTGCATATAAAAATGATTTGTGCATATTTAAAACCTGTGAACTCACCAACTCTTTGTAGTTGACCTTGGTTTTTATTCATGCTTTTCAGGAATCGAGAAGGTAATTCCATGATGTTTTATCAGCGTACTCATATTTTGAAGCAAGACTATTTTTGCTTTAAGCGTATCGTATGTTTAAAAGATTTGGAATTTGTAAACGATGACGACATTATGTTCTTAAAAATGTAATGTATTTTGAATGTTAAGTAAATGTTGGTATGTTTATAATCTTGTGCTATGGCATCGGAGCTGTTACGCCTCGTGCTATGTTTATAATCACCTTTGTTTAATTTAAGTGTGTATAAAGGGGACATGGATTGGCTATACTAGGAATTACTAAAAATAGAAACTTTTTGATACAAAAATGAGAAGCATGATTGTTATGTGAGTTTACATGGTACTTTTGATTTTTAATAAAAATTATAGCATGATTGACAAATAAACTTTATTAATTATCGCAGTCATCATGTCTCAATCACCATCTCACCGAGATCAGTCGCCTGACGATTATGACCCATTCGAGCACGAATATACTGATTCTGATCGATCACCGGAGAGATCGGTCACCCCCACTTTGGAGCCGACTTCACCCGTTCCACGTAGGGACGAGGCAGGGCCTTCTCGACTTAGGAGTCAGAGGGTATCGCCACCGCCATGTGTTGATATACCAATGTCTCAACCAGCCGGTATGACAGCATTAGAAAACTACTGGGTTTCGGGTATGGCCCGAGAAGTGGAGAGAGTTAGAATGGAGGTAGATCATCATGAGCATTCCATCGATGCACTCATGATTATAATGAATTCAAGTGATCAGATTCTAAATGGACTTATATCAATGGTAAGTGCGGGCGATCAAACTATGAGTGGAATTATGAGGGAACTGGTGGAAACTAGGGCGATGGTAGCATGGTTGCACACTTGTTTATCGGTGGTGATGGGACTTTTAGTGATTGTGATAGCGTGGGTGATGGTGTCGTTTTTCGGGCATTAGTAGTGTGGTTTATTTATGGATATTTGGATAACTAACTTTCTTTTGAAGATATGTAATTCGTCATATTAGTACATTATTAAATAGCTTGACTATTATTTTTGGATGAATGTTGAATGTATGGCGTAGTATTGTAATGATAATGAATATGTTTATGATATATTGTTTATGTATGTTTAAAAATTGTGAATTTCAATTCCATGAGGTTGATTTATGATATATTAGATGTATGATTAAACAAATACAATTTATATTGTATTAAGATTAAAGGATAGAAATAAGGGAAATAAGAATATGGAATTAAATATTGACGTGACTTTAAAATAAATTGTGCAATAGAATTATGCCGCCAAGAAGAGAAGATCCTGAGATCGCACGACTCGTATCCGAGAAAATTTTAGCTACACTTCCTAACATAGTCAGTCAAATAGCAGCAGGTTTAAATGTTAACCAACCTAATCAACCAGGAGTCGGGGTAAATATAGAAAAAGAATGTACCTATAAGACTTTTAGGTCTTGTAATCCAAAAGAATTTCACGGTACCGAAGGAGCGGTTGGGTTATTATCTTGGATTGAAGGAATGGAATCCGTCCTTCACATAAGTAAATGTTCGGAAGCAAATAAAGTAGAATTCGCAGCTTGCTTACTACAAGGGAGAGCACTGACGTGGTGGAACACTCAAGTGCAGACTCGAGGAAGAGAAGCAGCTAACAAACTCACTTGGGATGAGTTTAAGGAAATGCTTAGGGAAGAATATTGTTCAAGAAGCGAAATGCAGAAATTACAAGCAGAATTATGGGAGCATGAAATGAAAGGAAATGACATTGATGCGTACACGACACGATTGCATGAGCTGGCGAAGATAGTGCCACATCTGGTTACGCCAGAAGAGAATCGGGTAGACAGATATGTATGGGGTTTAGCTCCAGAAATCCGAGGTGATGTGACCTCGGGTAATCCAAAAACCATTCAGGAGGCGGTAAATCTGGCAACCAAGCTCACCAATAATGCCAATCGATCGGGGCTTTTCATTCGCGATAAAGTGAAAGGAAAAAGGAAGGTCGAGGAAACTTCAAGGAGACCGTTTGACAGAAGAAGGGGGAAGGAACAGAGAACGGTGGGTAATTATGGAATTCAAACTCAAACAGCCGATAAAGGAAAGGAAGTATATCCGAGATGCGACAAGTGCAACAATCGACATTTCAGAAATTGTGTTATTTGTCTCAAATGTAACAAAGGAGGTCATTATGCGAAAGATTGTAAGAATGGGGGAAAGCGAGCTTGTTTTGAATGTGGGAGTCAGGATCACTTTAGAAATGCCTGTCCTAAGTTTGTCAGAAGGATGAACGCAAATCGGACTCGACCGGCAAACCAGAGGAATCAAAAAGGTCAAGCACGAGGCCGAGTATTTGAAATTGGAGCGGAAGAAGCGAGACAAGATCCGGATGTGATCACAGGTACGTTTCTCTTAAATAATCATCGTGCATCTGTATTATTTGATTCCGGAGCAGATAGAAGCTTTGTGTCATTAAGTTTTAGATCAAAAATTAATCAAATGCCCCAAAAGCTAAAAGAAACTTATGTCATTGAGTTCGCTAACGGACAAGAGATTAGGGTTGAAAATGTATTTTCGAATTGTACCCTAAGTCTAGCTGAAAAGGAATTTAAGATAGATCTAATTCCAATAAAGTTAGGAAGCTTTGACGTAGTTGTGGGCATGGACTGGTTGTCTAATAACCAAGCGGAAATATGTTGCTCCGAAAAGACTCTTCGAATTCCGTTACCTCAAGGAGAAGTACTTATAGTACACGGAGAAAAATCCAAAAGGAAGTTAAGAATAGTATCCTGCATGAAGATGCAAAAGTATTTAAGGAAGGAATATGTTGCGTATTTAGCTCATGTAGTCAATAAAGAGATCAAGGAGAAGTGCTTACAAGATATTCCTGTGGTTCGAGACTTTCCCGAAGTATTTCCTGAAGATCTACCTGGGTTACCTCCACCGAGACAAGTCGAATTCCGCATTGATTTAATTCTAGGAGCTGCACCAGTGGCTAAGTCACCATACCGTTTGGCGCCATACGAAATGCAAGAACTGTCTGAACAACTCCAAGAGCTGCTTGACAAAGGATTTATCAGACCCAGTTCTTCGCCATGGGGAGCTCCAGTTCTTTTTGTTAAGAAGAAAGATGGAACATTCCGAATGTGTATCGATTACAGAGAACTCAATAAGTTAACCCTCAAGAATCGATACCCACTTCCTCGAATTCATGATCTATTTGATCAACTGCAAGGCGCAACGTACTTCTCAAAGATTGACTTGCGATCTGGATATCATCAAATGAGAGTTCGCAAAGAGGATATTGATAAGACGACATTTAGAACTCGTTATGGACATTATGAGTTTCTAGTTATGCCCTTTGGATTGACGAACGCACCGGCAGTTTTCATGGATTTGATGAATAGAGTCTGTCGGCCGTATTTAGACAAGTTCGTGATTGTATTCATAGACGACATTTTGATTTATTCGCGAAGTAAGGAAGATCATAAGAAACATTTGAAGTTGATCTTAGAACTTCTCAAAGATCAGAAGTTGTATGCTAAGTTTTCCAAATGTGAATTTTGGCTTCGAGAGGTACACTTTCTGGGTCATGTGGTTACTGAAAAGGGAATTCATGTTGACCCGGCAAAAGTTGAAGCCATCAAGAAATGGGAAACTCCAAGGACACCAACAGAAATTCGTCAATTTCTTGGTCTGGCAGGCTACTACCGAAGGTTCATAGCGAATTTTTCAAAAATCGCTCAACCGCTGACAGCACTGACTCAGAAGGATAAGAAATTTGTCTGGGAAGAAAAACAGGAGGAAGCATTTCAAATACTTAAGCGCAAGTTATGTGACGCACCAATTCTTGCGTTACCGGAAGGTACGGATGACTTTGTGGTGTATTGTGACGCATCACATCAAGGCTTAGGATGTGTATTAATGCAGAGGAATAAGGTTATAGCTTATGCGTCAAGACAACTCAAAGTTCATGAAAAGAACTACACCACTCATGACTTGGAATTGAGAGCAGTAGTGTTTGCATTAAAAATTTGGAGGCATTACCTTTATGGCACTAAATGTACCATCTATACTGATCACAAAAGTCTTCAGCATATTTTTGATCAGAAAATGTTGAACATGAGACAACGGAGATGGGTTGAGCTACTTAATGATTATGAATGCGAAATAAAGTATCATCCTGGTAAAGCTAATGTGGTAGCTGATGCATTAAGCAGGAAAGAAAGAGTAAAACCAATAAGGACACGAGCTTTGGGAATGTTGGTCCAATCAAGCCTTAAGACACAAGTTCGTGAAGCTCAAGAGAAAGCATTGAAAACAGAAAATCTTTGTTGTGAAGCTTTGCATAACTTGGAAAAAGAGTTTGAATCACGATCAGATGGAGTACGATATTTCAAGAATAAAGTTTGGATACCAAAGGTTGATGATCTGCGATCAACTATTTTGGAAGAAGCTCACGGATCAAGGTATTCGGTTCACCCAGGAGCCGATAAGATGTACAAAGGATTGAAGGAATATTATTGGTGGCCGGGAATGAAGAAGGACATTGCTGAATTTGTAAGTAAATGTTTGACTTGTGCTAAAGTCAAAGCAGAGCATAAAAAGCCTTCTGGACTTCTTCAACAACCTGAGATACCACAATGGAAATGGGATCAGGTATCTATGGATTTTATCACCAAACTACCCAGGACTAGAAAAGGGAACGACGCAATTTGGGTCATTGTGGATCGACTTACGAAATCTGCACATTTTCTCCCTATAAGAGAGGACTTCAAAATAGAAAGATTGGCGCAGTTGTACATAGACGAAATTGTCTCTCGGCATGGAGTACCCTTATCTATCATTTCTGATAGAGATAGTCGTTTTACTTCCCGATTTTGGCAAGCATTTCAGAAAGCACTGGGTACCAGGTTAGATCTGAGTACTGCATATCATCCACAGACAGACGGACAAACGGAAAGGACCATTCAAACTTTGGAAGATATGCTACGCGCGTGTGCTATAGATTTTGGAGGAAGCTGGGATAAGCATCTGCCGTTAGTTGAATTCTCTTACAATAACAGCTATCACACCAGCATTCAATGTGCGCCATACGAAGCTCTCTATGGACGTAAGTGTAGATCTCCACTTAGTTGGATAGAAATTGGTGATAGTCAACTGTTTGGGCCTGACATTATACAAGAAACCACCAATAAAATATCAACCATCAAGGAAAGACTCAAAGCTGCAAGAGATCGTCAAAAGAGTTATGCGGATAACCGCAGAAAACCATTAGAATTCCAAAAAGGTGACAAAGTTCTTTTGAAAGTATCACCATGGAAAGGATTGATCAGATTTGGGAAAAGAGGTAAGCTAAGTCCAAGATATATTGGCCCGTTTGAGATACTGGAAAGAATTGGACCAGTAGCCTATAAGTTGAGTCTACCTCAAGAGTTAAGTGCTATTCATGACACTTTTCATGTGTCAAATTTAAAGAAATGTCTGATAGACAAATCAATGATTGTGTCCCAGTTGAAGTAAAAGTTGATGGGAGCCTTTGTTTTAGAGAGGAACCTATCGAGATCCTCGATCGTGAAGTTAAACGTCTTAGGCGCAGCAAAATTCCAATCATAAAGGTCCGTTGGAATTCACGTCATGGACCTGAATATACTTGGGAAAGAGAAGACTTCATGAAGCGCAAATATCCTAAGTTGTTTAATGAAAAGCCTGTCCAGAAATATCAGTCATAAATTTCGGGACGAAATTCTTTGAAGGAGGGGAGACTGTGACAACTGTCAAATTCTGAATAATGAGGTTAGCACCCTCAGATTAATTTATAAGTTTTGTCACTTTTTAAATTTTATTAAAAGCCTTTAAGATAAAAAGTTTCCCCGAAAAATTTAGAAGTTGCGTTAAAAACCCGGAACAGTTCTGCATCTGACCGTCACTGTCCAGAAATGCCAAATAAGTGAATAAAAGTCCAAAATTCTTAAATTATAAAAATCAGAATATTAATTTCTCTTGCATTGCAAAATTTTCAAATTTGTCATTTATTTAGCAAAAATTGAGAATTGGGTATTTCGGTTCTCAAATATATCTGATATTTTATAGTTAAAGCTAGTAATTCAATTAATGGTATTAAATTAAATTTTTTTTATGTGTTGGTGAGTCACTAGGACACTTGTCCTAATCCTACCTATTTTAATTATTTTTCTTTAATTAAAAACCAAATTAAAAACAATCCACACTCTTCATTTTTCAAGACTAACTCCTCACCTCCTCTCCCTCTCCTCTCTCTTCTTTTCGGCCGAAAACCCACCACCACCACACCATTTTCTTTTTCTTCTCTTTGCTAAGAATCAAACTCCAATCAAGAATCCATCACCATTTTGAAGTTAGAATCCAAGTCTTCATCTCCTTTTGTGAAGGTAATCACTTAACACTTCCATTTTTCAAGTTTATAATCAAAAAGTTGTATATTTCATATCTTTTTATGTAAATGTTGTACAATCCAAGTTTTGGAAGTGAAATGGGATGCATTAGTATCAATATATTTGCTAATGAACCATTTAATGATCGTCCAATGAAACTAGGGTTTCCAAGTGTATTATTTTGGAATTTTGTCAAGAAATGATAATTTTATGAAATGTGGTTTTTGGTCCACAAAATTTTAATAATGTTGGATTGAAATTTATGCATTTATATCAATCTTGTGTATAAATAAACTCTTAGGATGAGATTGTTCAATCTCATATGATTAAAGAGTTCTAAATAGTGTTAAACCACTAATCTAGTGTTTATTTTGTCTTGCATGTGATTGAAATTTTGATAATGAGATGGATTACCTTTGATATTTATATAATATGAGTTTTTGACTCTTGATACAGTGAAGTGTTAGTATAAAAATGTTCTTATGAAGGAATTTTCCAAGTTCCACATGATTAAGAACTTATCAATAGTGTTAATGTCATTTTATATTATGTTATGTTCATGCATGCATAAGTTAGTTTATTTTGTAATGAGGAGTGAAGACATGGTTTATATCCAAAAACCATATCTAATGATCAATATTTGGTAGCATAAAATGGTATTCATTTCATTTTAGAATCTGTCCAGAAAATGGACTCCACTTCTAGCTTGCACAACTCACAAACCACTTGTCCAAATTTGGGGTTTTTGCTTCTAAACTTTAATTTAGAGTGTTAGCTTTCTAAAAAGTCCAAAAACATTGAATTTGGAATTGATTTGGGCACTTTAATGGATTTTACAAGAAAATGGTGAAATCTGTCCAGTAAAGACAGATTCATACACCTATCTTGTAGAGGCCATAACTCCCTTATTACTCATCCAAATTAAGTGAATCTTTTTCCAAATGTTAGGATTTTGAGTTAGGTTTGCATCCATATATGGATCACTGTCTAATTCCAAGAATTGATACCTCAAAAACCTGTTACAAGTGAGGTATGTCACTGATCCGAAAATCAGTGACACTTTATTTTATAAAAATTATTTGATGTATCAAAAGTTATTCAAAAATTATAAAAAAATGCAGATTTAATCTAAACATATCATAGTATCATCACAAAATTTGTGATTAAATAATTCTTTTGAGAAGTTAAGTTTCCGTGTTGAAATTACCGGATAACTTTCTGGACAGCATGTGCTGAATCCAGAAAGGTAATTTTATCAAGTTTAATTTATGTCTTATTATATTTTGGAACTTTGTATAGACAAAATGATTATGGACTAAGAAACTTATTTGATGGCATTTCATGGGACAATTGGACATATTGGTTGGACATCGGAATAGGGTATTAATGTGTTTCTTATGGCAACTCTTATATAGGGAAATTAAAGGCGTGACAAAAATTCAATAAGTTTAAAGTAAAGCTTCACTCGTTGCTTTCATCAAGGTGAGTATTCACAGCCCCACTTTTATCGTTTTAATTGATTTTGGGGTGGAAAGCATGTTTAAATTGTGTATTTAAAGATTCATGAGAATTGTTTGAAAGTATTGCGAATTGGCAATTTATAAGGCTTTGTTAAAAGCGTTTGGAATTATAAGCTATATGATAAGTATGCAATTGATGTGTTGAGTTTTTAATGTTAAGACCCCGTGACACTACTATTAACTCGAAGAAAATCGGGCCTATAGTATTAGTGGGTAGCGCTATTTGGTGTGACAAGCCCACCTTAATGCTGACGAGCAGGGGTGCACTATACTAGAGAAGATGACTAAACATGTGGCATGAACCACCGCTGAGTTAGTTCATCGGGGGCGTTGAAATTGGTCAGGGACGGCTTAGTAGTGGCTCAACGTAATATTGTCTTTGCATACACTTATCATAAAGGAATTAAGTTATGGTACTCATGAATCAAAGAATTGAAGCTGGTTTTTACGTATGTTCTACGAATGTTAACTTGCATATAAAAATGATTTGTGCATATTTAAAACCTGTGAACTCACCAACTCTTTGTAGTTGACCTTGGTTTTTATTCATGCTTTTCAGGAATCGAGAAGGTAATTCCATGATGTTTTATCAGCGTACTCATATTTTGAAGCAAGACTATTTTTGCTTTAAGCGTATCGTATGTTTAAAAGATTTGGAATTTGTAAACGATGACGACATTATGTTCTTAAAAATGTAATGTATTTTGAATGTTAAGTAAATGTTGGTATGTTTATAATCTTGTGCTATGGCATCGGAGCTGTTACGCCTCGTGTTTCCGCTTTAGCGGGGTGTGACACCTACCCAAGAAGTTAATCCTTAAGTGATCGAATGTGTGAGGAGTCTATATCTGAGTGTAGGTTGTGCGATGAGGTAAAATGAATAAGAGAGTTTGGTTAGAGGCAAGCTTAAAGATTTAAAGAAAGAGGGTGTGAGAACAGAGTAAAAGAATATCAAACTCTGCACCAACTTTTTCTGATCCGGGCAGCCACATTGCTGGTGTTTCACAATTCTTCGTGAACATCATTGAAACAGGCAAATAACCCATGCCAACTCTTGATAAAAACCCCACCAGCTACTCATTTTCTTCTCAACAAGAAAATGCATCATATTTCAAGGGGAAGCAACACATAATCTATCTGGTTTTCATTTGGAAAATATGGATATTGAAAAAGAAGGAAGTCTGCCCCACCTTCGCACTTCAATCATGCACAATTGAGTCTGTCTTATACTTTTGTTGTCTCAATGGTTTACACAAATTTGAGCCTTATAAAAGCAATCATCTGTGCTTAATTCTTTCAAACACATTGTTAGGTAAACTCTCAATTGGTAAACTCTCAATGATTTTATGTTTAACAATTGGTAAACTCTCAATTGGTTTGCGGTTCTCTCTGGAAACGCAAAGATTGTTTCTCGATTCTAGTCTAACATGCAAACCATCTATTTGTGTTTCTCAAGTAAACCGAGAAGTCTCTGACCCGCAAAGTATCTCACTCGAGAGGTTTTCTCATGCAAAGAATTACTTTGCGTTTCACAAAGCAAACGCAAAGCTCAGTTTGCGTTCTATTCTACAAACGCAAAGCTCAGTTTGCGTTCTATTCAGCAAACGCAAAGATCACCTTGCGTCTCACGAAGCAACCGCAAAGCTCATTTTGCATTCCTCTTTACAAACGCAAACCATCAGTTTGCGGGCCTCTCTTACTTGGAAATTTTTTCTGAATTTTTCTGACTTTTTCACAAGATGTCTTTGCAAACTCAAATCTACAAGAATGACCTCATGATGTCTTTGGGGTCCGATACTCATCCACCTGTTCTCATCAATGAGAATGAATTTGAACAATGGCAGGATCGATTCATCAACTTTATTGAAAGACAACCAAATGGGGAGAATATGATGAAATCACTGACTCAGGGTCCTATGGAAACTCCAAGAAAAGTGATCCCAGCTACTACTACTACACCTGCTACCACTGTTGTGAAAGAAGTAAGGGAATATGATGCAGATGAGATGTTAATACATCAAGCTGATAGTCAGGCCAACTCAAATCTGATTCTTTCTTTTCCCAACTCCATTTATAACATAATCGATTGCTTCAAACAGAATCCTATGCTGATGTGGACTCAACTTGAAAAGATCATGCTTGGTACTGCAATGTCAACTCAGTTGCGTCAGACTAGATATATGAACAATTTTGAGAAGTTCAAGACTAAGGATGGAGAAAGCTTGAAGAATGTATTTGATCGATTTTGGGCTGTTATCAATGATTTATACAAGATCAAAGTTACCAAGACTGAGTTGGAGGCAAACTTGAAGTTTCTAAATGCTTTACAACCTGAGTGGAACAAGTCATGCCACAGAATAAGAAATGATGTCAGAATCCCAACCATGCCTATTCAAGAGTTATTCGAAATACTGATGACAGATGAGTCTATGGTTATGGAGAAGAAGGCGAAAATGGATAAGAAGAACAAGCCTCTGTCAGTAGATCCCATTTCACTTTTAGCTAGTCAACTTGCTGAGCAAGCTTTGACTGAATCAGCTTATGATGGATTAACAGATGATGATGGCGAAGCACTTGAAAAGGCCATGATACTTTTGACTCAGCACTATCAGAAGAGATTCAAGCACAAATCTGGTTCTAACAATCTGCGGTTTTCTTCTAGTTCTAAGAAGATAGAACCTGGTGCTCCTTCAAAGCCATACACTCCAAAGTATGAACCAGCTAAAGTGATTGAACAGAAGAAGGATGAGAAAAAGATGATGAATTGCTTTAACTGTGGAAAGCCTGGACATATTGCCAAGGAATGCAGAGTCAAAGTGGTAAAAGATGTTGCTTTTTACCGAAAGAAGTTGGCTCTCACTGAAAAGAAGGAAAGTGGAACCGTTTTGTTGGCCGAAGAAGAGTACTGGTTAGATCATTCAGACAATGAGGCTGAGAATGAAGAAACAGCAGCCATGTGCTTTATAGGTGATGACAATTCTGATAATGAGGAAGAGGATACATCATCTGATGGTTCTGAGGTAATTTCTGAGTTTAACTATAATTTCTTCTTATCTCAAATGAATGTTTTTATCACTGCTTTGCATGATTTGCGCTCAAAGTTCATTTATGAAAAAGTTAAAAATCAAGAAAAGTCTGATTTAATTGATAAACTGCAAATTTCTTTAAAAGATGAAAAATCAATTTTAATTGATACAAAAGAGAAATTTCAAAAGCAGTTAGTTGATCTTGAAAATTCAAATCAGACTTATTTGATTCATTGACTGAACTGACTTCTTCAAATAAAATCCTTTCTGAAAAGATAATTGTTTTAGAAAAGAAATTGTATAAAAGAGAACAGTCTGAGCAAACAATTTACATGAATAAACTAAGGAGTGAAGAAGCTATAAAAGAAAAGTGGGGACTTGGTTTCGAAAATCCGCATTTTTTAAATAATGTTAAAAATGAAGTTCCTACTTTATACGAATATGATTATTTTACTCTTGCAAGATATGCTCCTCAGTTTAAATTCTTTTGGACAATTGAGAAACAAATTTTGGAAGAAGAAAACGTGAAAATGATGAAAAATAAGAGGATGGAAATGTCATTTGTTTACACCTCTGAAAATACAAAATATTTTCCTGATCAATCTAAGAAATCCAGAAAATTTCAAAATCTTTTAAATGACAAATCTTCCAATAAATCTTCATTATCAACAGATTTTGTGGATATTTTTATTAACACTGCAAAGGAAAATGTATCTTCGGTATCTTATGATTCGAAGAAATATACTCCTCCGTTAATATTAGAAGGAAAAATCATAGATCTTGAAGATCAGATGGAAGATCAAAATATTTTGAAGAAAATTGAATCTGACATTATTTTTTCTTTTATGACTTCTAGTCTTGAAGAAAATTTATTTTCTCAAAAATCAGATTTTATTTCTAGCATATCTTCTGATTCTAAGGAAAATAAAAAGGAAGTTTCAAATTTTAAAATCCTTTCTCAAAATAATTCAGACTCCGAGGTGAATTCAAATTTATTAGTTGATCAGATTGGTTGCTTAGATAAATTTATTTCTTCTGATTTAAATATTAAGTCTAAAATTCTTGATGATTCTTTTACACTAAATGATCAATATTATAAAACTAAGCGTAAAAGAAGACGGTCAAAGAAGTCGAAGAAACGAGATACAGTTCTTTCTGACTGTTCTAATTCTTCCGATACTAGTATTTCATATAAGACTGTGAGCCAGTCAAAGAAGCAAATCTGGAGAGCGAAGCCAAAATCTTCTGATTCTATGTTTGAGGGAGATCGATATGTAGACAAACTTTATCATAGTGATTCATTTGCTTATTGTAATAAAATTTCAAAATACTCTATAAAGCAAATGTTTCAAATTTCCAAAAATGTCTCATATTCGTCTTCTGATTCTAGTTCAGATGATTATGATTTCTCTTCTGATGATTGTGCATATTTTTCTGATTATCTTTCTCGTGCTTCTCATATCAAATCTGTCAATTATTTCCCCACAAGAACTGTAACTAACAAACATGGGCCCAAATTCAAGTGGGTACCCAAATCTTTATCTGATTCAAAGTTGCAGGCATCACATGTTAAGGGGGAGTAATAGGATTTTGGCTTCTGAGTAATTCAGCTCAGGACCCACACTTCATAGACATCGACTTCTAAATACAACAGTTTAGAACTCGTTCTTCAATGATTAAGCTTCTGACTTAATGAGATATTGTGAGTACATCAATTTTAATTCCGCTGCATTTATCTCTGATAATGATGTTATTCTAGTTTTTCTCAATGTTTCAAGAATCTGAGTTTGTTTATCTATCTCATGAATTTGTATTACCCAAAATTTTCTTTTAATATGAGACACAAATTTATTTTTCTTCAATGTAAAAGCTGAAATAGTTGAATTTTATTTTGTTCCAACTAAATATCTATTAAAAGTTTAAATCTTTACAAATTTTAGTCTATAAAGTAAAAGTTTTACAAATTTTCTTTCTTTTGAATAAAATATGTGTCTAGGATAAATTTTCAAGTTCTTTTGCTTATATTAAAGTTTTTATATGGTCAAATTTCAAGTCTTACAAAAGTCGAAAAGTCAGCAACATGTTTGAAACTTTTATTAATGCTTTAAAGATATGTGAGTCGGAATTTTTATAGTTTACTTTGCTTAGACTACCTAAATGATCAGAATTATAGATCTTAAAATTCAGAAATCTCTAAGTTTGAAAGTTTGTACCTGTGACCTTTCTGGTTTGGGAAAGTAAGTTCCTCGGGATGCTTGTCATCTGGTCCCCTAAGGTCATTTGGTCTGGGGGTGATCGAACAGAAATCCTTCTATAGAATCAGATAGAAAGTCATGTTCTACTGGTATGAATGGGTTTAGGATATGTCGATGTAGCCTTTCTGATCTGGGAGAGTAAGTTCCAAGGGGTGCTTGACACCTAGTCCCCTAAGGCCAACTGGTCTGGGAGCGGTTGACCCAAATCCTGCAATAGGGTCAGATAGAAAGTTACGTTTACGGCATGTTCTTTACTTAATAAACTTTTTGATCAAAAGATGCCAAAGTGCACGCGCTTAAAAGATGCCAAAGAGCACACTCATGTCAAGATGCCAATGTGCACACTGCTAAAAGATGCCAATGAGCACACATCTCATGATACTTGGTAAAATGTTTGAGTTGTGATAAACTTGTAAATTTGTGAAAGTCTTAATTTTTGATGGCTTCGTGTTAGTACATGAAAGTTCTCTATAATATTTTTAGAATTGCATTTTCTTGAAGCTAATCGAAGATTCGTATGTGAGCACACTGAATAGATTGCTGGAATTTTTGAACCTGAACATGTTTTAACTTGATATGCAATTAAACTCGTTCTTTTATCTTACAACATATGTTTGATTTCAAATGATTGATAAATTTGTGATATTTTACTCTGTAGAATATAATTTGTTTAGTGTTTAAAATTTTATATGTTTAGTTGTTTAAAAATTTACATTCAATATATTTTTCTTTCTACATTAATTTCTGATCACTGTGTTCTCATAAATATATTTTAATGGGTTTATGCATTATTCAAGGGGGGGGGGGGGTGAACAAAGAGATGTATTTCAAAGATTATATCTGTTTTTGAGGGGGAGTGTCTGATTTTCTTTACATGAATGCTATCTCGAATTGTCTTATCTAATGCATTTGTGTAGGGGGAGTCAAAGAGCTTAACAAGGTAAATTTTTTCTAAGTCTACTTTGCGCTTCAGGCATGACACGCAAAGCTTGTTTTGCGTTTCCTTCATGAACCGTAAACCTTGCTTTGCTCGTCACATGTGAACCGCAAACTTTGCTTTGCGCGTCACACATAGAACGCAAACCTTGCTTTGCGCTTCCTGCATGAAGCGCAAACCTCCTCTGTTTTCTCTGTTTCTTTGATTTTGCAGATCTTACGCTGTCTCGTCTCCAACATTTGCATGACCAAGTTGATCAAGATCATCAAGGTCATGAGGGGGAGAAGTCTAGGAGAAATTTAAGAGACAAAGAGCTCAAATGTTTATCTGCTGATCAAGATTTGCTCAAAGATTCTATTCTCTCAGCTACAACAAATTCTTTTGTTGTTCCTGCTCCGAACACCACAGTTCATTCAAGATCATTCAAAAGAGGTGTATCGTCTTGAGCTTAAGCAGCAAAGAAAATTTCAATCTGCAAGATGCTGAGAAGAATCTTTCTTAAAAAGTCAGAAAGCTTCACAAAGTCTCTTTGTTGGTCCGTGTTGTTATAGAAGATGATTTTTGAAGACCAAAGCGCCAATGATTACTAAGGGGGAGATTGTTAGGTCTGATTTTATAGTAATCATTGTATTTATAGGGCTTGGTCAAATACTGTGTTTAGAGTCTAATCTGTGTTGTATTGACCAAGGATATATAAGTCCCTTTGGTCTTTGTCTTGTGTAAGAATTGACACGCACATTAATCTGAATTCTGTTTTACGCTCCTATTGTCTCTCTCTCTAACGAATCAAGGATCTTTGGACTCTCACACATGCACGAGCTCACAAGGAATACGTTTTCTTGTCATAATGTTCATAGAAATTCCTTTATGGTGTTTCGATGATTGAATGGAAGACATGGGGTAGTGAACATTAAAAAGCTCATTTCCAATGTGTATTCGTTACACACAGTGACTTCGTGTTCCTGATAGACACTTCTAACTGATTCATTTGTTGGTTCAGGTGTTTCACTCATAATTTGTCTGAATTTGCAAAGATTCAGATGAATATATTCTTTGGATCGATAGATAATCAGAGGCTCTAGTGAAAGATCAGTGGTCAGATCAGAATTGTGACAAACATTTCTTGTAAAGTTTTGATGATTTCATGCTCCAATCATCAAAAAAGGGGAGAAGGTTCAAGAAATGATATAGTTGCGTGACAGAATCAAGAAAGTTGAGAAGTGATCAAGAATTGTCAATTTGAAGAAAGATTGTTGAAGTTTGTTCAAAGCTGAAAGAGATATTTCAAAGATTTCTGAAAAACGAGCAAAGATTACTGAAATTTTATTTGAAGATACTCTGTTGAAGCAATCTGAGCTAAACCTGAGGATAATTTCTTTTCGGTGTCTGAAAGAGGTTTTACAACCTTTGGGGAAAATGTTACTAATTTTGAAGACAGAATTTGGGAAGATTGCTAAAAGATTTAAAGACAGAGTTTATCAAATAAAGGGGAGATTGTTCTGAGCATAAAAGAGAAGATTTTTAATCTGATATTAATCTACAAAGAGGGAGATTGTAATGTTTGTACAGAAAGGGGGAGATGGTACAGATTGAGCTTAAAGGGAAGATACATTCTTAAAGATCTTCAATGCAACGAAAGAGGGGAATTGTATTGCAAAATCTTTTAGAGATGATCTTGATCCAAAGGGGGAGAATGTTAGTGCACATATTTGTTAGATACAAGATCATTATAACTGAAGATCAAAGTAAAGTAAGTCAAAGCTCAACGTCAATTCTCAAGCAAGAAAGTCAAAGTCTTTGTAATAAGTCAAAGTCCAAGTTTGTATTTTGTTGTATGTCTTGTGTAGTATTTGTAGCTAGTATAAATAGTTCTTGTCTTTGTAATAGTAGTTGTCAGTGAAGTAAGTCAGATTAAAAAGAGAGAACGTATGGAGCTAATCAGAGAAGAGTTTACAGTTTTACATTATAGTGAGAGAAAGTGAATCTTGTAACCTGTGGAGATTATAACAATGACATATGATTACAAATTTGATATCTTGATTGTTGTTATTGATTGTTAGCAATTAGAACTTAAAACTGGGGATTAACAGAAGATCTATCATTTCGCTCATTTCTTAATATAGTTCTAACAATTAACCTTGAATGATATCATTTTCATTTCCACTTGTAATCAAAGGGAGAGTCCTCGCAAACTTTATTCCCAAGTCTCCACGGACGGATGAACTATGTCTCCCCTAATGTTGAAGTATGAGACCCCAAAGCTACCATTGGATATTCATGGATAGCAAGTCAACTTATCAAAAGTAAAAGGATTTGGAGTTGGCCAGATACTGACGGATCCAAGAAGAAAAAAAAGAGTAACCTATGTCTATACTTCAACTTTCCCACATCCATTAATGAAGCAGAATGTGAAACACTAATTACATGCCTTAATTTAGACATCAATCTCATAGCTAAACACGTACATGTGTATGAAAAACCGTTGTTGGTAACATACCATGTTAAAGGAACCTATGAGGCTTGGAAGGTAGTGATGCTTAAGTACCGCAAGGAAGTTTGTCAACGTTGTTAAGGAATGTTACCCAATCAAATACTAATGATCCCTGTTCTAAATTTAATCACAAGTAGAGATCAATGTAACCTTCGAGACAACTAATACGAAAAAGAATCATAATCACCTTGTGCTGAATGTTATTTTCTAAAACCAACCACAATGATTATCAACCAAGAACATATATCTCAAATGTTGGACTATATCACAAGAAAGTAAATACCAAAAGAATTCATATGACTCCATTATTGTAGTCATAATGTGGATAGGGGATATCATTGTATTAATACAAATAAATGGGAGTACATATGAGTATACACTTTTAAACGAACTCAAGAACATCCAATAAAGCTCCAAGATATGTTCAAATTCATGGAAAATTTGAAAGTAAGATTTATTCCTACAAAAATTTCTTTAATGGACAACTATCTATTGGTTGTTGTCTATAGACGAATTCTAGGAAAAGTTACATTCATTATCACCTCATTTGTCAAAAATTCTTCGTTGGATCGCTAACGTGGTATTGTAGTATGGAAACATGCCTAGTCGAGTATAGGTCATGTCTAACAAGTCGGCGACTTACCAAGTCACAT
This sequence comes from Arctium lappa, assembly GCA_023525745.1. Taxonomy (NCBI): domain Eukaryota; kingdom Viridiplantae; phylum Streptophyta; class Magnoliopsida; order Asterales; family Asteraceae; genus Arctium; species Arctium lappa. The sequence goes on along the minus strand of CM042051.1, from coordinate 71,013,899 downwards.
GAACGTTGTAATTTTAGTCTTGCAAGTTCATCCTTAGGAAACTGTCCAAGTGCCAAAGAAGTTGTTATGGTGAATCACATCCAACATAATCTTGATACAAGCTTGTTTTCTTACTCTTAGCTCTAACTTTGTGTCTTTTAACTTACACTTTTATGTGATTAGAGTATATGCATCTTTGATTATGCTTCATGTCACAGTGATGGGATGTCACGATGGAGTGCACCTACTGTGCTTAGATATTTGGTCTTATAACTTGAATAATTTATCCACATAAAAGTTGATTTATAGAACTAAGCAACCAATTCCTCGATGACCATATTAATAAAACTTTGGAACTTTAGAAATGATACATCTTTGTTAAACACTTCTCTTATACACTTACCTTTTGTATCATAACCAATCCTAACATTTACCCTCATAATGTTTTTACTCACCATTAAGAATTTTAAAAAATGAAGTGTGACCACTCCAAAAGTAATGTTATCACTCTAAAAAAATGTGACCACTTCAAAATAGGAGGAGGTGGTGTTAATTTCCCCCAAATCTATTATGGGCAAGAAAACAAGTTTGAGGGAATTAAAAGGATGCACCAACAAAATAAATGCAAGTTTTTTAGCTAAAACACTTAATTGTTGAAATCCATTTGGATCTAAGTTCGCAAAGTCAATAATCGTAATTAAGATGGTTGAATTATAACTTAGCGCATGGAAACCAAATTTCAATAAAAAGAAAAGTGTGGAAAGATTAGGAAAGTTATGGTCACACTTAATCAAAGGGATTTGGGATGCAAAAACAACATTGGTATGTGAAAGCGGATGACTGAGATGCAAAGAAAAGAAGACGAAAAAAGAAAAAGAAACTGAAGATCTTATTTGTGATACTTAATTTTCATATGTGTTTGTGTCTTCATTTGTTTTTATTAATTCTTAATTCATGATTTGTAGGGAGGGATCTGGTATTTTTAGTTACTTGTGCACAAATAACAACTTAAGTTTGGAGGTGTGATAACTCTCATTTTGTACCTCAATGAACATCCACCTCTATTGTCAAATCTCAATCAAAACAATGAACATGACTCATTGCCTCAACGCGAATGAACCGAATCCTGTTTTCTGTCACATGAAAGTGGAGGAGTTAACTTTTTCCTATAGTTGCTAGACACAAAGATTGGGAGGAAGCAAAATCCGTGAATGGGGAGAGGGAGGTAGGATAGGGATTTTTCAAATTAAGGTTTATAAGATGGGAAATATAACCGCCTTCTTCATCTATACATGTATGATAAGTTCAATCTATTGACAACTTTTCTACCCACTTTTATAATAATATATATTAGATATAGAATTATCTAATTAAATTTAATCTCATCAAATTATAAATCAAATATTTTTAATAATATAATCCTTTAATTATTTAGTTGAATCAAATAATAATAATAATTAAAGACTTCTCAACCCCCTTTTATATATGATTGATGAATCCGAATGATACAAACTTTATGCTCCCAACCTTTAACTGTATCCACATGGGCACTTGGATCATGATTGGATCGTAGGAATATTTAGACCCCAATACGATGTTAGTCATTACTTCAAAAGAAATAGTATTTTGCAGGTTTTGCTTTTGGATTCATGATAACCGTATACGATTTAGGGTTTTGGGCGATAAAAAGGGATGAGGCAATTTTAGGGTGGTAGGTTTTTCTCATAAAAATTTATCTAGGATCTCTTAGAGCTCCTTGTTGAGCCTAAAATGTTGTATTCAAGATTAAAGGGATCTAAAGTGTAAACTTTGTAAAGTAGTGTTTGTAAAGTGTTGTAAGAGTCAAGGTGATTGACTTTCCTTTATTAGCATGTTGTTGTAAAGTCAACTAGGTTGACTTGGTATAAATAGCTTCCTTTAAGTCCTTTGTAATCTTGTAATAACCACACATACATTGAGGGAGATATAGACTTGTGGTTAGAGAGAGAGTCAAGAGCTTAGAGAGAGAATATATTGTAATTTCATTTTAATCAATGACATATGACTTTGTGATTAGATTTGTGTGATTAATCTGATTGAACTTGATAACTGGAACAACAATTGGTATCAGAGCACATCAAAGATTTCAGAAAATAATCAAGATTTGGTGAAAATTCGAAGAACTTGCGAGTCGTCTGTGTGAAATTGAATTATGCGAATTTGGATTTGTTTAGATTGAATTTGTTAGTAGTGTATTCGTTTGATGTTATAGAACATATCTTGTTTAGAATGTAATGATAATTTTACATTGGATTAGTTCAATTTTTTATTTTTGTAAAAGTTTTGGTTCGAAGTTGCTATTGATTGTGTCCAGATCGAAATCAAAGATCCAGTTGTTTTTGATCGAAAGGTTGTGATATAAAAGTGTTCAAAACATCATCGTGAGAAAATCTTCAAAATTTGGTGCAAATTGATTGAGTATTGAAGGATTTATGAAGATTTATTGAGTTTGGAGTTCGGTTTTCGCAAGATCTGAAGAACTCGTAAGTTGCTTCAAGAACTCGCAAGATTCATTGAAAAACTCGCAAGGTGCAAGTTTTGGTGTTTGTTATTTTACCAATTCAAGAACTCCTAGTGTGAAGCATACGAGAAGTAAGAACTCGCAGATCATTGTCTACGAAAAGTGAGGAACTCTTAAGCTTTGGGATACGACAAGTTGGAATTCGCAAAGTACTTACGACAAGTCAAGAATTCGCAGAGTACTGTTTGCGTCAAGTAGAACTAACAAGGTTCTTAAAGAAAATTCTTGGTTGTTAGTTAAATTTCTAAGGACATAACTAGAAAGCTTTTGCGTACGAAAAGAAAGAACTTGCAAGTTCCCTTCTACTAGAAGTTACTGTTCACTGAAGAACTCGCAGATAACTTTTTGCGACAAGTGAGAATTCGCAAGCCTTAGCTTACGAGAAGTGAAAATTCGCAAGCTTTATTCTGCGACAAGTGTACAACTCGCAAGTCGAAGCTTTCGGCCACAAGGAATTCCCACGTTGTGATATACGAGAAGTTGTTTGCAAGAATCTATATCCTTTGTTTTGCGACTAAGTATAGAACTCGAAACTTCAAGACAAGTGATTTTCTTCAGTCTGCGACTTCTACACTTAGAATTTTTCTGAGAAATTTTTCTGTTGACAAAGTTTGACTTTTTAGTCAAAGTTTTCTGATTTCTTTGCTAACGATCATATCAAGTTCATAGTTTTACATATACTAATCATGTCTAAAAACTTGTTAAGCATGGGTTCTCAGTCTGTTAGCTCCAACTTTCATGTATAAAAGTATTGAAAAATAAGCTAAGTATAGGAACTGCTGCAGACTGCTCAGAACGACCAAGCTCAACCACAGAAGACAAGCTCAGAAGATTCCATCGAGTTTCTGCCAGAGGACTCGTAACCTGAAGATGACTTTCAGATCACAGAGCCGTTGTGATCACTCACAGAGCCTCTGTGATGGCTAACCTCTGGAGATTAACGTTTGAAGATTTCATGGATATAGTTCGAGACAAGGTCACGTGAAGAACACGTGAAGCCTGTTGTACGAAGATTTTCTAGATCATTTACTCGACACACGATTGTTTACCAGATCATTTCATGGAAAGTGTCTGTGAGTGAGAGTGTGACCTTCTGGACATGCATTGCTTTGTCTATTGGACATGTTCTTTGGAAATTTTAGATCTTTTGAAATGCATGGGATCACCATAGGAACACTTAGACAATTGAGAATATTTTGCTCAAAGATTTCTCCAACTTCAGAGGCTACACCAGGATGACTAAGGAAGTGATTTTCATAGGTTTTTCACAAGTCACTTTCCAAAAATCTTTTGAACAACTTTTCTTCCACAGAGGCCGGAACAAACTCTGGTGCATCAGAGGATAGTTCCTTTTCAGGAATCATCATGCACATAAAATCCATTTGAGTTTGTGTTTCTGGATGACCAAATCTGAAGACCCCTATCTGCTTTTGAGACAGATATTTCTTTGGAATAGATTTTCTCTTTGATGAGAGTGCAGATGGTAGATCACCATTTTCATACCATACATTTGCCATCTGCAGAGGTTTCCTCAGATGTGGTCCTTCAGAGGTTATGCGCCTCTTGAATGTGGATAACAGGTTTGGAAGACTTGGTTTTAGAAATTGTCCAGGGCAGAAGATGTTTGCTAAAGATTTCTTCCTTTTATTCCCAGTATAGGGGTCAATGTCATCGAACCCTATACCTCTTCTGCCAATCTGGGTATTGACCTTTTCATGGACTTTCTGAGCATCCTGGTATCTCTTAATTAGAAGATCTCTGTCGAGCAGATTTTGATGAAGTACTTCTCTTTCCTTTTGGATTTTTTTTTTCAAAGAAATGGTGTTTAAGCGATCACTCTCACTGTTCTTTAGCTCTTTGACCTTTTCTTTTAGAGCTTGGTCAAGTTTGGAAACCTTTTCTTTTAAACCTTTCTTTTCAACAATGTGCTCAGAAACAAGAGATTTTCTTTCAAGATAGAGCTTGTCTTTCTCTTGGGTGAGAAGTTTTGTTTCTCTCTCAAAGAAAGCCAATTTATTTTCTAGCTCTGAGCACATGCTTTTGTAAGCAATGAATTCGTTTTGTAATTCAAGAAGTTTGTTTTTAGAGTCAATATTGGATGAGTCAGAAGTAGATACCTCACTCTTGTCATCAGAAGAGTGGACTTCTGCCATTCCACAGAAGAGCGCATTGTTGTCCCCCTCATCAGAGGATTCATCAGTCACAAGGTTTTCTTGTTCTGCCATCAGGGATCTTTGAGTGTAGTACTCTGCTTTCTTTTTATAGAAAGCATCGTCTCTGGCGGAGTTCCCTTTGATGGCAGTTGACCTGCACTCTGTTGCGAAGTGGCCCGGCTTCCTGCATTTGAAGCATCCTTCATTTTGTTGAGGGGCTCTTTCTCCACCTCTGTCGTCCATCTTCTGTCCACTTCTTCTCTCATCATGCCTTTGATCACCAAACTCTTTCCCAAACTTTCTCACTTCTCCATACCCTCTTCCTCTGTCATCTCTCTCCTCTCTTTCTCTGTACTCTGGCTTTTTCTTGAGACCTTGTTAAATTGTCGGGTCATAAGAGCAAGTGTTTTGGCCAGAGCAGCCATATCGATCTCTTCCTCTGAACTTTCTTCACTTTCACTCTCTGCCACCAATACCTTATTTTTCTTCTTCTTCTTCTGGGCATCCTCTGTTGCTTTCTCCTTCCCTTTGTCTTGACCCTCTGTGGCACTTCCTACCAATGCCAGAGGTCCGCCCATAGGGGTTTCCAATTTTGAGATTCGGTTCTCTTGGCTAATCAAAGTCCCAAAGTGTTCGTAGATAGACCAGACATCAAGATCTAGGGTTGCTTGCATGAACATTGTCAAATGAAGCCATTCGTCATTCAGACTCTGAAGGAATCTGACATTGTTCTCCTCAGAGGTTCTGTGGATACCATACCTCTTGCACTTGTTGATCAAGGAGTTGTATCTATTGTAAGTGCTCTGAATAGATTCGCCTTGTAGAGCCTTAAATGCAAAGTATTCATTAATGCACAAGGCTCTGTTGTTCTTTAGGGTTTTGGCACCACCTTCGAGATGTTTTTCAGGCTCCAACCACATATCTTTAGATGTTTCACAGGAGTCAAGGGACTGAAAGATGTCGTTTGGAATAGCTATTATGAGTAGCCTTTTGTCTTTCTTTGCAAGTTCATGCAGGGCACTCTCTTGCTCAGTCCACTCATTGATAGGTTTAGGATGCTGATATTCTGGTATTTCTGGAGTGTTTGCAGTGGCAGGAACACGAGGAACAGTGGTCATTGAAATGTAAGGAGGGTTATGAAGAAACTCGACCAATCAAGGATCCACACCTTCAAGAAAGTGAACCATCCCGATTTTCCACTGAGGATATTCATCCCTTAGTAGAGTAGGAGGTTTTGATTGAGATCCTGCATTGAAATAGTTGACTGTGTTCGCCATTTTCAGATAGAGAAAATAGGACAAAAAAACAGAGTATGAAATGAGTTGTAGAAAAGAACAAGAATGTACTCAACAGTGATGAGTATTTGGTATGAGAAAGTTAACAACCAACAAATAAGCTTTGAATCTGTCTTTAGCGGTTCAAACACACTTGCTTTTGAATCTATATCAAACAGGTTGAAATAGCTCCAACAAACGGAGTATGTTTATGAATGGAGATCAAGGTAAAGAACAGACTCAAACTACTACCTAGAACGTTGGAATCAAGTATAGAACAGGATCCTTTGATATTAAGAATCAAAGTCTGCTCTGATACCAATTGTTGATCCCAAATAATGATGTTCTCAACTTCATAAACTTTTCACTACACACAGACAAATCAATAAGATTGCGGAAGCGTTTTAGTATGTAGAGAAAGTAGAACATGCAAGGTAGTAGACACACAGACAAGCAATGAACAGACACGTAAGATGCAACAAGAAATTCACTGAAGAAAATGTTTCATTGACTTGCTTCAAGAACACGCACTAGTATATGCAAATATTCTCAGATAAAATACAATCTCTATTTCAGAATTGTGTGGGCTCGCATACCAAAAACCAAAGGTGGTGCCCCTATAATATAAGGAGGATGCACCCCGTAGTACAAGACAAAGGCTGACATTCCATAAATGGAATGCCACCTGGAAAGGTATACAATCGTGCGCCGCGTAAATGATCTGGAAAATCTTCGTACAACAGGCTTCACGTGTTCTGCACGTGACCTTGTCTTGAACTGTATTCATGAAATCTATCTTTAATCTCCAGAGGTTAGCCATCACAGAGGCTCTGTGAGTGATCACAGAGGCTCTGTGATTTGAAAGTCATCTTCAGGTTATGAGTCCTCTGGCAGAAACTCGACAGAGTCTTCTGAGCTTTGTCTTCGGTGGTGACTTGGTCGTTCTGAGCAATCTTCAACAGTTCCTATACTTAGCCTATTTTTCAATACTTCTATACATGAAAGTTGGAGCTAACAGTTGTAATTAACTATTTTTACACTCTTTCAAGAAAAATTAACCCAATATAAATCAAGCACAAGATAGAGTAAAAAATATGATACCAACACCGTTGTATAGAGTGGTTCACTAACTTGGCTAATCCACTTTCTGAGACACTTCTCGAGACACCGATCCACTATAGATGTTCTTTATGGTAGAATATAAACCTTGGTACAAATAATAATATGCCTCTCTTGCTTTTGCTAGAGGTAAGAATGGATCACTCACACATAAATAAAATACTCACAAGATGATGGATTTTAGTGGTATTCACTCTTTTATGATCAATGAAGTATTTGGATGATTGAGATTATGAAAGCTTTAAATGCTTGCTTTGGTTCTTCAACAACTAGTGATTAAACTCAAATAAATGTTGCAAGACTTATTTTTTAGGCTGGGATGGGTCCTAGCTTTATACTCAAAAAATTCAAAAAACGTACCCATGTGGACGTCCGCATAGAGTATAAAGTAGACGTCTGTATTGTCCTTTTTAAATAGTCGTTTGAAGAAGCGTGCGGTGTGTCAGGGAAATCATCAGGGCGGACGCCCGCATGTACCAAGCGGACGTCCACATTGACTTTTTTCAATATATAACATTTAATGAGTCAACTTTACATTAAATGACTTACACTCCAATACTCAACAAATCTTTATCTACTTAAATCTTATTTGAGACAATAATCATGAAGATAATTTTTTATTTTAAAATCATTGTATATATATAAAAGAATTTTGAGATTAATTTTATAAATTATCCAAATATTTTACTGATTTTGTTAGTGTTTACCATTTAAATATTCCGAAGAGGAAAAATTCTTGGAATAAAATATCGATAACATAATTCTTGACGACGTGCTTCTTAAACGATAGAAAGTTGAACGATTGAGATGACGCCCATTCCAAGCGTAAATCTATACTGATATATCAAAAAACTTATTTTTGCACAACATAGTCAAATTGTTAGAAAGCATATGAAGACGGGTTTTATATGTTAATCATCTAAACAACGGGATTATGAAGTGTTTATGATGTAATGCTTTTTCGTACACTTGCACCAACAGAGACCACCTTTGTTCGCCTCTATATTTTTTTATTGTGTTTTAGTGTTGGTTGGAGAGGAAAACAACTCCGTTTTTGTGTTTTTAGTTTTGGGTTGAAGATGGTATGATTAGTTATTGAATTTACTTTTAATGATTTATTTTTTCATTTTTCATTTTAGACATTTACCATATAAACATAAATAATCGTATATGAACTAAAATAATTAAAACGATTCATTTCTTCTTTTTACAAATTATACTATTGTAATCGTCTTCAATACCTTCAAAATGAGCTCGATGTTGACTATTTTTGGATTTACACATATTATTTAATATCAACATAATATACAAATTAATTTGTTTTGTATTACATGTAACCAAACATCATTAATCATTTCATTTTCATTCCCCTTTTGAACCAAACTAATACAATTAATATCATTCAATTATATTAGTGTCCAATACCTCCAACCAAACACCCCCTTAAATTTTCATTTTACGCTCATCATATTAAAAATACATAGTCATAGATATTAACAAAAATACATTATAAAATGCATTATTTTTACAAATTATACCATTATAATATTTTCATCAATAATTTCAAAAAATAATTCATTATTGAATATTTTCTAATTTAATAATATTATAAAATATCCTAAACAAGTAACGAGATTTTTCTAGGAGAATGTATCAAGATTTTTTTTAACTTGTAGATTTTACACCTTTATCTGTATTTATCTATCTATATTTATTTAAAAAATTCTATTACGATCATATTTTAATTTTTAAGAAGTACAAATTTTGATACATAATGTACACGTTTAAAAACTTTAAAACCTTTGACGTTCAACATGAAATTAAAAATAACATTATTTTTTATTTTTAAATTATACTTTATACCCTTATAATTAGTTATTTAATTTACTTTTATATCTCTTTTTTTATTTTTTATTTTACACCCTTTATCATATTAAGGTACATGATTGTATATTAACTAAAATACATTAAAGTGTTTTTTTTATTTTTACAAACTACACCATTATAATCATGTCATCAATACCTTCAAAATGAACTCAAATCTTATGGGTTTAAAGACCCCACTATCGAGCGAATCTTTTTCAGTTTGTTTTGACCAATTGACCATATTAATATTGAAATTTTATATATCCGATATTCGATTTAAAAACACATAAAATCATAAAATTGACATCGTGTGATGGAAAATAAAACTAAACATAAAACAAGATTATTCTTTCGAGTTCTCAGTTTTAGATTCGAGACGCTTCGTGTTGTATCGCACACTGACACCGATACATATCTAAGTAATAAAAGAAAGCCATGCAGCGCTACCGTTAAATTTACTTGAATAAGTTTATGCATGAGGGAAAATAGACCTTTGTGAAATAGTAGCAATTATAACATATACTCGTTGAGAACTTACATATTTCTGATTCAAGAAGAACAAAATTACCCTCCGTTTCTTCAGGTGATGGAACAAGCCGGTATCTGTTAAGCAATGAACAAATACCATAAAGCATCAGTAAAGGATATTTGATTACACTATAATAATGATAAAAGTAATCTATGATTTTCGTCCCTGTGGTTTCTTAATATTAGCAACTTTTGTCCACGTGCTTTCAAAATTACAGTTTTCGTCCCTATGGTTTGCATTTCAATGCTGTTTCTGCCCCTGAAGCAACTCTGCCGATGTTTTACCATTAGGTATGAGGAATGAAACAAACAATGAATTGTAAACCATAATTTCGACATAAACGCATAGTAATTTTCAACAGGACCACATGAACGAAAAGTGTAGTTTACTCTAATGATAATAATTGATTAAGGGGCGGTTTACCGACACAAACTGGATAAACATTTACCTTGTAAGAGTCTTTCACCCTCACGTTACAGGGTTATCAAAATAGAATAGTATAAACGTTGGTAAAGACCATCATATCTCACCGGATAAGATAAGTGTCTCTTACCCGATAAGAAGCAATAAGTATTTATGATCAAGCAGACAATAAGTGTTTGGTAAACGGCCCCGAGTTAGCAAGAAAAGCTCACCAAAGGGGAAAAGTTCAAGAAAGAAAACCACTTACATTTGCCAACAAGATAAATATAAACAGTTGAATAGTGTAGATTAATTTCAACACCAAAGATGGAAGCAACAATTGAGTTGGATCTCATGACTTTAGTGGAAGAAAATGATATCCTCCATTTTTCTTTCAGGAAACTATAAATCCCGTTGTTTGGCGATCTCAACATTATAGTCGGAGATCTCTTAAATCATTCCATCAAAAATTGAAACCGAGAGAACCAATTTCATCAGACCCATATCCAGTGCTGGTGAGATCATCACTGTAAAGCTTGGTGGTCTTATTCTCTGAGAATGATAGCAGCTGATCCAACATATGATCACCATCAGACAGATCATGAAAGATAAACGGATCATAGTTTTCTATGGAAACCGTCCTTTCATTCAACCGCGACTTAGACATGAAATCCATATTCTCAAAAAGATCGTTAACTTCATCAGAAGTAAGATCTAACGCCACAGAATCTTGAGATTTTGAGTCAGGTTCTAAAGATGGTGGCTGATATTTCACAATTGCACCCTCGCAAGGTAGACCTATTGGTTCGTTCGGGTTCAATATGGTCTTGCTAATAGATTCAGACTTGAGCCGGTTATTTTCTATTGGCTGAACCGGTTGAGCCAAAAAACCAGGGCTCCGCATGGCTACAACTATAAACGACAACATTTGTTGCTGGTTTTGTTCCATACCTTTAAGTTGTTCTCGCAGAACCAACATCTTGGTTTGTGAAGTTTTCTGGTGTTGCCTCTGTTTTACGAGCTCCTGCATCAACATATTCTTATCGGTCTTTAGACTCTCAACTTCCTTCCATAGGCCGGCATACTTGTTTCCTTCATTGGCACTGACATTTAGCATCTTTGGCGGCTTAGTAACGTTTTGCTGAGCTGTGACCTGTGACGCTTTCTTTCTATTAATTGACATCAGCAAATGCTTTTGGTCTTTGATAAATCCATCATTCGCGAACTCCCATCTATCTGTGTCATTTTTTCTAAATCCCTGAAGCAATTTTCAGTTAAAGATCATTAGCAACGAACTTTAGTTCTGTTCTTCAAAGAAGACTTACAATGCACAAAAATCAGATGATCACCATGCTATGCAATCAATACCCACCTTATCAGACATCCTATGCTAAATAAATACATTTGACATCATTTATCAAAAAAACAGTATGGATAACATGTATTAGACAATAAAAGCTTGCAGCAAAAGACAATTTGCACATAGATAGAACAAAAAGTTGTAGTTTTGTTACTAAGAAAAGTTACAGACAAAAGAAACCCACCAAGCCAACACAATTGTACATTAGCCACTTGAAAATCATTATGCTGCAAATGAACTGAAGAAGCACAAAAAAGGCTAGTTCATGTTCGTTAATTCAACTTTAACAAACAAAAACACATAAATGAACATATTTTCTTGTTGAAGTTCATTCATTAAGAAAATAAGTTTGTTCGAGTTCGTTTATGATCATTCGTTTACGATGAAAAACAAACAAAAATTATCACAAACTCACAATCATCATCAATCATGAGACAATTAGTAAACAACATATTAACTATTATAAGAATGAGAAGTAACAAACTATTTTACGTAGCCGGTGTAGGAATTACCCAAATTGCCAAAGGTAGAAGCCGTGGCCCATGAAAGTGTGAAATGTAAAAGACTGGAAAAGAGTGGCATGTGGCTACGGTATTAGCTTTAAAGTATTTATATTTATATTATTTAATTATTTTTTAATATATATACATAAATCAAACATTCACATATGGGCTACAGAACGCATGATCTTGTTAATTTTCATTTGTTTAACTAACAATTAATAACCATGTTCATATTTATTCATTTATTAAAAACACAAACTTCCTGTCAAACAGTTCACAAACATTTTGTTGAACATTCGGTGTATTTGCAGCCCTAAAAATCATAGCTCAATTGACAAAAACCCATCAAGCTTACTCAATTTTACATATCTTGTATGCGAGATTTCAAGAATACCATGCAATCATCATTGCATGATTGGATCTTTTGCAACGAAGAAGAAAAGTCAGCTATACGACAATCCATGAGCCTCAAGCAGAAAAACTCTTGATCATACCAAATGCAGACAGTATTGACACAGGAATGTCAAGTGTCAACATGCCTTCTCATGAAAATGTTATATCTACACAACTTACCTTAACCACATAATTTTCTGCTAGAATCCCAATGATATGATCCCAACCAATCTTATCAACTATCAATGCTAAGTTACCAAGAGCTTCAGCGGTAGATCATTCGTGAACATAGTTTCACTATTGGCATCGTTCTATGTCTATTAACTTGATAACACTAATAAATGAAACTACCAGAAAGAAAGAAAAAAATATATCTTTGATTGAAATTAAGAGGATTCCCAATACCATTTGTACTACAAGAAAACATCTCTCTGCAAATGCAACATTAACAAATCCTGCAGTCTCCAGTTCTAACTTTTTGTCTTTTTAAAAAAATTGGAACAAATCAACCAAAAAGGATCACATTTCAGAAAGGAAAAAAGAGAATTACAGAAGTTAAAATGTCAACAAATATAGCCACATATATGTCAACAACGCTATATGCTCTATGAATCAGCTTAAACAACTAAGAAAGGCAGTTTAAACAACTAAGAAAGGCAGCTTAAACAACCAACGAAAGGCAGCTTAAACAACGTGAAATCTATTCATGAATCAATTTGAAAGAAGAATAACTATCATACACAATCGACGTAAGAAAATTTAACATCAAACGGATAGTAGAAAAAGAATCGATATACGTCATAAAAAATATAAGGCAAAACAATCGATAAAACACAAAAAATTGGGCGAAGAATATAAAAAGCTCACGTAGATATTTAGTTGGCGTTGGAAGCTGGCAAAGGTATTGTGCTTGAAATATCTAGGAAGCAATTCAGAAGTAAATTCCGCTTCATTCCACACTATGAAGCTATCGTTAGCTAGACTCCATGAAATCAAAGCATCAGTAGAAGGATCATCGACCATCTCATAACATTTCAACAAAAAAGGCGGAATCGGTAATCCACCAATCTCCGTCGATTTCTTCACCATAGTTGGATATTCAAGAATCGTGGTATAGCGTGCGTCGTCCACTGATTTTCGAATGAAATTTTGCGATATTAATGTGTAGAGAATATGAAGTTGAGATTAAAATTGAAAACCTAATAAAGGAGAGAATCGAGGAGACTTTGACCGGAAGGAACCTGCAGGCACACCGCCATGGAGATTGGACAGAGACAAATATCTCCTGTTTCTTTTTGCTTTTTGTTTAGTGAAAGGAGGAAAATATCTCAGTGAAGGAAGTTTTTCCCTTCCTTTTTTCTCGATATCTTCATACAAGGATTTAAATATCCTATTGGCTACCCGATTAATAAAAAAATTATAAAAAATTTATTTTCAAACTAAACTATAATAAAAACCCCGTTGAAAAAAATATAAGTATGACAAAGGAAATAGTACAATGCATCAATTTCTTTGCAATACATAGACTTATCCTTCAGTCTAGTTTTCTCTTAGATTCGTACATTAATCATGAGAGTTAGGAAAGTATGATGGTATATAAACTGTTGTCTCACTAAAACCTTACACCAAAGAACAAAACCCAACGGGAAAAATAAAAACTTGGTTGAAGTAAGAGCAAAACATACTAATATTACATGTATAGTAGACTCCCATTTTGTCTACTACTCCCCTTTATTCGTGCATTAATCAATGGAGTTTAGA